>RCSZ01000015.1:0-1200000 GCA_014898425.1 Botryotinia globosa | reverse complement strand
TTGTAGAATTGACATAATCCGTAATACCCACATTCCCATACACGGATGCTTCCCACTTCACCCCAGTGGTATCATTGTTCTTTGTAAAAATGAATATAAGAGACTCATAAAGACAAGCGCCCGAAGATTCTGTTGTCGATTGCGTGGGTACGATAAAATCTGCCTTTGGCGGTAAAATATGAATGAACGACAACAAATGAGGAGAACGGCGTCCAAAAGATGGTTACCTATCTCCTATCTAGTAAATCGAATGACCACTTCAAAGATTCTTGGCTATTCTCCCTCAAGTGTTTTCACGAAACATAATAAGGCTTGATTATTGATGGGGCGCTGAAATTAGGAGTGTTTTTCGTATTCCCTCTCTTATATACTCGATGCCACGGTGAACTCTTGAGCTAACTAACCACTTTAGTTGTGTGTCTGAGTGTGGTTTAAATTAACTCCTCACTCTGGATTCTCGGATGAGATTGATTCACAGTTCCAAGGTATCTGGAAGTGCAACAAGACTCCCGCAGTGACGTTGTCTTCATGACCTAGATTGGCAAATTCACTGGGATCGAAGTTTTTGTTGCGCGTCTTAAGCAAGCAACCCTGACGGTATTTCGACCTCGATCCCGAGGATATAGAAGTTTCAAAATATTTAAAGGTATGCAACAAAACTCGATTTTGCCATTGTTTCAATTACTATTTATGTATTACTTATTCTGGATGGCTAAATTCACTCGATAATTAATTGTGCTAGGATGCGAATGTGGCGTGAATCCACGGATGGTTAAGCAATTGTTCGTTTTTAGTGAAACTAAGCAGACAATTTGAGTACCTCATGCAGTCAGATGGTCCAGAAATCTAAAGTAACGACAATAAGCTCTCGTTCCAGAAATATTGACAACACGCAGTCAGCAAATCCAAAGTAAGTTGATGGGGTGGAAGTTCGGCAGTCCAAGCATGATCGCATAGTCTGTTGGTACCAACTGTTACACATCTAAGCACTGTATATTATCTCACAACCCTCGGTTCTACGATCGCTTTCCATCTCCTACTCCCAAGACACCAAGAAATAATGGCCACAATACTGTTCAACGAAGGACACCCGGGACCAAAATACGCCCAAGATGCCCCAACAAAAAAACAGCTTCTAAACAACATCATCGATGGCATGGCCCGAACACGACCCAACGCACTCTGAGCCGTAGTACCCATCTCATCTACCAGCTAATCTGAAGGTTTTCGAAAAGTCACATATTCCGCGCTCGCAAATGCCGTGAATAGATTGCGTGGTGGTTAACCGATCAGCTTGGTTCTGGATTCGGAAAGGATTTCCCAACTATTTGTTACATGCGTTGGAATGATCTGAGATATGTAACTATGGTCTTAGGAGGCGTGAAAGCTGGCTATAAAGTATGTATCTTTCATGATATTTGTATGTAAATATATTGATATGTGATTCACAGATACTTCTCGTCTCGCCTTATAACAGTAATGAGGGAAACATCAGTCTATTCAACGCATTGGACTGTCAGGTTCTAGCAACTACAGATCCTGTTCCACTAGGAGTGCCCGTATTACTTGACAGCATGCCCAAGTTACGCACCATTACCGTTCCAGAAATCAACGAGCTGTTAGATAAAAGTTACAAACACTTTCCCTTCAGCAAAACATTCAATGAGGCGAAGAATGAACCTCTAGCCTGTCTTCACACATCCGGAACAACCGGTCTACCGAAACCCGTTATCTATCCTCACGATTTTGCATCTACATATATGAGAATGGCACAATTGGCTCCCCCCGAGGGATTTGAATCGAGAGAGAGAGAGTACCAAGGCACACGGATTTTGATGAATCTTCCACCATTTCATGCAAGTATATCAAGTTCATTTAACTACATGTTTGAGGTTATGTAAAGCTCCCGAGGTCGACAGAGCACTAACTGCAGGATAGGCATCAAGCATCAACGCACTATCCGAATCACTAGCCAATCAAAACATCGTCATATTCCCTCTCCCAATGAAGCGAGCTACTGCCTCGTCGCTGGTCGAGATTATGAAGCACACGCCAGTAGACGCACTATGTGCACCTCCATGGATGGTGCACGAGATCGCAACCAATCCCGAAATCTTAAAAGAATTAAATTCTCGCAAACTGGACGCTATATGGTATGGCGGCGGCGATTTACCCCAACAATTCGGCGATATCATAACCGCTAAAATCAAATTCCGGAATTCGAATGGATCTACAGAAACATCTCCATTTCCAAATATCTACAAGTCGGGAGAATGGCCGGCAGAAGATTGGAAATTTCAATGTACTCATCCTGCTGCAGGTTTGGAATATCGGGTTTTCTCAGATGATGACCAGCTTTATGAAGCAGTCATCGTGCGGAATCCCGATCCTGAGTTTGAACAACCAGTGTTAAAGCTTTATCCGGATTTGAAGAATCATTCCACAAAGGATCTATTTTCTCCTCATCCCACGAAGAAAGGTTTATGGACGTACTGTGGGCGTACTGACGACATGATTTTGGTGGTCGTGGATAATGAAGCAACTCGTCCATTCAATCCACAATATATGGAACATGTAGAGACAAACCATCCTGATGTCAAGGATGCAGTTATGGTTCCAGCTGGAAAGTCTTTCAACGAGAGATTTGCAACGAAAACGTCCCTTATTGTTGATCTGAAAGATAGCGTGAATGCGACGGGGCTTGGCTACAGAGAAAGGCTGATTGAAGAAATTTGGATTGTTGTTAATGGTATCAATGAGAAATACCGAGAGGAAGCTTGGGTGTGGAAGGAATGCATCATTATTGCCAACCCACAGAAACCCCTTCCGAGAAACCCAAAAGGTTCTATTCAGCGGGCTAGAGCTATGGAATTGTATGCACAGGAGCTAGAGAGTCTCTAAGTAGCATAGAAGATTGACTGGTGAACAAATTTAAGTTCTAGCTCGGAATTCTCACGAGAAATCGAGAGTCGAAAAAGTGATGAGGTAAATACGAGTGAAAAGGGAGGATCAAGGAGGAGCAACGAACGGTAAAGGCACTACCTTTCCTACCTTGCTTCCTCCAAGGGCAGCTGCATTGAGTGTGCTATTTCGTAGGGAAGATTTGTGTCCCAGCTTAAATTCAATACAAGATCGTGCTCCTGGAAGTTGAGTTTTAGGATCAATTGTGACCGATCCACTTAATTGTAATTCTAAAATGGTATAATTCGTGCCTAAACGCCTGGGTATTGTCCCTTCCTCCATCCCCTGCCCCGGAATTTCAAATAAAATGACGATTAATTCATTATTCATCATCAACAAAATCATAAAAAACATCTCCTGTTTCCCCATTACCTCTCTTATCGAACCAACCTCCAAAATCAAGCTTCATCAGCAGTCTGTCTACTCTGCCGACCTTAGCTGGGACGTATGCACCTTCCTCTCCCAAGACCAACTCCTCATATCCACTGTCCCAGCCATTTTTATCTTGATCTATGTCTCGTAGAGTTTTGACTAGTTCTTCAATTGCGTCCTTTACACGTGTTGCAATTGTGCCAAGTTGTTCTTTGATATCTTGCTCCTCTTTGTGAAAGTCAGAGAATGCATCTACCACTCCTTCATCAGCCTCGAGATCAAGAGATTGCCAAACAGAGTGGATACGGTGGACAAGAGCGACTAGATGATCAATTTGTTGGAGTAGATAATATAGTGGATCCGTAAATGATGAAGTGGTTAAAAGGAGATTGGATGCGAGAGCGGTGAGGTATCTCCTATGTGCATCTGCAAGTGTTTGAGGATCATGATTGTGACTAGCATTCCTCGACGTTGATTGATTGGCAGCCTGCAACCAGATATCTTCATCTTCATCGTGGGATCTTGATGCACGCGTTTCTCCTGTGAGCCAAGCTGTGAAGCCTAACCAAGTGCCTTGCACAACTTCGCCTTGAAGGTATGCTTCTGTCTCGCCTAGGAAGAAGACTGCAGCGCTACCCGTTGCCCATACGCTGCGCATAGTATGGGAACGCTCCTTAGCTCTAGCTCGAAGTGTAAGAACCTTTTGTCGCCCAAGAGTCGAACTACCCAAAGGTGGACCTGGAGGTGCAGGATGATCGCGACGTAACGAAGTTATCTTCCAAAGATTAGTGAGCCGTAGATGGGCCCTGTGAACTGCTAAAAGATAAGCATTAATGCTGGAATACATCTGGTTATCAGATGGAGTAAGGAACAGATCTAATGGTGAAGGAATGTGAAGTGTAAGGGCCACGGGAACGGAAAGTAAGAGGTTTCGGAAAGGGGTGGAAACAATTAGAGAAGATTGCGAAGCTCTCAAGTTGGTCTTTCCTGGCGTATTCGAATTCCCTTTCATTATATTCAACTGAACAAGGTCTCTTGCCAGTTCAAGCAAATCGTCATCATCCTCCTCATCATTTTGACCCTTTTGTGCGCCCATTGCAGCCCAGGTCCTAGCAAGAACTGCAGTCACTTCCCCTTCCTTGACGACGATGTTGCCCAGGCCATCCTTTTTCTCATACCCTAAAGTGTCAGACCTTCTCCATCTTGAACGGATCTTTTCATCAGCCTCAGATATCAACGCTATGGCAAATTCTCCTCTGCCAAGCAGAAAAAATTCCCTTAATAAAGTCAAGGCCTCAATTACTTTGCTTAAGGGTAGCAACTTTTGTAAAGTAGTTTGAGATAGAGAAAGACGTATGGCGGCTATGACTCGTGCGAAATTGGCGCCATTTATTGGGAATTTTATTGTTGATAACTGTCGCAAGTGAGATGATAATAGGTCAAGCTCCGGAGAGGACGCAGATGAGATGCCCTTAACTCGAATATGATTCAAGGATCGTCCAATGAAAAGAAGCGATGATGCGGTAGAATCTGACACGAACGCCGGTAACAACTCTTTAACGTTCATGTAATCCTATGATCCGACCAGTCAGTTGTTCGTCTCCCATAGTTGTGAAGCATGGAAACATACATGTGAATCGTCTTCTTGTACAAAAAAGTCACCTCGTCCAAAACATGGTAACCGCCCATATAGAATCCAGGCCGATACCTGCTTCAGCCAAGCTGTCTGCGCAACCTTCACCAGACTCAATGCCGCCTCTTCTATGTCCGCATATCCTGTCTGTATAGCATTGCATAACCTATCAATCACCATTGCCCCACTACACTTCTTTCCACCAACATCTTGCATCATAAAGTCCACAATCTCCAAGAACCATTCCATTCGCCTCGTCCAGCCAGAGAACTTCTCCACGATAAATGTCAACGGCACAATATTGTATGCACCAACACTCCCAGCATCTTTGCGCAAAATGCCATTCTCGACCTCAAGCACCTTGCGTTGAAAGCTTGCAAGATGGACGGTGCTTATAGATGTAGCGACAGCTTGGCAGATACTCGAAGAGTGCTTCGAGGATATAGTATTTGTGTGCGCGAGGAGCTTGCAGTGAAGATCACTCAAATGGGCGACAGAGGAGAGGAGGGACTTTTCGGAGGGGGATAGGATGGAGGATGAAGATGTGTTATCGGCAGTGAGGAGCGGAGAAGGATGTCCCGAGAGGGAGAGGAGTATTTCGTGGAGCATCTTGGCTGAGGATTAGATCTTTTTCACAATCAGCAAACTCCGAAATCCCAGTGGAGTGTAGTGGTTCCTCATACTGGCTTTTCTTTTTACCCGCCAGCCAATCTACCAATTCGTAATATAACAATAGAATAGTACCTAACAACTCAAAACGGCACATTTGATTCACAGCATATTCGTTCTCTAGGGCGCATCAGCCAAACATGACATGTGTAGGTAGCAACTGAGCTGTGGTTCATTGAGATCATAAATTTCCCTAGGATCGCGTTGCAGGCGCGATGCGGGGACGCGGAAGCTTGGAGCGCCACCTGGTAGTTCCAACTCACCACCAGTCCACCACCACCACCTCACTTCAGTCATAATTTTGTTCAACGACTGCGTTTTCATATTTACGTGAAACTCACCGAATCAGATGCATGACTTGCTTGAATCGATACCAGTTTTTCGCCTCAAAGACTCTGCTTATCACGCCGATCCTCGGGTTCTGCAAGTGCGTCGTCCAGCTGTTCTTGTTACCAATCAAATGAATACTGTCAAAACCAAATAGGGGTTTGTTAGATTGTATAGAGGTAGCAAACACTGAGGTGTCTGGGAAAGCATTGTGATCCTAAATAGTGTCATCCACTATCCACTATACACTGTTGTCATGTCATGTGTTGGTCTATTCGAATGATACTATGCAGACAATGTGAGA
Organism: Botryotinia globosa; assembly: GCA_014898425.1. NCBI lineage: Eukaryota > Fungi > Ascomycota > Leotiomycetes > Helotiales > Sclerotiniaceae > Botryotinia > Botryotinia globosa. The sequence goes on along the minus strand of RCSZ01000015.1, from coordinate 1,193,734 downwards.
ATGCACAAAATCCCTCCCTCCCACCGCCTCTTCTCCTGCCCCCACACTGTCACAACACTGAGCCATCCGGAGAAGGGATTAGAGATACGCTTTTAAGAGAGAATATTCGAGACATGAGACAAAGCTGGGTTCTGAGCGGTGGCTACCGCTACGCGGCGGAGTAGACGTGTAGATGGTGCAGCAGAAGCGAAATCTTTTACTTTTTATACTTTCATTGACACGATTCCATCCCTTTAAAAGTTACCATTGACTTTTGTGACTCCTGATTCTCTTCTACAATCTAAAGATCAAGATATCTGAAAACATTTCACTTTGTACGAATCAAACTCTACGACCAGCTATGGCTTCTTTTCGAGACATCGCTGCCTGGGCCCAGACTCTCGCAGAAATTGCGGCTGCCCCCACTGAAGCCACAAGGAATAGTCCCCCCCTCGCGCAAGCACTTTCTTCCCTTCAAAAGATTGGATTTCAAGATATTGGCGGTGCCGTGGAGGCTTTCAAGAAACACGGTACCGCACTCAAAGATTCGATGGAAGCAACCTATGCACAGATGCCTCCAGAAATTCGGAATAAAGTGGAGAAGGTGCATGGTCGCCTCGTGGATGCAATTTCCTCCCCAGAAGATATGGAATTCCAAGAACGCGCCGCCGAGTGGACTATTGGTGTTGTTGACGCCTTCAAGAAACACGGTATTGCACTCAGGAGAACTGCACAAGCAACTTATACAGATTTCCCTCCTGAATTTTGTGATGAGGTCGAGAAGGCGCATGCAAAAGTCTATCAGGTCGAATGGAACAAACTGGCGGTGGACATACAAATTTGGATTAAGGCACATCCATATCAAAAAGCATTTTATGTTGTGAATGGGATCGTATTCTTTGCTCCAGCTGCATCTAGTGGTCCGATTCTATGGGTTTTAGGATTTTCGGGCAAAGGTCCAAGGGCTGGTATGTAGGCAGTCCCCAAATAGTTATGGCGCTAACTTTCTGAATAGCTTCATTTGCATCGATATTACAGAGAAAATATGGCACGGTCAGTGCGAAGGACGTATATGACCATGCTCAAAGTGCCGTCATGGGAGGATATGGAGCTACTGCTGTAGAGCTGGTAACAAAACTTTTTGTTGCTGCAAGTAGTCTTTTTGGTGAGATGTGGGGATCGCGGAATACAAGTAGGAAATTTACTTCGAAGCTGTGAATTTATACTCGAAGTCGATAGTATCGTTAGTACCAAAGTTTCAATCTCACGCTGTTATTCGGACATTGCAGGTTTCATGGGCCAATTCCCGCTCTCCTGAACCCTTCTCCCTCCCTTGAAATATATCCCGACGTTATTTATCTTAACCGACAAAAAGGACTGAGAAAGACATATTGATCATAATTTTCAAAATTGAGAAACCTGGATAGTCTCAGTAGCTGCTGGCGTTTCCGGCGGTTATTCTGCTGAGACTCAGATTATCAACCAATGAGATCTCTTGGCTGCTTACGATCTTGTGGAAGAACGAGACTATCTAGGGAGTCAATATATGCTATCGCAAATAGGGACACAAAATGCAAACATTCTTCAGCGTTTTATATCTGATCAGATAACAATTAGTTCAGATTATAAGCTGAATAGATATATTCAAACTATTCAATCTTCGATATATTCTATGTCAATCCACATTCAAACACAGTATATCATCTTACTCTATCAAAATTTCAGGATCTTCCAGAATGTAACTCTAATTTAGTGATTGGTTGCCACTTTTCTCACCCACGTGGAGATCGTCTAATCGTGAACACGCATGAGGCTAGAAACAGGACGAAGTAACCTTACTTTTTCTTGTTTTTGACGCCATAAAACATTCGCTTGCACGTCTGATTCTTTGTTTGTCCAGTTTCGTTTGATTCAAGAAAACACGTCTAGACCAGTTCCTATGAACTATTTTTCTCTGGCTTGAATCTTTACACCTACTACGATCATGGTACTGCTCTCCAAATTCATGACCTGGCTTCTCGTAGCAAGCACAGCTATCTCAACTCAAACTAGCAATGATAAATGCTCTACCGATCAAGATCTCTCATCTTACGACCTTGTCGAGCTCCAAGCTCTACGCTCGGAATGGACAGCTGGCGTCGACAAAGCTTTCAGGGAGCATGGCGTTATAATTCAAGAGCCTACAGACGCGGAACTTGCATTGATTCCGGAAACCTTTCGAAAGGAGGCGAAAGAAGGGCATGCTAAATGGTACAAAATTGAGTGGGAGCATCTGCCAAACAGACTTAAGAACTGGATTTTGGAACACCCCTGGCAAACGGCCTTCCATATTGTAAACGGAGTAGTTCTCTTTACGCCAGCTGGAGCAAGTGGATTAGTCCTCAGGGCACTAGGTTTCACTTCAACGGGACCACAAGCTGGTAAGTGAGAAAGATGACATGTCAAATTATTTGAACCTAATTTTTGATAGCATCTTTTGCATCGTTTCTGCAAAGTAAAATCGGTTTGGTGGCGGCAAAAAGTTTGTTTGCAATGTTTCAAAGCGCGCCCATGGGTGGTTGGGGATTGCCTATTGTGAACACGGCTACACAGGTCGGTGCTATTTCAAATAGCTTCGTTGCTGCAGTTTGGGAGTGGAGTCGTGGGAATAGTACGACGTAGACTGAACATCTGAGGGGAAGGCAACGCCGTGGAGCATGATGAAAGCAGCTTTGAAAAAGTCAGCAGCAAAAGGTTCTGTCATGGTCTAGTCTAGGAAGACAGGCCGTTTGATATTACATAATGAACCTTTCTCTTTCGTTTGTCAGCTATGCAGCTGTCTACATCTAAATATGCTAGTTGCTGAATCACGAATAACCTGGAACATTTCACTTCCTTACCAGCCCAGTAAGAAGCAATTTTGGTACATTCTGCAAATTCCAGGTAGTATTGAAAATAGCAAAACAACAAATAAGAAAAGAAGGTCACCAGCCACTGAAATTACGCTAATAGTTTGCTTCTACCTATGGAACACTCTCTCGAAATCTACCGAGTTCTTTCGCCTTCACTTCCAATATAAAATAAATATCATTTTCAAACTACAATTGAGTCTTTCAAACTTCCTTCATACTTCAAACCATCTCAACTTTTACAAAACGCTAAAAATGTCTCGATTCCTCAACCCTATCACATTGCTCCTAGTAGCAATCGTTTCTATCTCTCTCTATCAAGCCATCAAAAAGTGCAATCAACCTCCTCCAACACTCTCCGAAAACATCATGTCCTACGTCCAAGAACACCCATTCAGATCCGCATTCCATGTCCTCAATATAGTCACTTTCTTCACCCCGGCTGCAGTAGGTGGCCCATTTCTCTATATGTTAGGTTTTGCTCGTCTCGGGCCGAGAGCAGGTAAGTAAGCCTGGAATTTTTTGGAACTATAATCTGAAGCTGACATTCTCACAGTATCCATTGCGTCAATATCTCAGAGCATCTTCGGTAACGTCGCTAGCAGAAGTTTGTTTGCATATTTGCAGAGTGCTGCGATGAGTGGGTATGGTCTTGGTGCTTTGAATACAGCGGTACGATCTGTTTCGGGTTTTGGAAGCGTTGTTGGATTTTTCTGGGGAAGTGAATCGATCCGGGTTAATCATAATAGGGCCTGTTTGCAAGATTTTGTTGGAGATTTATTTCTTTGCGTGTTTTTGGTTTTAGTTGTCTGCGTTCTGGTCAAATTTGGAATTATGGGTTGCAGATTACTTCATGGTGTGATACGTCCTGTTGATATTCATGCTGAAGAGGAGTTGAGAGAGGCAGGGGAGGCAGGGGAGGCAGGGGAGTAACAACGAGCATTCTTGTTCATCAAACTAGTGTGGCAAACGCATGGCAAACGTAACTTAACCGAGGAAAAAGGAAGTTATTTACTTCTTGGAGAATAATCAATCATCGGGTTTAAATTACACAAAAGACTACATCATATGCATGGACCCATCATTCCCCATGTAGACAATATAACGTGGCTGGACTCGTTTGTAAATGCTCTACTCCATACACCTGAATCCCAAGACTTCACAGGAATTCCCCAACACACCTCTTCTATCTGTGGAAATGCTAAAAGTATCAAACATATACCTCACTCCTGAGGAAAAATTAAATCCTCATCTACAGAAAATATACGTAAGAAATCTGCGATAGGATCTTTTAAACCTCGAAGCTAGAAATCTTGAAAACGCTCTAGTCCAGACAAATGTAGAGGCTGCATTCAAGAGGAATACTTCGTGCTTTCAAGAGCATTGATTTGCCACATGCAAAGATGTAGGGACAATCCCCTGGGAGTGAGACACCTGCTTATTCAAGTAGGGAAAGTTTGTAGGAACCCCAATATTCGGGACAGGCTGTAGCACATCATAATTCAGTAGGCTTGCAGGTATATGCAGCCATTACAACAAAATCCTTTGCTTCAGATTCCTATAGATAGTATGTTGTACTTTGGATTACAATTGCACACTGATATATATGTCCAGCCTCCTATCTTTCAATTACAGTCCCTTTGCTTGCTCAAAATTGCCAAGACTCCATAATATATACAACAAAGGCTCAGTGGACTATCCCAAACCTTCATCTCAGTTAATCATACATCTCAGCGCACTTCAATATATACAAAAACAAAACTGATTCGCTGAAATTAAACATCATAATTCATATCCACCTCTCAAGTCATCACTCAATACGTAGCATAACTCATCAGAGCAGGCTCATTAGTAACCCTCTTTTCATACGCAAAAATATTCAGCGCCACCAGCGGAATCAGCGCTTCGGTCTCAATAACATCAGCCAAGCTGATTCCCGGCGCAACAAGATTACCACACTGATCGCTAACGCGATCAAACGATCCCGGCCCGTCATTTTGCAACGCATCTGTTACCAATGCATATGCGACGGGATTGCATAATACACCTGCATGGGTATACAACGTTCCGGCCGGAAGTCCCAAGCATGCTCCTTGAAGAAAGGTATTTGAAGCGCCGACACCACGAGCATCTTGCAGAAAACCTGAGGCAGCGGTTCCGCTTTGTGGTTGGACGATTTCGTCTGTGACGGAATAGACGGTAGTGGTGGGAACATAAGCTGAATCACCGTTGTTGGAGCGGAGTCTATTGACGAAATTGGATTGGTATTGTTGTTGGAGGACGGAAGGAGTACACGCAATGTCGTTTCCGCTTTCGAATCCGGGACAGAGAATGTAAGCTAAGATGGTACCATGGTAATCAGGTGAGATGGCGATGTGGTCTGTGACAGTTTTTGGAATTGATGGCCAATATTCTGGGAGGTATTGTTAGCTGGAGATCTGGAAGAAGATATTCAAAAAAAAAACACTGACTAAAGGTCCATTGAGCATTAAGAGATCCTTGAGACCATGTGACGATAGCAACTTTTCGCGAAGTCACGGCATAGAAGTATTGAAGCGCGTAAGCTACATATTCTGCGTTTGTCTGTGCATCGTCAAGCAAAGCAAATGGTATGTTCAAATAGACCGGGTCGGCATAGTCAGTTGTAGCAAGAAGTTTGCCTATGTTAGAAGCATACGTGCTATAGCCAAATGCGCCCGTGCCAGGTGACATGATAACGGGTTGCTTCTTCCCCCAGGTAAATCCAGGAGGAATGTAAATTGCGGCCCTGAGCGTTTTTTCGTCGACAGAAAATCGTGCATTGCCATATACGTTATTGTAAAATCTCTTGTTGGGAGGCACTGGATTGTTGACATTATTGACAGAGTTGCTAGATGGGCTCTGAAGAAAATCAGTGGTGTAACATATATCAAAATATTCTGTAACTTACAGCACCAGATGCGACAGCTTGTAGATCACTGGAAGTGAAACCATTAAGAACAAGTTCCAAAGCATTTGAGAGAATATTTGCTGGTGGAGTTGGGGAAGCAGAAGGATCAGATACACCCCAAGCACCAGCTGCCCAACCCAATGCTTCAGAAACACTACTTGGTTTGGCTGTAGGTTGAGCGGCCGAAAATAATTTCTTAGCAATCACTGGTACATCAGTGCCCAAAATTGTTCCATTTGCAATTGCACCTGTGTTATGTCAATAAAATTATCTTTGCCTGATGAGACGTAATTTACACACCTACTACCAAATTCGCAGCGGTCGACACTTCCCCACTGTCAGATAACACTGCGGGAATAGCCGAGGACAAACTACCAATATCAAGGACTGAATTCCCGACGCTTGACACAAGACCTGTTACGGGATCTCCTATAATTTGTGGTCGTGGGAAAGGTGCTGGAACCGGGGCTGGCGCTGCGAGGAGTAAAGGCGCAGTTACAACTGCGAGGAATGCATGTAGATACATTCTTTTTCTGTGCAATCGTTGAGATTTTTATGAAGTGTCTGAGCGGAGAATTAAATTATTAAACGTGACAGTGAAAAGGTGCATGAAGGATATGAACTGAAATTTTGATAAGAGATGAGAAATGGGGCAATATAACACATCTGCTTGATGTATTGTACAGTGGGATTGGAGATTTCACTGTCATGAGGCGCTCCATGATTTCCGGCTCATTATGAATTTCCGCTTCAGCGACAATACACTTGATCGTCATGGGTAATAAGTGTATTGGGGCTCATTCCACGGCACAATCGAGGCGAACGCTCGATGAATTAATTGCACCCACCCCCGTCTTCAATAAGGATCAGCGAGTGGATGTTGTCCCAATTCGATGCGCTGAACTGAAAATGGTTAGACGTGCGGAACAAAGGGTGAGCTAACCCAGCTGGCGTTGTCTGGCTACATCGTATTTGGCTAAGGGGCTCGGAGAGAATATTAGCGAGCAAAGAGCCATGATGTGTAGTATATGGCGGCCACGGATAGTGACTAATGTAAATGTTCAATACTCAACATCGAGATGAAATTAACGGAAGGTTTCAAAAGAGGTTCTTTCCGTAGATTTGGGCAGTTTTGTGGGATATGAAGGAACTATCTCTCATACAATAATACTCGCATATCAACTCTAAAATCAACATGTCTGCGAAATCCAAAGTGGAGAAGCGGATGGTAAATGAAATAAGGGACCTCTTGGCATCATGGTATCGTAGATCCGGCGCCTCATCGTCATTCAAATTGGTGGTTATATTGTCGAAATCGTAAAGTGTTAGGCAATCTGTCAACGGCTATGACAGTTTGTGTCTCGTTTTGATATACATACTTTGCATTTCATCATTCCCAGATCGACAAGTAACACTCGACAAGCTTCGAATTTTGCTGTTGTTCAACTAGCATCAAAAAACCATTAGTTTCGTTCGTCAGTGGTGAGTCGTGACTGGTCTGGCTTTTCATCGATGATAGCATCGACCTTCATCCTAACCAGGAGGGGTTCGACGACCTCGGCATTAATGGATACCAGTTATGACTAGTGATATAGAACGGATCTTCTTAGATACCTACTCAAATTCAAATGCATAAGCCTCTTCTTGCTGGAGCTTTCCAACATGAATATGAGAAATAATGGAGCCAAAGCACTACTCCGCATGTATGGCTTGACAATCTCATCTAGAGGCACATATCTTCATCCATCATTCGATCTCACATTGAATTGAAATGAGATGTTCTAGAAGCGGTTATTCTTCACAACAGCCACATAAAAAGTACGTCTCACTGATTTCTAAAAAAAAATAAACGCAGGGGCGGTGTTATTCACATGAGATAATGATAGTGTACAAGTGTGAAATCTATAAATTGTATTCCGTTTGTCCAACTAAATATTACAGACTTACCGTGTTGCATCGTGCTCAGGGTAGCATCTATTTCCAGGCGGCTCGCCAACCACTGGTTGGTAGTATACTGGCCTGGATGATTCCGCAAGCTGCAGCGCAATTATACTCCCTCAACAAACTGAAGCTCATCGTGGTCTTGCTTTTATGATGTTCAATCGTGAGTCAACGCTCGGTAGGGCTGCAGAGCAGTGTTAGATCGCGCAAAGTTGTGCGAAGTAACTATCGTTCAAAGTAGTATTCATGCCACTGTAAGAGATTGTCTAGGACCTCCATTTAATGAAGGTTTCTGAATATATTGTCAGCAAGTGATCATGATCATGTTATGTTATATGACAAGAATAGTAGAATTGAAAGCATTCAGGAAAAAATTAGAGTTGTTGTTTTTTGGTCTTCAGGGTGCGATGCACTCGGGGTTAAAAAGCTATGATTTGTTCATCACAAAGCTTATGAATGGTATACAATATGAAAAAGATAATTGTGACTAACCTTACTTGAGTTGTGGTGTTCAGCGAACATGTGCTGAAAGTTGAAGTAGTAAGAATTGATGGAAATATCGGCGCGAAATGGTGGAGAAGATTACCAGTTCGACCTCACCACCTGCAGTACCTTTGTTATACCATTTCTATGCGCATTAGAAAAATGGCACAAGTTGCATTGTGTTCATTCAACGAGTGATGATTCTGATTGTATTTGAAGGAGAAAAAGAAAAAGAAAAAGAAGAAGAAGAAGAAGAAGAAGAAGAGAGAATCAGAACTTTTAAATTTACTCACTAGCTTTGTAGGCTAGCGGGTGAGGGGCCGCTTCAAGCTGCCATGACATAATCAGCTCCACCGTCTGCACATGATCAGAATTTCAGTATCATTTTGGCTGCATTGCTGGAGCAGGTAATTATTAAGGAATAGAAGGCTTGACAGAGGATGATGCAGTGTCGTTGAATACTTATATTACTTACCAACCAACTTTTACAAACACCAAAAGCTATCACGATGTTGCTAGGGCGAAATCTAGCAAGAATTCTGATCAAAACTCATCACATGACATCCGTCAAAAAGATTGAAAAGATAACCAAATCAGCGAAGAGATTAGACTGTGCAGTATTGTTAAAGACTGGAAGGCCGCCCGGAGTTATGCTTGCGGAAGGTAAAATTGAGAATGCAGAACAATGGTTAGATGTTGTGAAGGTGGGTTGATTCTCGTGCAATTTCTTGGGATAGGAATCAATTGTCTGGTTAGGAAATGGATCAGAATTGAGATACGAATGAACAGCTGATGATGTATTGAAATTACAGAATCTGAGGTACAAGAACTTCGAATTGATGAAAAAGGAAGAGGTGGATGGGAGGAGGTTAGATGTACCTGCTGGAAAGGTTAAGCAACTGGAGAGTTTAAAGGATTATGGGATAGAGGTTGGGAAAGACGAGGAATTGAGAAAGTGGTGGAGGTTACACATGGGCTTTATGAAAGGGGAGAATGAAGAATGAAGGGATTAACGAGGTATAAGGGGATGGTATGATTCGGTGACATTCACTCGACCTGGAAAAGACAGCCAAGCGAAAATGGTGTGGTCTCGATGCACTTCAGGGATGACTCAAAGTTCTTACTCTCCGATACAATATCTTATAACCGTTGTCAACTCCTCTCGAGAGTTGTCAATTAGCAAGCTCGAAGATAAGTTCTACGATGGACCCCAGCAGCTCTGCTCCTACGACGGCATGGCCTAGGTTGAATGACACCTCATCAGACTCACCAATCATCCCAGAGCAACCCCTCACCGCAGTATCATTGCCCACACGCAACTCTATATGGGTCGATGAAGATGTCTCGACCGCTTATCCTCAAACTGCACGTCCTAGAGAAGATCTTCTTGCATCCTTCTTTCCATCAGACCCACCTCAGGCAGCAGCTAGACAAGCTCCAATTCAATCTTATCCATTGGCCTATACTCTCGCATCTGGCTCTAATCAAGCGCTTCCAGTACTAGAATCCACAACTCAGAATGATAGGAGGGTATCCTCCAAGTACTCTGAATATGATGACATTCCTGTACCTCTTTCTGCGCGCTTTCAGCGGGATTTGCGAGAAATGATTGGTTCTCCATCTTCGATATATCCCGATAGCGCTTTACCCGACCCCCTCCATATCTCTCGAGATTTCCCCCCTAAAGCTTCGGCATATCAAGGAGATAGGCATCCTGAACCTTCCCGCTCACCTAAGTCGATTCGCCTTTCAGAACTCACTCAATCTCCCGTGGGCGAGGGCACATTGGAACTTTTCCCGGAATACACAGAAGATGTACGCCCAGCTAAATCTGCACATAATATTATTCCAACAATAAATGTCCTACCCCAAAGTCCCCAGCAACCAGATGTTCAGAATTCTCATTCCCAAAAGTACCAACCGCAACTATTAGCACCTCCCGGATCGTCTAAACCAAAACCTCAAAGACGAAACACCAGATCATCATCTATAATCAGTGGTCTTGACCAAGGAATTTATAGACCTTCGTCTAAATCCCCCCAGAATCGAGATCTCTTCTACGCAACCCAGAAAGATGACAGTAGATTTAGTCGACATCATCCCTCAAGTAAAGAATACATTCATCGAAAAAGAGCCAGCTCCTTAGATCGAACCTCTGTACCCACCGATCCCGAAGTCGCCAAACTCTGGGACGAACGAATCAACGCCGGTCAACAACCATTCACACCCAGCGATACGATCCCCACATACCAAGAATTCCGACGAACAACTCAACGTGTAGATTCGCCTAGTTCAGACCGATTCCCCCTGCCTGCTTCAGCACTCTCTCAATACGAAGACATTCCACCTCATCTCAGACCTACCCGCGAATCAGATTTCAGATTCGATCCGAAGCTGGTGCAGGATGTATACGAAGAGAGATGGAAAATTTCCGAGGGCTATGAGGATTTGCAGGCATATTTTAGTGATCCCAAAGAAGGTCCTTACAAAAACCTTGATATCAAGGAATGGGTTGAGCTTTTTGAATACTTGGAAGAGAGAGATCGGAAAGCGACAGAACGAGAGATTATTTTTGAGTTGAGGGCTATTTAGAAAGATGCTGGGTTAAAATGATGACGATGATGGTTGTGATATTGTTGCTTGCCAAGTTGAGTGGGTATCTCAAAGACGTTTGCTATGAGCTGATCAGAAGGAGGGGAGTTTACTCTTGCTCAACCCATAATAATCGATGATTTATTTTGTTTTATGTAGGCTGTTGTGAATGTTTTCATAGTATTTATATGTTTTGCTAGATCTGATTTTTTCCTTCAAGTCGTCTCTAAATGCACTGGTTGTCACATGCTGGTGATCTCCCTTTTCATATATGATTGCCAGTTTCTTTATCAATTGCAGGCATCAAACCTTTCCATCAATCTTGTCAGTGGGTTTGCCATAGTATGAGCAAACTTTTTTTCATCCAAAGTTCCATCACATGAAACTTTCTTGGACGGGAAGAAATTTTCTTTCCAAATGTTTGCCAGTCAGAGAACATCATGCTTCTCTCTTTCCATGACCTGTAAAGTCTGGTGGACCAGGTGGAAGTCCTCTCATAAAAGCACCAGTCATTCCCATCTCAGATTCATTCTAAACACCTCTATGTCACTAGAGCTTAGCGTAATATCATCGAGATTAAATCGACTCTTCCACACAAACCACTCAAATTCTGAACCATGAACGCTGTCCGCAATCTCTTTCCCCATCCCCACACTTTCTTTCCAAGTCATTATCGACAGAGCAGCAATACTAGTAAGCCATACCATCATGTCCCAGGATGGTATTATCGTCCAGAATCTGCTACCTCGCCTATCAAACTCTCGTCCGAGGATATCAATAATTGTCCACGACGACGACAACGACAGCAGAGAAACAACTATGAATACAGCCCTAGCGTATCGGTTAACAAAGGAGAGGATACGAGAAGCAGAAGGAGAAATGAAGCGGATTTTTCAAGGCCTGGAAGAGCTGAAGACTTATCAAAAAGACTAGGTGAAGGAAATGGGGTCTTCGCAGCTACAAAAAATGGTAGGAAGGGTATCGAAGATACGGAAAGGGAAAGGGAGGTAGAGTGGGAAATTGAGATTCAGAGGAGGATTGAAAGGATAATGGAAATGCAGGACGCGATAGCTCGAGAGCAGGATAGGATTGAAGATGAGTGTATATTTCTTGAGAGAGCGTGGGAAGTATTGGGAGAGTGTAGGGGTATGAATCTGGAGAGGGGGAGAGATTTCAGAGAATGGGTTTTGGCGGAAAGAAGTTTGAATGGAGGAAGTGATCGGCGGTACAGAGGGTGGAATGAAGGGAGGCGGGAGGATACAGATGCTGGCAGTCCAGATACGAGGGGGCTGTATTAGACACGGAAGGAAGAGGAAAGAGGGGAGATTTCCAATTGTAATCTGCCGTGAGTGAATCTAAATCCTTTGTCAGATCTTTCATTCGAGGTCAAGATTGAATGGATGGTTTCTGATGAGGTACCTACTCCATTATACTGCTAGAACCAAAGGGATCAACTGCTTTGCGTGTACTGCTATCAAGGCGTAAACAGCTCATAGGTCCATATATTGAAGATACCGAAGCCTCTTCACCTCAACAGCTGCAGCATCTCCAACCTTCAAACTTCAAATACCTATTACTAGGTAGAGAGTTGGCTATATACCACATCTTCGGCAACACAACCACAAACCCCAACCCGAAAGAACTTCCAAATCCCCAGCGCCTAGGCTATACCAGGCAACTCAACCATCCATCTTCCAGAAAGATTGATCACCCACCCCTCCATACCCCTCTCCATCCCAGCACTCAAAAAAGCAAAATTGCAAAGCCGCCCAAAAGAAAAGAACCATGAGGATCGACGACAAACTTGTAACCTACAACCCATCTTCTCTCATCTGCAGCTCCCTACCTACATACACCGAAAAAGAAACCGCAATTGTACGAACTTTCTTTTTCTAAAAGTAGGTAGGTAGCCTTGTATCGTACAATGTGGTTTCAACTACCTAGGTAATTACCTAGCGAGTGCATATTCACATTCATGCCTCAACTCAAACTTCACTCTACTTTACTCTAAGAGGTATTGCATCACCTCACGCACTCCACGCATTCTCTCTAGACAGACATCAATTTCTTTCTTCGCTTCCTTACCTAATCTCACTTCACTCCAAACTCCAAACTTCACTTCAATCACTTCAATCACTCATCATACTCCACTCCACCTTCATCACATCCATCACATCACATCACATCACATCACGCCACATCACACAGCAACTTCAAAAACAACCTTATAAGAGAAAATTCACTTCACCTTCCAAGTCACGCAACCCGTGGAAGTGGACCCGCCACAACCGTACGCCACAAATCAAATTCACGCAACCTCTCCAGCTTCTTCAGATTATCATCTCGCTAGTACGAGTCCTTCATCAATTATAGTGTTTCCCCTCAGTAGCGCGCGTGTCAATACGGCATTTATTCTTCACTGGTTTTTCGTTTCCATCATAAAAGCATCTTGTTGGGAATTGTTTTTCTTCTTCTTCTTCTTCTTCTTCTTCCTCCTCCTCCTCCTCATTACAGCTTTTCCTACGATTGCAAAAGATACCAGGAACGGATCCAGCTTTGCGAGTCACGACAAAGTCTAAACTTTTCCCCATTTCAACAACTTGTCAACCTCCAATAACTATCTTTGCACTGTGATAAGAATTGTCACACTTTGGCTTCTATTATCTTATCATATCAACTTAACTTATTTATTCTACCCATCAATACTTTGACAACAACCGAAAAGCAAAACATAAATGAAAATCAAAATGGCTGCCCACAGAAGACAAAGATCTCATCTCCCTTCTCCACCAGTTTCCCCCTCCCAACAAACACCACGTCCACTACCTCTTCCAACAGAGATGACGAGATACAAAACTTGGCAAACAGCTCGCTCAAGGTCTATGAATATCGCAGGTGTGCCAGTCCCACCTCTAGCACGTCGATCAGCGACAGCTCCTGTGATCGGTACCACCTCCGATAAGTCCATATATTGTGACCGGAGTTCATCACCCGAACCCGAATTTGTCCCAAAGTCCGTAGTGGAACCTGAAGCGCCTAGTCGGTACACCACGTCGTACTACCATATTCTTGGACTACCAGAGAGTCCTAACGTTACCACCGAAGAAATTGAAGCGGCCTTTCAAAGGCTTGGTAAGATCTCTTTCCTCTTAACTCCATCTTAAAATTTCCTTCCAAGCAATTCTGATTCACTTGACTTCAAACACACAAAACTCAAACTCACAATCTTCACAGTATCAACCCCATCTTCCCACCCATCACACAACTATGAAAATCTTGAGCAGATCCGTAAAACGCTCACTAGCTCCATCAGACGACGCACCTACGATCATGGTCGTCGTGCTCACCTACTACACCAATCTCAATTGAAAGATCGGGAGCGTTTTGAGAAAGTGCGCCATGACTGTGACAATCTTTCAAAGGCTCCAAGGATCACTGCTCGAGATATTGACGCATTCACCGATGATATGAGAATGAAAAGTCTAGAGAGCGAATTGAAGATGGTGAAAAAAGAGGTGGCGGAAACCTTTAAAAGGAAAGTCAGAAACATGGGACTGAGTTTGAGTTTGGATGGATTGGATGAGGAAGAGGGAGTACCTTGGGAAGAAATGGATTTTGGTACTAGGAGTTCCCAAATTGTGGGGGAAAGAATGGGCCTTGAATTCGAATTCAACGGGTCTGGTAGTGAGGACGATTCCGGGGATGAAGATGGATCTGAAGGCACGTTTTCAGACGGAGAGGAAGAACGAGAAGAGCGAAAAGAGCCCGGAAGATCCGAAGAGTCTGAAGAAATCAAAAAGCTGGAGGAATTTGAAGAACTGTCTTTGTCTACAATGACAGGACTTTTCTCGAAGGTATCTTCTTGTGAATTTGAAAAGGCTGTGTCTGCTCAAAAGATGGCTCCCAAAGATCATCAAGAGAATTTGGATGTCAAGGAAAAAAGACTATCTGCGTCTGAAAAAACTGTACCAGCTCCACAGGCAGATTCCTCTAATATAAAAACGGCATCGCCCCCTGCAGAAATAACCTCGAAGAGCAAAAAAAAGACATCAGAAGTCAAGGACGTGGATGAGAGGATTCCAGATATCCCAAAAACGACTGCAGAAATAATTTCCAAATCTGAATCCAACAGGGAACTTGTGGAAACCAAAATCGCAACACAAGAAATCCCAGAAACCCTCAAACCCACCATAACAACCTCGCCACTGCTCATCGACACCGATCCCCCCACCATCCTCAACATCATCGAACTCCTCTACCCACCCCCCCCTCCCACCCCAGAAGCCAAGCCAAAAAAGAAGCAGCAAAACAATTCATCCAAAGAAATCTGGGAATTCGACTACAACTCCGAATCCGAATGCGATTATGATTCCCATCCCGATTCCGATTCCGATTCCGACACTGAATCTTCTCCACCAGAGAAGCCCGAAACATTCCCCTCATCTTCATCCTCCCCATCTCAATCTCCATCCTCATCTCCCCCTCCCCCTCCTATCCAAATCCACGAACTCCCCGGCTCCGAAATCTGGGAACACGATTACCCAAACCCCAACCGCCACCCCCACGCCACCAGCGAACAAGAAAAGAAGGAAGAGCACGAAACCATAATTTTCTTCCTCCAATTTCTCATCGTTTTTGCTCTTGCGACTGCTGCGTGGGGTTGGTTGGGCGGGGGATGGGTTTTGAATTTGGTTTGGGTGTGAGGTTTGAGGCTTGGAGAAGGGGATGGAGTGGAGTGGAGTGGAATGAGAAGGGAATGAGAAGGGAACTAGAAGTTGAAGTTGAAGTTGAAATTTGAAGAGAGAGAATGGCAGGAATCTGTAACGGGATAATGAGATAGGAAGGAACGACCTCCATGATACGAATCCAGAAGGGACAAAGGAAGGAAGGAAGGAAGGAAGGAAGGAAGGAAAGAATAACCAAATAATCCATCGAATCACATCAATAGATGACACAGACCAGAGAAGACAAAAATCCACAAGACAGAGTAGAGCAGAGCACAGCAGGATGGGGCGAACGGACAGACAGACAGATACTGCTGAATGGTATAATTGGCGTATTACATATCAAGCAGAAATTTGTTACTTACTCATTTGCTTGGGTCTCAGGTTAGCTGGGCTGGACTTGGCTACAAAGATAGATGGAAAGATTGGCTACAGATAAATATGAAGGGGTATATGAATAATCACGGCAAACACAGATACAACATCAATATCAAATACAACATCCACAATAAACCCGAACATTCACAACCAGTTTCCAACAATGGAAATAAAATATACAGAAACAAAACTTCTATATCTCGTCTGTAAACCTTGTCCTTTTTGATTTTGTAATATGATGCTCGTAAGTTCAAATCAACCAAGCCAATACAGGGTATCTCTACTTCAACTATTACCCACAGATTTCATCTCATCCTACCCCGTTTCCCGCGCAACATTTCCATAGAAGTCTATCATGTAAATATCAATCCCATGTAACCATCTACCGGCATGTTTTCACACACCTCCTTCATATACTCTAGAATTAAGCGCCTAAGCCTTTTCCCCCTCACCATCAGGTGTATTCGTCCCCTTGGAATGCGACATGCTATATGGTGCCTGCGAAGGTGTTGGTCAATGCCTATTCTCTCTAAAGTTGATACTTTCTCCAATCTTGTCCGTCGAATTGTTTCGAATTGCTTCGAATCGTTCCGTCTAAACCCCAGGATATCATAGTAAAGGAAATAAAGATGGAAACAAAGATGGAAATACAGGTGTGTAAGAATTCCAAAACTAATGGCTCGTTTCGGCAGTCGATGTGTCGAATGAAATTAAAATAATGAAAAGGCGGAAAGAAAACTAAGTATTTTGACGTAATGAAGCCGGTCGAGAAAGTGACCTTGGACGAGTTTGAGAAAATCTGCATACCAATACCTGCTTCGCATTACAAATTCTCCAGGCCAAATTTCTCACATTTCCATCTGCTCTGACCACCTCAGGCGCGAATTCAATACCAAACATATAATGAACAGCATGGACTACGCGTCTTGGGTATTTTCCATCTCTTGCTACTAATACCCCGAAACTTTCATCTACAGAGTTAGGAGCAATATCTGGGTCTCGATCGAAGCAATTGCGCACTACGGGTAGTAAAGCTTGCTCGACTGCACTGCGGATGATAGATTGGGATTGCGAGTTGTCAGAATCAAGGGAAATGTTTAAGTTTGAGTTTTCGTCATCGAAGCGGGGAATGCGGATTTCAAATGGGAGAGAGATGGCCATAACATTGTGTTTGCCATCGTGGTGGTAACGGAATTCGAAAACTCCTTGGGTCCAGAAGAGTTTGTCGCCCTCAAAAATCATTTCTCCTTCCATGTAATCTTGAGTGGAGCCATCTGTACGTTTTGCGCCCGAAACAACCCTATTTGAAACGAGAATACCTTTATCTGCTGGACTAGATTCGTATTCATTAGGGACCGTGGCAACCCAACGACCCGCCGAAGGAATTCGAGTTACTTCTCGAGATGCATTGTCAGCTACCATATACATACCTACCCAATCAGCTTTACTGTGTTTTATTGGTGCTGTCCATTTAACTTTGATCGGTGCACCATATTCGAAAACGAGAGGTTTGAATCCATCCATTCGTTCTTGCGGAAGACGGGCCGTGATTCCTTCTTTAGAAGTAGTGCGCTTGTGCATGGCCGAGTCAAACGATGTGCCCTCAATCGTAACAGAGTAATCTCTGGGATCATAACCGGCCAAATCTGGTGCAATTCTTGTCAATGTTAGACGAGCGGGATACTGACTGAAGAGTGCAGAGGTGTCTCTGAAGATAGTTGAAACACCGGCCGCAAGTTTCGGTCGAGCGGCATCCAAAAATTCTTCAACAAAATGGCCAGTCTCTTCCAAAACTCTATCAACATTGCCATGCCATTTTTTGATTTGAGGTGGCAGTGATCTCTTGATACTCTTTGATAAACCAGCTTCTGATCTAAGATTTCGGCCATACAACTTCTGCATGTGAGGTTTTTCGACAAATTGGAGGAAAGCAAGTGTAAGCGTATGACTGAGAAGCGCCAAGAAAAAGATAGCTCGGCTTCCTGTGATAAAAACCGCTCCCCAGATACCAGCAAGCCCGATGATACGTTCCGGATTATTCAGGTATCGATAGATACCGCTGTACGTGAGTTTGGGGACATGGTCAAAGAAAAAGTCACCAAAGAACCATCCAAATTCACCCAAAGACTCGTAGATACTAACAGCCGTCCAGAGCTGGAGCGAGACTAAACCAGCACCCAGCACATGTCGTAACAAAACAAGTCCATAAGCCCAATCAGATGGCATCGAGTACATCTTCCAGGTTGCGGCAATGAAACTTGCGTAGCACATTGTCATGCTCAAGTGGTACATTCCCTTCCATTGTCTCCAAGCTTCTTCTGTGCTATCACCAAACTTGACGAAATGTCGTGTCCACATCTTTTTGTTCGATTGTCTATCAAGAATTATTCCGAGACCCACCGAGTACCACAAGCGCCAAAATATAGCACTGATTACGAAAAGCGCCTGGTAAACTGGAGTCGAAGGTGTGAGAGCAGTAATGAGAAAGACATAGCCTAGGAGTAGGAGAATAGAAACATCTGTGATCCGGAAAAGATCAATGTTGCCCAGTCCCATGAGATTATGGACGGCCAATGGCTGGGTAGTGTTAAGTGGCGGGGTTTGTGTGGGTGATGAATCTACGCTATATTCAAGACCCTCTTTACTTGATGCCAGTGCATTTGCATGATCGATGTCGCTTGGGGTTGGATTGTCTTGGTGCTTTCTGGGAGGTGGAGGATTGTATGTTTTGTCGATGTGAGGATTCTCCACAACGAGTAGAAATGCGAATTGAGCTATATGCGCAACGATCGAGATTGCTAGCACGCCATAGCTTGCAGCCATCATTGAGATCCCGTAATAACCAGCATATCCAACAGAATACATTGGATGGGGTGCCATTTCGAAAACACCATCAAATGTCAATTCTTGATCGATTAGGTAAAAGAAGTCACCCCAGTACCATGCATAATCTTTTACGACTCGATGTGCGTCAAGTTTCACCCATAGGTTGAACAAAACGAGTATGATTCCTGCACCCCATCGGAGTGTTGACATGACCAGACTTTCATCAGACGGTGCGCCTCCACAAGCAATCGCAAAGAGACAGTATGATGTGAAATCACACATCAAAATGAGATCTACCACCCTTCGAAAGACCAACCATGTATTATACTCAATGGGAGCTTCCTCAAATTTGTAATCTTCTGGTATTTTAGTCTCTAGTTCAGTCTTGATCAATTTGTATAACCATGGTCGAGGATTTTTGCCAGTAACTGGGTTTTCAAATAGGTTCCATTTCTTTGCCCATGCTACTATTCTTTTGTGGTGCGATTGGATGTGAAGGAGATATCCAATGCCAACATTGTAGCATCCTCGCCAGAAAAGGAACAGGACTGCGAATACCGGCCTCTTCAAAGGACTAGGCAGCGCATAAAGTGCGAATATATGAAGGGCAAGTATAACCAATACGATTAAATCAGAGAGGTTCTTGGGTTGTCGAGGATCGAGCAATTGAGAAACCATATCATGAGTCTGGGGCACTGTAAATACTGTGAGCCTGTTAGCTTCGAGTTTCTTAACTGATACTGGCATGCGCAATCATCGAAAGAAATTATTCACTTACTGGTACCATCCGGCGTTCTGCCAAAGGTCTTCTTGTCTTTGGCAAGTTCGAAGTCTTCGGACGGGGGCTCAGAACCACAACGGGCTGTCATATTATCCTCATCTGCGGTAGGAACATTGTTAATTCGTTCCCGTAAGCCATTCGAATCCGGGGACTTCATCGAAGAAGTACTCATGTCGAATGGACTTTGCCGTGTTGAAAACGGCAGTCAAATGTCGTTGAGGCTTTATTAGATCTGTCAATCGAGGAGCTCTGGGCGCTTTCAAAGAAACAACAAGTTGGTATCGAGAATGTAAGTGAAGTGGAGGTCAGCATGTATTTATGTCAACCATACAGATATATAGATATAGATAGATATTTCTAAATGTTGAATTTATAGAAGTGGGTTGAACTGAACCGTGTGTTGATGCTGTCCTTTTCTGTGAGATCCAAGGTTGTTCGATTTCAATTGAATATCGAATGGGGTTCCTTCATTGATAAAGTTGCACCTCGCATCTCTCGGAAACGATCAGAGTGGAGGTAATTCTGACGAATTATATTGCTCAACACAGAGAATACGGCCGTTTTACACTTGATTCTGGCTGGTAAATGGGATATACAGAGTATGGCACCAGTTTACGTAGATATGGATATGGATATTGTTTGTCATATTGATCAATCACGAGAATGATGATGAAGTAGCTAGCTAGTTGTATGCATCTCTTTTCCCTAGCTAATTCTTGGATCTTTGCAGAAGGGAAGGGAAGGGAAGGTCCAGCTGCCAGCACACACGATATTCTTCCGTATTCAATCTAATTATGCACGAGATGTTCTCAACAAAAAAATTCAGATAGAATTCTATAGAATCCGAATTAAATGCCAATTAATTGACATGTGAAAGATCCAGTCCATTCGACTGGACGATCAATGATGGATGTACTTCGTATGCATGGTCAAGGATGTGATGTGATGCTATCCATAGATGCTTCCAAAATCCCCATTCTTTTTGGTATTAACCGATCAAAATCATAAGACTTACATATCTGGGGAAAGATGGAGAAGATTGAGTTTATAAAAGTTTATTATACAGTAATATCAGCCGCCATAGCCATACAGATTGATTCATCCTCTGTACAAGGCTCGGCTTGACGCAAGGATCCCGTCTTACCTTACCATCCCCCTATCATCCACGTTTTTATGATCTGTCGTGTTACTCACAAAACACGACTGTAGCATTTCTGCAATCGAGTTTCCGACTTTTGATACAACGTAACTATGGTGAGTAACCAGGAGCGGAGCCAATAAGAGACTTGCCCTCTTGAAACTGACGGAGAATATCCAGTTGATAAGAACGACTGTAAGATTACCGTGCCTGTTCGACGTTTCCCTCGAGAGCGATGTCTTGCCGTTTTTCACAAACATAGTCTTGGTCGTGGGGGTTGGCAGCCATAACAAGACTCAAAGTATGGTTTGACCACCTCTGTCCGACCGAAGAGCCCATCTGCCAGAGCATATGAACGCTGGAGTGCATTCAGATGCAGGTTCTCGTTCGTTGGTAGGCGAACCTCGCGATAACGGAAACTTCAAGCAAGTCATTTAATTGTGTGACCCTCCAATATCGAAACTCCATATACATTGGAGTGTTTGAGGCTATAATCAACGGGTAAGTAACGCTGTTAGAAACGTCAAAGCTAACAAACTAGCTAGAAAAACCATCACAGAACGGGAGTGACAGAAGAGATGTACAAGGTTCTGACACAAAGATGGTATAAGACTTCGACATGATGTTCTCCGAGGCCTTGCTCGAGTAGCTCAATGTCTGACAGATGTCGATCTCTCAAATAACCTCTTCAACCAGGTGCTGGAACAAGCTCGGCTGGTATTACAGTGCTTCTGTCTGTAGATTCACGACTAACATTCCATATGATGAGATGAGCAATTCAAGAAATAGAGGTGAGAGAGTACAGAACTTGATAGAGTCTTTGGGGTCTTTTTTCTTTTGCGAAAGAGACGGAATAACTTCTCAATCCATATATTTTCTTAATAGCTGGAGATTTTAGAAAGGCTGATACGGAGTAGAGATGGACGGATTCAGAAAGCGATAAATTTCAATGGGTTCATGCCATGCTACCCCGCCGGTAATCGGTAATCGGAGAAACACCCTCACCGCCTTACCAATTAAGTCACTTATATTATAAACCAATATATCTTTAGCAAAATTCCATTGTTGCTTTGTAAACATCCTCTGACTTTATCATCCCATTGACCATCCCACATTTCACATTCAATAAATAATTGACAACGTTATTCTAAGTTTGTCGCAGTAAATTATGGCTCCATCTCTTGAGGAAAGGCCGGATGCTGTGCAAGAAGTCCTCTCGAATCCTCTCAAAAATGCTCCCAAACTTGTCGCCCCAGAACCCGAACATTGTCCTGGTCCAGAATCCGAGGCTGCGGGAAAAGCAGATTCTTGCGCCGGCTGTCCCAACCAAGCCATATGCGCATCTGCACCCAAAGGTCCCGATCCAGATATTCCAGCTATAACTGCACGCCTCGCTGGTATCAAACATAAAGTCTTGATTCTGTCGGGGAAGGGTGGTGTAGGGAAAAGCACATTTACAAGTTTACTTGCACATGCATTCGCAACAAATGAAGACAATACAGTAGGAATCATGGATACCGATATTTGTGGACCGAGTATACCCAAGATGATGGGAGTAGAAACGGAGCAGATACATGTTAGTGGTGCAGGTTGGAGTCCAGTGTGGGTTATGGAGAATTTGGGTGTGATGAGTGTGCAGTTTATGTTACCCAATCGAGACGACGCCGTGATATGGAGAGGACCGAAGAAGAATGGATTGATCAAGCAATTTTTAAAGGATGTAGAGTGGGGAGAGATGGATTTCTTATTGGTGGACACGCCTCCAGGGACCAGTGATGAACATTTGAGTGTGAATTCATTCCTCAAGGAGAGTGGCGTGGATGGGGCTTTAGTAGTTACAACGCCACAAGAAGTTTCACTGTTAGATGTCAGAAAAGAAATCGATTTTTGTCGGAAGGCGGGGATCAAGGTATTGGGGATCGTAGAAAATATGTCAGGATTCGTCTGCCCAAAATGCACACATGAAAGTCAAATCTTCCAAGCAACAACGGGAGGAGCGAGAGCTTTGGCTCAAGAGATGAACATTCCGTTCTTAGGAGCTGTACCACTGGATCCTCGAATTGGGATGTCGTGCGATTATGGCGAGAGCTTTTTCGATGCTTGGCCTGATAGTCCAGCCTGCATGGCATTGAAGACTGTCGTTAGAAAACTTGGTCAAGAAATTGGGCTCGATCCCAAGAGCATACTGCCTGAAGATTGAAAAGTCTTCCACGAAGTTCATTTCCTCACAGGCCACCCGATGACATGATCCGATCAGAAAAGCGTGATCAACATCCGCTCCGGGGCACTCAGCTTCCTGTCATGTCTACCATAGTACCACACACAGTCCGTCGACTTCGCCACGGTTTGAATCCGTTACCAGAAAGCGAAGATTGCCGACAGATACTGATATAGTACCAAAGATAATTAGCATGTAAAATTCGAACCAAGTATGAGATTCAATAAACAGCATGATTATTGTCCAGTCCAGTGAGCTTAGCAATGCGGTGTGATTCGGGCGGCGAGTGCCCACCTATGTTTCATCTTTCACCTGCAATTTATACACTAGCTTAAATACATTTGCTTGTTTTAGATTTCGTCAACGTTGAAACCTTGAAGCCCTTCATTCCCCGCGTACCTCGCTGACAACTGAAGCAACGCGTATCATCATTACTCCACACATTGCCTGCATTTCTTCAAATAGACGGATTGTCACAAATCAGCCCATACCCCAAAACTGCAAATGCTACCATCTTTCTGCGTCCGGAGGATCTAATTCGGGCAATCTGGTCTAGCCCGCTCATATTGACATTCCTCTTCTAGATCCCTGAGAAAAGAGAACCACCAATTCAGGAAGTCGTGGCCGAATATGAACATTGATTTATATGCACGTGACTGAGATACCCAGATATCTCGGAACATTATGCATCGGAGCTTCTCATGCGTCGAAGCGTCTCATGCGTCGGAGGCTTCACTCTTTTATTTGGCAAGGCCTGGAATATCGAGATGGGGTTCAAACTCGTCTGGTGTACATCTACCCCTATACTATCAGGGATTCAGTTGTGCGATCGCCCATCTGAGAAGTAGGGTATCTTTTGATGTTTTGTTCATCACGGCAGTTACTGGATTTGCTTAAATTGTGTGACTTAGCATGCAACTTGAATAACAATGTGGATGATGGGTGGTGGGTGGTGGTATGCATTGTCCGAGTTTCGCAGACAATACATTTGCTATAGCAAGGGATCCGCTTATATTCCTCTATAATGTCTATGTTATATGGAGTAAAGAGCTTCTAAGTACATTCAAAGATCACTTGCACGAACTTGATTCTATCCGAAGACAAATCAGGGTGGCCACCTTAAGCAAGTGGCCCCACGGGGCCAGTATTCGGTCAAAGCCGATTACTCTTCTCATCTTGTCATCCGTTCTTCTCAAGCTTGCTTATCGTGATTTGAGTTGAAAGTCTCTGGATCTTCGTACCCATTTATTAACATTAAACGATATTGGCCAATTTGGTGCATGCTTTCTCGGTTATACTTAGCGGATATCATTCGTCAGGACTCAGGACTTTATCCACCAGAAGACTGGAGGTTTCATACGGTATAACAGTCAGATGCAGGTACCAAATGGTATCGCCTAAAGCCGAACCAATGATTGCCGAACCCATCGTCTTCCAAAAATCGCATGTATCTCTTAACCTACCACATCAGATGCAAGCTGTCGTAAGCTTTAGAGTTGCATGCGGATGGATATATTCTAGAGTTTGTTATTCGATAATCTTGTGTTGCAAAGTGCTTGTGTGGAGGAAAGTGTTTAACCGTGTTTGGAAGACCGGAACGATTTGAGCATCCGGAGAACGATTCCTTTGTAGGGCAGCTAGATTTTGACACCCCTGGGCCTGTATGTCAGATTGTGATGTGGGTCAAGGTTACAACTCGGATGAGAGGTTTGTTCGCACGGTTCCTTTCCGCATGTGGATTTATCCACTTGCACGCACGGTACTTTCCATTGAGACGAAATTTCATATCCCTTGTTTTAATATGGATCAATATAAACCGAAATACGAACCTACACGGTTCATCCGGTCTCTCTTGGTGGCTTCTATGATTGATGGATCTTTATGAGCCCCGGCAAACCAGCCGTAGCGATATGGTTTCCCAATGTTTACTTTTACCTGTTTAGACCACGCTCTTTCGGCTGTCGATCGAGATATACTTTGAGTAAGTAAAAATCGACGGTCCAACATGACGGCTGTGGGGCCTGATATTAACATTGGTGAGCAACCTCAAACCTTCAATGGCTCGCTGTCGCTAACTCTGTTCATAGGCGGAAAAGGTCTGGCTGTGATCTGGGCTCTCAATGCTGTCTCAATCACTATTGTTATCGCAAGATGCATGACACAAAGATTCATCACCCGTCAACTAGGACTCAGTGATGCCTTGGTCGTTGTATCGATGGTATGTTCTCTACCAGATAGCCACGGATCATAACTGATGATCCAGTGTACCATTTGTTCAATGGCAGCTTTGATCACAGTACAATATCACTATGGCTGGGGACGGCATTACGCATATCTCGATCCATCTGATAGGATTGAGGCAATGAAATATAACGCAATTGGGCAATCTTTTGGTAAGTTCCCTTTACTAAGAGTTTCTATACAAGATATCTCTCTTACTTTTTTGTGCGTCAGGCGTCATGGGCTCAACTTTTGGTCGGATGTCCTTCATTATCCTCATGCTACAGCTATTTGGAACTTCTAAATTGAAGCACGCAGCTCTATGGACACTATTTTGGGTGCAATTCATTCCAAATTGTATTGTTGTCGTCACATTGTACGTTCAATGTAATGACATTCGAGCTTTGTGGGACACATCGATTGTGTCTTCATGCTGGCCTGAGTCTTATCAAACCGTGAGTCTAGACACCATCATCATTCGAATAATTTCTAATGGCACGTTAGTATATTGGCTACGCACATACGGGTTGGAACGGCCTCACGGATCTCTTTTTGACTTGTCTACCGGCAACAATGTTGTGGAGTTTACAAATGAATCGTCGTACGAAATTTGGCTTGGTATTTTTGCTCAGTCTAAGTTTACTGTGAGTTCTACTCCTAGCTCGTTTTGCCACATTTCCTAATTTCAACTTCTCGCAGCGCCTTTGTGGGAGTTATCATGAAGATTGTGTATATTGGAGTACTTGCCGACCGGGGAGATTATACCTGTAAGTACCATATTAATCATTAACTAACAGCCTGCTAACAATACCAGATAATACAGTCCCGTTCTTCATTTGGGTACAGTAAGTTTTCCCCTTCACCTCCCAAATTACTCTTTCCTAACCCACCGAAAACAGAGTCGAATCCAATCTCGTCACGATCGCTTCTTCGGTTCCACTCCTCCGCCCACTCTTCGTACGTCTTAGGTCCGGTGATTTCACCACCCGCAATGGCTCTACTGCTCCTACTTTCGAGATGTCAGGCTATAGTAATAAGAGGAAATCAATCCAGAATAATCATGTGTTTAGTGAGATAAGCGATGATGATTTGGGGCTGAAGGATTCAAGAGATGGGATGCCGATAGATGATAAGAGGAGCGAAGAACATGTTTTACCGATACAGGGTGAGAATGAAAGGGTTTTGGAACCGTGGGTGGTGAAGAAGGAAGTTAGCTATAGTGTCAGGGTTGAGGAGACAGGCGACGAGGATATCGAGAAGGGAGAGTCGGAGAGGGAGAGAGGGAGAAATCATACATTCACCATGCCGAAACGAGCGAGTAAGGGAGTATGAGTATTCTGAGTAATGTTTCTACGGCATGAAAATTACTCGGCGTTAATTTTAGGTTGCGTTTTATCAGGTCAAAATTAGGTATTGAAACGGGAATGGAATCTTGGATGAACTGGAATGGATATGGATATGTATATACTCGGGCACATCATCTCTTTTGTACATACCCTCAAAATCAGCTCTTGTGATCTCACACTGATCTTCCTATCGTATCTCTAGTTTGGATACGCAACAGTGAGGGGCGCGTTGATGCGTGATTCTCTATGCTTACTTACTGTAAATCATACATTTCTATCCTCCTGCTTTTGCAAGATATCCATCCATATATCCCCACAAATAACCAAATCACCAAGTGACATGAAAGAGAGAGAAAAAATTGTTGAAAATTAAGAATGGAAATACTCAAAAAGGGAGGGGAGGGAAGGGAAGGGAAGGGAAGGGAAGGAAGAGGGAAAATGTATACGTACCCCATGTCTTATTTCTTATATGTGTGTGTGCGTGTAGTGATTTGTTTTATTATGTTGTATTGTATTTCATTTCATTTCATTGTAATGTATAGAGGATTCTGCAGAGCATTTCAATTTGTGTTTGTAGTTGTATTGGTTTCGACCATGTTGTCGGGATCAGGAAGCCAATGGGTCTGGGTGGGCTGGACTGTGCTTTGGATGAGGGAGGGAAATTGTGAGAGTGTTTTGGGGGCAGGCTTGAGGCCCCCGGGCAAAGAAAGTCTTTGGTGAGATGGAAGATTTGGGATGCTGGAAGATTTGGGTGTAGAGTGTTTTTCGATGTGATGTTTGGTATTGTATTGGAATATTGTTATTATGGATTTGGGATTTGGATTTGGGATTTGGATTTGGGATTTGGGATTTTTGTTGATAGGTTGATAGATAGGTTTTATATGAATATATTGTGTATAGCATCATTTCTACATTTGAATGAATTTAATAGAAAGACATATCATATCGTTATAAAGAATGAATGAAAAACATTCAACATATAACTTTGTATGATTTTCCTCGAATAATTCGGTATCCTATTTTTCCGTCCCAGGAAGGTATATATTATATATAAGAGTTCTAGCTCCTGCTTATAGCAAGCATATAAACGCTTTTCCAATTAAAATATATAATTATTCAGCTTGTTATACTTCAATTTTTTTATTATGATATATGAAAAATTGAAAATTATAGTATAAAAAGATTTAGAGTTATTTGAAATATTTTAAAAAAAATTATATATTTTTTCAAAGGAATAATTAAAGTGAAAAGTTTGAAATTCTTCGAAAAATTCGCTTATTTTGTATAGGAAAAGCGTTACAAATTAAAAATTCTAAAAAATTTCAATTAAAAACTTATATAACTTTTGAATAAGAATATTTAAAAATACATTGAAAATTTTTAGTGTTAATATTATATTGAATAATTGATTCTAAAAAAATTATAATTTAATATAAAGATTTAGAACAATTATATAATATTTTAGTTTATAAGTCGAATACTCCACTTTCGGGCCACCCCTCTTTCGGGCCATCTCAAAAAAGCTCACCGCAAGGAGGCATCTCTTCTCTTCATTCTTTAATATCTTTATAATATTTTTATCAATTGATTTAAATTTTTGGTATATTATTAATTATATTATATTTACGCTATATATAGAAAACAATATTAATATAGTTGTATATGTAATAGTAAATAGATATTCAATTTGAAAAGCTACTTCGGATTTTGGGATTCTAAGGGTTACTTTTCAAAATTGTATAAATAGTGTTTTATTTTATCAAAAGGGTGTACAAAATATATAAAAGATAGTTCTAATATAAAAGAAACGATTAGTAAATTGAATATTAATTCAAAAGTTTTTGGATATTAATTTTATATATTATCAAATTTGTGAAATTAGGGAGCATTTTTTCAATATTAGAAAAAGTGATTCTATATTTGGAAAACGATAGATATAGAATTTTCTTTAAAGAAATCTAGAAATTAGAATTAAAAGACAAGTTAAAATCGATTTAGTATATATTAAAAGTACAATTATTGATATTATTGGGGAATGATTTCCAAAGTTGAATTTATTCTCAATTTGTTATATTAAATTCGAAAATCGATATAATATAGATGAGGTAGGTATATAAAAAGGTTAAGGATTAAATAGATTAGTTTTAGAAAACTCTGAATATTGTTTTATTCAGAAAAAAGAGTTTGATTTTAGAGCTTAGATATTATTTATAAAATGTATTTCAATTGTAGGTATAGCTTTTATTCCCTTTATCATTTATAAGGGAAAGTCAATATACTAATAATGGTTTTCAATGGATTTAATATCTTATATAGAATGGGAATTCATTATTACAGAAAATGGATGGATTATAAATGATATTAATCTAGAATAGCTTAAAAGGATTTTTATTCTTCAAATAACTCTTTCCTCACTAAATAAGCCCAGATTTCTTATATTAAACAGATACAGAAATCATAAAACTATTGAATTTATATACAAATACTTTATATATAATATATACCTTTTATTTCTATCATTATATATATTATATATTCTATAACCTCTTGATTTATCTATATTCTTATCTTTTAAAAGAATATATAGGTATTACCTCAATAAATTAGTTTTTTTATTGGATTTTAAATCAATTAGGAAAATCAATTTCCTTATATATTATCAAAAAGTATGAATAGATATTTTGATAAAGTATAATATACTAATTGAATAAAAAGCTTCAGATTTATAATCTATAAATCGCATTAAATTTATTATATTCAGATTATTACTCGAAAATAATAATAAAAAGATTACAAATCAAAACTTAATCTTTAATAATAACCCTATACATCAATGGAATAGAGAATTTATAGTTTTAGTTTTTAAAATATTTAAAGAAGTTAGTGATTTAAAAAGATATACATATATAATAATTCAAAACAAAAAAACAAATATTTATATATATTGTTAGCTTTTTAAAAAGATTATTAAGAAATTTGATACTAAAAATTATTAATTTATATAATCTAAACTTCAAATAAAACAAATAGAATATAAATTGGAACAGACTATTCCTAAGAAAAGGTATAAAATGAAAACTAATTCAAATTCAAAGTTTTCTAAAATTAAAGATATTAGAAAGGTACAAATTAGAATAAAAGATTGTGAAATTGATATGAGATATTTTAATGATGATAATGAAAATATATCTTCAAATATTTATTATAATGCCCAATAATTGTTGAATAATTAATATTTTAATATCATATAATATAAATTTTTGAGGTGGTCTGAAAGAGGGGTGGCCCGAAAGTGGGGGTATTCGACTTATAGAAAAACCTGAATTTTGCAGGGATTATGTCACAAAACGTCACGGTGTGCCATAAGCAGGGGCCAGAACTCTTACCTAGGTACCTAGACAATGGACATTCTGTATTTTGTGGTGATTTAGCAAGCTGGAAATAGCGCTACCCATATAACATGGCGAGAATAGCGGGTAAACTATGATTTCTAATGAAAGATGGCTGAGCCTTGAGAATGAATAAGCTTTTCTATACTCTATCGTGTAAAAGCGTTGAAGCTTAATTTCTCTCGCACAAGCATTCGCGGTGCCAGAATGGGGTGCGTTCCGTAGAGTAGGGCCCGTTAGATGAGCTTATGATTGTGGATGGGTGTGTGG
Organism: Botryotinia globosa; assembly: GCA_014898425.1. Classification (NCBI taxonomy): domain Eukaryota; kingdom Fungi; phylum Ascomycota; class Leotiomycetes; order Helotiales; family Sclerotiniaceae; genus Botryotinia; species Botryotinia globosa. Next base: position 1,163,632 of record RCSZ01000015.1, on the reverse strand, counting down.
ATGTGCAATGTGGAATCGATCGGGATGCGCTCGGAATGGGGGTTGCGGATCTGTGATTGTTTGGTGTACATACTTACTTGTGTGTACGAGAATGAAGCGATTTTGGTATGTATGTTGTTGAATTGCTGACTGTACTGTGTTGTACTGACGGCACTGGTAATAGATTATTATTATCATTTTTCGGACTGAATAAATTGTTTCTCTCAACCGATGAACCCTTGAATTCTAGAAGATATCTAAAAGATTGCCTCTGTGCATGTATCTACTCGGTAGGTAATTCTCCCACTCTAGCGCAGCAGTATTGATACCAGATAGGCGAAGCCCCCGAGAAACCCAGAGCACTCCACCCAACAACCCCTTGGTCCTTGCAGACGGAAACCAACCGACCTCCCCCATATACCCTAGTTTAACAGCAAGCTCCGGGTATCCCAGCCACAACACGGAGAGTGAACCCAGACGTCGAAAAATACATGGAATTTTTGGGATTTTTGTATTCTTTCCTTCATTCAATCCATCTGCTTTTGCGTTGCTTTCTTGCCTTGGTCATATTCTTAAGTCGTATGAAGAATCAACTCCATTCGATACCAATTCCCATTTGGATGGTCTGATGTGTAAATTCAATAGTCCCGCTTTTGATTGGTATTCTACATGTAGTAGTTTAATATCCGTGGTTCAAGCGTTGGAGAACTCAAAAGCTAGAAGTTATTGAGCCTATATACTTCCGTCTACTTTCTTCCCTTGTTGATAGTGCTTCTCATCGCAGTGTTTACTTCATCTCGTTTTTTAACTTTGTTTTCTCATCTCATCTCTTTTCATCTACTCATCTCATTCGCCACTCTACCCGTTCGCTCTAGGTACCGCTTCTCGCCAGGATGAAGACTTCAGTAATGAGCACGGCTCTCGCAGCCCTTACCTTCCTCCCCTCCCTGGGCACGTGCACTCCCATCGCAAGCCCCAGCTCAGTAGCCATCTCCAAACTTACCCCATCCCTCCCCCTAACAGTCAGTGTTGTGAAGACCTTTGACTTCCCTTCATGGTGCGAGAACTTCGCCATCAGATCCAACGGCAACCTTCTCGTCTCCCGTCTCGACATCCCCGAGGTCCTCCTCGTCTCCCCCACAAACGCATTTGAACCCATCACCGTCACCACCTTCAACGCCACTACCTACAAAGGCGCCCTCGGTATCTCCGAAACCACAAAGGATGTCTTCTACGTCATCACCTCCGCCCAAGTCGACGACTCCTTCGTCAAGACCAGCGGCGTAAACTCCATCTGGAAAATCAACATGAACACTTTTGCTCAAAGAAACGGAACCATTACTTCTCCCGCCACTGTAACAAAAATCGTCGATATCCCCGGTGCCGATTTCCTGAACGGAATGACCACATTGGACGATGAAAATATTCTCGTCGGAGATATCTACAACGGCTGGGTCTACAAAGTCTGCGTCACCACCGGTGCCTACTCCATCATCGTCAACGATCCCAAGATGAAGGTCCCCGCGGGCGCCTCCACCAATCTCGGGGTCAACGGCATCAAAATCTCCAAATCCTATCTCTACTGGACCAACACCGCCGTGGGCACTCTGAACAAAATCAAGATTGCAAGCGACGGAAGCCCAATTGGCACTAGCTCCGTCGTCGTAAGCAATGTTCCCAAAGCAGACGATTTTATTTTCAAGAGCGACGGAACCATCTGGGTTGCGCAAAACCAAATGGATGAGTTGAGTTATATTCCTGTCGGAGCTACTCAAGCTACCTTGGTCGCTGGAAGCAATATTTCGACCACTTTGGCTGGTGTTACTTCGGGTCATTTTGGAAGAACTGTCAAGGATGCTAACATTTTGTACTTGGCTACTAGCGGTGGTGAGTTTCCCTTTCCCTCCTGCGTTTTGTCATTTGCATGCTTGACGGTACTAATTGTAAATAGGATTGGCATTACCCATCAATGGAACCGTGACCGCAGCAGGAAGTATCGTCAAGATCGACACCACTGGGTTTTAGCAATTAATGCCCGGGAGTGATGACGATGATGAGTGTGTTTGAGATATGGAATAGTATTTTCAGAAAATGGAATGGCATGAATGTATGTTTGATGCTGATATGGAATTGATTGATATATCTACAGGTGAAAATATAGAGAATGATGATATGTTTAATAGCTAATAATTCATGTGCCTATGCATTTTGGTGCTCTATGCTGCAATTTGGAAATGTTCTTAGCAGCGTTCGTTTACCAGACTTTGGGGGCTGGGATCTATAGATGGTGGCAACAGGTATGAACATGAATATGAGCGATACATGCGAATGAGCAAGATATCAACAACGATGTAGAGCACCACCGCTTCGAACGATAGATTTGTTACAAGCTATTTCTAAAAGATCAATGTGTTTTAAAACATAAAGCAAGGCTCATCATACCTACCTACCTACCCATTTACATATAAAACCGACCAAACTTTTAAAATATTCCTTCGGTCTTTGGCGCCCTTCAAAACCTGCGTGACACGTATAAATGACAAGAACATGAACGCAATGTGATGTGATGTCGACAAAAGTGCCGACTTGCATCACCTCACTGTTCTCAACTACTCTATCTCTATCCGCAGTGTTGATCATGAAGGGATGTGGACTTTATTTCCCAATCTCTCAGACCCTAAGCGTATGCGTGGAGAGTAATTGATTCTGTGAAATATCAAGATTCTCTTTAAACAAGCGAACATTTCAAGCATCTGTTCTCGAAGTTCATTGACATAAGTGATATAGGTCTGCGGAAATTTCTCAGTCAAGATCGTAAGATGCGTTTGAAGCTATGCATGATATTCATTTGCATCTTGAAAATAGTAGATGGGAAGAATCTTTCGCGGTAATATACCTAGGTAGTTTTGAGCCTTGGATGGATATCATCATGAACTAATATACGAGCAAATGAGCTGGGGAATTTCCGGAGAGGAGAAAAGCTACTCGAGGGGGTTGTATAGCAGATGAGAAGTGATGCTGAAGCGAAATATGTACCAATAATTACCGACCGATGGAAGTAGGCGAATGCGCGATCCAAAAGATACTGGATTATATTGGTGGCTACTTTGAAGATACGATGATTCTCAATATCATGATACAGAGATCGGAATAGCGGAGCCGGGAAAAAGCAAACCAAAGACCTAATTAGGCGTGACATCAAGACGCACCATATGGAATTCTATCATATGCGCCTCGGCACTTCGATTGGGACATAGAATGCTGGAAAAGCCGCGTCTACTCAGCTCACAGATTTTACATTGTACTCTCCGCCGACTTTCTCATTAGCGAGGAAGAATCCACATGAAACATGAGGCCCGAAATGATACTACCGAGATCAGACAAATTATACGCTTTTGAATATTCAAAACATAGTGGCTGGCGGACAATGAGGATGGAGGTGAGTTTAAACGGAGAAAATAAGGTGAAATGGATCACGCTACAAACAAACAACAGGTGCCTTCTCGCGTAGTGTCAATGAAACTGGAAGGAATACTTTCTGTGGAAAAAAGTCATTTTCTGGAGGTGTGTTTGAGAAGCGTTTCAGACGATAGATGGGATTCGGTTGCGAGGATCGTGGACAATCGGGAGAGATCTCAATTAAACATGGGATGAAAGTATAATGTGAAAGCACAGTCTTTCTACTTCAAAGGCTTTGAGAGATACAAACGGAGATATATATTCAACCTTTTTGCCAATGCTGTAGGTACTATTGAAGGGATGGGATATCTTGGGAATGTACCTATATGTAGATATGTTAAGCGAGCTTAAGAGCTTTGAGCTATGGGTAGATAGGTATGTGGTGTTGTATTATGATATATAAGGAGGAAGTAAAGGGGCGTTGCGTACAATATGAATCGCTAAACCATTTACTACCTACTCATGGATGGAAAAGAAAAGGTAAGAGCGAAGAAAGGTACAGAGCAGCTACATCTCAATCGGCGTTTGCGAACAACTTTTTCGTAAATCGAGTTGAAGTTCAAGATTTGAAGGCGCATACTTGCAGATAGATCTCTTAGAAGTTAGCTACAGATCGTTCTACCGAGAAGTGGAGATTGAGGTAGTCAGGTGAAATGCAACATGCTCTTTTTAAAGCAAACGGAGCCTTCCAGATCTATTCCCGGGCCGATCCGCCAAGAGAATCAAAGGTCCTGCAAGTCAGTCAATCCTACATTATTATACATACTGTCACATGACTCACATCCCGAGAAGGAGGGAAGGGGGAGGGTAATCGAACATGTACATCCCGAGGTTTGTGATATGAACATGGATCGACGGTGAGAATATCGCGATTCGCGATTCTTGTGTACGTGGTACCCATGGTGGTGTACAATACACATGATGAGAAGTCTGGAAGTATGTGTTGGAATAAGATTCTGGATGGATATATATTGTCCCCTGAGCGCCAAAAGGAATTGCCATGCAGAGGATCATGGATAATAAAAAAGCCATAAAACCCATATTGGAGCTGTTTGCTCTCTTGAGGAAGATCTTTTTCCAAATCGAGATACAGACTATAGATGACTACCAAGATATTGTTGGAAATATATCATCTTACCGAGTATGCGCTGAAAGGAATCAATAGATCAGATCTATGTGCTACCTAGGTATGTACCGTGCCTCCTTGGGTAGGCGAGATAGATACATAGGTATGGTTGGTGTATGGTTGGTGTATGGTGTATGTATTACCGTCCACCATATTTCCTTTCCTTTCCTTTCCTTTCCTTTCACTTCACTTCAGCCGCCACCAATTAATCAAGAGGATGCAGATGTGCTCCGTAGGTCCCTCCCTCCACTAGTCAAGATCATCTTTTTTTGTCATCGGATCCACAGCTTTCCGTCCTTCCTATGCAAACCAAACCAAACCAAACCAAACCAACCCAAACAAAACAAAACAAAACTTACCTCAACTCCATTCCAAGTTCTACCTAGTTCGTGAAATCGATATCGCACTACGAGTACAATCCTAATCAAAAAAAACTTTACCATCATTGTGGGTTTCTACCGTGACATTGCTTCGCTCTTCATCTGCACAATACCTGCCAGTGTATCCCAACTCCAAATATCTTCTCGTTGGCCAATGTTATTGGGAATACGGAGATATCACAAGAAAATCTTCTGCGAAGATTCGCAGCATACCCAATCGTGGCGGCATACAACCAGCCTTATCTTGCGTCAGGATTCGATCTGGAATATCAATATCTTCAATCGAACCCCTCTCCAATATATACCAGTACCACATCGGACTTGACTATCATTGGCGATCAACGATACGCTTCCCCAACTTACCCTATCTGCGACAACAGTCCTAGACCTACGAAACGTCAAAAGATTAATGGAAAGCCCAAGCAGATTAAAGTTCGAGCGACGATAGATAATCAGATGCCCGGAAATGATGCGTCTTCCGCAACTGCTGCGGAGGCTTCAACGACCGCTGCAAATAAACCAAAACGGGTGCGAACGGGATGTTTGACATGCAGAGAAAGACACTTGAAATGTGATGAGGGTTTGCCAAATTGTCTGAATTGCCGGAAGTCTAGTAGGGAATGCAAAAGAGGGGTGCGATTAAATTTTATCGATACCCAGATCAAATCACCACCAATGATCCCTCCTACAGCAGATTGGTCAGGTTAGTAGATTGAAGGATATTTGCACCACATATTTACTCACGCATTGTTAGTTCAATTCCAAGATGAATCCCGCGAAATCGCTTCAGAATACAAGGGCGGCTTGAGTCGATATGCGCACATCGAACAAACAATCACACCCCCTCGAGATCCGCCCACCGAATATCCTATGCGACCTGTGCTTGTTGATCATATGATGCCAGGGAATGCCCTTCCGCCAATACAGACTGCTGGTACTTTCATGGAAAATAATCTTGGGGTTAAGCAAGAGATGGCACATTCTTCACATTCTAGGCACACAAGTAGACATTTATCTCACGCTGGTAGTGAGAGTTCTGGTTATTTGACTGCGCCGACTGCATACACTGCGTCGGAACAAATTATCACGCCACCCAACGAAAGGCGGGATTATCTTACTACTCCCGAAGAAGTTCTGTATATGCAAGTTTTCGTCGAGGAAGTTGGATTATGGATGGATAGTATGGACCCGATGAAACACTTCTCCAGGATATTACCGTTCCATTCTCTAGGAGAACCCATGCTTCTCAATGCTTTCCTAGCATGTGGAGCTCGACATCTGACTCTTGTCAATCCTGTTTACCAGGAGGACAAAGCATTATATTATTATGATACAGCTACGACTCAATTGTTGCGATCGTTACAGAATCCCGATCGAGATACTGTCATCTGTGCGACTACAGCTGTCATTCTTAACGTTTATGAGATCATGTCCGAAAGAGCGATGCAACGTATGAACCATATTGCCGGAGCACGAGCTTTGATTAAGGAATGTGGATGGAATGCACGAAGTACTGGTGTAGGGGCCGCATGCTTTTGGCTTAATGTTGGTATGGAGTTGCTCAGTTGTTTGCATTTTAATTGGCAAGTAGCCTGGGAACCGGATCAATGGGGAGTGGATATGGACTTTTCTCGAGAATTGGAAGCTGGACGAGAGGAAGTCTGGGTCCATCGAATGCTATACATTGTTGGTAAAATCGCAAACTTCCGGGCGTCAATTCCACGGTTTCAGGAGGCATCACCACACGACGAACAAATTCGAATGCAATCTAGGTACGCGGAGTGGCAGAAATTAAAGAATCTTTGTGATAGCTGGAATACTAGCATACCTCGGACCATGCACCCGATGGCTTATTTGTATCCGTCACAAACCACTTCAAGTTCCGCCTTCCCAGAAGTCTGGTGAGTATCTATCCATTAAGCGGGGTGTACAAAGTTACCTACTAATTACAAACCTGTAGGCTTCTTAAACGTGCCACAATCGTTGGTAGATTGTTCTACCACACAGCGATGTGCCTTCTCCCTCAAATTAATCCGTTGTTGAGTCCAGAAAATGCGGAGATGCACGATATGCAGCAAGACCATTCTCGTTCCATATGTGGCATTGTAGCACACGTCAAGGACAGGGGAGTAGCTAGTGTCGCGCTTCGTTCTTTAGCTATTGCTGCCGAATGTTTAGTCGTTCGTCGCGAACAAGAAGAAGTACTCGCCATATTCGAAAAAATTCGAAAAGAGACGGGATGGAGAGTGGGATTCCTACACAAAGAACTCAAAACGAAGTGGGGTTGGCCAGATGAAACAACACAACAGCAACAGATGATGCCACAAGCGAATTCCTTGTCACAATTTTTCCCTTCTAACACGCCAGCACCAACGTCAAATGTACCACCTGCACCAGCAAGGCCGTCCATTCCAAGCGGTATCTTGAATCCTCTTCTGAAAACTGCGGACTTCTCCTTACCGAATCATCCATATCAACAACACTATCAACCACCAAACACAACAAATCAGTTTACTCATACGTATCTATAATTGATATATCATATTATAAAAGACCATCGAGACCTTGATTGTTCATCACTTCTTTCGACGACGCTATGGGAGATGCAAATCAAAATGATACCTGAGAGGACAAACTCAGAGATAGACAGCGTTTTGCATACGGAATCAGGGGCACAAAATTTTCAATTTAGCGTTATGAACTGGGAAATTGGAGTCAAATTGGCGTTTGGGGAATAAACAATCGGCGCCGGGTTGGTGGGCACTCCTAGGTATTCTTGAACATAAAGCCTTGGAGTTTGAGGGAATGGAGGGCTTTATTCTTTCAGCGTTGTTCTTATATAGTGTAGTACTCTAGAGCGAGTGACGTTGGACGAGAGTGTATGTACATTATACATGAATTGTATTATCTCTGAATATTAAAAAATGTACCTATTTTGTGCGATGCACACCCTTCTCGTCTGAGCGGTATGAAGTTGGTGAGTTGGTGAACTCATTACGAACGGCCAGTTGAGGCCGCTAGATACTTTAAGTTTTGCCAATTTCCATGTACAAGAAGGCGAAGCCAGTAATATTGATACGGTCGATTCAAATTTATACAAATATCTGTGTTTCAATGGTTAGGTCAACAGGAAAATTACTTTGAGAACTGTCTACCTACCTACCTGTATTAGTCATCACCACTATCAACGTGGTGATGCACCAGATGTTATGGAGGAGCACTGACCAATGATATAAGCTACACGTGATTCATCATGATCTTGAAAAGTTTTGTTGCACATCTTAAATGTGTCGTCGGTCGTTGACAAACGTTTTTGAAACATTTTCGAAATAGTTTGGTAAATAAAGTCTTTTGGGGGAGTGGTTGACCAAATTTTATTTGATGGTGATTAATTAGCAAGCACCTTGTAGGCGAGTTTCTTGGGTCGGACTGAGCTGTTAGGTTCCGTATCTATTTTTTTTTGAGCATTAATCTAGGTGTCAGGAAACATTATTTAATAGAGTATACGATTTCCAATAACACTAACAACAGTTCTCATCATTAAATTGCAGAGGGAGAAATCGTTGTCTTGGGTTCCAGTGATGCTTATGTAACGAATCTATACATTTCAAGAGATCAGGCTTCTAGCGTACAGTAACTCCATCAATAAACTCCTGGCAATAGTTCTATGAGAAACTTGAATTTCAAAAACTACAGATTTCTTGTCTCCATCTTGGGCACTCTTGAGCACTTTGATACAGACGCAATGTCCATCCCTCCAGGTGCACCTCAACCATCATATATTCTACGCGGACACGCGACTCCAATACATGTAGCGAAGTTCATACGAGGCAATACGAGACTGGTGACGGGGGATGCGGAGGGATGGGTTGTCATGTGGAGTTTGGAGAGTAGGAGGGGGACTGCGGTTTGGAGGGCGCATGAGGGGGTTTTGCTGGGGGTGGGGGAGTGGGGGGAGGGGGTTGTGACGTGAGTTTCTTCTTCTTCTTTTGTTCTTTCCTTTTGGAGGTTTGGGGGTTTGGGGGTTTGGGAATTTGTGGCTGAGGAAGAAGAAGGGGAGCGGGTGGGATCAACTAGCCATCATCATGTTTGAGAAAGGGGAGATGAACAGAGAAGAACGGCAAGCTGACATCTTGCAGGCATGGAAAAGACAATAAATTAATAATATGGAAGCTTCCTCCATCAGAGGAGGAATTCATGAGTAAAATTCTTCCCGTGGATACCGTCTCGGAAGAGAGGAGAAAACCATGGATTCTACATCTGTTAGATGTCAACACCATGAATTTCTGCGCCTTTGCTATGTGTCGTCCTTTGGATTCGGATATCAAAGTGGAGGAGAACGGAGAGAAGGGCAAAGATGAAACAGCGGAAGCGAAAATTCAGAAAGACGAGAAGGGCGACGATCAATTGTTAATCGCAGTCCCGAACACGTTAACATCCGACTCAGTAAGTAATGATCCGCGTGAAACAAGCAAGAGAAACTAACAGTTCCAGATCGATATCTTCCATATTCCCACCCTTCATCGCCTACATAATATTCCTTCGCCGGGACCAGAGAAGCCAGGCATGATCATGTGTCTATCACTCTTCTTCCACCCCATCACTAAATGCTTAACCGTTCTCTCCGGTTATGAAGATGGATCAGTATCCATCTTCTCCCTCACTTCTCCCATCTCACCATTCTCCACTTCTCCTTCAACTGCACCTTCCTCTCGATCACCACAATGGAACACCATATACCATTCCAAATCACACACTCAACCAATCCTCTCCCTATCTCTCGAACCCAGCCCCGACCGCAAATTCTTCCTCACTAGTGGAGCTGATGATCGAATCATCAAATATCTAATCCCCACCACCACAACTCCCTTTTGCCCTTCTCCTTCTCCTCCAGCCTCGCATTCAGAAGCGATGCTAAGCTCCAGCAAAGACGAGCCCAAAATACTGAAAACGGCACATGCGGGACAGCAAAGCATAGAGATGCGAAATGATGGCAAGATTGCCGTGACCGCTGGATGGGACGGGAGAGCGAGAGTTTACGGAGTGGCGAAGATGAGGGAACTGGCGGTGCTGAAGTGGCATACGGATGGGTGTTTTGCGGTTGCTGTTGCGGATGTTTTGGAGGGGGCGGAAGTGGAGAGTGGAGGGGGTGAGAAGGGGAAGGAGTTGGTGGGGAGACTGGGGCAATTGGATGTGAAAGGGGAGAGATTGAGGAAGGCGAGGGAAACGCATTGGGTTGCTGTGGGAGGGAAGGATGGGAAGGTTAGTTTGTGGGATGTTTATTGAGTGATTTCGGAAAGAAACTGTTCATGAATTTTGACCAAATAGGTTGTGTGAGGTTACTAACGCATGACATTGTGATGGGTTGATAGCCTTTTTAGAGAATTGAGAAATATACATGCAAGTCACATTGAATGTTCAGACATAATTAACATTAGCATTGTTTCAAAGGATTAAGGAGAAAAGTTGAAAAGATCAAACAGATGTCGATCATCTAACAGATCATCACATCACTACACCAAACCACCTTCCTCACCCCTTCATAAATCGCCCTCCCAGATATCCATCCAACCCCACACTCCCCAAATCTAAGCCTTACAAGGCGACCCGCCCCCCTCAGCCGGCAACCCACACTCCTCAGGCGTCACCAAAGTCCAATCTGCATCGATATTTCCCAACTGGACCGCTCTTCCATTAGTCAGCGTATTCATCGCGCTCTCCGCAATATTGAACCCCGTAGCCGCGGCATCAATGGCCAAGATATTGATCGAGACGCCTTGATACGTCAAGGTGTAACAAGTACCGCAGTTAGGAGAATTCCATCCGGCGATTGTGGATGCACCGCCGATGCGGGCGAAGGTGGGGAGATCGCCTTGGACTTTGTATTGGGGGAAACGGGTTTCGAGTCCGTTGGGGCCGTTGGAGCAGGAGACGACGGAAAGGGACCGAGCGGCGTTGTCGTAGCCGGGGTCGTAGGTTACTTGGATGGCGAGGGTAGAGGTGAGGAAGAGGGGGAGGAGGGTGAGAGTGTTGCGGAATTGCATTTTGAGTGAGTTGGTTTGAAGGGTCTTGTGTTTGGGTTCGGGTTTGAGTGGGTGATGGTTGGTTAGTGTTGGAAGGTGGTTTGGTGTAGTGATGTGATGTGATGTTTGTCGAGATGTCGAAGTTCTTGTCGAGAGTTGATGCTGTTGATACTGTTTCCCTAGAGGACTCTTGCTTCAATTTATATCCATCGCGATAGCTTTTGTTATTTGTAGGTTTGATTGTTTACTATGTTACGCATACCTAGGACGTTTGCTTCCGAAATTTCGAGTTCCCCACAGTCCTAGAGTAGTAGGTAGATCTCATGAAGTTGTGCCATTTTGGTGATTAGCTGAGGTGCTATTACGGTGCATGTTTTAAAACTGCAATAATAGGAAGGATCAAAACATTAGAGTTGGCTAGGAGATAGTTATTACTTCACGTTCTTGAGACCGCGAGGGGAAGAATGTTAGGAATGTTGGAAGTGCAAAAGAAGATTGTGACGTGACCGGCATGCGGCTCGTTAGCAAGATTCCAAATCTTTCCTAAATATAGACTTCAGATGTCCCGAAGATAGATGAACCACTCTCTATCTCCATTCTCACTGTAATGGAAGGCTTCCTTGGAGGCGTAAACACGCTCAATCGTTTTGACTGAGAACGTTCTCGATAATCATGATTGTCATGTTCTGGCAGCTTGCCTTCTGTTTCTTCTCCAAGTTCCCGACGTGATTGTCAAAATACTACTAAGTATGAAGTTGTTGCGGTACTGAGAGACTACTAGGTATATTCACTCAAGTTTGAACAAGGACATAATGAAAAGATATAACATGATGAGTCTCTGAAGCTGGAGGAAGTTTGGGTTATATACAGAGGTCCGTGCACCACTTCAATCTATTCGGGTTGAAGACGCTCCAGCTTCAGAGACCACACGTATTGTAAATTATAGCAAGTCTCAACTCAACTCCTGTTGTACTTGATTTCCTTCATGCGTTTTCGATTGTTGGAACGCAGTCCGGACTATTGGACACCCTGTGCTTACAATCGCAGCGCTCTGATACCGGAGGTCCGTACTGGTGGCTGGGATTATGAGAATGTTCTTTCACATTCTGGAGAATTTGGCGCCCTAACCGACATAGCGCTGGGTAGCTAGCCTAGGACTTGTTCCCAACCGTTTCAGAGCTTGATCGAAAGGTGGGTTGTTGCTCACGAGGCAAGAAGATCCTTTGAATGAAGTATGAAACTTCATCAATGATACGTAATATAAGGATACAGAATCCTGACAGAGAGTTGAACTCATCGGCATCGAGGCTCCAGGGATATGGTGACTGATATCTAGGATATTTGTCAAAGTCATCTATCATTGGTAGTAAATTGAAGCTTGCATACTCAAGTGATTTACTTTGCACAACAAGTTCCTACGACCACGCATTGGTTCAATATAAGTGAAAGGGACCTTGGAAACGGAGCTGATCGAGCACGCCAGTACGGGCAACGATTGTCTGATAGATTTGGTCACACGGACGAGTTTTCTTTCCTGTCCATAAAAACCTCCCGAGAGCTGGTAGCGAGGCTGATTGGATACCGATATTTACACAACATCTGCCCACCCACTGCCCAGTGCCCATCCACTGGGCATCAATATCACAATCAGTCGTCTACCTTCATTGCTATCATTGACGATAAGTCCAACAGCCAACAGCCAACAGCCAACAGCCAACAGCCAACAGCCAACAGCCAACAGCCAACAGCCAGTTGACCAGTCTGGATGTTATCCCACGCCCACCCCTCCCCCTCCATCCCCTCGTCTACTAAGCCCTATCTTCATCCACTCAAAGCGATTTGATATGGCTTGTAAGTTGTGTCTAGATGTCCCATGTCTTGGTTCCAAATCAATCCTTGATGTCCATCAAACTTTGAACTCTTGGCATATCGATAAGAAGATAAACAAGATCTTCACCAATTAAACTGGGACACCCCACGTGCAGAATTCATACGTCAGTAAGTATCCCAAAATCCCATATAAAAGATTAAGATCCTTGAGTTTTGATCCCATTCAATAAATCATCCATCCATCCTCACGCGAATGGTATCGGAAATTGGAAAAAGAACCGAAAAAGGTTGAGTTATTTGGTAACAGTTACCTCTTTAGGGGAAATGCCTAGACACGTGCCTGTGTCTATTCCCAGGGAATTAGATTTGAGAAGGTCGCAATATGGTGGCGGGACGACATGGAATAGTACTACTACTACTACTACTCCTTCTACTTCTACTACTGCCAATATTGTGGTGGATAAAATGAATGCAGTCCCTGGATTTCTAGCTAGTGCTGGTGAGTTTCTTCATTTATATATTTTCTTTTGAGAAGCGTTCCTTTTGTATCCTTTTCTATGCTGCATCGCCGGTTCGCAGTGTACGGAAAAAGTTTGTGGTTTTTGGAAGACAAAAAGTTTTGAAAAGATTTTCTGTGAAACTTTCAGTCGGAGCAGGTGGGAAGCTATTTCAACCTATCCAATTGATATTAACCTTCGTTATTTTGTGGAATTTATCCCTCAATTGTGAGTGAGAAGATACTCTTCACATATTAAAATACTTTATTTTCGCAAACGTTGACAACTTATCGTCTAACACCAATTCACAAAAGGTCGTGTCAAGCTCTGCTAATAATAAACCCACCGCCAGCATTCTTTACTTTTCTTCGAGCAAATCTGGTCCTGCCGCCATCAACACTCAATTCTACAACCTCAACTCCAATTCTGGGCGCATCATTTTCTCACAACCTTCCACCACTTCGTCCATCATCTCTCGCAACAATGTCTTCCAATATCGACGATGACACCATTGTTCCCGATCCCCTCGACGGCATCCCCTCTCTCACAACTACCACATTAGACACGAAAGAGGATAAAACGAAAGCTCTAAAACTAGTCGCAGATTCTATTGCTCAGCAACGACAAATCGCCGCCCAAGCATTAATCTTCCATCCTCTCATTCTTACTTTTTACGCATTAATAATTGGAATTGTTACAAAATGGCAATACACAGACAGCAGCGATTTGGGATTACTTGTAACCACCCTAGCAGGAGTAACAATGGCATGTTTGGTAGCAGTTCGAGCTGCCACTGCAGGCTATTTGCACACGGCTGAGGAGTTCAATTGGGATTTTGCCAAAAACGATGAAGGGGAAGAAGATGTTATTATTGGATCTCGATATGGGGAAGAACTGATTGGAGCACTGATATTGCGCATTGAACGAGCTCCCCATGTCATTGGATCGCCAAGGAAAGGAAAGAGTGGGAAGAAAGGAGGGAAAGGTGTCATCAGGGCATGGACTACAAGAGCAAGGTATAGAGGTACGGGTGTGGGAACAGAGATGTTGGAAGAGGCTGTTCGGGTAACGAGAGCGAAATTTGGAAATTCTGCAGAGGTGGGGTTTGCTAAAGAACATGCAAATGCGAAGATGATGTTGCCGGAAATGTTCAACGGAGAGTTCAGGAGGAGGGAGAGACGGGCTGCAGGAGCGTTGGAAGCAGTAGTCGAGGGCGGAAGAGGAAAGAAGAGGTAGGTGATTGGGTATAGACAGGATAGATATGAGGACTTTTGTATTTTCCGGATGCTAGTTCGGATAGGGGTTCGGGCTTGGGTCAGGATTTTGGACATCATACAGGATTCGGTCATAGAATAGCATGGCAGCAAGAATGAGCCACTTTTTGGTGCTCTTGACAATCGTTTATAGCATAGCGAGTCAGTCATTTGGTCAGGGATAGGTTCACATTAATTCTATTACTATAACCCCTCCATCGAACCGCGTAATTCACTACGCTTCATATGCTCAATGGCTCCCTCGCAACGGATGAATCCAATCGGGTACGAAAGTAGAATCCACCCTCAATGTTTACAGCATATATATACATAAGCACGAGAAACTACTTGATCGTCGATCTCCCTTGTGAACCGAAGAACAGCCCGAAGCATATGCGCAGGTATACAAGTTTGGTATGTGGATTGTTTCGTCCAATATGTGCCTCGATATTGACTTCGGAACCTCCTACCCCGCACTATCTGAGCCAAATTTAAGGAGATCTTAGTGTAGCAGTATGATGACATGCCGACCTTGATTTATGGATCAATAATCCCCATCACTGGACTGTGGAAGTTGATATATTATGGAACGGACTCTTGATGGAACTTTCTCAACGAACGCTTCTTATCAGTGCTCTTCATTTGACAGGGGTAAGCTACTTCGCTTATAGAATGACTAAGCATATATTTCCATTTTTTCTTCAAACTTTTCTCCAAATCTTTTTTCATTTTATTCCAATACTTCTTCTATATCTTTCCCATTTTCATCTCCAGATTCTCTACAAAGCACAAAATATGAAGATATCAATTATCAATGATCAATTCTTTTGCTATACATTCATCCCTTGAACTAATCTCGCAATTAGCATTGGTTAGCAAGCATGGAACTTTCAAGGTTTAACCTCATGTGAGGTATTTCCTATCATGGATTGAAAGCAAAACTGCTGATCTTGTCGGCTTTTGTCGGGTATCGGGGTAACGGTTCAAGGATTCAGGAAGCAAAGCAGCCTCGGGCAGCGCAACCAGACTAACTTCCCCACATTCTCCATGCTTCCTTCCCCATTCAACTATTTATCACCCGAGGGCGCACCCGCTTTCGTTCATTCGTCAGCTTGTACGGTTGCTCGTACGGAGGCCGGCCATCCGCTTCCAATCGTTTGTTTGTTATTAAAACGCCCACTTCTTCTTTTCAATTGACTTTTCGAGAACGTGAATAGGGTTGTGAAGATGAGGGTAAATGTGAGGACATCGGCGCCATTTGTGCGGTCACTATTCCGATCTGTTCAGCAAAAGAACTTCTCATCATCAGTGGGAAGACAGAAGCAATGGGGGTTTATTGGTCTCGGTCAAATGGGTATGTCTACATTGAATCTACCAAAAAGACCAGAAAAAGGAAATCAATCGCTAACATTAGACAGGATACAATATGGCAAGAAACCTTCAAGCCAAATTACCTCCTGCCGATACGATCCGAGTCTATGATATCAATACTGAAGCGGTGGAGAGATTCACAAAGGACACAAAAGCTCTTGGAAGTGGCGCTGCTGTCGAGGCTGCAGGTGGTATAAGAGAAGCTGCTGAAAATTCTGTAAGTTATACCACTATATTTTCGTCTCTCGCAATCAAATTGCTCCCCTTTTATGTGATGAGTTTGTTCCATGAATGATCTAAGTTGGGGTCAACCGTCTTGGTTGATCTTCTAATGATTTTTATATTATACAACAAAGCCAATCCTCTGATTTTATTTCAATCAATTGTCTATTTTGTCTGAAGAAATATCTGTTTCAATTGCTAATAGATACCATTTGCAGGAAACTACCATCACTGTTTTACCAGAACCAGCACATGTGAAGAATGTCTTTAGTCAAATACTCAAGCCTCCACTTTCTACATCTGTAGTCGCCAATCCTGATCGTCTTTTCATTGATTGCTCCACAATTGATCCAACATCTTCTAGAGATGTTGCTAGGGCAGTTCATACAACGCAACAAGGTCGATTCGTCGATGCGCCAATGTCAGGAGGTGTTGTTGGCGCAACTGCCGGAACTCTGACCTTTATGCTTGGGGCTTCGGATGATCTAGTTGATCGCGTGACTCCCATACTCACCATGATGGGAAAGAGGGTGTTACATTGTGGAGCTCAAGGTGCAGGTCTTTCCGGAAAGCTTGCCAACAACTATCTTCTGGCGATCAACAACATTGCAACAGCTGAAGCAATGAACTTGGGAATTATGTGGGGTCTTGATCCACAAGTTCTAGGTAATTTGATTAACAGTAGTACTGGCAAATGTTGGCCAAGTGAACTTAACAATCCCGTCAAGGGTGTTGTAGCAGGTGCACCAGCCGAACGAGATTATAGTGGAGGTTTTGGTATAAGTCTCATGAAGAAAGATCTAGGACTTGCATTGAAAGCAGCAGAAGAAGTTCGGGCCAAACTTGAGCTTGGTAATAGAGCTCGAGAGGTTTATGAAGCTGTGGAACAACAGGAGAACTGTAAGGGCAAGGACTTTTCTGTTGTTTATAGATATCTTAGTAGCTCGGACTAGTCATATCACGGAGCTGAATAAATGAAAATGAAGATATGCTACAAAAAATGTTCTGGGCGTACTATGTGTGAATTTGGCAGGTGACTTGGTGAAAATTGCGGTCACGTATCCGTAGGTTTTATAGCCCTCCAGATTTGTGAATTATTGGCCTTGCTCCTCCATCGCTCAAACAATTCAAGGAAAATGTATCACGTAGAATACCTTCCCTTTCGCTTTACCTCAGCAGCCATATAGTCGATTGATTCTGCAGAGCACAATTTGTATTCTTATTTCCCCCGTCCTCTAGATGAATCTATAGAGACATATCTATCATCTATACCTTGGTGCGTACTATACAGCAATAGCTACCCTCCTTTATGTAATTTATGGCCTTGTTCATTTTCGACACGTGTAGAAAGCCTGTTTTCTTGCTTCTTTTTTTCTTACCTTAGCCTTAGATAGCTTTACTCTACTCACTTATCTCATTTCACACGTATCGATATACACATCTGCATCCTAGATGTCCATCTAAATTTCAAATTCTCTCTCACTCTAGCTTCCCCTACCCCTTGACAACTCCCTCTAATGCAACCTCCTCAATCCCTCCACCACACCTCTCAAATCCTCCGCTTTGACACCCAACCCCTCCGCCACGAGTTCCTGTACCTCGCTCTCCAAATCCAGATATCTTTCGATCAACTCCCCGTCTACAAATCTGAAGGGTTCGCTTGTTTCCCGTGTGGCGGATATATAGGAACGGTATTTATTGAAATCGAGATTACCGGGCGAGAGTTCGATTTGATGAGGAGATGTGGAGTCTGAGGGTCCTTTAAGGGAAGAGGCGGAGGGAAGAGATGCTAGACGGGTTTGGAGACGCATTAATAGATCTTGGTTTTGTGGAGGGATGAGAGAGAAGAGGTAGATTGATCCTTCGGTCTGGAGGTTGTTAGTGTCAATGATTCATTAATTGAAGGAAGAAGAAGGGACATACAGTGCCGAGAAAAGCTCTCGGGATCAACAGAGCATCTTTGGATGTTTCCACATTAATCCTCTTGACCCTATTGACCATCTCTCCAAGATTCATCTCACAAGTAACTTCCATTCTAGATTTATCTTCTCTCGTAACACCCTCTCTATTTCTCTTCAACAAGATTATATTCCCATCATGATCTGTTTCCAAATACGTGTCTGTATCTACCTCTGCAACACTCGTTGAGAAGACTTGTTGTGCGTGTCTTGCCACCTCCTCAAGTTTATATGGAAGGCCATCGGTTCCGGGCGTATATTCGACCAGCGCAACTGATTTCATAATATCTGCTACTGCTATTACATTACCTGTAATATCGATATCGATGGGACAAGTTGAACATCGATATGTTGCTAGTTTAGTAAGTTTGGCGCATGTTGTGGAGGTTTCCTCATAGTCGTACATGACGACTGTTTTATTGAGTGCTGCTACGATTTTACCATCGAGTACACCAATGCATCGACAAGAACCTTTGAGATTGTGAGAAGCAATTATATATGGAGCTCTGTCGGCATTGACACCAAAAATAAGAAGACGACCACGAACATTCGCCTCTTCCTCATGAAGGAAACTTGTACCGACAAGGAAGCGCTCGACTAATTCGCCACTGCTATGTCTTGTTGGAAGTTCCGCTCGTATAACAGTCTCGATGATTTCGTTATTTGGTGGTAAATAGTATGGTTCTCCTAGCTCACCGAAAACAACCTCGTCGACAAGTCTGAAAGAAGTCGTGACAACTTCTTGTCCTTTTGTCAATTCACGTTTGATAGCTCCAATCGCAAACGATTTCTCTTTGGCTGAATATGCTACCCTCCTTACGGTCTCACCAATCGGTAAAGTTCTGACATGTGTTCTTCTCTCGTCGTCGATGACTGCGAGTTTGAGTTCATTTGTTGTAGCCACAACTACTGAATCTGGATACGCTATACTGTTCAGCGAACATACTGCGATTGCATCTTCAGCTGTGACGGCCGAATACACAGTTCTACCTTCAGAACCATATATCAAGCTAGGATGCTCGCATGTTGCAAAAATATTGAAAGTTGTATTATCCCGTGGTAGAATCTGAAGTTGCGCCTGTTGTGTTCCAAGCACAATACTTTTTCGTCCCGACAGTGAACAATCTGTCTTGTCGACATTGAAGCTCAACACAATACCATCTTCCATACTGACAAACAAAGTTGGGCCTGAAAGTTCAGGGGGTAGAATTTGAGTAAGAGCAATGTCTCTCGGTATGGAAGCTCCATCAGCTCGTCTTAGATCCTCAGATACGATAGTTTTGAGAGTTGCGAGATCAAGCAGAGATACCGATCCCGACTTCCATAAGCCAATGACACCTATATCACCCAGTACTTGGGGTACATGTATGCAAGCTACTTGATCATCTCCAAGCTCCTGAAATGCGACCTCTGCTAAATCTTGTTGAATTGATAAAGTGACTAAGGTACGTCCATTAGACGAAAGTAAAACATAGTTCTGGTTTCCTGAAGCTGCCGTGATTATCTGTCCGTCAGGAGGCTGCCATCGATGACCGGGAGATTTGCCATGTATTGCTACCTCATGTTGTGTGACTTGTAATATACAGCCTTCATCGAGGTTATAAGTTAGCAGTGTTTCCGAAGTAGAAGACAAATTCTTAATAGTCTCCACTTCTTCAATATCTCCTTGTGAATCAAACTTAAAGAATCGAGTCTCTGTTGAAAATGACACTACAAGAGTATCATTCGGTAGACTTGGACCAGAATGCAACGCGAAGACCTTACGAATACCTTCCATTTCGGCAAGTATCGCAGTATCATCAAGTCCAACTCCACTCCGAACACTTCTTAAACTTCCTCCCTCAAATCCTCCACTGCCCGTAACTAATCGAGCCTGTCCTGAAGAATATTCATTCAATTGAGTCTCTCCCTCTCGCCCACCCATGTCCATGACCGTGAAATCAAGTATTGGGGCAATATTCGGCAGTGTCTGTAGCAACGTGACGCCATGTTCTGGATTCTCCAAATCAATTTGAACGACCTGATTGTCCGCTTCATGTGAAGCAATATAGAAGATTCCATTCCCCAAGTTCTCCAAAGATGTAGGCTTAGATACCTGACCCAATTTTACAATTTGTAGTCCAGTAACTGTAGCACCATCGACCAGTATTGTTAAAATGTATAAAAAGCCATAATCGTCCCCCAGTAGATAATTTCTCTCATCTATCGGTTCCCACGCCGCCCATAATACAGCTTCATCCAACGCATATTCGACAATGGCTTTACTTTCATCATCCAGATATGTAAACTTCGTTTCGCCCAAGACAATCAGCCCTCCTAAATTAGCCTTGGCAGTCGTGGCGTTCCTAACAATATATCTCTTGCTCGCCTCATCTCTCGCCTTGGGAACCGGTATGATATGCATAGCTCCAACACACAAATCATCCACATTATTCTCCCTATTCTTCTTCGGATCGAACTGTAAAATGAGCTGACCCTTATCATCCAGCATCCTATATGTCGCCAATTTCACATCCTCTCTCGCATCCTGATACAGCAAAGCCAATTTCGGCTGTTTAGTATCCGTATACAAAAACGCACTCGCCCGAACCTTCATCTCAGAAATCCTCACTTGTTCCGGGTTCTCCAAGTAATCCGTCTTGCCTCCCCTGGGCTTTACAATCTTCACCAAATTCAGCACTCCCTCGTACAATTCCATAACTAATAATCGCCCCGTCGGATCCACAAGACATCTATCCCTACTTTCGGAATCCCGCATGTGTTCTTGAGAGATATCGACGAACGATTGCATGGTATCCAGTTTATGCGTCTGGGGATTCCACATCACGGTAAAGTATTGTGCTCGTACGGTCCCCACGAAGAGATGGTCGGTCTTGGATCCCGCAGGTTGGATCTTTTGCAGCATGGAGATGCGGCCATATATGGATTTCGAATATGCCATCGTGAGACCTTCTTCTGTGGGCCTCCATATTTCTAATCGATTTGCTTTCCTGTAGAGAAGTCAGTATTCCATTGTGTTATGCTTTTGAATCATGGAATCGTGTATAGATTGCTACTTACGCGAGTACCAGACATTCCTCTCTATGATCTAAAAGATTCAATCGCAGTGTAAGTCGTACACTACTTGGTCTATGTATCGGAGCCAGGTACGCCATATTGAATCTGCAAATTGCGTGGAAGGAAGTGTGGTAAAAATGGCTGGTTTGGGTGGGATGGCGAGCTTAGGATAGCAAGCAAGTAAAGCTGCCTACCTAGTAATGAGTATCGGCCGAGCTATGGTTGATAATGAATGACGCCGGAACTTTTTTATCGTTATCGCCTGCCTGTATTCGGAGTTAGGATATATCAAGCCTCACGCACAGTATCTTGATTGACCTCGATACCTAGCTAGCTAGAGTAGATTTATAGATAAATTATGAAAAAATTTACTCGAGTATATACATACAAGATGTATACAACAAAAATATATTCATTCCATCTCAAATAAGTATACAAACACAAAATTGTTTTGCTGTAATGTAGTATGTTCAATTGTCTACCTAGTATCTCGTCTACCAAGGACATGTGCGGGGTATCTTTTTGATTTTATACGCCGGAGAATGAACCCATATCATACAACTAATTCTATTCTTCATCATCTGCATCAAGATCAATCGTTTGCGCATCCACCTTTGCCCTGGACATTTTCGCTGCATTATTTGGCGCACTGATTGTATCCATATATGCCATATCATCCATCCCAGTGGTTAGCTTTGGAACCACATCTGGCGAAAGTTCTTGCTCTTCTCCTTTCTCATCCGGCTCAGGATAGATAAACATATTTTCATGATAGCATTCCCAAGCAGATTGATGATCCTCGTCAACATATCGGTGCTTCACCCATTGCTCTTGTTGCGCAGCAGAGATTCGTACGCCAATGTTATCACCTCCATCTTCTTCTCCATCGATACTTGACTTAACCGTCATATGAATAGCTCGAGCTTCGGTAGCCTTTGGTGCAGGTCCTTCGCGAGGTCGGTTTTGCTTTTCCTGTTCTACATGTGCGTCGATATGATGAAATTGAGGCCTCATTTGTACCATATGGTCAATTGGAGTGAGATGAAGTTTATCTGGATTGAATTAGCATGTTGCCCAAGAATGAAAAGAAATATCTCCAATTACCACTCTGAAAAGCACCTAAAAAGTACTGAGGACTATTTTGATCAACGGGAATGATTTGACCACCAAGGGTTTGCTTAACCAAAACTTGCTCCGTCCGAATAGCGCCTTCAAAATCCGCCATTACTTTCTCAGGGTCAAGCTCTTGTGCCCGTCCTCTTCCTCTGCCAGTTGGTTGTGCTCCTCCAATTCCAAAACCACCCGGTAAACCATGACTCCCTCCACCCTTAACCATTTGACTCTTCTTGATAGCATCTCCCCATTTCACACCCTTATCCTTATCATAATTCGTGCGCGCATTGATTGGAACATCCATTTCGACCATTCCGGCCTTTGGCTTCGTTCGAAACTTGAGAGGTTGAGCATCATTTGAACCAGCGTATCGTTGCTCAATATCGCGATTGGGAAATTGTAACACATAAATTTCTCGACCTTCAGAGATATGGGGTTTAATGAAAATATCATAAGAGCTGACTATCGGATCATCCTCTTCCTCCATATCGATATCCATATTATTTCCCGGCATGTTTGTCGTTTGTGAATTATATGTACAATCGTAATGCGCAACAGATCAAATGTTGAACTTTTTTAATCATCAAATGTCTGGACCTACTAATAAAGCACGACAAGGATTGTCTAGCTGCAATGTTTGAGTCCGACTTTCCGATCACCTTATCGATAAACCTACCTATCAACGCTGCATCATGTGCATTAGCGCTAATTTCAAAGAGGTAAGGATGATTTCCTTGTGCCTCCTTTGACTCGCAAGGCCCGATCTCCGATGACGAACCACCTGCACAACCAAGAATCTGCTTCGCCCGCGAACAGAGACATTTGATTTCGCATAAATCCAAAACCGCTCCTTCGGCCAACTACCATTCTGTGCAGGATAAAAGAACCCTTTAAACCTACAAAACACACATAATCATATACCTACATCAGCCAAATCGAAAATGTGCTCGTCCGATATCTTCCTCGGCTTGATCGCCATTCTATTTCCCCCTCTCGCAGGTAAGCATGAATATTCCCAACTCTGTACTCCTTCCCAAGAACCCAACAACCACACACAACAGCCCATTCCCCTCCTACCACGTCTCTCCCTCCCAACCACAACAGCACGCTCATCCACTAACCCCCACCTCTAGTCTGGGTAAAACGCGGCCTCTGCTCCGCCGACTCCCTGATCAACATTCTCCTCTGCATGCTGGGTTTCCTCCCGGGTCTCCTGCACGCCTGGTACATTATTGCCAAATTCCCTGACCAAGACGATCACTACGACGCCATTCCCGACTCGGAAAATGCTCGTGTGACATATGTCGTCGTACAAGGCCCGAATGGACGAGCGCAGCGCGTGCCCCAGAAATCGAGTGGCACGCAGCGACAACAGCAAGGATATGGCACTAATGCTCCGATGGAAGCACCTACGGTTCAGCAACAGCAGAATGGGACATGGACGAATGCCGGAGAGGGACAGGGACAGGGTGGAGAGGGAAGTAGTGGAGGGGCTGTGCCACCCACGTATGCGGAGGCTGTTAGGGGAGATCATAAGGTGCAGTCGAGGGATTAGAGTGCGGTAGATGAGCGGCGAGATGAGAAATGGGAATTGCGATATGAATTAAGAATGAAGAATGACTCGGGGATATCCAGGTTGGTTTGATTATGAGCAGACCAATGCGAATCGGCGTAAGTTGGGTAATGCGGGCAGGATATTTTTAGTTTTATCGCAGGAGTTTTTTACTATTGGATTTGCTTTCACATGGCACAACACTCAGCACAAAAACATGTATTAGAGCTTTTCTTCTCGGCAATATTGTGTATTATTTGATTATCCCATCAAGTTTACCGGGGCTTCAGGCCAGCTACCCCAAATCAATGGTCTATCCGTGACTCTCGTGTTGAGCGGTACCAGGATCTTCATTCTCTTTTTCTTCTCATCAGCTTCTGCTACATATACAAAGCCCATGACACTCGCATCTCGAATAGTATCCTGAGAATCGCGAGTCGATGCGTGCATGACAGCGAATATGCAATGCAACATCGAGGGTGTTGGCTCTACTTTTTCATATAGTGTGGGTTCAGCTTCTTCTTCTCCTCCGGGCATAAATGCACTTTGCATTGAGTGTGCTTGTGGATTGTTAGTGTTCTGAAGATACTATGAGGTGAGAGGGCAGAGAAGAACATGGCATACCTTCTTTGACTTTATAAATCGAAAGCTCGTCGAAATTAACAAGTTGTGTATGCGGACTCAAGGTTCTTTTTGCGTCTCCGAAAAAGTATTCCTTGATAGTTGCTTCCCGCATTTGTTGCATGAATGTATCATCTCTATCAACACAGCCTCCTGACTTGTCTAACCTGACGAGAGTAATGGCTTCTCCGTTATCAGTCTTTTGGGTTGAGAATCGCCGCAACATTTCACTGTGTAAACGTTCCGAGCCCAAGACCAGGATAATATTAACTGGCAATCATATTAGTCCACACTCTCATTCAAACCCAAGTTCCCAAACCGACAAACTCACCTGCGAACTCCGACACAATATGAGAAATCAAATCATACCCTCCCTTCCCCTGACTAATGACCCCCGGCGTATCAATAATCATGCCCGTTTCCCTACACACAGGATCATCCTGCAGTCTACTCGTCGCCGCCAACGCCAGCCTCGTGACCACCGGCTTAAACAACTTCACATTATCTTCCGGACTCGGAAGTCCATAGTAATAACACAACGGCAGCTTCACCGGCACGGGACTCGGCCCGCTCGTCGAACTACTCCCCCACCCCTCCTCCACATCCACAATACTCTTGAACGCCGCGGCCGTCAAACTCCCCGGTATACTCAGCATTCCCTCGCGCGAATCCGTGTTCACGACGATCGGTTGGCGCCCCATGCGGATCGCGTACGCGGTGAGCAGTTTCGCCAAGCTGGTTTTTCCTGTGTTATTAGGTCCGACGATGATTACACGCGGGCCATCCTGTCCTGCTTTCTTTGCTTCGGATCGTAGGTTCTCCAGCGCGAAATGCGTGTTGACGTAGGAGATCATGGGGGTTTCCTCAGCGGTGTATTCCTCGCATGGTCCGTTGACTTCGAGTCGGCAGCCGTGCCAGGTGTAGATGGAGGATTTGGTGCCGTGGAATGTGTATGTGTGATTAACCGCGAGTTCTGTGCCGAAGATTTCTGCGGTGCCGGAGAGGACCTGAGTGAGTGGTTAGATTGGGGTTTTCGTTGAGAATATATACTATAATGGAATTGAATATTATAGAATCCATACCTTAACTTCAATACTCGATCCAATGGCGACTTCAAAGCGCCATTCCGAGTTAGCCTGAAGCTCATGAATATTCGTATGCGCAACGGCTGCTGGTGCTGCAGTTCTCTACACCCACCAGTTAATAAATTGAGTGTTTTGGAGTTTCATACATGAATTACTACTTACAGCAGCATGAACCGCTTGACCAAGCCCTGGTATCGACATGATTGTGTCTAGGTATGGTTACGCTGGAAAGATGTGGAGCATGGGGTAAAGTTTTTAGCTAGGGAGTGGGAGTGTAGTGTCGAGCTCCCAGTTCAAAGATATGGGGTTTCAAGGTTTCCGTGGCAGGGGTTTCTCAGCCTTACGGTGTGCTATGGTGGTTTTATTCACGCGACGCGTTTGTCATGTGAAATTTATTAGTTGGTTGGGCTTTTTACTAGTCGATATCGATTTATATACCTAGGTATTCTTGAGGCACAGAATTTCGAAAAATTATCGAATAAATCTTGGATGGGTAGATGAACATTGTTAGTGAATTTTGAATACGTAGGTACTTTGTTAGGCACTTGATATCACTAGGTAATCAAAATGAATTAAATGGGCGCCTACAACTGACAAAGAAACATCATCTCAGTGACCTCTTGAACACCCACATATTTGACATACAATTACAGTTTTGCTATGTAAAACTTTCTGAAATACAAAGCCCAACAACTCCCAATCTAGCCCCTTGTTTGATTAGTCGATAGAATAAGCATACCGTAGCTC
The DNA here is from genome assembly GCA_014898425.1 of Botryotinia globosa. NCBI lineage: Eukaryota > Fungi > Ascomycota > Leotiomycetes > Helotiales > Sclerotiniaceae > Botryotinia > Botryotinia globosa. The sequence goes on along the minus strand of RCSZ01000015.1, from coordinate 1,137,359 downwards.
ATTAGTATTTCACGACAGTACGTCAGAGACCGGGCTTGGCCGATGGGGACAACGCACTTGCAAAGCCACCATCACCTCACGTTATGAAGCTGAGATGCGCATTCTTCAGCATCAATCATATTAAGCATACATATATGAATATAGATACGAGAAGGACGCGGACCATAAGTAGGTATATATTATTAACCGTGTCTAAACCGGATAGATGAGAAGTGAAAGCAAAATGAACGCATATGCTTGCATATGCAGACTTCTAGAGGTCCAATCGCAGTGGGGTATCTTAATATTTTAATAAACAGCCATGCTCATGTATAGTTGTGTGCCCTGTCCAAGCAACTCCATGAAGATACCTTGCATTTGACATGCCCATGACTCCTACAACTCCCGCACACCAGCAGCTCTCCTAGAGCATAATATACTCAATATGCCATTAGGCATTACTATAATCTTGTCTCTTATGACTCCGCCAGCTTCTCCAGAATTTTTCCCACGCTACGTACTCCCACAAGAGCGTTTTCATCCGGTCCTAAGCCAGGAGTCCATGTAGCATGAGCAAAGTCTATGACCTTTAGAGAATAGATTTTGGGAAAAGATTCTTCTTCTAAATCTTCATCCTCCTCGTCGTCTTCAAAGGATGAGTGAGTTTCTCCGGATGATGATGAAGCATGTTCCATAGTGGTTGGAGGTGGGGTCCTGCTAGCTTCTTCCATTGCAGCGCGTAATGCTTTTCCATCGCCTTCAAAAACGAAGAGAAGACTAGCAGAGTACATTCTGCTCTCCTGAGTTTCCAAGGCATCCTGGATTCTTCTCAAATCTGTGAGAAAGGCCTGGGATATTAATCTTCCTAGCTCGTTGTCGATACCAGCTGATTTTGTGAAGATGAAATTCTTGAATGCTTCGTGAACATTGCTATTATCTAATTCGAACCTGCCGTAATCTTTATTATATATTCTATAGCCATCCTCGTCTATATCATCGCCTTTCGCATCGGGACCCTGCCATACTCTCATACCTGCGATGCGAAAGCCAAGATCTTTGTGTGTGGTTTGTTGCGTAACTTTGTCAAACCTCTTTTTTTTTTCTTGATGAGCATCATCTGCCCATAATCGTACACCAAGCTTGACGTCGAGAATATTGGGCTTCGCGAAACCGTGCGATGCGTTCATAAGAACCACGGCTTGATTGGTAGTAATTCTCTTGCCGTTAGTCCTGCCAGGGTACGACACTTCAGGTTTGGCATGCTGCGCAATCAACTCGGTCGCTTTGTCTTCAAAAGATTTATTCTGGTTCTCATCCAGTTGCAAAGTTCCAAGAAATTCGGGCATAAAATCGTAAAAGTCTTGGTGCCCTGCTATCGTGTCGTTGTAGAATGCAATCTCGGTATCGGTGCAAGGCTTGATAAACAATTCGCCATCAATGTCGGAAAGAGTGCCATCACTATTTGAAGATTAATGTTTAAATCTTACAAGGGCGAATATGAACTTGACACTTACTGCCCTGCGACAGCGTAGTTGCAGTCGATCAAGTCGGCATGAATTGGGAGAGGTTTGGCCATTGTATTTGTATTTTTTGGACGTCGCAAAGTCTCAAGAGAATATCATTATTGGAAGGAATGTATCAGAATATATGTATCGAGTGAAGGAAGAACCAGGAATAGGTTTTCCTTCTATTGGTCTTCTGGCGCTAGAGAAAGAAGAAAGCTTAATACATGAGTGGTGAGAGGAGGAGTAAGAGTAGGCTGAGTATTGTAAGGGCGTGTGCGTGTGCGTGTGTATGTGTGTATGTGTGTATGTGTGTATGTGTGTGTGTGTGTGTGTGTGTGTGTGGTAAAGGGGCGTCTGGAGTGAGACGTTTGTCTGTCGTGGCTTCAACAATAATTAATTATTAAAAAGAGAGTATTTGAGGATCATGAGGAGTGTACCGGTGGTTATCGAGATTAATCAGATTTCCGATTTCACATTGGGCGCGCAAGATGAACCAGACGAGCTAAGGGACAATTGTAGATGCGGGAAGTAATTAAATACCTGGTATATATAGCTTATCTATCTCTCGCTGAAACCTTTCCTCATCAAGAAAGTGTAGCTCCTCCCTTCATCAGGTGTAGAGTACTGCCACCTGCAATGTATTACTGTACCCTCATCAATGTCACCAAGGACCTTGTTTACATCCTTTCAAGTTCCAACACAAGGCATTCTTCATGGCAGACGGATGGCGACCGATATGGAGGCATCAACGGACTCCAGCTCATCCAACTCCAATAGGAAAATTGGAACAGGGGATGTTGAGGAATGAAGCATTACCTGGGTATATATCTATATATCCATCCATCCATCCATCCCCATCATCACAATCTGCAGTTCCCCGCAACCAGATCTTAACTTTCAACAGTAAACCTTATGAAAAAGGTACTCGGCGGTGCTGGTGATAGAAAGGCGATCAGTAAAAGATGCTAGGTAGGTAATTATATTGAAGAACTTATTTTCATTTTCATTATTACAGTATTTCATTCTCGTTCATCTGGTGTGCGCCTTCCTTGCTTGACCTTACCGGCGACTTTACTCTTTTTGTTATAATTTCTTCACCATTTTTGGATTTCTCAGTCACCACACCATCAATCACATCATCATACACACATGAACGCTTGTTTTCACTCGAACCACATCAGCTGTTATATCCAACCGCACACACACACACACACACACTTGCAGTCGTTGGCCTTTTCGTTTTCTTTGCTCTTCTTCATAGCACTGGTATCAAATTATTTGAATTCACTTTGGGATTATTTAACCCACAATATAAGATTCACCTTGATTTGATTTGACTTGACTCATCCATCACATTGGGCTTCAATCACTTTCTCAAGAGGCCTTCGCAAAGAACTCGCAACTTCCCCACAACCACTACAAACCAACAACATCAAGGTAGTGCAACCCAACTCTTAAATTTTGCACAGCCTTCTATATTTCTTCCTCTTGTAATAAAACCCAGCCAACCAAAATTCGCCGTCGTAGGTACCGACACTTCTTCTCCACCAAGTGGTTCTACATTATTGGTTGCGATACTGATCCATCCATTTGAGTTAGGTAGCTCAACATCATGGCGCCTCACTCTGTAGGTCCCGAACCTGAGGAGTTATCTCGTGCCATCAGCGAGCTCGACTTGACTGCCTTGCGGGGGGTTGATGGAGCTACGGATGAATCCGATATCAAAATGGGCAAGCGCTATACAAGAGATCAGCTGTTGAGTATCGGTTCAAAGTCGAGCTCTAGCGACGATGAGAGAATACACATCAACGTCCCAGAGATTGCGACCGGTATGAAAACACCACCAGCCCCTCCAAGAGTCCCACCTCCAACCCCAGTCCATTTATCAGTTACCCCCGCTTCTGGTACAAACACACCGGTTGCTAGACTCCCCGTCACTCCTGAAGAGTCCGGCAAGAAGGGTGAAGGCGCAGTTGATGGAGGCGCAGATGGTGACGCAAAAGTTACTGAAGGTGGAGATGGTGAGCCCAAGAAGAAGAAGAAGAAAAAGAGCGGTGGAAAGAAAAAGACACCAAGCCCAACGGGATTTGAGGGTATGCAAGACCAGTTACACATGGAAAGTCCGAATATACCTCTAACGTGACACTGTAGAATTCTATGCCGACCCACCTCTCACTCCAGTTGAATATGAAGAGGAATGTGATATCTACCACGAGTAAGTAACCCATACCTTCTCAGTCAACTTTGCTAACAATCTTGCAGAGGCCGATCATTCGCTGCGTATGCAATCATTTCCGAACTATATTTCATACACTGACAAGATTTAAAGGCGTATTGAAACATGCATTCAGAGATACAGAGCACGGTAGTTATTCATACATACCTTGTCGACATGCAGAATTTGTTAGCTAATACTCTGGCTACTGTTAGGCGCAAGTTTGATAGCATTCGTGCGAACATTCTTACAAAGTATTTTGCTTTGGGTGGAATCGAATCTGGCACCAAGTCTTTCAATGGCGGTCTTGATCAAGAAACATTAGACAATTCCACTGCAGCTGAGATTGCCGCTATTCAAGCTACAGATTTTGTTCGAGCTAGCAGTGCCAAGTACTATGATCCCTCAGATACCGAAAATTGGGTTGTGGATTGGGAGGGAGTTGCCAAGGGCTTTCTGTGCGGTGCTGTATTATGAGCATATCTTGTCCAATACACTAACAGTTCCATAGATCTTACAGAGCACCCAGAATACTTGGTGATGGAGCAGAGGAAGTGGCCATGTTTTGCGGGGTGGTCAAAAACTTCCTCAACTATGTCTTGGCTCATGAGGTATGTAAAGAATACACCAAGGAAATCATGGCCGCTCGGCGATTATGCGACATAGCCGAAAGGGAATTCGATGCAATCCGACGTCTCCGGCAAATGTTTCCCGGCGACTTCAACGTAGCCGCTTCAACACTGTTTGGTGAAAACTACAAGCGAAACTTTGAGATCAATTCCGCTTGGGCCAATCCCGCGGACGATTTGGATCAATGGAATTCTAACATACCAGTACTCAGTCTGCCTGTTTGTCAATTTGTCTTCGGTGGAATTGTTGCCTTCATTGGCGATAAGAGCCACTTTGACAAAGCTAAGAATGGTGATATTCACGTCGTAACAATTGAAACCAAATTCCTGGAGGTGGCTGATATCCATCGAGCTTCTGCAAACGTGGTTGGAGAGTTCTCGCATGTTAAAGATCCTCGAGGATTGGGTGCTCTCAAGCCAATCGGAAAGCTCCTGTGCAAATCCTGGGAAGGTCCTGGCTATGCCTACGAAGACAAGACGGACGATGGAATCGATGAGCTTGATGATTCCATCGAGGAATTCTGGATTGAGGACGAAATTTTGCAACAATGCTATCCGGGTCTCAAAATTGAAGTGGTTGTTCACGAGCTTAACATCGGTGTCAAATATTTTGATCAAGTCGTGGAATTCTTCCCTTCCTTCCATCTTTACCTTCCTAATGAGAAGATGATGGGCTGGAAAGAACCTGGTGAGTAGTTGTATCATTACACGGTCTGAAATATTGTGCTGATAATTGCTAGTCCCTAACGAGAGACCGCCACCAACCGAGGACGACCCGGATGCCGAGGAAAAAGTCATGGATGCTATCGCGGAGGATGCTGCCAATGAGGTAGAACGTATCTAACACTTTGAGATTGATGTTATTACGTTGACGATTAAATCACATGATGATGCTTTCTTTGAGCTTCATTTAGTTTCATAGTCCAGATTCTGGGGAAATCTGATTCAATTCTCTTGCGGCTGGCACGGTCTGTTATATTTTAAATGGTCTTCATATCGACATCGATAGGGCGAATGGTCGTTTGCATGAAAACACGATTTTATGAGGTATGATCAGACATATGATTGCATTGCTGAGTTTCATAGAATGGAGGAGTTAATGTGGGGGAAGATTCAAGGGAGAAAACAGGAAGATATCTGGAGTCAATGATGGAAAAATGATGCACATCAGGATGGGAAATAAATGGTTCAGCGATCTGGCAAAGTCACTTCTGGCTTTGAGAATGAATTACTGAATAATATAAAAGTGGACTTTAGATTTGATGGCATCATCTTTGCAAGTTGTGTGCAATGAATCGAGGTGGTCTATGAATCAAATGCGGCTAAAAATCTCAAGGATTGTAATATAACACAGTGGGGGCTATATCTCACATATTGTGCTGTTTAGAAAAGCCATCGAGCCATTCTGTCTCGACGAGAGCTGTTTTTTAACAGGGAGGAATTCGATGATTACCTGGTAGATAGGTACGCGGATACACAATCAAGTTTTACCACATACCCACATACTCCATGCCACATTTCGAATGATGTAATCTTACATGTCAGATACGAATCTATTTTATACTTATTAGGAATGAAGAAAGAATAATGAATGCATCTACTGCTGTTTTATAGTATTATATCACTTTTGACATGGAAAGATGGGAAGATATCACAGAAGAGATGAAAGGAGGAATTAGAATTCATAATGTAGTTTATTGTGGATAGATATATAGTGTACTCTGATTTGATTTTGTTCGATTCAATTCGATATGATGTGATATGATTGGCAGGAAAAGCGGAGTGATATTTGAAGAGTGAATACCTGTATAGGCCGTTTCTGTTGAAGTAGCGAGGAATCGCATATTTACAAGTATGTCAAGTGCATTGATCTATTTACTTCCTCGTGTGAAATGGAAGGAGAATGTGGTATTTGAGAAGCGAAGCATATCGCAGTATGGTAAGAATGGAGGTAAGTATAGGGAGATAAATGAGTGTGTAATATTGCCATGTATATGCTGCATATATAAGATGTGTGTATAGAGAGAGTAAGGTCCATCAAATATCCAAGTACCACAAAAAACTCGCTAAATCCTCCTCCCTATTTAATGGGTTTCCCCTGGCACTCGGGGTTCACCCTATTGTTTTTCCATCTTCTTTCAATTTTGTAGGAAGAAAACAATTGTGTGCAAATATATGTGAAATGGGCGTCAAGAAATAGAATTGTCGAGATGATCGCACCAGGACTCCACTTGAACGAGGTCGTGTTGTCCTATACCGTTTCCTTGCCTCGGATATAAGATGTTTACGAGGCAGCTGCGTAAACTTCCAGAGAGAAAAATTCGAGATGGAAGATCATCTACATCATAAACCATTGCGTATCATCAGTATTTCTTGGTAATTGACCATCCGAGCTTTGCAACTTTTGCAGCAACGAGGAAGGTCCCAGCCAGTGCATAGGAGAGTCCAGCAAAAACAATCAACCATGTATAATCACCTCCACTAGCTGTCAGGATCTGTCCAGCAATAGGCAACCCAGTCAAGGTGCCAAATGAAACTATCATCCAACATGTAGAATAGTAAGTACCGAATTTTTCAACTCCACATAGCTGACCAACGCATACTGGACTCAGACTGAGATTGCTACCGCTCACAAGTCCAAATAGTACAGCAAAAACAAGGGCTATCGCTTGGGAGTCACCAGCTGGTAGCCACAGTGCTAAACATGTTACTACGCAAAAAGCGACAGAAATAATGAGTGTATTCACATAACCAAGGCGATCGGCCACATAGCCTGCTCCCAATCGGCCGACGAATGAACCGGCATTGAGAATGGAGACTATGTAAAAACCGAATGATGTTGATTGGCCATTTGCGACGACATAGGGTGTGATGTATGTCAGAGGGACAAAAATTCCCCACTCGAGGAGGAAGATCGCTATGGTAAGGAAGACGAAAGACGGCTCCCTGAACGCAGGCCAATACGGAAGAATGCTCTTCATGCTAGGAAGCGGCTTTTTGGGAAGGCGGCTAGTAACGAGGAGGTTTGTTAATATGAGGAGCACAAGAAGGATGAATCCCAATATCCGTGTTGCCCAAGCAAAACCGATTGTGGGAAAGAGGCGTTGCAGCATCAGAGGGATTATGACTCCGCCAACGCTTCCAGCCGTCATTGCAATGCCGGTAGCAAAAGCTCTCTTTGCTTGAAAGTATTGGGCGATTGAAGAAATACATGGAGTATTCACCATGGCTCCACCAATGCCATTGAGAACACTATACACTATGAAAATCTGCCAATATTCTGGAACAATTAGTAGGGTAGAGTAGACATATGATATTGCAGAGTTCAGGGTAACTCACCACCGCATAATCCAAGCAACATCATAGACAATATCAACAAGATACTTCCACAGAATATCAAGACTCTGGGGCCATATGCATCGAAGATTGGACCAACTGGAGTACCACCCAAGAAGGTCAAAAAGAGTGATACTCCAAAGATCCATCCAACATCACCAGTTGCGTAGCCTTGTAATTGATGAGTGGAGAAGTAGTCGAGCAAGATGCCACTGCAATTGAGGATTCCAAAGACTGCAAATGAGCCACAGAATGATCCCACAACCACAGACCAAGCCTTCAAGCCGCCGTCAGGAAAGTTATCCTTTTCATCATCTGAAATTGAAGTTCCATCAGATGGTTGTTCGGAACCATTCTGAACAACGCCCTTTTCAAGATTCTCGTTGAAAGTGATGGGGCTTTTTGCGTTGTTGTTGTTGTTGTTGTTGTTGTTGTCTAAACCCTCCGATTTGAGTAAAACCGAGTTTACCCCAGATATTTCGAAATTTTTATCTTGAGAACGATCGTTTACACTAGGTGTAAAGACGCCTGGGTTTTTTAAGCAGCTGTCCTCTGCATCGTTTTTCTCTCCCGGTGTCATATGCTACACCTTCTGGTGAAATCTTATAACAGTAAGGATTCCAGAAGCGACTTGATTGATATTAAGATGTATCTATCATGTATGTAACTGACAACTCAAGAAGAGCGGTGCACTGTGGAAAAAGGTGTGAGAAAGTGGAGAAGTGTTTAGACTTTTCAAGCTTTCCTATTCGAGAATCGGTCAGTTCCGATGCCAAGGGGATAGATAGTTTTAGCCTCCGACATAGGTAAACATTCCACGTGATGCGGAGTGAATATTGAGAAGATCTAACGAGACATGATATGGTGTTCGCTCCACCAACACCAACACCAAAAGGATGAGATGCCCGTCCATATACGCAACGATATGTGTGTATGGTATGTGTGTACGATATGTGTGTACGATATGTGTGTACGATATGTGTGTACGATATGTGTGTACGATATGTGTGTACGATATGTGTGTACGATATGTGTGTACGGCACCCACTACCCAGATTGTCACATCGTCTTCCAGTCTCAAATGTGTTTACAAAGTGCTCACTGACGTATATTATAGTCCAACGGAAACATCCGTAACTGTCGGGGTTAACGGCGGGGGAAAGGAATGCAAGGTAATGTAATGAATGATATTGACGCAGATAAGGTTAACTTAACTCCAGCTCAAATCATGGGACTTCCTTGTATGCCATGGCCCTTTAATCCTTTAGTGAGTATGAATGCGGAGAATGATTAGGAATCCTTCCTTTCAAGAATGAGATCATATAGCATTGTAGCCAGATATAAAATGTCGGCATTCACCCTCTCAGTCGATTCCAAAACATTTGCGATTAACACTTATATATATTCATTCTTCCCTTCAATTCAAACTGCCTCTTTTCTTATAAACTTGTTATTTTACTAAACTCTCAAAATGGCTTTCGCTGCACCCCCACCCCCAAAGACCGCTCTTGGTCACTATAGAATGCTTTCCCCCACAGCATCAGTTAGAGTGAGCCCTTTATGCTTGGGAGCAATGAACTTCGGAAATGCCTGTAAGTGTACCTAGGTCCCTCATAAAGGCTCAATTCGATAGTCACTAACAACACTATAAAGGGGAGAGTTTCATGGGAGCTTGCGATCAAAAACAAACCGAGGAGATATTGGACTTCTTCTATGAATCGGGTGGAAATTTCATTGATACCGCCAATAATTATCAAGCCGAAGAATCAGAGAAATGGATTGGTGAATGGGCTGAAAAGCGTGGAATTCGAGACCAACTTGTTATCGCCACAAAGTTCACAACTTGTTTCCGAGCTGGACATGGCGACAAAGAAATTTTGATCAACACTACCGGAAACGGAACAAAATCTCTCCATTTATCTCTCGAAGCAAGTTTAAAGAAGCTGAGAACATCTTACATCGACCTTTTGTATGTTCATTGGTGGGACTTCACTTGCTCAATTCCAGAGCTCATGCAATCATTGAACGCATTGGTCTTGTCCGGAAAAGTTCTGTACCTTGGAGTTTCGGATACACCAGCTTGGATTGTATCGAAATGCAACCAGTATGCTCGTGATCATGGATTCCGTCAATTCTCAGTGTATCAAGGACGCTGGTCTGCCGAGAACCGTGATTTCGAGCGTGACATTATCGACATGGCTGCCGATGAAGGGATGGGGCTAGCTCCTTGGGGTGCATTGGGAGGTGGCCACTTCAAAAGCGACGAGCAACGCAAATCCGATGAAGGACGAAAGTTGTGGGAACCAACCGAGGCTGCCATCAAGATATCTAAGGTTCTTGAGAAGATTGCCAACGAGAAGAAGACCATAATTACTAGTGTAGCATTGGCATATGTGTTGAAGAAGGCGAAATACGTATTCCCAATCGTTGGAGGAAGGAAGATTGAGCATCTGAAGGGAAACATTGAAGCTTTATCATTGGAGTTGAGTGATGATGATGTGAAACAAATTGAGGAGTCAAACGCGTTTGATATCGGATTCCCTCTTAATTTCTTAGGAGGTCCAAACGGGGTGAAGAGTCCAGGTGATGTATGGCTGATGAAATCAGCTGGTATAACTGATCATGTTCAACCATCCAAGCCTCTCTCACCACACAGGCAATAATTGGCCGAGTGTAGAGTAGGTAGATGGAATTCGGATACGGATAAAAATAGATCAACAAGTAGAGACAATCTCAATTTCGTATTTAGGAAAAGCCAACATGTTATGTGCTCTAGTTCAACGGATTGAACAATACCACCTAGTCAATGAACATACTTTACGTTTAGCGATTCGTGAAATTCAGCAAAGCTTCGAGGAGTTGAATCATTGGAGTACTACGTAATATACTCAGTTTCTTCTTGTCTTAAGGTGGACGACAATATGACGGAAGGTTGATGCAAGTCCAAAGCAAAATCATTCATATTGGATTGAGCTGGGTATCAAGTTACCAACATCTGAAATTTAGAAAATGATTTGACATGAATAACCTAACATGGATCAGATTTCCTTGATATACGTGGACGCTCTCAAAAGTGTGCCACAACTAGACAGAGCCACGTGATACGGTCTCTCACGCCGTCTACGTGTACCTGAAAAAGCAGCCCCTGCTAGCTACATACGGTAAGTGGGGAACATTGCCGTACCTTTCCACTAGCTTAAGATCAAAAGATCCCGAAATTATGTTACCCCGGACTTTCTCACCATAATTTCCAAGATTCCCAAGGCTGAACATCGAAATCTTTCAAACTACCTAGGTAATTGATATTTTCAATAACAAAAATTTGTTTCCAAAAATTCATTCTCTCTTCTCTCAAAAGTATAAATACACAGAATCTTTTAAATCGAGTTTCTGCAGCTTCGATGCCGATCAGGAGTATTTCACAACAGTCAAAGATCCTCAGCCTTGAGTTGAAATAGGAGACTCAATTCAATACAAACGCGACTCGATCTAACCACAAAACCTGCAACAAAGAATATTACAACAAAATCCAATCGTAATCTGATTGATTCGATCTCAAAATGGATCAAATTTTCAAAATCAAAGATGCTGTCGTTAATTACCTTTCTCCCGTCGCGAAGCGTCGTAGAACAATGGGGGAACCTCAAACACCAGGTTACATCGAATTCGACGACGAACACCAGTTTCTTTCCGAACCACAAAATAACAGGAGGTCTCTTAATTTCGCATATGGTCGCACGGATCAAAATTATATTCCGAAAGAAGATAGAAAAACGCCCACAAGAAATCCCCTTAAACGTTCTCGCGAAGACGATGAAGTTGAAGGACCTATATTTTCAGATGATACCTCGCCAAAGCAATCTTCTTCGCACAACATCACTGAGAGTGATGAAGAATCGGAGACTCCAGATTATATGGATGAAGACGAAGATGAAGAAGAGGAAGAGGATCTAGTTTCTGCCCAGCAAAAAGTAGATGAATATCTTGCAAAGCAGGCTGCGGAATTTGCTATGGCAAAAGAGACGGTAGAAAGAGCTCGAGCGGATGGCGAATGGTCTTCCGAAGAACTTTTTTTATTGGAAAGACTTCAATACATGGGCCATGAAGGACTTTTGCCGCACTGGGCAAAGGAGCGGAATTTTCGGACGGTTCCTGAGGCTATGTTTTGCCCTGATGACGATGCCCTTTTGGGTGAGAGTAGTAAATGTAAGTTATTCAAAGATTTTAACATACCCCAGACTAATTGTTCCACAGCTATCCAAATGTTAGAATTCCTCGTCCATTACCTACCTCGTCGCGTACATGATAGATACTATGGTGGGTCTGGCCCACCTGAAGCGCAGATGCGGCAATGGATTGGCAAATACGTCGAATGGACTGAAAGGGACGGCGGTTACTATAAGAAAAAGTTTATTCCAGTTCTGTGCCTCGTTGAAGGTCGATGGCGTGCGCCCGCTGCAGAAACAACTAAACGCCTCAAAGATCAGATGAATTTTCATGCTGAATCATGGCGTCGAACACTACTACGTCCTTCACCTATTGTCAATGAGTTTGGCGAGACAGAAATATACTTTCGACGACCGCCTCTTATTTATGGAATTCTTTACATACAAGCCAAAGCTCTTTTCGTCACACTGGACTCTTCGGATCCACAAGCAAAGATTAGAGATATTCACGTTTGTGATTTCTTAGACACAAGCAAGCATTTTTGGCATGCTATATCCGTTGCCATAGTGGCCAAAATTGCCCAAAGATATATGATGTCGATCGTTGATACGTTGGAGGATGACGACCCGCCGGAACCAGATTCGTGCAGCGAAAATGAATTAGAATCCGCACGTGCGAAGGAAAAGAGATTGCAGAAAGAAGCAAAGATGTTGGAGCGAGAAAAAGAGCGTCAACGCCAGGAAGACCTTTCGAGACTTGAGCAACAAATGAATGAAATTAAGATGGAAGAAGAGGAAGACAATGTTTTGGAGTCCATCGAGGAGTATGAGAGAGTGGAGATCATTGAGGGTGAAGAAGAAGAACAAGAAGACTTTGAGGACGATCGACCATCAATGTCGGAATATGATGAGGAAGAAGAGGAAGAAATGGAGGTGGAGGTTGACGAGGACGAAAACGAGGACGAAAACGGCGAGCAAAGCGCGGATGAAGAATTAATCAGTGACGGGGATGTTGAGGATGCTGAAGAGGACGTCGAAGACGAAGATGAGCCAGACGACAGCAATGTTAGCAACGAAAGCGATAACGAGAAGGTTGAAGTCGGTAATCACTACGGAACGGGACGTACCCCTAGATCAACGAGCTCAGATGAATTGTAGCAACGCTATCGCCCTACAGTTGTTTGGAAAGTACACACATATTAATTTTCTGTAACATTATTCTGTTAGATTTCATATCGCTACTTTCAATTTTTCTTTCCTTCAAAGGTTCTTCGCACGCATCAACACGCAGCAGTCACGCCTCTGTAGAGTCGATCCAACCGAATCGTACTGGGAATGCGCTCGGGCAAACTGGCTTCGAAGAGATCATTATGAGGCATCTAGCAAATACTCTCTGATATTGGTACATTATGGAATACCTGGAAAGGATAATACTATGCAAGGGATTGGGCCGAGGGAGAAACCGTCATGGATTATAATTTTTTGTTTTTCCCTCCAGCTGTTGTCCTGTCATGAAATACCCCCTTTCACTTTAGCGTAATAATGATAATAAGCAGAAATGATTAAAACTACATGAGTTTCCTGAATATGTATGCAATGATATACGCAAAATTGACCGAGTTTATGATTGTCTTTTGTGAGTTCTTTAGGCATCATGGCATGGCCCATCCGGACATTGATTCATTTTGCATCTGACACGCATCAAGATCTAGAGAAGCATGTGGTACGTTTATGTATGTCCTCCATCATGAAAAAAATGACAACCTGTCGAGTGCAAGTGTATTCGCCGGTCATTCAAACCTCCCATAACATCCGCCACTTCCGCTATGCAATAATTTTGGTATCCGCAATCTCAATGCTACATCCTCCTTTTTCTCCAATCCCGAGAACTAAACATCCGCCATGAAAGGTTCCTCATGCTCGCTCATATCTCAATTCCTCAAAATCTCCCCTCCTCCCCGCCCAATCTAATGATCCTCCAGCGCTCGTGCTTCCAGCGCCGCAACCCCCTGTTCCAACTCCCTCACTCTCGATCCCACACGTCGTTTAATTTCCTCTCCATACTCTCCCTCAATCGCAGAGGTATACATATCTTTCAATTTCTGCAATTCCTCTGCTGCGGCTGCGCGGTCGGCTTCAGCGTATACGGAATGTTTATCGGTTTCTTCGCTTGCTATCTATTCATTCGCCCGAAAGGGGGAATCAGTTATGGAATTCTTGAACGAGGACAGCTGGGAGGGGAATGGATGGAATGAGACATACCTCGAATTCGTCCCGCGCAACTCCATACTGTTCGGTCAAATCTTCGATTATTGCATCTGCCGGTGTCGCAGTCGCATAGCCTCTTCTCCCGGATTGCAGGCTATGCGGTGGAGACGGAATGCGTAATGATGTACGCTGTGGAAATTGTGCAGCAGTTGACTTTCTAGACGGAATTCGTGTAGAGAACCCCGCTAATGCCGTTCCTTGCGTATGCTTACTGAAAGGAGTGCGTAGCGGAGAAATATAAGGGGTTTTGCGGGAGAGAGTGCGTGATAGGCACTTTGAGATGAGGGATGACATTTTCGTGGTGGTGGTTGGAGCTATAGAATGAGGGGTGAGGGTTAGGTAGATGTGTTGGATTTGGAAGATGGAGGTTCGAAAGCTTAAATTTGGTTAGGGAGCTCGGACCTGATGACGTTGAATTTAGCATGCCGAGTATGCTTGTGTATGTTTGTACACACCCCGGTACGCGATACAGGCATTGTTCTCATATGCTATTGATACATACATAGTACCTGAGTTAATGTGAAAGAGGTGTTTATGTTGTGATATAATGTTGAGGTAGAACTATATGATATTTAGAATCGTATTCAATATTTTGATCTCTATTACATGCTTTTCAATGTATAGATTTCAATCTGACAATTACATTCTTTCAATTTCTCAATCCCAGCTGAACAATTAGACACTTTCAATCTATCAATGGAGGTTGAACTATCAAATACTTTTATTCCCATCCTGAATTAATATTCAAATGCCTTTCTTGACAAGAATCTAATTGATATCTGATTTATTTTGTTCATCTGGAGCCCTGTGATATTAGCTCCCCTAGCAAGTGTAGGTCATTCGCTAATTAGCGAGCTAGTTTTAGTTTTTGGTGATGTAATGATGATCTTGTTGATCAAAGAGTCTACCCCTTAGTAGCCGGGTATTTCTTGTCTCTGGCGATGACGGATTCGAAAATGGGAAATGGGAATGTGTGATGCGGGATTTAATGCACAATGGGAAGGGGATGATTTTGCTTTTTGCTCTTTGAAATGTATCTATTGTCTTTGTTTGGGTCAATTCTTGAAATGATTGTTGAAATATCTTATATGCGAATCAAGATAGCCACTCATATTGAGAGTCGATCATCGACACACAAGCAAAGAGAAAGATATATAGTTAAGGAGAGTATTGTTGTCTATATTTCCTAAATGTCTGTATAAGATTCACGAGTCCACCTCAAGAAAGACGGCTCATGAATTCGAAAAGAGTGGTGTCAATAGGCGAAAAGAAAAAGGGCCAATTAACATACAGAATATTCAAAGTGTGTACTGCACACTCTGATACAAGAATTGAAAACAAAAAGTTCGGGCTTTTGTCTACCACAAGTCTAATTCTAGAAACAGAAGATGGAAAAAGGATCAGCTTCGCTAAGCACGTCCAAGCTGCCTCCCCTCGCACTCTCTGGATAGAATAGAATAGAAAATGAATACAAAGGAAATGATTTCTGTGAGTGCAATGTTTTGTTTATCGAGATATAATGGTGTTTTTCTTCATGAAGGACGGAAAATGCGAGGGTAATTAAAATTAAAATTCATCAGTCATTATTCATACATCTGTGAAAAAAGAAATCGTGTTAGCAAATATCAAAATCATAAGATAATAAGATGATCAAACATACCTCCTCATAAAACATCAATCTTGCAGTTACAATAAAGATCTGAACTTAACACTGTTAAGTCTTCTCTTCGACTTTGGCTTGTGCTCAGGAACATTCATGACGTCTCCTGGCTTGATGTGTTCAAAATTCTGGATATGTGGATTGGCATGCTCAAGATCTTTGAGGGAAACTCCAAATTTATGCGCCAAATCAAAGAAGGTATCTTTTGGTTTAAAAGTGTAAGTTTTGTGGTTATCTCCACCGGTACTGGGTATTTTCACAGTCTCGCCAGGCCAGAGTGAGTTTACCATGATGATGTTTGGATTGGCGGTTTTCAGAGCGTCGAGAGTAACTCCGTTGGTATTGGCGATATTGAAGAGCGTATCTCCTGGTTTAACGACGTGTGTATGTTCTTTACCGTGAGCAGCATTGCTTGGTGGGATGTTGATGGTTTGACCTGGAGCAATGGAATTGTAGTCGTGGATACCTGGATTGGCGGCTTCCAAGGCTTGAAGTGAAACTTTGTTCGCGGCGGCCAAAGAATTGAGAGTGTCTCCTGGTTTCACGATAATGGCAGTGCCATCAGAGGGAAGTTTTATCAGTTGTCCGGGATGGATCAATTCAAAGTTAGAAATTTGTGGGTTTGCGGCTTTGAGCTCAACCAATGGAACTCCTAATTCTTTGGAAATGTTGTCGAGACTGTCTCCCTTTCTAACAGTAAATGTATTTGGAGAGGATGGGGTCTGCGCTTCAAGATTGATAACCTGTCCAGGTTGTAGTAAATCTGGGTTTGTGATTTGTGGATTCAACGCCTCGAGAGTATGCAATGGGATTCCATTATCTTTAGCAACACTGAAAAGGACATCGCCTGGCTTTACAGTGTATGTAGATGGCAATGCGGAGGTAGTTTTGGAACTGGTGGGGGCCGATAACGAAGTGGTGAAGGAGCTATGGTGTTCAGGAATGGAGGGCATGGTACATGAATCTCCATGGATATGAGGGATACATGGAACATACTGAGGAGGTGAACCTGCATGAGTAGTTGAAACGGGTGGGACTTCATGGATGGAAGAAGATGGAGACTTCGATAAAGTTGACGGAGTAGGAGGAAGAGCATGTGTGGACTCGGTACATGAGCCTTCATGAATGTGAGGGATGCATGAACCTGGATGGGTGGATGGACTTCCATGTGTAGAAATAGGTGGGACTTCATGAATAGAAGAGATTGAAGGTCTGGGTAAAGTTGACGGAGTAGAAGAAGGTTCATGGATAGACATAGTACACGAACCTCCATGAATATATGGGATGCATGGAATTTCATGGGCAGATGGAGCAGGCGGGGCTTCATGGATAGAGGCGGTGGAAGGCTTCGATAAAGTCGAGGGAGCAGAATAACTACTATGAATGGTCTGAGTGCATGGACCTCCATGAATATGTGGGATGCATGGAATTTCATGGGCAGATGGAGCAGGCGCGGCTTCATGGATAGAGGCGGTGGAAGGCTTCGATAAAGTCGAGGGAGCAGAATAACTACTATGAATGGTCTGAGTGCATGGACCTCCATGAATGTCAGGGATGCATGAAGATTGATGTGTAGACCAGACAGGTGGAACTTCATGAATAGAGGTTGAAGGTTTGGATAAAGTCGAAGTAACTTGAATTGATTGGGTGCATGATCCTCCATGGATTTGTGGAATACATGAACTACCATGATCAGATGGAGCGGGTGTTACTTCGTGGACAGAGGAGGTGGAAGGCATAGGTGTAGTTGATGGAGCAGAAGAGACCTCATGAACAGACTTAGTGCATGAGTCTCCATGAATATGTGGAATACATGAACTGCTATAGGGAGATGGAATGGGTGAAATCTCAGGAATCGAAGAAGTAGAAGGTTCATAGGAGGTTAATAGGGTGGAAGTAACGGTCAGAATTGATGGGCTGCATGAACCTCCATGAACAGATGATATACATGGACCATTATGAGTAAATGAAACAGGTATTTCGTGGGTGGAAGAAGCGGAAGGTACAGATGAAGTTGATTCGGCGGAAGAAATCTTATGTGTTGAAGACATACTGTGCGTCGAAGGAACATCGTGTGTCGAAGGGATATCATGCGTTGAAGTGTGTGTGGCAGGGTGATCATTCGTCGAAGATACAATATGTGTGGAATCATGCGTCGAAGAGATTCTGTGCATCGAAGGGGTACTATCTGTGGAAGAGGTACTGTGTGTTTTCGAAGGAGTATCAAGGGTAGAAAAGACACTATGGGTGGAGGCATGTTTCGAAGAGGCACTGTGTGTTGAAGGTATGCCGTGTGTGGAAGCATGATTGTAAGGAACTTCGTGTGTTTTCCATGGGGAATTATGTGTGGAAGATACACTATACGCCGAAGCGGTACTGTACGTGGAATGGACATCGTGCTCCGAAGAGGCAATGTGTGTAGAAGAAATACCATGCGTGTAAGCATAATTGGAAGGAACACTGTGCGTCGAGTGGATATCATGCTTGGAAGAGGCACTGTGTGTTGTCGAAGGTATACCATGTGTAGAAGATATACCATGTGTGGAGGTATGATTTGAAGGGATGATGTGCGTCGAATGGATATCATGCTTGGAGGAGGCACTGTGTGTTGTCGAAGGGATACCATGTGTAGAAGATATACCATGTGTGGAGGTGTGATTTGAAGGGATGATGTGCGTCGAATGGATATCATGCTTGGAGGAGGCACTGTGCGTTGGATGTACACTGTGCATCCAAGGAGTACCATGTGTGGAAGAGGAACTATGTGCAGAAGAATGTGTGGAGGCACTGTATGTCGAATGGACATCATGCTCTGAGGAGACAACATACGTCGAATGTATATCATGCTTGGAGGAAGCACTGTGTGTTGGATGGACACTGTGCACCCAAGAAGTACCGTGTGTAGAAGAGGCACTGTGTGCAGAAGAATATGTGGAGGAGGTACTGTGTGTTGGATGGACACTGTGCATCCAAGAAGTACCATGTGTGGAAGAGGCACTATGCGTCAAAGTGGTACTACCATGCATCCAAGAGGCACTGGGCGCGGAAGAATGTGTGGAGGATACGCTATCTGTAGAAGACACACTGTGTACTGTTGAATGAGTACCATGTTCTGATATTACACTATGTGTCATCGAAGAGATCACATCCGTTGAAGAGATACCATGTGTTGAAGAAGCATTATGTGCCAAGGAGGTGTATGGACCTCCATGAATGAATGGGACACAGGGACCTCCATGACTAGCTATGCATGGACCTCTATGGGTCGATGAAGTGGGTGGAAATTCGTGAATAGGTGAGATTATTGGAGTATGAGTAATTCTACCAGAAGAGCTGGATAAGGTTGAAGAAGCCTCACCTGGAGAGGTGGATAGTGTAGAAGAAATTCCAGCTCCATATCCTAAAAGATTAGATGCACTGATTGAACCAGAAGAGTGCACGGTGGTAGCTGCTGATCCTGAGAAGGATGATCCAGATGATGGAGCAGTTGAGGCAGAAACTGGGAAAGTATGTGTGTTTGAAGAACTTGCACCAACAGAGTTTGAGCTGGGTAGAGTTTCACCTGATTTGAAGGTATTACCATTAGTAAATGATGGGGTATCGGCTGAAATTACTGATCCACTTTGATATCCTTGAGTTACAGATGATTGTTCAAGAACACTTGATGGGACATGGGTAGTATGGTGATTGAATGATTTTGTCGATGAAATATGGGTAGTCTGTTCGCTGTGTGATTGAACAACACTTGATGAAGCATCGGTAGTTTGGTAGTAGACCGGTTGTTTTGTTGATGGAATATTCGTGGCTTGGTGACTGTATGATTCAACAATATCTGATGCGCCGTTGGTGGTCTGATGGCTGAAAGATTGTGTCGTTGATGGGGCATCAGAAGAGACTCTAAGTGTAGAAGAATCAGATAGAATAGACGAGCTTCCACTAGATAGGGTGGAAGATGCTCCAACCGCAGTTGTAGTATCAGTCCATTTAGATTTTGAATATTCGACAGATTGAGTATAATAATTTGGAATCGATGAGAAGGTTGAGATATGAGGGGCTTTGGGCACCGAAGAGTCGGATGAGGTAGAAGAAATTCCAGTTGTCACTGTGCTGTCAGTTTCTGTTGATTCTGCTGAAGCACTTGGAGATGATTCAGAAGTGACTGATCCATATTTGTAAGCTCCAGTAGATGCTGAAATACTTGGTGAAGAGGCAGTTTTGGATTTCTCTTTCTCAATTTCACTTGTAGTCTTGCTGGATGACGAGGAGTATGTATAAGAAGCCCATCCATTTGTCTTTGTAGATCCAACAATTTCAAGACTACTTTGACTAGATTCAGCAGTTGAGGAAATGGTAGAAGATTTTGAGGTGTGCGTAGTGACATCATTTGATGCAGAGCTGCCGGTTTCGGTAGGGCCATAATTAATAATACTCGACTTTGTAGTCGAAGAAAGTCCTGTAACAATTTCAGATGAATGAGTGGAAGTTGGGATAGGGATTGAGGTCATGTTAGAAGAAACTCTTGGTGTGCTAAAGATTTCTTTTGAAGAGACTTTTGGAACAGTGTAAGATGGCAAGTCCGAAGTTACAGAATGAAGAATGGAAGTTTTAACAGGAACATGACTGGATGAATGAACTGAAGATTGCTCTGGTATCGTATTGGATGGCGAATCCGAAGTTGACACCCTGCTATGAACAGTCGAAGTTAAGGCTGATGGATGAACCCATGGCTCACTGTAATGAACTGATAGTCCACTGGTATGAGCCGAAGTTGCACCATAATGAAGAAGCACCGAGCTTGATGGATGAACCGATGGTTCACTGGAATGATCTGAACATGTACTAGAATGGAAAGATTTCAAGCTCGATGATGGATGAGCTGACTGTTCATTAGAATGGTGAGAAGCCGTCTTTGACGGGTGAGCCGGCTGTTCATTAGAATGATGAGAAGCCGTGCTTGAGTGGTAGACCGAATGTTCATTAGAATGATGAGAAGTCGTCTTTGACGGGTGAGCCGGCTGTTCACTGGAATGATAAGAAGCAGCCGTGCTTGATGGATGAGCTGGCTGTCCACTAGAATGGACAGAAGCTATACTAGATTGTAAGGAGTTCGAGCTTGATGGATGAACCATAGGTATACTAGAATGAACCGAATGTGTACCAGAATGAGCAGAAGTCATACTAGAATGAGCAGCAGTCATACTAGAATGGGAAGAGGCCGATTTCCATGGATAAACCGATAACTCGCCGGGATGAACCGATGGTTTACCAGAATGAATCGATGGTCCAGTAGAATGAGTACCAGAGCTTAGGGTGGATGAATGCACCGAGGCTGAACTGGAAACAACTGAAGCTACATGAGAATGTGAAGCGTAAGTTGAGCTGGATGGATGTATCGAAACCTTACTAGAATGAATAGTAGAGGCTTGATTGGATGAATGCTCAGAAGCGGTGCTAGAATATAAAACGGAAGTAAAGCTGGATTTATACGCGGAAGATACACTGGAATGAAAAGAGGCCAAGCTGGATAAATGAGCCGAATTCATACTAGAATGAATAGCAGAGGATTTTTGAGATGAATGCGCAGAATCCGTATAAGAATGAAGAGAGTGAATCGAGGTAGATTTATGCACCGGAGTTACACTGGAATGGACAACGGGAGTCGTACTGTGCACGATATGAGATGAATGGCTCGAAGTAGGGTTGGTATGATGAGCCGAGGCCACATTAGATGGATGCACCGAATGAACAGTGGAACTGGAGACCAAGTGGGATGAGTGGGATGAGTGAGGAGCTGAGTGTTCGGAATCTATACTGGTATGACTAGAAGCAGCAACAGAATCCGCATGGGATGAGTGTTCTGAAGCTTTACTGACATGACTAGAGGTGGTAACGGAGTCTGTATGGGACGAGTGAATCGAAGCTACACCAGAATGGTGAGAAGTTGCAATGGATTCTGCATAGGACGAGTGACTCGAAGCCAAGGACGTGTGAACCGGAATTAAACCAGAATGACTAGCAGTTGCGACATGGCTCGCATCAGAGTGATGACTCGAAGCGAAGTTGGATAAGTGACTCGAAATCAAGGTGGAGTGTTTGGAAACTAAGGATGTATGAAACGAAGCGACGCTGGTATGGCTAGAAGTTGCAACAGATTCCGCATGAGATGAGTGAGTCGAAGCCACACCAGAATGACTAGGAGTTGAAACATGGCTCGCAGAGTGATGACTTGAACTCAAGGTTGAGTGACTGGAACTCAAGGGTGTATGAGCCGGAGCGATGCTGGAATGACCAAGAGTATGTTTACTAGTAATAGCATCCGAGTGATGACTCGAAGACTTAGATGTCTGAATCGGAGCTTTACTAGAATGACTAGCAGAACTTATACTGTCCATTGTGTTGAAGTGATGACTTGAGGTTAAACTTGAATGACTCGAAGGCAAATACGCGTGAACTGAGGCTTTACTGGAATGATCAGCAGAGCTTGAACTAGGGATCGCATGAAAATGATCACTGGAAGCCAATGACGTGTGAGTTGAAGCTGCACTGGAATGTATAACGGAACTTTTGCTATGGATCGTATTAGAGTGATGAGCTGAAGTCAAGGAATCGTGAGCTGAAACTTTGCTAGAATGACCAGCAGAACTTTTGCTATGATCCGCATTGGAATAATGAGGCAGAGAAGTGTGAATCGAATCTTTGCTAGAATGACCAGTTGAACTCTTGCTATGGCCCGCACTGGAATGATGAGCTAAGGAAGTGTGAACTGAATCTTTACTAGAATGAATAGCGGTACTTTTGCTATGGATCGTATTGGAATGATAAGCTGATGTCAAGGAAGTGTGAACTGAATTCAAGGAAGTGTCGGCCGAAGTTTTGCTAGAATGACCAGCAGAACTTTTGCTATGGCCCGTATTGGAATGATGAGCTAGGGGAGTGTGAATAGAATCTTGACTAGAATGACTAGCGGAGCTTATGATGGAAGCGGTCTTGGGTGAGTGAGTTGAAGCCAGATTAGATAAATGAGTTGAAGCCAAGGAGGAGTGCATGGAAATCACGTCGGATGAGTGAGTCCATGGTAAGCTGGATGAATGGCTCGAGACAGCAGCCACACTGGAATGGGCACTCGAACCTTTAGGGGTAATCTTCGAGGAGTGGATCGACGGAACTTTGGACGAATGACTTGAAACAGAAGCTACACTGGAGTGTGGAGTCGAACTTATTACAGGGACAGTATTGAATGGGTGAGATAATTCCGACTTTGATGAATGAACCGGAGCAGAAATCACACTCGAATGGAAAGCGGAGGTTTCAACGGGGCTTGCATGGGACCAGTGAATTGAATCTGAGCTAGGTGTATGAGCTGAATGTAGGTTGGATGAGTGGGTCGAAACTGAGTTGCCTGTGGTGATTGATGGGATAACAGCAGACGAATGGTAATTGGATGGTTTTTCGAAGTGGGCATTGGCAGTGGAAGCAAGTCCAGCAGCCGCGATGAGGGCATTGCGTTTGCAACGCATCTTGACCGATGCTTGTAATTAGGAGAGAGTATTTCAGACGACTTTCGAATCTTTCAAGGTCTGGATTGTAAGGAAGTAGAAAAGAAAGCTTGAAATTAAGAGGGATATACTTATATGAGAATGAATCCCACTGGTGATTAAATTTGATTGACTAGTAACTTTGCAAGCAACCGTTTTCTTGATTTCCTCAGACTAGGAAACAATACACGTCAATTATAAAATACCAAGAAGAAATTTGAGAGACTAATATGTGGTTTGGTCAATTGACCCTCGGGTGGATCTAGATATCAAGGTTGTTATTACTATACGTGAGAAAACAAAAGTTCACAAGTATAGCAACCCCCTCGAAGCCATATTCCCGATAGTCCATAGTGTCACCCAATTTCGTATCACAATTTCAGTATTCTGAGAATACTCTTATCAGTTATGGTTTCAAACAGATTCAACAATTGTAAGAATTCCGATATCTGACATGACTTCAATGTCTGAAATGATTTCAATGTTTGGATGACTTTTAACAACTGAAATAGTTTCAATCATCAAAAGCGTTTGAATGTTCCAAAGCTTTTGACTGTTGAACTGTAGTTCGCACTACCGAACAGTCTTCTTCAACTTGTATCAATGATTTGGGTGATTGAATACAAACCCATATTTCTAGAAAGCAAAAGAGAGGAAAGAATCGGGAACTGCATTGAAGTTTGAGGACATAGATAGTGTCATAGCATTCACACTATAGCTCAAAGAATAGATAGTGATAATGAAATCCTAGCCATTGGTGTATTTTAGAGTTGGACGTACGGAAAGGAAAGTCTTGGTGGTGTACCAAGACCGTATGATGATTCATAGTAGATATTGCAGAACGTTATAGAAAGGAAGAGAAATTGATCAATGGAAGGACCCGACGGTGTTTACTATTTATTCTCTTCGTTCACCAGTTGTCTAGACTCCAAAATATCGCTCAACTTGATATTGTGGGGTTTTAGGTATCGAGAAAGGGTAAACTATGTACCAGTCTCAAAATGAAAACCGTTAGAAAATAAACTTTGTTCGAGTACCGACGTCTACTTGGTGCCTGAAACTTTGTTTGGATTGGTAGTGAAATATTTGATAGCAGTGTGCCATTGGTCCATCTAATCAACAGGTCAGAACTAAAGTCTTGGGTCAATATCCTATCGTGAATATACATATACTACTTACTAGTGAGTCGCTGATCTGTCCATCAAACCAGGCTATGACGAACCATCTCGTCATGATCAACATCCAAAATACCTCTTTTCGATCCACCTCTCCTCGTAGTCCTGAATTATCGTGCATACCACAACTTTAACCTCAGGGAAGACCTTTGTAAGTCGGTTTAATCCCATTTTCCCTGCAGTGTAAGTCACAAATACAACCTTCTCGGGTGGTACGCCATGATCGACAAGAATTTGGACCGACATAAGTGCAGCTCCCCCACTTGACATTTGTGGATCAAGTAACAAAACACTATCATGTTTGTTGATATTGTCCGGTAAATTTAAGAAATGTAATTCTGGTTCACCCGTTCGGATATTCGATTGAATCAGTAGCCTTCCAGTCTTGCAATCCGGGATGACCCGCTTTAAGCCAGTTTCCAGAGCACCTCCGGCCCGAAGGACAACAACTGCACTGACTTCGCCCGTAGCTATCAAACCTTGGTACTTGTTACCAATTGGTGTCTCAACAGTTTTTTCTGTAAAGAATATATTGTTCATAGCACTGCAATCTGTTAGAAATGAGACCAAAAATCAATATCATGAAACAACACAATGATGACATACTGTTCAACGAGTAAAGTAGCAATCCGGTCGAAGTAGAAAACAAATTCTTCTGCTGGAGTTCCTACATCTTGGATGATGGTATTCATCCCCTTGAATTGAGGTGTTTGCTCCAAAAGAAGAACTGACTTAGATAGAGGCTCATCCTCAGCACCCAGACCCAATTTCTTTAAAGCCATAATGTGTGCTATTGATTTTTCCTTTAATGTTCGTTGGATGTATTGTACGACCATATCTATCGGAAATTAATACAGTTCAGGATTCATGCAGTGAAAGTGGAACTTACTAATAGCAACCCGATTTTCTACACCTCGTGGCACAATGATATCTGTTCAAAGGATTAGGCATCTGTCGTGAAACATGATGGAGCCGCACATCAAAATTGAAGCTCATCTTGTGGTATATTATGTTAGATCTTACCGGCAATTTCTCCCTGAGGCTCTACATATCGTTGAAAGTTTGGCTTCACAAACCCAAACCATTGCTTTATAACACCTTCAATATCTCTACCCCTTTCTGCGACATCTCTAAGGACTAGAAAACCAAATCAGTTGAGCCATAGTCAATCAATTAGATCTTATCGTTTAGCTGCTTGAAATGCATTTTTGATATAGAGGAGGAATCATACTTCGCCGGGATAAACAGGTATCTCCATCTGCTTGACAGAATACCTAAGACAAGTTAGTCCTCATTAAATTTGACACCTTCTCTGAACTGAAGAATAAAATCACCTTCATATCTAGCAATTCAAGAACTCGAGGATCGTATAATGCAAAAATACCCTCCAATATGAGTACATGTGGTGAGTAGATTGACGTAGTCTCCTTCTCTCGAGCATGCTTTGAGAACGAATAGATCGGAATCTCTGCTCTCTTTCTAAACAAACAAAATTAATTACATGACAATGTATACAGTAGAAGGTATACATATAATTCGCTCTCTCAAAATGTAGCAGCTTAGATAACACTTACCCTGCTTTCAGGTCTTGCAATATTTCGACGAGTCTATCGAAATCTATTGCATCCGGTGAATCAAAGTCATATTCGTTCAAAAATGCTTTTCGTGACCCTTCCGCGTCTAAAGACTTATAAAACGAATCCTTTTTTTCATAATCATTAATGGGTCGATTGATATGGGAATGAGGGAAAACTGAATTACCATGCTGAGAATGCAAACCCATGGCAAGTTCATTTGGGAGATAATGGCATGAGACAAAGTAGATTTTCCCGATCCAGAACTTCCAGCTATACCTATGATACTGACTCCAGCCCATGGAGGAGAGTAGTGAGCTTGTTCTTTCACACACAAAGCCATTGTGAAAGTTGGGGAAAATTGCTGATTATGGTATGTAGTTTTGGGTATCTGGAGACTTCAGCAATCCATGTTAATAAGGAAAAAGAATATGAGACTAGGTGAGCAATTTAAGTACAGCAACACAATATATACAGAAGCAATTCTACCTATGTACCCGTGGACAATTTGAATCATTACGGTTTTTGCGCAGGGAGGGGTTGCGGTCGTCTTTTTGATGGATCACGTGCTGTATTACATAAGGGAGTCTTTAACTTAGCCCATAAAGGTTTAGACTCTGAAGCAAGCTTCTACTTCTACTTGAAATCTCAAATCAAAGCTTTCCTTTCCTTTTCATTCTTCCAATAACCTCATTTTTTTTTACCAACCATCATATTTTCTTTATTCACACCAATAACAATTTATAATAATTGTATCAGTGCTGGACACTTCAAGACCACTTACAATTGTTTTCTACCTTTTTATGGACAGCAGATAATTTTTTTATGTTGTAAGAATGGTACGCAAACAAGTACTCTTGATAGCTTTGTGGATATCAACCAGTAGCTGACTTGATTCAAACTATAGGCCTCTTCAACAGCTACCGCAACACCCTCAAGACTTAACACATTTGAGAATTCACTTTCACACACTGCATTCGAAAAGCGTGTCGATAATGTAAAGCCAATGAAGAGGTAAGCAATACTTTTTTCTTCATAACTCGTTGCTTCATTGAAGCTCCATCATTGGCAAACTTTATATGATGACTATCATCAACTGGGAATCTCTCCTAAAAATTACGCATGCGGAGAACAAATTAGTTGTTAACTGATATACTGCCACTCTTACCAACTTGGCTGTCGCCCAGCCTGATATGAATTGATGATTTGCAGCCAAGCTAACATTTCTATTCCTTAATAGTGACATCAATGCTTTGATATTAGATTATCTTACAACCGAAGGTTATCCCTCTGCAGCTGCAAGGTTCTCTAAAGAGGCGAATCTTAAGCCACAACAAGCAGAAGAGTTTGTCAAAGCTCGTCAAGCTATTCAGCATTCCATACACCTGGGAAGCATACAAGATGCTATCAATGCAGTAAATGAGTTGGATCCTCAGGTCAGTGCTATCCACATTTTTCTTCATCATTTCCTTGCTATGATTAAACAAGTTCATGCACCACTCATATAGCCTTCGGGTCGTTGATGAGATACAATACCATACTTCAGTCCTCAGTATGAGCAACTTTCAACCCAATCATCATTCTTCATCATATGCTTATTGAATGTTATCTAACATTACCCAAAGGTTCTCGAAAATAATCCAGCCCTCCATTTTTCACTCTTGCGACTACAACTGGTTGAGCTCATACGGACTTCTGGCAGTGATGTCGCTCCCGTCATAAATTTTGCTAGAAATCAACTTGCACCTCGAGCTGCAACCAATCCAGACTTTTTAGAAGACCTTGAAAGGACTATGGCTCTACTAGTCTTTCAGCCAGATAACCTAGAGCCAAAGCTGGCTACATTAATCCACCCTGACCTTCGAAGGTCCGTCGCAGATAAAGTTAACAAAGCTATACTACAATCTCAGAATAAACGTCGAGATGCAGCCATTAGAGATCTTGTCCGTCTACGTGCCTGGGCTGAGAAGACGGCACGGGATGCGAAAAAGGAAATACCGCCTCTGATCGAGCTGGGTCTCGATAATGATAACCATGATCGTGATAATATACATGGTGATGGATCCCATGCACAACAAACAATGAATGAAGCAATGATGATGACATGAGTGGGGTATTGAATTGGTTATATTTGGCGTTTGGGTCCATGCCAAGATTATTATACCCTTTTCGAAGTTGTTTCAGGTAGAACTTCTTCACAAATATCATAGGATGGAATTGGTGTTCAACGGTAGGAATAATTATTTTTTATTGGCACATGAGGAATCCGGACAGCGGATTCAATTAATATAAAGTTTATTTGAAAACGCACTATGCATATACATAATGCTTCTTTTCTTGTAAACTTTGGGCTATGTATTTCCAAATTGTGTATCTCGTTCATGATTCATTTGATAAAAGCAATGCCAACCAACCTACAATAGACATTTCCCGATTCAGAAGCCCTTGGAAGTAAAATCAAGAAGCGCTTTTGATCTTTCATAATCATCGGTACGTACCTGGGTACTACATACCACTTGCACATTCTACACTCGAAGCATCCAGTGGGGGACCATCCTCCGAAATATCCGTGAGCGGGAGGGACGGACTGAGTGGGTGGTGGGTGGTGGATGATGGTGGGTGGTACACTGGTGGTAAACTGGTGGTACGGACTCCGGAGTAACCTTACGTCAGAGAAAAAGAGAAGCCCACCAGTCGCCCAGAATCTCGTTCCCTTACAACAACTTGGCAAAAGCTTCACACCCCTAGAAATTCATTAATACGAATGAATACATACCTTCTTTTTGCCTCGAGACCGACTTACCTTGAATAATTCTCTTATTCTCATATCATATCAAATTGTTAATTCATTACTTTCTTAATTTTCATTCGAGTTATGAGCTTCAGTTTTTAATCGAGTAAATTGAGTAAAGAAAGTGTCACCAGCCAGTTTAATGGCATACACAACAAGTATGCTCCTACGTCGACCCGCCTCATCTCTTGGGAGAATTGGCAGCAATCATTCTTTATTACTTCGCAGATCGCCATATTCTTCTTTTAGTCGATCTGCTCTATCCTTCAGTTCTCTGCCGGGTCAAAAGTTTTCTACGGGCTCAAAAAGACCTCTAACAGCTATCACAAACCAGGCGAAATGGGGCAAACTTCCCATAACACGAAATGTTCGACTCATATCCGGTAAACCTTTACCACAACGACGGTCAAAAGCTTTAAACTTTCTATATCGATCTGCGGCGTTGCTGGGAGGCTCATTAATAATCTTGGGAGTCGGCGTTATTGGTTTCTTCGTCTATGATGCGTCGACATATCGTGAAGATTTATCTTACTCGGATATCTCAATCTCAGAGCTTGCTCTGTCTCCACGATTGGGAGGTCCGAAGAATTTACCCATTGCTGAAGTACAAATTGACGATGACGATTCTGAGGAAATGCAAAAGCAGAAAGATAAGCCAAAATTGGTCATTCTTGGAGGTGGATGGGGAAGCGTTGCGTTGTTGAAGACTTTGAATCCAGATGATTATCATATTACCTTAGTTTCACCCACGAATTATTTCCTCTTCACACCTATGTTACCTTCTGCGACCGTAGGCACTTTGGAATTTCGATCTCTGGTGGAACCAATTCGACGAATTATTACAAGAGTTAAAGGCCATTTCATCAGAGCTACGGCAGAAGACATTGAGTTTTCGGAGAAGTTGGTA
Organism: Botryotinia globosa; assembly: GCA_014898425.1. Classification (NCBI taxonomy): domain Eukaryota; kingdom Fungi; phylum Ascomycota; class Leotiomycetes; order Helotiales; family Sclerotiniaceae; genus Botryotinia; species Botryotinia globosa. Next base: position 1,107,619 of record RCSZ01000015.1, on the reverse strand, counting down.
GAATTGGCTGGGAAAAGTCCAGATGGTAAAGAAGTTCGATTCTATCTACCATATGACAAATTGGTTATTGGGGTTGGATCAACAACAAATCCTCACGGAGTAAAGGGGTTGGAAAACTGTCATTTCTTGAAGGATATTGATGATGCTCAAACTATTCGAAATTCGATCTTGACCAATTTGGAATACGCATGTTTACCAACAACAACTGATGAGGAACGAAAGAGATTACTCTCTTTTGTTGTTAGTGGAGGTGGTCCTACCGGAGTAGAATTCGCTGCCGAATTATTCGATCTTTTGAATGAAGATCTTACAGCACACTTTCCTCGTATTCTTCGAAATGAGATCTCCGTCCATGTTATTCAGAGTCGAGGACACATTCTGAATACATATGATGAAGCGGTATCCAAGTACGCCGAGGAAAGATTTGCTCGTGATCAAGTGGATATCCTTACCAATTCTCGAGTTCAGGAAGTCAGACCAGATAAAATTCTCTTTACGCAAAAGGGAGAGAATGGTGAATCAGTCGTCAAGGAATTGCCCATGGGATTTTGTCTTTGGTCCACAGGTGTTTCTCAAACCCAATTCTGTCAAAGAATCGCTGCAGCGCTTGGCTCCTCTCAAACCAATCGTCATGCTTTAGAGACCGATACACATCTTCGTCTAAATGGTACACCATTAGGAGACGTCTATGCAATTGGTGACTGCGCAACCGTTCAAAACAACATTGCTGATCACTTGGTTACTTTCCTTCGAACTCTCGCATGGGAAAAAGGTCAAGATCCTGAGAAAGTCCAACTCACATTCCGCGATTGGCGAGACGTTGCACAAAGAGTCCGAAAGAGATTTCCTCAAGCTGCAGATCATCTCAAACGTGTGGATAAACTTTTCCAAGAATTCGATAAAGATCAATCCGGCACTCTCGATTTTGGCGAATTAAGAGCACTCCTCATGCAAATCGATAGCAAACTTACATCGCTTCCTGCCACTGCCCAAAGAGCTCATCAACAAGGTCAATATCTAGGACACAAATTCAATAAAATGGCCAGAGCAGAACCAGGAATGAGAGTTAATGATATGCGTGATGGAGATTTGGACGAAGCTGTCTATAAAGCATTTGTATATCATCACTTGGGTAGTTTGGCTTATGTTGGTAATTCGGCCGTCTTTGATCTTGGAGGAGGATGGAGTTTTACCGGAGGACTCTGGGCGGTATATGCTTGGAGAAGTGTCTATTTTGCACAGAGTGTGAGCTTTAGAACGAGATGTTTGTTGGCGATGGATTGGGCGAAGAGAACACTTTTCGGAAGAGGTATGTTTGATTGAGATAGAGATAGGGAGGAGTAAATGATTTTCATGGCTAACGCTTAAACAGATTTGATGAATTGGTGAATGCGTCTACCAAGAGATTATTAGGGAAGGGTACTTGAAAAGGATGGCAGGTGGTGGATTCGATTTGTATTATAGGATAGGATAGTTGGAGGACGGATCCGAATTTCTCTTCACGCAGTACGGGTACTGATCAGCCAGAATAATTCTAAAAGTGTTACAAGGAAGAATGGGAAAATGGAGGGGAGGAAAAAGACTATATTCTAGAATAATTGATATTGGAAGTTTTTTGTGTGGATTGAAATGAATTGAATTGAATTGGTGGAGTTTTTTTGGTTGGTTGGTATGAAAGTATGAAAGTAGGCAATTATTCTACTTCTCTTCTCCTGGTTTGCGTACATGAGTGCGTTTTTGCTTAGGAAGGAGAAGATAGATTTAGTCGGGTGATGGTGATGGTGATGGTGATGGGTATAGAGGGAGGGAAATATGGGTATGGAGGGAGATAGGGAGATAGGGAGGTAGAAAGGTATAAAGGAGATATATAGAAAAATAGAGAGCTAGAGAGGGGGTATATAGAGAGGGGGTATATAGAGAGAATATATATAAAGAGATAAAAAGATAGAAAAATAGAGAGGTATATAGAAAAGTCATATAGATAGATAGTTTCATAACTTTTATTACTTCTCCTCCTCCTCCTTCTTTAGTTTTTAACATCCAATATCCTCTTACTTAATCAGGATTTATCTACCTCGAATTAGAATGATATTCTTCTATTTTCGCTTTCACTTTTGCTTCTACTAGGTAGGTACTTGTACTTTACTTGTTAGAGTAGATAATAGCAATAAATCAACTTAGTATATTGTAGCACAAAGACTTTTCATTAATTCTTCTAAATTATAAAAAGTATATAATTTATAGACAGTAGGTTGTCTTTAATATAAAAACCCAAGGTAAAAGATTAGACCTTTGGGGTTTTACAGAACAAAAAGGTCTAAAGTACGAAATGGCCCGAAGATCTTTTGTTATAGCCTCATATGCTTTATGAAATCTTAGATCCTTGTGACCTTGATATTACTTTACTTTTGCTTCTACTACTACTCTTTTTATTTCTACTACTTTTACTTTTATATTAATTATTAATATCTGTATTATCTAATTTTTTTATTTTTTTACTTTATTCTATTTCTATTTCTATTTCTATTTCTATTTCTATTTCTATTTCTATTTCTATTTCATTTCTATTTCTATTTCTATTTCTATTTCTATTTCTATTTCTATTTCTATTTCTATTTCTATTTCTATTTCTATTTCTATTTCTATTTCTATTTGAAGATATGATTTACATGACATGTCATGTGATACAGTAACGGAGGCTATAATATGATATTATATCTTACACTATATATAATATACGGTAGAGAAATAAAGTAAAGGAAAGATATCAAGAAATCAAGGTGAGTTAGTTAGTTATATAGTTAGTTGCACAATTTCTCATTCACTCTGCTCCATAAAACCATTAAAGAATGCAACGATGTATTGTATTTAATCTATTCTAGTCTAATAGATTTAATATCTGAATATCTGAATATTTGAATGTATCCAGGTATCTAGGTATCTATCTAGGGAAACTCATAGCTCGCTCGAAAATTGAATGGATGCATGATGTATGTACATGGATGAATGGGTATCGCTACTCGTTTGTTCGTAGATGTTTCGTCGCTAAGGTTAATGAGTTGTATGATGTGATATGATATCATATCATCGGTAAACGGAGTGAACTTCCTCTGCTCTCTCTTCATCCCCGTGATAGGAGGAGTACGAAGTTGATGAATATTCAAAAACCGGTCTGAACATCACATCATCCGACTTCCATCTCCCTTCTCAATCCTCCTCCCCACCCAACCCATCCGGAACCCCAAACCCCAACCTAAAAAGTCTCCTCCACCTCATCCCAAATTACACTCGTGACCTGGCCATTCAATCCCGCTACCCCCTCAAAATCACCCACTTGCACATCCGCCACAAAATCTCCAAACAATCCCGTCTTCGCATCACGCTTTACAATTACCACTCTCGCGCTTTGTTGCAGGGCGACCGCGACAAGCGTGCCAGCTTTATTCATCGACATTTGACGCGGGTAGATGCCGCCTGAAGGAAAGAGTTGTGAGAAAGAGAGACTGCCATAAGTACCATTGGAGGCGGTGTTGATACTCCAGGTTTGGAGGGTGTCGGAGGGCAGAGCGGTGCTGTTGAGGGGGTGGGTGGGGGGTTGGGGGAGAGAGAGAATGGTGGCGTTGCGGGAGGAGGTGAGGATGTGTTTTCCGTCGGGCTACGGACGTTAGTGTGTACTCGGAATCTGACAGGATATTTTCATCTCTTTACAAATGAAAGATGATAAAAACTTGAAGAAACTTACAGTCAAAAGACATTCCGCAGCGGCCGCTCCCTCAGGTGTCTTCTTATCACCATAAATACCATGACTATCAATATTGGTAAAGGTCAACCCCTCGGAGCCTTCTCCATATGTCACCTTGAAACTCGACACCGTATTGGCCAATTCCGAGACCAGATAGAAGTAAGTGTCACCACAATCCGTCACGTGAAAGACGCCATGACGGGGACCACTAGCCGGAGGAGCCGTGTAGGGAGTGAGTTCTGTTAGGAGAGCGGTAGCGGGGTCGATGGAGAAAACGCGAACGAGATCGGCGCCGAGATCTGGGACGATGATGTATTTCTCGGTTGGGTCCAGGAGTGCTTCGTGGGGATGCGGGGCGAGTTGTCTCTTGAGGGGATCGGGTCCCGGGCCGGGCATGGTGAAGGTGATGGTTTGGAGGGGGGAGAGAGTTCCATCTGCGTGGATATTGTGGGTGGTGAGAGAGGCACCATTGCTGTTGTTTGTGAGTATGATGTGTTGATCTCCAAGGGAGAAAAATCCGAATGGGAATATAAATATAACACCTACTAATGAGCAGCCGCCATGGCTTTTCCTTTATTGAAGAGAACCGAGCTAACCGGACCACTGATGGTCAAACCATTGCCCAATAAATTCAAGGTACCATCATCAGCAATGCTGAAGCTTGAGATACTTCCATTGCTGACGGCTAAACCTTCGTTTAAACAATACAAGACGCCATTTTTGGGATCTTTATGTAACCACGAAGGATTATCTGTTGTGACGTTATTGACGGACAAGGTATTGAGAGCATATGAACCATTTAAAGATTTCGATAACTGTAAGGTGCTGATGGTACCAATGTATGAGGAAACGAAGAGATTTGCGGTAATGGTACCGTTAACAAAGACATCTCTGGGATGGAAACGCATGATGAAATATGTGTAAGATTGTTTGTTTCAGGCAATGTCAGGCAATGTCAGGCAATGTGTACTGAAGGGGAAGAGGCAAGAGGGAAGAGGGAAGAGGGAAGAAATGGAGGAAATGGAGGAAATGGAGGAAAAGGTTGAATGAAGAGAAAATTGAGTAATACCGAGTAATAATACCCCCATTTTGAGGGAAAGGTTTATGAATGACTGACTACTTGTGTACCTTTTATGTATGTGAATGAATGAATGAATGTTTAATAGATGAAGGGCGGGGACTGAGTCACTTGGCAATGAGGGATGAGATTGTGGTGTGATGTGGTGTGATGTGGTGTGTGTGGTGTGTGTGGTGTGATATGTATGGTGTGGTTATTTGGATTGATTATTGATTATTGATTATATTATTGATGATATTATAGATGATATTATAGATTATATTATAGATTATATTATAGATTATATTATAGATTATATTATAGATTATATTATAGATTATATTATAGATTATATTTATATTTATATTTATATATAAAAATAATTAAAAATAATCAAAATCCAACTCAAAAAATAAAAAGATTATTATAAGAATTCAAGCTTATATTTATGAATCCTTACTTATTATAATTAAAGGATGAAGATTATGCATTATATTGTGTGAGGATAATGATCCGGGGCCGGAAGTATCTCGGCTGGAATCCTACCGGCAGGCTCAACCGGCAGGAGCTTGAAACTTGAAAGAGGAGTGGAGATTCCGTTTATTGTGGACCAGGAGGCTTAGAGAGAGGGGAAGGTTGGTGAAGGAAGGACCATAAGGACGTTGCTGCTGGAGAGGCGTGAGGGTAATATATTGTATTCCTACAATCATCTGTATGATTTACGCTTACAAATGTTCCTGTACGTCCAAATACAATTGACCTTGTGAAGTAAGTATATAGATATTCCTTTGAAATTTCTTCCATCCTTGGCCAGCAATATGTAAAACATCTCTCATACATAATTAGTAATCCGCCTCACCCGTAATACTACAAACAGCGAACCAAAACTAGCCCAAAATACGTCTCTTAGTTTAGCTAGGTGGACTTTCGATTTCCTCGCATCCTTTGAATCACTTCATATGTTGCACAACGCCCCAGCATAATCCGGCATTCGGACTTCTCAATCTTCAAAAGAAATCAGTTTCTCGTTGCTTCAACTTCCCCTATCCAGCATTCACTGGGCTTCTGCACGTAAAAGCCGTGATTTTAGGCTCCTTGAAGGCCGCAATCAATGCTTCAATAGCACTATACGCGCCCAAAGCAGCCGTCAACAATGCACCACAGAAGTAAATGATATTCCAGATGTTCAAGATAAATCTCTTCTTGAAACCACGCAGGATTCTTTTAAATCCAGTGTCTGTAAGAGTGACTTGACCGGTGGCGGGATTGAAGCCTTCAGTGTCGAGAATCGCATCAACTCGGATGCAGTAGCCTAAGTAGAGGAAAGGCGGAAATGTGTAGGTAAATTGTAGAATACAGAGGGCTGCGACAAGAGACGAGAGACCGAAGAAATTTGGTATGGCGGCAGAAACAATATAAGCGATTGACCAATAAACTGGAACAATGCTCATCCAAAACAATTTCCCTCTATGTGAGCTGAGAGGTGGTGCACCAAAGAAATCCATCAATACATTATTATATAGGACTTTGATACCGATATTACCGTATAGGCCAGCTGCAATGAGAGCTGACATGAACGCAATAATATTGTTGACAGTTTGCCACGCATAGGGGGATACACCTTGAAAGGAAGGATTGACAGCATATTGACCTTGATAGCCATAGATGAAGCATCCATAGATCATGTACAGAATATAGATGAATGCTTGAGCACAAATCATACCTTTCCAAAAGTCACGGGGCTTGCGCATCTCCGACATGAATTCTGTGAATAACATAGCTCCCCCATATGCATAAACGGCTTGCATGAGTCCATTGACGGCACCAGTGAAACCAGCTGTTGAAGGAGGGAGATTGCCAAATGTTGCGACGGGTGGAAAGTTACCAGCATCATCTGGGGTGACGAGTGCACCACCAAGTGCAGTTCCAGCAGCAGCATCTACCGCTAAGTAATTTGGCGCACTATGTGAAATGACAACCATTGAACACACAATGATGAAAACGTTCATCCAGATGGCGGCATTGGCTAACCAACCAAACTTTTGTAGAGTGCGAACTTGACCAAGGAAAAAGCCAGCAAGCGCGAATACAAGACAGCAGACTGCGTAACATAGTTTGAACTTCGAGACCTGAGAAAGTGCCTATAATTGAGTTAGAATACTGAAAGACTTGAAAAAATGGTAGAAAGTCCATCAAGTGAAGAAATTCTCACCTGCCCATTGCCAACAACAATCACGCCAACATTGAAGAGCAGTTGGATAGATTGAAGGATGTTGACTGCATGTCGAACAGGTGCTCCGTAAACTCGGAAAGCTATATCTCCATACGTTCTCAGGGGATATTGATGGGAATCGAGTCCGAGGAACATGTAGTATAAAAGGAATCCACCACTAGTATTTGTTAGTGTGTGATTCAAATGCAGATATCAAACATATCTTACTACACGGCCAATCCTCCAAATACAGTATAAAGTGCGATACCAGGTCCCCAGCCTAGAGTTCCCAAGGCAAACCTAGCAAGTAAAGTATTAGCTGATTGTTCATCAAAGAGTAGCCATTCAATCACTTACGGAACACCAAAAGGACCCAAAATATCTGTGGTAATCAGATAAAAAACTGAAGACCAAGTGGCCGTTCTCAAAGCCCTACTAGCATTTGTCCACTCATCATTCGTAATCGTCGAGCGATCACCATGGGACATATCATGTACATTTCTCTCAGCAGCTATATTTTCAGCTCCATTCTCGGCATTTACCTCATTCGACTTCTCCGCCACAGGTGAAGAATTGATCGGAGCTTGACCCTTTAAATTCTTGGGTGGAACGATAAGAGAAAACAAAGTAGTATCGCCAATATCATTATTAGTGCTAGCATCCTCTTCTGCACGTGCGAGACCGGCATAGTAGTGATATTCCTCAAAAGTCACTGAAGAGTCGTGAAATTTCCTATGCTGAGGTTGAACATATGCAGACGCCACTGCATTAGTATTCTCAGCATCGACCTGAGGTTCACCGGCAGAATCTGCCAGCGCAGAGGGTGTAGTCATTGTTTGTGTATGCACCTTGATAATTCGTTATGTTGCAATGGAGATTCGAATATGGTTGAATGAAATAAGTGATTGCTATAGAAACGTTGGGTGGTTTTGCGAATGGAAAGTGACAATGAAGTAGAAGGAAGATTTTGCAGGAAGTTATCAAGATAGTACGACAGAAGATTCACGATTTACCATGTGTATCAAAAACATCAATTGGAATTGAAGAATCTGAAGAAAATGAGAGCTTGTGGAAAGGAAAAGTGTTGTCGACGAGAAGTTTTTGGTAGTTGTAGGGGGGAAAAAGAATCAACGTCGCAAAGAAGGACCCTCGACTCTAGTGAAGGAGTACAAAACTAGACTTTTAGCCTCCATCGTACCTACCTGTTATTCGAATTCAATGCATCTCTCAAATTGAGGCGATCCATTCGATGCGAGAAGTTATATCGGAATGGTAGGTGCGACCTAGTCCCTCCCTCTGTTGTGTAATCGTGAAAATACTCGCGCTGTTTCATATAGTCAATAACTGATGATTGTACTATGTAAGCACGATACATACTGATATTTTACACCAACTGCTCAACCATAACATACCCAATCTACTTCATCGCAAAAGCTGAGCTGCATAGAAGTGATACAACTTATACCAACATCACCAAATCCAGTAGGTAACATTTAATTCATATCTTGCAGCCATAGAAAGCAGTTCCTAGTACCAATATGTATTTCAGACACGAGAAAAAACCTAGTGTCCATAGCAAATGCAAATGACTTGACATTATACTAGATGACATATAGAGATCCGTTTGGCCCTTCATTCTGCTTGAACCCATGAATATGCCAAGTTCAGTTCATCAATGTCACCCGTAGGCAATTCAAAAGATTCAGGTTAAGCCCATCTCCAAGTCATGATAAAATTCACTTCATGTTCAATTCCTTGACTTTGGCTCGTACTCGACTGTGGCGGCACCATAAAGTACTGAAAAGACAATTTACATGTCAAGTATCTTTCTGAATTTTGTGATGTACATTTTATTTTGAATCTAAGAAGACAATGCTGCCAGTGACTCAAATATGTACAGATTGAGAAAACTGACCAACCCCATCGGCTGTGCAGTTGAATGCCAAACTTTGTTTGAAATACATTCATAGCATATCTGTGAAGCTATGAACAAGAAAAGAAGAGCAACAGAAATCATTTGGTAATTTTAAACCCGTTGAAACGCCATGCGCACGTGCAGTGTAGAAAGTACTATTCTATTGGAATTGTATTCAATCAATCAATCATATCTTCATTCTTCGTCAGATTCCTCCTCGGCGACCTATAATTATCGTTAGGACAAATCTCAGTCATGTGTTAGGGAACAGAAGCACTTACATCATCATGGAAAGTCTTTCCCTCAGTTGTCTCTTTAATCATACCAATTCTGATGCAGAAATCTCCGAAGTGCTCGCCCTCCTCTCTCTCCAACGAATATCTCTTCAATAATGGTTTCATAATCTCCAAAATTTCCTCTTCTTTGATACTGCTCCTGTAGAGTTTGTTGAGACGTTGACCGTGATATCCACCTCCAAGATACATGTTATATGCACCATAGGCTTTACCCACGAAAGCAACCTCTGCTAACCAAGGTCTAGCGCATCCGTTGGGACATCCTGTCATACGCATAACAATAGAATCTTGACGCATGCCATTTTCTTCAATGACGCCTTCAAGTTTGGTGATTAGTTGTGGGAGATAACGTTCAGACTCAGCCATGGCGAGACCACATGTTGGGAAAGCAACACAGGCGGAGGAGGAAAGACGCATTCCGGAGAAAGAAACATTATCGAGCTTGTACTTGGCTAACATCTCTTTCATCATTGGAAGGTCTTCATCGGCAACGTTGCTGAGGATTAAATGTTGATTACCAGTCAATCTGAATTCACCCTTGTGAACCTTAGCAACTTCTCGAAGACCAGTCTTCATTGGGAAGTCAGCAGTGTCTTCAATACGACCGTTTTCGATGAATAGAGTGAAGTGGTTTAATCCGGTCTCATCTTTAACCCAGCCGAATGTGTCGATGTTGCTTTGGAATTTGAATGGCCTAGCCTTCTCGAACTTCTGGCCCCATAATTCTTCGACCTTGCCCTTGAAAACATCGACACCCATATCATCAACAGTGTACTTGAGACGAGCATGTTTTCGGTTCTTGCGATCACCATGATCACGCTGAACAAGCATGACTTTCTCACAAGCAATGTGAGCTTGTTCCTTGGAAACATATCCAAGGTTACTTCCAGTTCGAGGATATGTTTTCTTGTTGTTGTGTGTAACACCCATACCACCACCGACGAGAAGATTGAATCCTGCCAAGTTACCATCTTCACCCTTGATAGCAATGAGACCAACATCGTGAGCATATACATCAGTATCGTTGTGTGGTGGAATGGCAATAGTGATCTTAAACTTTCTTGGCAAATAAGTAGGACCATAGAGAGGCTCGTAATCCTGAACAGCTTCGCCAGCTACTTGGACCTTCTTATCATCTTCGTCCTTGATCCAGATTTCGTGATAAGCAGTTGTAGATGGTAAAAGATGATCAGAAATCTTCTTAGAAATGGCATGAACTTGCTTATGGTATTTTGAACCAGTTGGCAAACTACTGCACATGACGTTACGATTGACATCACCACAAGCAGCGATGGTGGTCATTAAAGATTTGTTGATACCACGCATGGCCCCCTTGAGCTTGGTTTTAATGACACCGTGAAATTGGAAGGTTTGACGGGTGGTAAGTTTCATGGTCTCGTTTCCGAATTCGTTGCTTACATCATCCATTTGAATCCATTGCTTTGGAGTGGCAACACCACCAGCCAATCTACAACGAATCATGAAAGAATAAGCAGGCTCGAGACCTTGTGCCTTGCGTTCATCCCGAAGATCACGGTCATCTTGCATATATGTACCGTGGAACTTGGTCAATTGTTGATCAGCGGCAGAGATAGCCATAGTTGACATGTCCTTTAATCCTTCTTCAATGGTACCACGGAGGTAATTGGACTCGATCTTAATGTCCTCGTTAGTGATCGGTGGAGCTTCAGGCTCAAGACCTTCAACTTTGTCGACTCCGAGAGATTGCCAAATGAGGGGCTCCCAGTTTTGATAACCAGTTTGGTATCCATCTGGATCCTGATCATCACCCAGTCCAACATCAGCAAGACGCTTTCCACCGAGATTTGCCAAGACGCGATCGAGGTCTTTTCCTGGCTTGTTGTAGTAGTGTTTATCTTCTTTGCGAGGCCAGTAATGACTATCTCCGAGAGCGAATACAGAGTAATTGACTGATGCAAGATCCAAGTCGGTGTTGTCTTTAATGGCTTCCCAGAATGCATGACCATTCTGTGGGAATTCTCCTTGACCAGCAGTACTTGTCAAGAAGACAATGTTTTCTTCAGTGGGAAGATCCTCGATGGGATAATCCTCCATAGCCATGACGATTGTCTTCAAGCCACGAGCTTTACCTCTGTTACCCAATCTCTTTGATAGAGATTCAGCGTTGCCATTGTCCGAAGCAAAGAGAATAGTCAGGGGTGCACCGAGCATACCCTCAAGAAGCTCATTGTATGCATCCTTGGCTTTTCTCTTCTGTAAAGCACGAACTTCTGTACCATAATCTTCGGAAAGATTGGATGAGAATTGGGGATGCTTCTTCATCAATTGGGTAAGATGATTATCACGAGCCAAGAAGTCTTTGAGTTCCTTCTTGATTCGCTCTGAATCCAGAGAGAAGTTTACTTCGCCCTTTTCTTCATTGTCAGGGTTCCATCTGTACAATGGCCAGTAGCCGAGGTCTACCGCCTTCTTGGTTTCTTGAAGAACTGTGAGAGGGGAATCATTCTCTTTGAAGTATGGAAGGTAAGCAACGACGACAGATGGACCGTTGAATTGATCTGCCTCAATCATTGCTTGCAGCACTTGAGTATAAGAACTGTACACAGCAACAGATGCAACGTAAGCGTTACCAAAGTTCATGGCATAAAGACCAATGTCCTTCTTTCTTCTTTCGGCATCAGCGGCTGAGCGCTCAGAGTATGGTGTGGAGTCGATGATGAGCATGTTGACGTTTTCACCGGATGCAATGACATGGTGCACACCAGAGTTTCCAAGGTCGTACGCCCAAGCATCAGAGCCGACAAGCCAAGGGGATTCCTTGCGGAATAATCCCTTCTTTGACAATAGATTTCGTGCTAACGCAGATCCATCTGTTTCGAGGCGAGCAATGATTTCGTCTGCTAAATCATCACTGGCACCTGCAGACCATTTTGATAACCATGATTTAGGTGCTTCTGTGATAAATTCTTTAGACTGGGCCGCCTCCTTAATTTCCTCGGTAAACCTTAGACGATGCTCCTTTCTAGCTAAAAGGGAACCAAAACCAAATTCTGGATTTGACGCAATCGTGGACGAGATTCCAGCATTTTGGGAATCGATTTGATTTGCTAAATGAAGTCTCTTACCGAAGACCTGGTCCAAGATCTTCATATAAGCAGACTCGACCTTTGGTTGGCTTAAAGCAGAACCGCTTGAAGCTTTATTAGGTCCATCGGGATTCCCGACCTCCAAGTTCTGAACCGGCTTCTCAGAAACCAAATTTTGTACAACACCACGAAGTGCTTGTCGTACTGTATCGGGCTCAATAAATCCCAATTGGTGTCCGACGATAACTTCTACACCGCCTCCAGGTCCCGATTTGAGTGTGGTAAGTAGATCCAAAAGTAGAGGTCCCCATTTAGTTGTCTTTCTTCTAATTTGCTCGAGAACAGCGATTCTCTTGATAGATCTAGGGATCGCCTCAATTAATTTGGAGCCCAACCATGGCCTATACAAACGTGCAGTAATGATACCAGCTTTTGCAAAAACTTCGTCGGCCCCTTCGTCAATTGCTCGACCAAATAATCCAACATCTGATCCAAAAATGAACAAAGCATTTTCAGCATTCGATGGACCAGTGTATTGGAAAGGAGTATACTCTCTGCCAACCATCAACTTCAATTGATCCCAAATGCCAGAGACAAAGTTGTAAATATCGTCCGAACTTACAGCCCGTGCATTTGGCGCATCAACAGTTGTAGCAGAAGAAGCACTGCTATCCACACTGCTTGCTCGTACTGAAGAAGATTTCGAGGACCCTACAGATGAAGCCTTAGATGGTACTTCAGTGGTTGTTTGGCCTGGTACAGCAGACTCAGTGCTGTTCTCCCCTCCGGACGTAACGCCTGTTGCAACGTTCTCGGAAATAGTTGCAATTCTTCCATCATCGGCATATATGCTAGAACCTCCAATCTTGCTACTTTGAAACACTCTAACGGAATCGATGTTCAAGATCTTTGAGACAACACTGGGGTCCTCGAAATCAACATCCTCATCGCTGGCTGCCGATCTGGAATCAAAGAAATGGATGACACCTTTCCCTGACTTAATAGCAAGAGCATGTGCAGTCACAGCAATATCTTGTGCCTCCTGTAATGTCTCGGATTGTAAAAATGTGAAGCCAGAATTTCGTATCGAAGTTATCGAAGAGTAATCTGGATACTGTGAAGGTTGTAATGAAACGTGAATGACCACTGGGAAGTTGGCGAGTCTGTATAGGTGGGGTACGGAGGAAACGAGGATTGAGGAACTTGTAGTGACTGTAACAAGTTTTCCATTGCGGATTGGTGTAAATACTGATAATAAAGGATCATTGTTGTGTCGAATCGTTTGCAACTAGATGAATATCACGTTAATACTTCAATTCACACTAGATGAATGTAAACTGGGATAACTTACCTCTGGAACACCACTCTCATTTGCAGCAACAAGACTCAGATCCTTTCTCCCAGCATATCTGTGTAAGTGTGAAGAGAACTCCGACTCAATTGAATGAGCAGGCTGTACAGAAACGATTACATCGCTGGACAAATATGCAATTCTTGCCACTATTCATGGTAAATATAAAATCAGTGTCATAGAATCTCTTGAAGTGGGGGGGGGTAAATGGAGGGGAAAGGTGCCGCATAACAGGGTTGTGGAACTGATAGATAGGACTGATAGCACAGAGTATGAACATACCAGCTTCTTCAGGTGTACGAATCTTTCCTGAATTCGTCGCCATTTTGTTAGAAGAATGAGAATGAGATGAAGTATTAGAAGTGTTCTCGAGACTGCGAAAGAGGAACGACATGATCAAAACATATTTTTCTCTCGTCCTAATCAAGTGCCTCCTCCTAGGGCCATTAATGTGATGCGATATTCGGCGAATGATACAAGGGGATATCTTTAGATATTGGAGGCTATCGAGGCTATCGAGGCTATCAAGTGTTGTTGACCAGCGGCAATCAGTGGATTTATTGTCATTTATGGTATAGTCAACAAGTGTATGTAGTAAACAGAGGGGATAGTGAGGGAATGGAAGGGTTTGGGGACATAAGTTCATGGAGAAAGGGACCTGTGATTGACCAATTAGAAATCAACAAAAGTATCGTTTGTCATCTAAAACGGCTTTGAAGGAAAACACCAGCCACAACTGAGCACGCCATCGATGCTGATCAAAATATTTGATGGTGAGAATATCAAAATTCACCAGGGAGAAGAATCCCGAAATGCTTTTATTCACTTTAGTACAAGGCACTTTCCGAGTAAAGCCCGTCTTGCCCATGTTGATGTCTTGTTTGGTGCCTGGTGTAGGTAGTTTAAAGCGTTGTTGGTTTGACGCTTGAATGGTTCTTGGTTGCCTCGTTGGATTCGGGCTTTGAAAGCATCGAAATGAGGCCAATATTGGTGGCAAGAAAGTTGAACTGGACTTGGAACCCGAACACGAGATGTTTTCACAGGACGCAGCTATCAATTTGCATTAATTCCTAAATCATTATATAATAGTAATTGCCGTCATCAATGGTTTCCTATTCCATGACCATAAGCAATTCGAGAATCCACCAAAAAATAGTTTGACTGCTTGCAAGCACCCCCTACCAATGTACCCAAAGAACGCCATATGTACTAAATCTTGGGGATCCGTAATGGGTTGCACGTCGGATCAGGTCTTCCTATACAGCTTACATCATCGTACCAACATAATAGAAATCGATCTATCATATCTATTCCTCACTGTCCAAACGACCTTCATCAGATTGAAGATAGTCTTACAACTTCCCAATGCCGAGACCCTTGGCAGGAACAGGCGGTCCTGTTCCACTTCTCGCTCTTCTTTCTCTTTCTATGGTACCTGGAGGTCCATTAAACGTCCTTTGGGTCTTGAATCGTCCATCTAAACCTTTGACCCATGCTTCATCTACTAGGCCACCAAGCCAATATCCTTCTCCAACCTTCACCATAAGTCTACCAAGTTTACCCTTCCAACCTTGCCCTTGTGGCGAGCCTATCGCAAAGGGATTTTCTGCGCGAGCGTCGGTGCTACCATCCGTGTTAAGATGTAATTTTGTTGAAGAGGCAGAGTACATGTTCTGCCTCAAAACTTGTCGTGCATATGCCATAACTACCAAAATAAAGTAGACTCGAATCAATGTGAGAATTCCAACGACGATGATACTAGGAACGCTTTCCTCGATCCCAACACTCTGCTCAAGAGTTGCTCCAGCCGCAGTTCCGTATGCTACCGCATCTTGTCCAGCACCCGAAGCAGGCGAGGCAATAACGTTAACTGCGCTGACATTGAATTTTGGGCTTGTAAAGCCTGCCGTCTCATCGATCGTGCTACCTCCTGGAGCGGCGCTTGGAATACCCTTATTAGATTGATCGGCGCTTACGGCTAGGAGCCATGTTACTGCGAATGCGGTGGTGAAGGCGGTGTTGATAATCGTGTCGAACAAGTAAAACCATGCGAGGGCTAAGCATTGAAACGGTGTTTGTTTGCGGATGTGAGGCATAAGGAACGCGGTAAGTGCGAGAGCCGCGACGGAATATATGTACATTGAAAGTTGTAAAGGCGACAATTTCAAGCCGGCAAGCACTGCGAGAAGACCGTAAAAACCAGTAACTTTATTGAAGATCATTGACAATGAAATCATCTCCGTCCCAGTACGTAAAGTCATGAGATATAGGAAAGTCTGTTCACTGATTAATATTGCTCTATCTGCCATGGACGACAAAAAATCGATAAATAGAGACTACATACCCTGGGGCGAGGAATCCGCACCCATCGCGGTAAGGAGAGCATCATGAAATTGTATAGGTGAGTAGAAATTTGACTCGTCAATGTGTTGCGACGAGAAGTATAATGATTCAACAATGCGCTAAAAGAAAAGATACAAAGCCGTCCCTGATTGATAACTTGGAAGATGGTTTTTCGGATCTTCGGATTGGTGTTGCTTATGTAAGCCGTTACCTATATTTTTGGATCGGCACAATCTTAAAGGGGCTCGCGATAGACAACAGACAGAACCTGGAATAGCAAATCCGCAAACATAACAGCAAGCTTGAAAGTGGTTCTTGAATTAAAGATCGAATTAAATTCCATTTTTCATTTTCAATTTCGGTTCAATGAAGAAAAAAATTGTTATTTGGAAGATTGTTGGGGTTCAGAAATTCCAAAAAAGAAACATCACTTGATTATTTTGATATCAAATTTAGATTGCGAGGTTCAGCTTTTTCTGTCCGTTCGGAGAGGGTCGCGTTCATCATTGAAATCATGGGATTGCCTGCGTGAGGCTTGAAAACTGTCACATCAGTAGATTCAACATGTAATACATCCTTGGGCACTCATAACGGGAAGACTCAGTGAGGTAAAGTGTGTTCTTTTATTCCAGAATCTGATCACTTAGCTTTCTACCCCTAGTCTACAATAACTTCAAGAGCTCATTAAGTAGGTACGCCAAAGATGTACGCTATCGATATCATATAAATACGCTGTGAAATGCTATGCTCCTAATCCTTTCAAAGTCCCAATTAAGACAAGCATCGAAAAGAATTTGATTCTCCCATTATTACCTTCCTCGTTTAACATGCACATCCTTCTTGACTTGCAGGAGTTGGGTTGACGTTAACATCAATCACTATTTCCACGGTTAGCAACTGCCGCTCCAATACCGTTGGCCACATTCAAACTTACTTTGGTTCGGCGTTGCTGCATTATCAGCGCCTTCCATCCCAGGCAAAGCCTGTGCTATCCTCCTGAATAAAGTCTTCACGTTGTGACCCAGTTTTGCACTGGTTTCAATAAACATCAAGTTGTTCTTCTTTGCCTCCTCTTCACCTTCGCTTGTGGTTACTTCTCTTTTGTCGTTCAAATCTGTCTTGTTGCCAACCAATACAATAATGACATCGTTTCCTCGTTCTCCTCTGACGTCGTCCACCCATTTCCTTGTGTTTTGGAACGATTTTCGATCTGACGAGACATTAGAGTGTGTAGTTTGAAAGACAAATGTAATATCGTACTTGAAATATCATAGACCACCACTGCTACACTAGAATCGCGAATGTATGAAGGAATCAAACTTCGAAATCTCTCCTGTCCAGCAGTATCCCATAATTGTAATCGCACAGTTCTGTCTTCCAAATACATAGTCTGAAGAAAGTATTAGACTTATTGCTATGGACTTGGTGCTCGGAGGATGCTCACTTTAGAGAGGAAATCTATACCAATCGTTGCTTGGTACATGTTGTCAAAAGAGTCGTACATGAAACGTGTAATAAGAGAAGTCTTGCCAACTGCAATCCATTATTAACTTGTCAACCATATAGAATACCGCATGAAGTTCATACCGCTTTGCTCCCCAAGGAAGACCAATCTGCAATCATAATTAGTGATGTGGTATTAGACAAGACAGAAAACAACATACTTGAACTTCTTCAGGGGATTATTGTAAGTTCCAGTTGCTTGCGCCATCTTGAAGTTTCAGAATATGAAGACGGTCAAGAAGCTTATATTAATTGATTAAGATGATTTCAGGGAATCTCTGAAAGTCGTAAATTTACTTCGATTTCGCCTTTTAAACAAAGGAGGACGACTTTCAGAAGCTTGCCTCAATAGCCTGACCGTAAATTGTTAGAGGCGGCCGAGGCTGTGCTTTTGGATCGAACAGACTACCGTAGCTATCAGAAAAATTATCGTAATCTCAAATTTATTTTTCTCGCAATCGCCAGAATTTCGAAAGTCTCAGCAACACAACAGTAACAAAATGCCTGTCCTTAAACCACTTGCGGGATCGAAAGATGCTCCTCAACAACACAATCAAAAGTCAAGGAAAGGAAAGAAGGCTTGGAGAAAGAATGTCGATGTTACAGAAGTCCAAGAAGGTTTGGATGAAGTTAGAGATGAATTGATTGCAGGGTAAGAGACCATCTGTAAATCAATCATTGATATATCACTAATTCAATTGCAGTGGAGTTATTGCTGAGAAGGATTCCGCTGATCTCTTCACCTTGGATACTGCTGGAGATGCCGCGATACCGAAGAAATACTTGAAAGCCTCCAAGCCACTCAAAGCCGATGAAATCATTGCTCAACGCTCTGCTGTCCCAGCTGTGTCGATGAAGAAGCGCCCAGGACAAGGTACTACCGATGGAATTATCGAATCGAAGCGCCAAAGAACCGGTTATATCTCACACAAAGAGCTCACTCGACTACGCAAAATTGCCGATGGACATCAAGAGAAGACGGTTGAAGTCACGGAAGCTTCATTCGATCCTTGGGACGAGCAGAAGGACATAGAAGAAGCGACACAAGATCCAAGATTCTCATTTCTCGAGAAGGCAAAAAAGACAACGATCCCCAGTTCATGGAAGCAAAAGCCAATCTCGTTGGCAGCCAGTGGAAAAGACATTCCTGCAGTCAAAAAGCCGGAAGGAGGATACAGTTATAACCCAGTATTCACAGATTACGAAGAGAGATTAACGACTGAAGGAGAGAAGGAACTTGCGGCGGAGAAAAAACGATTGGCTGCTATTGAGTTAGAACAGAAAAAGCGAGAAGCAGCGAATAGATCTGCGGCCGAGGCAGAAGCTGCGGAAGCGCGAGCAGATATGTCAGAGTGGGAAGAAGATTCTGCTTGGGAAGGTTTTGAGAGTGGCGCAGAAGATGTTCGTTTGAACGCTAAGAGGCCTGAAAGGAAAACTCAAGCTCAGCGAAATAGGATAAAGAGGAGAAAGGAAGAGGAAAGGAAAGCTAAAATGGCTGCTCATAACAAACAGAAAGAGGAACAAGCTGCACAAATTAAGAAATTGGCCAAGGCTCTTGCGGAGAAAGAAAAGGCTCGCTCGTTGACGGTTGTGCAAGACGATAGTAGTGAAGGCGATGATATGGAACTGCGAAGAAGAAAATTGGGAAAGATTTCTTTGCCAGAGAGGTATCTTGAGCTCGTCCTACCAGATGAGTTGCAAGAATCTTTGAGGTTACTGAAACCCGAGGGTAACTTGTTGAAAGATAGGTACAGAAACATGTTGGTTCGCGGAAAAGTCGAGAGCAGACGTCCTATCAGTTTTGCAAAGAAAGCAAAGAGAAAGGCTACGGAGAAGTGGACCCACAAGGATTTCATGTTACATTGAGGAGAAAGTCCTAGATGAGCGGAAAACTGCAGCTTCACGTGATAACACGTTATTTAATATACAATAGAACCTATTACCAGCGTTTGCCTGCTAGATTTTGCATGCGTGTTTATTTGTTTAGGAAAAAGCATTGTAGGCGTCGAGACACTCCTCCCTTCTCTGACAACTAGCCAATTTTGATAGGTTCCAAAAGTATCCACCAGGCTTGTCGGCTCGTCTTTCTTCTGTTGGGTGTTGTAGTTCACCGCACCACACCTCTCTCGCCGACCTTACAAAACTACCCATGCCTAAACACAAGATGGCGGCCTCTCCTAAAGATGGCGACTTGACCATTGAAACGCTCTACAGCTTAGGTTTCGATCGAGAACTGTCGATTTTGCTGTGTACCATTCAAATGACGATTTATTCGACGCTGTAGACAATTTGCTAGAGGTCTGTAGCCTAGGTTCCCTGATCTTGCTCTGAATTTGAAATCTGAGATAGGAAACAGTTCGAATCTCGGCCCAACCAACTCAATATCAACTCGAATCTTCTGAACCTTGCACTGTGGGCATCAAGTAACAATCGCGTCCAGGCCGTGAAGTCAATAGCTGAGGCATGTTTTTGTTGCTCAAGCGTCAACTGATCCTTACAAACTTTCAGCTAACAAGGTTTTAGTTTCGACAAAAACCTGCGGCCAAGCACAAGCCACCAGCAGCACACACCAGTCCTGTTCGATATGTAAAAAAGATGAATGTCCGTACTTCTATCTCGCAAGGAAATGTACCGAAGTGAACAAAACCCAATGAGTCTGTCGTGGAAGCTCTTACGAGTGGCGAAGTGGCTGTGAAAACCAATGTTCCAATGGAACACAACAAGGAGATTGTCTATCTGACTGGCAATGGTATCAAAACAGAGAGAACTCTGGATCCCTCCACACACAGAGTTTCACCAAACGATTCAAAACCTAACGGATCACTCGTGAACACTCAGGTGAAAGTTGAAGAAACTGTAGAGAACGATTTGTTGACGGAAAAAAATGGCGAGACAATCGATGCCATTGAGAATGACGCGAATGTCGTTGATGATCAAGGTGTCGGTGCTGACAACAATGATTATAACGATGATGGCAGTGGTTGTAGCGCTGATCTTAATTGCTCCTTTGATGACAGCTCTTCCGATGGTGACTATGCTGATGACGATGAAGGGGGCAAGCTGCAAAAGTTTATCAAAAATGGCATATCAGGTGCGTCAACCTCTTTATCGTTTGGAAACCATGCCGATAATGTTCCATAGTTATCAAGACTAGAACACCCTTAAAGTGTGCTCATAACCAGGTCAGTGGATAAATGACCGGGCTGGAGAATGACAATGACCTCGACGAACCCATTGATCAATGGGCAGAAAACCTTTCACGACACCTCCGAGAACCACTTATAGCTCGGCTAAATCATATATCTTACTCCTCCCGGCTGGTTAAAGACCAAGACTGTTTCATAAAGGCGATCAAAGTCAATAAAAATTGGAGTTTTTTTCATGAGCAGATCAAGGATATTGAGGAAGATCTGTTTCCCAGAAAATCTATATGTTTGATTGGAAACGGTAACAGCCAACCTTATCCAAGTATTGGAGTGTCTGGATGGACTTGTGTTAAAGGTAAACACAAATGGGGATTTACTCTACGGAGATTAAGCCTTCTTGGCGCACGAGAAAGTTCACCTACAATAGATGATGTTAATTTATGGTTTAATCAGAGCTGTTACAATACCATTTGCGATAGCCAGTTCTGTTCCCGTCCATCGCACTTGTTAGATGAAAACACAGCTACTTTTGAATCACGTCGAAGATGTCGCGTCAATACCCGGAATAGACATGGTTATTGTTGTCAAGGTGGAACTGATCATTTTCCTCATAGCCCGCCATGTCTACCTACTGGTACAACGACAGAGGGAAGTACTCATTCCAAACTTGTTGGTACATCAGCTCACATGTCAGGCGTCACATGGAAACTCCCATGTCCTGTAGAATGATTCTCGATTTCTGCTCTTGGCTTAATCTAATTATCAGCATCATCACTCACTTCGAGACCAAACGAAGTTTCATCAGAAATTTGCCTGGCAACTGAGCAATCTCCTTGACGCTCGAACTAGGTGAAGAGTCTTTTAATTCGAAATCGCCCCGACTCAGGTTAAACAACACTCCTCCGGCGCACTTGTACTCAAAAGAACTTCGAAGCTAGTCTTCGGCGCATTACAACATCTTCTTCCTGCTACGAGTTTTATTACTCAGTTTTGTTATGAAGTCTGCATGGGTTACGATATCCCATTTTGGGCAACAGCAAGGCCTTGTGTCTTCTACGGTATTAGCAGGAGTGGTTGTGTGTTTATTTGGTATTAGAGGCATCATGACGTGGGAAAAGATTATCTATGGTAGCCTACCATCACCCAATATGGAGGATGGTATCGAGGATTATTGTGTTAAGCGAGGTGCATAAAGCTTCCCTTGTATATTTATTCTAAACATCCAATAAATCGTCAATTTATATGACTTTTAAGTCATGCAACGACATTTTTTTTATCATGCTATACGATATCAATGAAAGTGGTATAAGTGATAGAACGCTATAGCTAAATTATAATCAGATATTCACTTTTTCTCGCCCCCCTTTCCATATTTGGTTCACCTTTCTCGCTTCTCCAACCTCAACCACCTTCTTCCCCACCCTTCTCTCATTACGCATCCTCAACCTTTCAACCTATTGAACCAAAATCAGCCTCGAGTTCTCCACCCACTTCGTCGAAGTAGATACAACAACACACTGAACAATTATTCCGCAAGAGATCCACGCCACGTATCTAGCAAGAAGACAAGTTGACTTTCACAATTGATCTTGATCATCCAATTAGAACAAATTCGCCATAACTGACCTCAATAAAAGTGCAAGTGAGCCTCTAGCACAAAGAGCTGCCTCAGAGCAGCCTGCCCAAGACGCTTCTCAGTTGAGCGTCGAAAATGTTGCGGAGTTGGGATTTGCCAATGAACTGATTCGTTTCCCTGTCTTTCATACGAATGGATCCATTTGGGAGGCTGCAGATGTACTTTTAAGGGTGGGTGATTCGGTATAATATTTGAAAGCGTTGAATGAGGTGGCATGTCGAGATTATTCACTGTGTACACACGATTCGAGATGTCCAGATTATCTGTGGACTTTTCCCCAGATCTAGGCATATACGCATTATATGAGACTTTCAAAACGTTCACCATCAACTATACTAATTATGAGCTTAGTCCGAAAGTCGACCTGATAAATGGAATGCAGTGGGACTTCTTGAATTTGCCCTTTGGATTGCAGAAAATGACCGGATTAAAGCTTTGAAGGTTCTTGCCAGAGTAAGTTCTAATTTCTTCATTGTGTGCTCAATAAGAAGCTAACATGTGTTACTGTAAAGTTCTGTTCTGGTACTCCAGCTCAATCTGATATACATGAGACCGCCACATCAAGTAAAAGTACTGAGAAAATCAACAATGACACAATGCAGACGCACTTCACTTTAGAAGAAGTGGCGGGTGGAGGTGAAAGTCAAAGCAAGGAGGTTGCGGAAAATGGAGAGGGGGTGTTCACTATTGTGAATGCAGTCGAGGAAGCTAAGGCTACGCTACCATCAAACAAGCCGGCAAAGGTTGTTGGATCCAGGGAAGCTCCAACTTCATGTTGGTCGGCAAACATTCAGTCTCTCCCAAGTAAAGGCAAAGAAGTTGCATGGTCGTTGCGGCATGATATAAGGAGTGTCGCAAGCTCACATACACAGAAGACGACGATGACTGAAAGACAGCACGCTCGAATGAGCAATGATAGTCAGGATGATAAACCCCAGAGTGCCACAAATTCGAGCGAAAGCGAAAGCAACATGGACCTAGCAACAATACAGACAGGAACCATCATTGCAAGGCCAACGGTACTTAGCCATACTGAAAGCAAAGCAATGACAGCCGCTATGAAGGAGACAGCAGTTGACGTCAGAAAAACCACAACCAAGCGGGAAAAAAGTGCTTCTAGTAGCGGGATCAAGCGCAAGCTGGAGGTCATCAAACTTTCTGTTGATGACGATGATGATGATGGAGCCGACGTCGATACTCATGATTCTTTCCAGCCGAAGGAAGAGAACGGTGCCACAGAAAACTTCGCTGCAGAGAACGCTTCCGCAAAGAATGGCTCTGCGGATGATGGTTTGGTTGAAAGGTCCTCGAATGGCTACCATTACGATTCTACAAACGAGCAAGAACCAAACCGTTCACCTCTCGTGAACGAAAAGGCGTGGCGGGTTAAAAAGATGGCATGGGCAGAGGAAATTCTCCAAAAATCCAAATCGCATATAAGGGTTTCGGGAGAAAGATCTCCTCCCCACCATGGCGAGTGTTTCAGAAGAGGTATTCAGGAGAAATCGACTCTCGCCGCCATTCGCAAAAATCTTTTGATTCTAGAAAGCAAGGCATTTCCGGGCCCGATAAAATGCATTCTAGAGGGAGCGATAGCATCTGCTATAATCGAGTTCAAATATGGTTGCCTGCAGTGCTTAATGACTCATAAGTGGCAATTAATGCTGGATGAGGTGATCGTCTTGCTCATTTCAAATCGCATGCCACCCAAGGAAGGCTTGTTAGCTCTGGAAGCGAGCTACATTTCGAGTGGTAGCAATTTCACTAAGAACAAGCTTTGTGGAAATAAAGCGTGTAGACGCCCATCCCACGTCATTGGGGAAAGCAGAGAATTCAGGATCCCGGAGAATATGTCGAGCTAGCCGGAAAAAAGTACTGGAAAATGATCAGGTCCCAGAAGATAAATGCGTCAATGGTGATAAGCATTACCCAGAATGTATGAGAGACTTGACACTTTCGGACGAAGCAAGCTACAGAGCATGTGCAGCTCACAACTTCAAAGAGTGGCACGAACGACCTGTAATAAAGGTGACATGCGGTAAGAAGTCCAAGAAGAAGAGCGAATTTACGATAGCTAGCAAGCACGTAGAAATATCAAATGGTAGCATTTCAACTCAAGATTGAACATTAACCTTAAGATGTATTTGAAGCGAAATGTTAATCTGCATAGGATGAGACTACTCAAAGCTATCGGTATCCAATCTTCTCGACGTGGTCTCAGGAAAAGATGCAACTGATCCATAGGCGTCAAAATCTAGACAAAGTGATCTTAAAGCGAGATTGATCCTCCACACAAGTGAAAAATCAGGTGGGAACTGATCTTTTTGAGTTTATCTCAATGTCACTTATACGTTGAACTATTAAGTCCATTCAAAATAAATATTAGAATCTGAGAAGACTAAATAGAAGTTTGGATATTTTTCATATTGAGAATTGGAATTCTTATTAATTAATATGTACGATGTTAAAAAGAGATCTGAAATGGTAACGTTCTTTCAAATGGTGGCTGATTTCCGCTTGTTATTTCGCTGATATAAAAACTGACTACTGTACCGAGAGCATTTACCCGACGCTAGCGACCGCATATACCGCTTGCCCTCAGTAAGCCATCTCGAACATCGAGCTCTTATATATCACAACAGCATCCGCACAATGGTTTCAGTACAAATGGGGCCATGAACTCACGATCATCTTCTTTCTCTGTGCCATCAGCGCGCCTCCATCAACGTCCCTCTTTCTCCCATCGTCTATCCTTTGCCGTCTCAAGTGCTGAACAGGGCGAGGCTACCAATGTGCCGAACGTCGCAGAACGTCAGATAGATGAGGAAATTGAGGAAATCAAACGTTATGAGGTATGATGCTACCTTATGCACTAAAACTGCCGACTCCGGAAGCTTTGCGCTAATTATAATTCAATAGGATTTCACGACTATAGGTAATACCCCTCTTTCATCCAGTTTGCGACAACTAAGTTGACACTTCTCAAGATTGGGTTCAAGATGCGGCGAAAGAACAAATACGAAGGAAAGTTCGAAAGAGAGAAACCGCGGGCTTCTTTGAAAGAGGGGGACATGCGGGCTGGAGATATAAATTATGGGAATCTTATGATGCGGCGCAAGCTTGGATTGTGGTTACTATTATAGGTGCGCAATGGTATAAATGTGGTGAGGGGTAATATGCTGATGCAAAATATTTAGGCGCTGCAATTGGTCTCAATGCTGCATTTTTGAATATAATCACAGAATGGCTTTCAGATATTAAGTTGGGATATTGCAAGACTGGATTCTACCTCAACGAGAGCTTTTGTTGCTGGGGGGAAGATACAGGCATGTTTAGGACCAGAAGATGAAAAATACGGTGCTAATCAAGCATAGGATGTGATGATTGGCATAGGTGGAGCTCTTTCCCACCAGTCAATTATGTGATATATACTTTATTTGCTGTAGGTATCTTCGTCTGATTTAGTCGCATCGATACTGACCTCTTCAGACGATATTCGCATTGACTTCAGCAAGTCTCGTAAGATCATTTGCTCCTTATGCAGCTGGATCTGGAATTTCTGAGATAAAATGTATCATCGCTGGATTTGTCATGAAAGGATTTCTCGGATTCTGGACTTTGATTATTAAATCAATTGCACTCCCTCTAGCAATTTCATCTGGCTTATCAGTAGGTAAAGAAGGACCAAGTGTTCATTATGCAGTATGTACCGGCAATGTCATCTCCAGACTTTTCGAAAAATATAAACGAAATGCCTCCAAAACTCGAGAAATTCTCAGTGCTTGTGCAGCAGCTGGTGTTGCTGTGGCATTTGGTAGTCCAATAGGAGGTGTTCTGTTTTCCCTCGAAGAGATGTCCTCATACTTTCCCCTGAAGACTATGTGGCGAAGTTATTTCTGCGCATTGGTTGCAACAGCTGTTCTTGCGGCAATGAATCCATTCCGAACAGGCCAACTTGTCATGTTTCAAGTTCATTATGATCGTGAATGGCATTTCTTCGAGGTAATTTTCTACATCGTATTAGGTATATTTGGTGGACTTTATGGAGCATTTATGATCAAGTGGAATCTGAGAGCACAAGCATTTCGAAAGAAGTATCTCACCAAATATGCAATACTTGAAGCGACTTTACTCGCGACTGGAACCGCTCTGATTTGCTATCCGAACATGTTTTTACGAATCGATATGACCGAGAGTATGGAGATTTTGTTTTTGGAATGTGAAGGTGCGGAGGATTACAATGGTCTTTGTGATAAAGAGAACCGATGGAAGATGGTCTTTTCATTGACTTTGGCAACAATCATCCGAATGTTTCTCGTAATCATCTCATATGGATGCAAAGTTCCCGCTGGAATCTTCGTCCCATCCATGGCAATTGGAGCATCATTTGGTCGTACTATCGGCATTCTCGTCCAGGCGATTCATGAAGCATATCCCGCCTCCGTATTTTTTGCTGCATGTCAACCCGATGTACCCTGTATCACACCAGGAACTTATGCATTCCTTGGTGCAGCTGCCGCTCTGAGTGGAATCATGCACATTACTGTCTCTGTCGTCGTTATTATGTTCGAGCTTACAGGTGCGACTACCTATATTCTTCCAACTATGATTGTTGTCGGCGTGACGAAAGCCGTATCTGAATTCTTTGGAAAGGGTGGTATAGCGGACCGCATGATTTGGTTCAACGGATTTCCTTTCCTCGATAATAAAGAGGAGCATACTTTCGGTGTGCCAGTATCTCAAGTCATGACAGGCGATGTGGTCATTTTACCGACAACTGGATATACAATGAGGCACTTGGAAAAGTTGCTCCTTGAAGATCGATACCAAGGATTCCCGATAGTTGAAGATCGCGTTTCAAAGATTTTGGTCGGATACATTGGCCGGACAGAATTAAGGTATGCAATCGATCGTGTTAAACGAGATAGAACTATCTCTCCTTCGGCAAAATGCTATTTTTCGCCTCCGAACAACAATTCAACTCATGATCCCATGACTCCCACTACACCAGCAGCCTCTACAACATTCGAAGGCATGGCATCATCGTCGGTCGATTTCAGTCGCTTCATAGATTCTACGCCCGTTACTGTCCATCCTCGATTACCATTGGAGACTGTCATGGAATTATTCCAAAAGATCGGACCTCGAGTAATTTTAATCGAATACCATGGGAAACTAGAAGGCCTAGTCACTGTTAAAGACGTCCTAAAATACCAATTCAAAGTGGAAGCCAATGAAGGATTCAGAGAAGAACGAGGTCCCGTCTTATCAAACAATGAGGAAAGGCTATGGGGTGTAATGAGAAGCGTGGGAACTTGGGTGGGTAATAAAGTACATAGTGCCAGTGGTGGAAGAATTAGACTCGCAAGTGGAGAGATGATAGGAAGGAGAGGGAGCCCAAGGTTCCCGCAAGATCATAGAAATGAACATATAACGGACGGGACAGAAGACGAATTTGATGATGGAGTTGAATTAGAGGATCGATAAATAGATTGGAGATAAGATTATTTGTGATTGAATTTATACTTTCTATACTTGGAGGTTTACATGGGATGCATGTTTCACGATTCTCGTGATATGACTAGGTTTAAAGATTCGTGATTGGCCAATGGACAAATGCATGCGGATGCGGATGCGATGCAACGCAGATCAAGCAAACTACAGCCGCAATCGTCCGGCAATATTACATCATCTTATAACTCAACATCGGAATAGTACGCAAACACACTCATCTCGAGCGCGATGTCAACATCCATCAAGTCGCCAAACCAAAACATCCTATTAACCCCCTCTTCAAACTCGATCGAAAATGGCAAAATCACCAAACCCCACAATCTACCCCACCCGGTAATATTTCTCTCTGGCACCACAAACTACAACAAAGACGAGAGCCGATGGCAAGAGGTTCTCACAGATCGCCTCCTAGCCCACTCTCGTTCCACATCCACAGATTATAAAGATGCTACCAACGAACCAAACAGCTTTGCACCAGTCACAATAATCGATCCCTTCAATCCCGCCTGGGACTCGACTTGGCGTGAAGATGCTTCAGATGACAGATTTGTTGCACAGGTAAATTTCGAACTGGAGGGCTTGGAGTTGGCAGATATTGTTGTAGTGGGTTTCATAGGAGCGGATGTCCGCGCTGGAAAAATAGGGGCGGGAGGGACAGCATTGGTGGAATTGGGGACGGCGTTGAAGAGGAAAGGACAGAAGGTGATTGTTTGTGTAGAAAAGGGGTTTTGGAAGGAGGGGTATGTGAAGGTTTTATGTGAGAGGTTTGGAGTGAAGTGTTTGGATAGCTTGTCGATGGTCGAGATGATAGTTGGGGAGGGAGTGGATTCATGGGAGTCGGAGTTGAGTCGGATGACGGGGTTGGTGTGATGGGAATTGGAGAGGTGATATGTTGTGGGAACGTGGCGTACTTCTTCTGGGGCATGGAAGCTGGGAGATTTGGCGGGAAAAAATGATCATTTTCATTCTTGGCGCAATTTTCGAGGCAGACCTCAAGCTTTGAGCCAGAAAGAGCAGGAATTTTTTGTTCGTTGTAATGGAGAGGGTAGGGACATGAGTTTATGAGTTTGTTCTCAAATGCAATGTGTTAACACGACAGGAGATTCTTTGCATGGACTTTTTTTGGTTTGTATAATGGTCATGAGCCTGATGAGCCTAAAGTTGAGTCATTCACCACCTCATACATTGATCAATATTCATCCGGTCTCGAACTTATATGGTATGAGTCAAGATGGCGTTGAAATATGTTAATCTCGCTACCGGGGATGATGCATTGTTTATATCGGCATTTCCTTGAAATTGATCATGGATTCTCAAGTTTGTGAGCCTTTAGTATCAGGTGGTATGTCGAAATGTGCAAGATAACACTATAGTCCAAAGATGTTTGAGCATAATCATGAGATGAGATAGATGTCTTCTTGATATCAAATTTAGACAAGACATGATCACTCCAGGTATCTCGGGGAGAAGATGAGATAAGCTTGAAACATTTATCATCTTAGATGTATCGAATGTACTGGAGTCATCACAACAGCAAGCCAATCAGTGATACCCAAGACATTATTCCTTTTGTAGGCTGAAAAAATTTCATTTCTGCTATGGCAATTTGATGAAGTTCAAGTCTTAGCTAATGCTTCCATTCTGCATCCCATCATTATCCGCCACCTCCAAATCAAAATCAAAGCAACCAATACGCGCCAGTGTCGAAGCAAAAATGGCACAAATCCCATGAAAATCCCCATGCATTCTAAAGAAAAAGTAGTCAAGGCATCATGAACCGCGTACTTCCCGAACAATAAACACTCAGAATCAGATTGAAAGAGAAGCGGAGAACATTGCAATGTAAAATCTCGATAGCAACGCAAAGAGGTGAGTAGCTCTGCTTTCTTGAACGTTAGCGATGCTGGGGCTTTTCTGCCGCGAAGTATACTGACGCAAAATGAAACTTCTTCATTATGAAGTCTGGCCCACTCTCAAGTGCTAGTGGTCAAAACTCTGGTGTCGCTCAAGCATCGGCTTCAGACATGTTGGTGTCTTCTCCTTTGATGTCGACTTCGATCTCATCTTGACCATTTGCGTCCTCTTGGGCGCCGAATTCTTCTTCGTCATCATCTTCGTTTTCTTCGTCGTCGTCTTCTTCTTCGTCGTCGTCTTCTTCCTCGTCATTCTGCGCTTCTGCTTTCACGCTATTCTCATCCTCCTCAGTCCATGCCAAGTACCTATCGTTGTCATCGATTCGACCCTGGCGCTTATAGAGCTCGTACTTTCTTTGTAGAATAGCTGGTTCATATTCGTTACCACCGTTTTGGCCAACGTTTTTAGCAATTTCAGTCCACATTTCAGTCTTGAATTTTCGCAACACAGCTTCTTTCTCTCTTTCAAATTTTGCCAACAGCTCATCTCTCGTATTCTCAAGTTGGTCTTCCATGTCTTGCTTGGAAATGCACATCTTTTGGATCTGGTATCAGAAGTTAGCAATTACAAGGCATTTGAGAAAACAAGTGGTAAGGCGCAAGCTATCAACATACATCAGCGTGTTTGATTTCAGTTGCTGCAGCCTTGACTCTTGGCCATCTCTTTCTAAGCGCATCAGATTTAAGCTCAGGATTGCCCTGTATCTCCAGGTTAAACTGAACAACAAGTTCCTTCCATGAAGCCTCTGGACTTTCGGATTTGAGATCAAGCAATAACTTGTCTTCCCTGTTCAAATCGGCATAACATTCGGGATTGTAGGCATTTGCTGGTAGCTTGGCTTTCTTGCGAGTTCCGGCGGCCGTGGAAATGGCAGCAGCAGGTCTCTTTTTGGACTTAGCAACTGGTGCAGCCTTTTGGGTGTCAGCATCAGAGACAGTTGGAGATGCGTCTTCTGACGGTTCGGTTTCCTCCTTCACTTTGGCATTTAGATTTTTGGTTGTAGAAGGCTTGGATTTGGGAGCAGCAGCGGGTTTCTTTGTGACCGCTCCTTTGGCATCTTCTTCGTCATCATCATCATTATCATCAACACCATCTTCGTCCTTGGTGACAGTCTCTGCCTCAGAAAGAGTCTTTCCATGGTTAGTGCCGACTTCTGGTGAGCTGAGTTCATTCTCATGACCGGGATTATCGATATCAGATGCATCTCCATTTTTATCAATGGTTGGGACTTTAATCATTTTGTCTGCTGCTTTCTGTTTCTTCGGTGTGGTGTTCTTGTTTTTTGAAGACTTTTTTGGCCATGACTTTTGGGGTGAGGGGGTCTAGAGTATAATGAGTCAATTCTGAGATCGTATTTTATGATATGAAGTGGGGAGGGAGGAAGACTGAAAAGAATTCGATCTGACGCTATCCAGCTTGGCTGAATCTGGCAACGACGTCCATCGAAGTTAAAGCTAATTTGCATGAAAATTGTTTTCAATTTTCCAAATCATGGGATATACTGACCAGAAGATTTTCGAGAGGATGTTTGCTGCGAGAATTGAGTGTAAAAAAACGCAAAACTTACGTCTAATCCGTCTACCAAAACTTCGTGTGTAGTAGGGCGCATCGGGGAACTTTCAGCTCTGAGATTGACAGAGATACTGTCGGACTCAGAAGACATGTCGAGAGGTATAAGATTTGAGGACTTGTTGGAAATTTTGCGTGTTATGCCGTGTTTTTCGGCCTTTATCGGGTACTTGAGTGTTTGTGGTTTTCAGATTTACCGTCAGTTTTGGCAAATCAGAGTTTAAGTAGATATCTTGAAATTCGGTAGAAAGGCACTAGATAGTCAAATTCACGGAAAATAAAGGAAAGAGACCTCCCGATACCTCTCGAGCTCTTGAAGGATTTACTGAGAGCTGTTGAGAATCATTCGAAGTCACCGAGTTGGTTCTGGATGTGAGGGAAAGCGTTTGAAGTGAGAGCTATAAAGCCTGAGGCTAGGCAACTATCAATTCTTGGTGCCTACCTATCTTGCTATTGCTTTTGGGAGTTGGCAATCTTGACTTGTGATTGGTCGGAGACCGAAAATTGGCAAGGGGTTCGGGTAGGAGCATAGTAGGCTACAGCAGGTCAAGATACTCGGAATTCTGGAATTGGTAGGAAGATGTATGAGAACTCAAGAGGGCTCGCGAATAATTTTGTTGTGAAGTTTGCAAACAATGTTGATAAAGTCACATCCCAATATACATGTCTCAAATTCAGCATCTTTTTATAGTATTCAGTATGTACTTATGTACTTATGCATGAAATACCTACTGATCTTGGTTCACTTTAACCTTTGAAATGATATTCGAAAGATGGAGAACAGCCAGCATGATTTCGATGCCCTTGATTCTGAGCTGCGGCACTGGTAATCCGCCCGGAAACTTCTGATCAACAAGCGACGGGTTTGAAGATGCACACTTCTGAATGAATCAAGAAGGGTAAGAGAAATTGTGAGGAGGTTAAAGCATTTTTAAAATCCAGCCTAATCATTTAAGGTGAGAGATAGCATGGAATGGCAAGCTCTTCCAACAGCCACCGCCGAAACTTCGCGATAATGACACATAAAACACCTAGACTAGACACAGATTATAGTGTGTGATATGCTACATATGACCTCTGTTGCCCAGTCTATTTAGACCTATGATAAGGATGTGTATTTGCTAGACAGTCTTGGTGACACCCATGTCAGAAGTTGTCACTTCATAGCCTGGTTGAAGATCTCAAAGATATATATCGCCGTGAAAAATAGAGCAAAAGATCAAGTTTGAGATACAAAATATCTTGTGAGCAACCAACGATTATAATAGATCTCTCATTGATATTTACGCATCTTCATGCTGATGGGAGTTGAGTGAACTTCCACTCCACAGGCCCAATTCGATATGTGGTAACCAGAAACTAGTTTCTCTCTCAGAAAGCGCTGATAGACCAGAATTTCGATAAATAACAACCATACTCCGATACATGCAATTTTGTAGATAAATAGAATTCATTAATCTACCTCCCAAGCGTTGGAAGTAATAAATGAATGTGAATAATAAGAATTGAACGAGAGGTTCATACACACGTGATCAAGATCCCTCTATGCATGTCTGCTTAGTCAGTCCATTCTTTCTTGGCTGACTCCTTTCTCATACCTCAATAATAATTGCTCGACTTGAACAAACATCAGAGTTGATGATTGTTGGACTCATGTTTCAGGACCATACATACTAATGGCCAAGCAAGTAAGGTTCTCGGCGAAGATGTTCTCGCAGTTAAACGTACTTGCTGCTGGCACACCTGCTTACCGATATTCTAATTGATTCGGTAGGCAATATCCCTCAACACTCATCCTACCACCCGAAGCGCAGCTACCTCGGAATTTTCTAGAACATGACCTCCTTATCAGCCTACTTCTGCATACACGAAATATTACACTGTATTGTGATTGCTGGTCAAGTGTCCCATTCTCACGCACCACCATTATCATATGTTATCATATGCATTCCGCCTCATATCTCACGTCTGCTATCAAGCGACATAGTATCTGGGCGTTTTTTCCAGTGTTTGCGTGGTACAATAAGGTAGATCACTTCAATACCAGAGGTGTGAACTATTAACTCAAGCCAGTCATACTGAGTAGTCGCTTTATGCTTTGTGTTTCTTGCATCTTGGAAGTTGCACTTGTGTGACTTGAACCCGAGAGTGATGGTAGTGGCTTGTATGAATGGTTTGTACCAAAGTTTGTTATATTAAGCTCATGGATACCTCTTCGAACTCTAATCAACTCTTTGTGTCTGATTGCCTCCATTGTTGCGCATAACATAATCACACACTCTTTATTGCGAATACAAGTTTATTCAAAGTGTCCCTGCTCCCCCGTCCATCCAATTCCTCTTCCTCATCTTCGGAGAAATAACCTTTCAGGAATCAAGCCAATGCCGAGTCTTTCAAATGGCTCCTTATCATGGAATTATCACGGCTGGGTTACGAAATAATCGACATTACGCCCCGAATTCATTGCCAATTCCTCCCTTACATCACAAGGGTCCCGTCAAGCATATCGAAAGGGCTTCACCTCCCGTAGTTCTTAGCTTTCCAAATGGAAGTGATGTACCGATGCGGCCAATTGAACTTGAACGCAACCTACCGGGTATTCACCATCAAGCTCGTGAAAGAGGCAATCCGAGAATTGATTTTATGGAAATATTTGGGGACACATTCGAACATCTTGATGATCGTGAAAAGCTTTCAGAGGCTGGGCATTGGATTTGCGCAGTGATACGCAATTCGGAACAAACTCAATGTTGTCCAAATCCATTCGGTGTCTCATTCGGCGACATAGCGAATCCTCTCTTTTCTCGCATTGATGATATGCACCATTATGGCTTGCTGGGAGATCTGCAAATGGAAAGTTTCGCAGCGGAACAAATTTTGCACCTACTCCAGGCAATAAGTGACATATTGCTAGAAGATCGGAGACTTGGTGCCTACGATGGGTTATTATTTTATGAATTCATCAAAACAGCATATTGGCTTACACCAACGATTTCACATGTTCTAGGAGGTGCTGGAGTATTGATCTTGCTACGAGCGGTTGTGTTAATGAGCGGTCATGATGTTGATATTATTAAACGATTCATTGCTACAATACCATGTCTCGACCAGCAAGATCTAATGAACTCTGCACAAGTTTATTGGGAAATAGAAAAAAAGGAATTGGGGAGACTCATTCTTCT
The DNA here is from genome assembly GCA_014898425.1 of Botryotinia globosa. Lineage (NCBI taxonomy): Eukaryota > Fungi > Ascomycota > Leotiomycetes > Helotiales > Sclerotiniaceae > Botryotinia > Botryotinia globosa. The sequence continues at coordinate 1,073,171 of RCSZ01000015.1, read as the reverse complement.
GATATTTGCAGGGGTCATGTAGTTCTTCCCGCACTTCTGATTTTTAGCGAGGTTTCCCGTTATCAACTTGTCATCCAAACTCTTCGGCGTCCAAAGCCACGTACGTTTGTTTGCATTTGAGTGTTCAAGCCTGAATCATTGTCAACAATTGTTACAAGGAAGTTGAAATTTTCGGAAGAGATTTGGGAATACTTTGAGGCATTTCATTGGTTGGTCCACTTTTCAGAGTTTTAATGGAACAATGTCAACGTCTAGCTGTCGCGGTCTGAGAGTTTGAAGCCCCAGAATGCGGCCACTTATTTAGAATTTAGTTTTCATGTCAACCTTCATGCAGCAAGCCGAACATCCAGAACAAATCAAATTCAACAAAAGGTGTCTGACCCCTTTCCTAAGAATGTAGAGTCAAGGGGCGACCTTCACCGGCTTTTGTAGAAACCCCAGCCTCTTGACAACATTAGTTCTAGTTGATAAGATAAGTAATCCTCACTTTGAGTTTTAATCCCTCAATGCTTTTGACTATAAAAGGTAGAATATACTTTATTCCGGGATTTCCCCAGATTTTACGTCGTTAAGCACGGCTCTCACATAAGATCAGCATTCGTATGATATCTTCATAGGCAATGCCCAGGAAATGAACTGATCACGACCACTTTTTTTTTTCTCGAGCACGACTTCATAAATCTATGATGATGAAGGACACACAGGCAGTTGTTGTTTCCGAGGAGCCGGTAACCCAGATCGCGAGTTTGGAAACTCAAGAGCCAGAAAAACTTTCGACATGGCAGATGGTGATGAGACACAAAGTAGCGGTGCTTTGGTCGGGATTTTTTGCCTTGGCAGCTGTCAACTGGGGAATGGATATTCAGGTTAGTAGACGCTTGAGATTCAACATACACGATTGATGGCTAAATAGTATCTATAGATATCTGGTGGTGCCATATCAATTGCTTCTTTCGAGCGTGATTTTGGCTATAATTACAAAGGCGCATATATAATCAGTTCAAAATGGCAAACGGGTTTCAATTCTGCCTCCTACATTGGCCAATTATTTGGAGCCATTGCCACTGGATATCTTGCCGATAGATTTGGGAAGCGGTTGATGATGGGATTTGGGTGCATATTGAGCATTATTGGTGTATTCCTGCAGGTGTTTGCTCGGTCGTCAGTGGTTTTACTCGTAGGCAAGGTAAGATCGATCCCCCCTTTATAACTCTGGATTGAACTAATATATCAAAGCTTATCAATGGTCTTGCCTTGGGTGCGTTTCTCACCATTCCGTCAAGCTATGCTGCCGAAATATGTCCTGCGACTATACGAGGCCTAACCACCTCTGGGGTTCAACTACTCATTTCTATCGGTCAACTCACGGGCAATCTCGTTCTTAAGGGCACGGGGACATTTGCCTCGGCGAATGCCTACAGAATCCCCTTTGCTCTTCAATTTATTTTTCCAACAATCATTCTTCTCGGTCTCCCATTTGCACCCGAATCGCCTTGGTATCTGCTCCGTCATTCTCACATGGACAACACAACCTCGACCCTCGCTCGTTTAGGCTATCCATCTCCTCTTGACACCGCAGAAGAAATGACAACGATCATTTCAACAGAGTCTAGAAATTCCTCCGAAACCACCTATCTTGATTGTTTCCGAGGTTCCAATCTCCGTCGTACCGAAATCTCGATGGGTATCTTCGCTGTCGCTCAGCTTACTGGTGTTGTTTTCTCAGTTGGATATTCGAGTTACTTCTTTGAACTTGCTGGCATGTCTGACTCTAACGCATTTACGTTATCGGTTGGGGTTACGATTTTGGGATTACTGGGAGTGATTTGTTCATGGTTTCTTATCAATAGATGTGGACGTCGTTCTACATCTTTTGTCGGAACAGCCATGTTGACATTCTTGCTCTTGCTGATTGGTATACTGGATATCTTACCTAATTATTCCAGCAAAGGACCAGCTTATGGTCAAGTAGCTTGTGTGATCGTTTTCTCGTTTATCTATCTCTCGACTATTGGGCCAATGGGGTGGGCACTCTTTGCTGAAATTCCTTCATCATCATTGCGTTCCAGGACAGTTGGGTTGGGTATAGTGGTACAGAGTGTGTTTGGTATTGTCATGAATATTGCTATTCCACTGTTGATAAATCCAGACTCGGCAAATCTGAGAGGAAAGATTGGGTTCATTTTTGCCGGGACATCAACCTTGGGAACGTTATGGGTCTGGCTTAGAGTTCCAGAAACTAACGGGAGGAAATTTGATGAGCTGGACTGGTTATTTGAGCAAGGAATACCGGCGCGAAAGTTCAAAGGGTATAATGTGCCTCTATGAAGGAATTGTTTGGGTTATGTCAGCGATATGAATTATGTTAAATCTTTCGGTTATGGGAGCAGGAAAATTACGGCGCTGACTCAATTTTTGGATATATTCTTTTACGTCACAGAATAGCTTTGGAAGGACCGGGCATATGAAAATTTTAATGTTTTATGATTGAATTTTGAAGTCCCTAAACATTTCGCTTGATTACATGACTGATTGACGGCACTGATCCATCTTCCAAGTCTCAAACTATATTCCTTCAATAACTCAGATTCCACTTGAATTTCGACTAATCCATCAAGTTCCCACAAAATTGCATATGAAGCTGAAAACGTTGTCTGATTTTTTCAATAAAATGGCCAGATCGAAACGTGGTGGCTGCCCCGCAGGGACATGATAACGGTCACCGCATATTGGAAGACGATTGAAGCAATCGCCCCATATGAACTTTACCACATTGGGACATATTCATCGTACCCCATTTTATCCATCGACTCGGTAGGTCCCGACTCCCGCCTGTTAGTCTACCAATACTTTGGACACATCACGAGAATCGGCCCGAATTTGTGACAGATGGCACCCACAGCTGGGGATTGTGGAGACTGTCATAGCTTCACGATTAAGGGGGGCCGTTGGGACTAGTTGGGGCGTCGTGGACATTTATATTCAATCTAGTCCAAGGTCTACGGAGCTAAGGGTCTTATAGCGAACGGACTTCAATGAAGAATTTGCGTTAGATTGTTCGTACAATTAGTAGACGACGGTCTGCGGAGTTAAGAGTTTCAAACCGAATAGAATTCAACGAAGACTTTGCATTAGATTCCCCACGCAATTGGTAGACGGCTTCACAAATGCTGTCTGTATGTGTCATGGCCTTGGTAATATGAGAAAACCGCTGCTGCATGTAGTACATACAAGGAGGATGCTAATCTTACCGACCTAAACGTTATCGAGGTTTAGCGAAGAAGGGTTCAAATAATATTGGGTACTCGTACTCGAAGCTCGACAATATCCGGGCGATCGACCCAGTTTCGGTCCCCGGATCATCCTCAATGGAGATACTGATGGGTATGTATGTTTGCCAAGCTGGTCCAAATCAAATAGAGTTATACCGAACAACGGATCATCTATTCGCCATATACGGATGGGCGAGTGGGCGGAGTTACGACCCGAAGCTATTATGACGGGCCGGATTTTGCTACATCAAGATCCAGGACCGGTACGGGTTTCTTAGTACAGCAAATATCGTACAGCCATAACAGTTAACCTCTTGGGGTAAATCAGCAAGATTGCCGGCGTTCTAATCTCTGTTCATATGCTACAGCCGTACACAATGGCCATCTTGATGTGTATTAGATGCCACCATTCATTGATCTATAAGTTTGATTAGCTCTAGTACAGCCACGAGATTGTGAGGGTGCACGGACCCTCTATGCACGTGACCGGTTATACTAGCCATTTTAGCTAGTCTTTCCAAGTATAAGTTGGAAGCCTCGCTTCCAACTTCCTCTTAGATCTTTATCAATAACTAAACCATTAAAACAACTCCTTTTTAGTTCATAGTCCTCACAGAGATCAGTATCATGAGCACGCTATTCACAGCGCAGTCTAGTACAAATGAACCTGGCTATACGGGCACGTGTCATACAGACATCCCCTTTATATAGACATTTTTTTCAATCTTTTAAAATTTTATATAATAAATTTGATTTGGATAAGTATTCCTTTATATAAAAGATTATAATCTTATTTATAATAATATTCTTATAAAATTGATAATAATAATCCGAATTTTGATTTATTATATAATAAATCTATAAATTCATCTAAAAAATTCAATAAAATTAGAAAGACTAATAGTATCCTTGTATGTGTGTAGTGCACGTGCCACATCACGTGTTTTCCAACAAGTATAAAACAAAACTAAATATATAAAACGAGATTAAATAACAAAACTGGATTTTTTTATACAGACATTTAGGCCTCGAAATTTTTAGGCCCTTATAGCCAGGTTCATCTGTATTGCATTAGAATTGACCACCGTATCCGTCGTCTTAGCTTCTAATTAGGCTTCTATTTAGTCTCGTATTTCTCACCCTTCTGTTGCATCTTTACAATATCATCAACAAGTATTAACTCCAGCGCATAACTTTAGCAATCACTCGAAACCGATCTTCAAGAGTAATCGAACAAATTCATCCACACATTCCACATATCATATCAAAACCTCAACACCTTCAATTCAAGACCTAGCATCCATATGGAGAGATCTGGAAAAGAATACAAGTGCTCCGGTACTTCGTGTTGTGGAAAGAGTGTTTGGGTACAAGACTTCATTCCCAAGCAATGCTTTCATTGTGGAGGAACTCAGATTTCGCCAGCTGAAGAAGCTGTCAAGGGAGATGAATCTAAGCCATCAAAGTAATGAAGGAACTTCAAGATGCTGAATGCAGGATAAGAAGTGGTACATGTGCAGGTGCCTTGTAGATTCTAGGAGGGAGGGAGAGAGCGAGTCAAACTCGGGAGCTGATGGGGGTTAAAAAAGTAGCAGGCTACTAGATTCCTCGCATTTTGACAATCCAATCATATGCAGCTCAACTTACATCCTATAAAATGCATATATCAAACAAGTGATTTGACCACCACTGTCTAATTCCCCATCAATTCACCTCTCCCAAAAACTCAACTTGAATCTCAAAATCTCTCCACCTCTGCCTTTCAATATCCTTAAACATAATATCGGCGACCTTTCTATTCCCCGTCATGATTTTCTCCTCTTCTACCTCCTCAATCCCCAAACTCCTCATCAAACCCCTCATCGCCGCGTTCTTCTTCATCGTACCCGCTTCCACAACATCCACATTCATCTCACAACTCAACCTCAAAAGTAGTTCCATCAATATCTTGCCGACCCCATGACCCCTTCCCGTTTCCTCAAGAATCGTACCGATATTCGCGAAGCGGGGTTGATGTTGTAATTCATTCACGAGTCCTATGCCTACAATTTTGCCATTTTCCTCTACTAAAAGTGCTAGGGCATTGCGTGAGGTTTTGGAAGTGGAAAAGCGTTGAGTGTATGTTTTTATCAGATCATGAGAATCGGACTCTTTCCAGCTAGTATCGTCTGGAGTGCGGTTGTTGGGGTCGTTTAAGGGGTTGCTGAAAATGCGGACTAGATGGTCGTAGCGGCTTGGGATTAGACGAATGAAGCGGAGATGGGGATGAGATGGGATAGTTATTATCCAATCTTCTGTGAAGAGCTTTGAAGATTCTAATGACTTCATATTGAATTTTGGGGGGTTGTGTTAATTTGTCAAGGAAGATGTCGACGGGAATATATTTATAGATGTGTTCCTAGAGTGGGGTAGAGAAAGAGTCGTTGCAAGATCCGCATTGGTATTCCCAAGACACTCTTTTAACAGATGAGTCTTATCACTAGGCTTCCATTTCGTTGCCTGTTGAATATTAGCATTTTGACAATCATCGCCATAGACAACCTTGGAAGAAGCTGTTGTCCCATATGATATGTGAAAATAACAAAACCCTTCAAAGCCCTTGTGGACTGTAATCCATCCGTCTAGATGCAAGATATCTATGAGAGCGACAGAGTCCTCTATCCTTAGCGGGTCTTCTTACCTCGTGCTGATCGGTTCTTCAAAATTATATACTTTAGAAGAATAGTGCGAAAATGTTGGTTCATGTTAAGACATACGAAGAAGACTTAGAATAAGTACACTTGTTCAGGTGGTCTTCTGCCACGCTTATGCAACTTCAAGTCGAGATGCGGAGAACCCTGTCTGGCAAGTGTTACTTACCTAGGCTACGGCAATTTGGCATGAAGATGGGAAGGACAATTTAAATTGATGGAATTTAAAGAGAAGATATGCCGGAAGCGCGAAAACGATGAATAAATAGGAATCACCTGTCTGGATACGTTAGATTCAGCTTCTCTACTGGTGTATGAAGTGAAATTTGATATTGTATTCCTCCTCGTATCTGCTCGAATTGTAGAGAAAGTAGCATTTAGTATTATGAGATTTTCCATGCATCTGATCTCTGATGCAATCTGATTCTGTATGACCATTATCACAAGTATCGCCCAATTTGTTGATTGTCCTGCTGAAGTTTCATGATTAGTTGGCAAGTATAAGACTGATTGTCCGACTTGGTGCTACCTAATGTGCGGGGTTACTATCAAGGCTACCTACCTCAAACATGCCAACACAACCCCCAGCTCACGTCCAGGACAATCCATCCCTAGCCCCACTGAGCCTCTCTCCTTTGATCATTCACCCCAAAAAACATATTCGCCGCGTTCTAAACATCGCACCGCACCGCACCCAACCATGATCCCAGCCAATCAACTCATCGCCCAAGTCCGCAGTAATCTCCCTCCCTCTGACCTCCAAGCCTTCTACGCCCAATGGGCCTCCACCTACAACACTCACATCGTCGCGTTCCAAAACTACGTTGCCCCAACGCTCATCGCGCAAATCGCTTGCCAGTCTCTCCACTATCCCACCCTCCGCATTCTCGATGCCGGATGTGGCACTGGGCTCGTGGGGGTTGCGCTTGCAGAGAGCGGTGCTACGTACATTGATGGCCTTGATTTTTCGCCTGCCATGCTCGCTCAGGCTCGTCTAACGGGCTGTTACCGCAACCTGTTCGTAGGAGACTTGTTGCAGACTACTGAGGTGCCGGATGGAACGTATGATCTGGTGACTTGTGCTGGAACATTTACGTATGGACATGTTGGTCCTGATCCTGCACTAAGGGAGTTTTCTCGGATACTTGTTCCAAATGGTCTCATTATTGCTACTATTCTCGAGGAGGTTTGGGAATCGGGGGGGGTATAAAGCTGAGATTGAGAGATTGGAAGCAGAAGGAATACTGGATGTTGTTAGTGTGGATTTGAATGATTATCGAAAGGGATGTGATAAAGCGCAAATGGTTGTCTTGAAGAAGAAAGGTATTGATCGAATGATGTAAAAAAGTAATGGTACATTGATTTGCGATTTGTTTTTCTTGATATCAATATTTATTGTTTGGCATTACCTAGAAAGCAAGATCATCCTTGGTGCTATTCTCAGCAACCTTATCCTCACCACCATCTTGGACCTCTCCCATAACCATGCCTTGACTTTCCGGCAAGGGAACCTTATTCTTTCCTTTCCTATATACTCTCTCATCCCTTGGATCAAATCCACCCTGTCCCCAGGTTGCCCATTCTGGAGTCTCGGCACCCACATAATCCTCTGGGCCAAACTTCTCTCCACTCTCCAAGCACTCGAAAAACTTCTTGTAGTCAATCCTCGTATGCCATTTACCCGCAATGTTGAATCTATCAGATGCAATCAAGATACAACAGCTGTGAGCATGTTCTGCTGCAATACCATACCCTAATCCTCTCTTCTGGAGGGATGCGGTAAGAGCTTCGACAAAAGCGCAGACCTCTTCATAGAATGGTACATTTTGCATCGTGAGTCCTGCACCAGCGGAAGACGATGTTCCGCAATATGTGACTCCTTTGACTTCCACGAAACAAGGCAATCCTTTTTCGACAAGATCGGCATAACCTTCCGCTTCATCTTCGATATTGAAACCCTTTACAAGCGTAAGTCGGAATACGGTACGCTGTTCAAATCGACGCTCGCGGAGGATTTCGAGACAGCGCTGGAAACGTTCCCAGAAATCTCGATGGAGGGGTCTGTCAATTTTACGCAGAGAATCCTTGTTTGAAGCATCGATACTAACGTAGAGTTGAGTGACAGGCTGAAGGGTGGCTAGTTGATCTGGATGTTGTGCATTGCAAACAAGGAAGGTGGAAATGTGTTCTTTGTGGAGCATACTCGTGAACTCGTTGATGTGAGGGTAAAAAATTGGTTCGCCGACTAAACTTAGAGCACAGTGGCGAATGCGCATTGCTTCCGCAAAACGTTCGGCTCGGACACCAGGAACACCTCTCATCATTTTGATTTTCTTGTAGTGTCCAGCCTTGACACCATCGAAGATCATTTCTGGTGGGTCTACCTTCCATCTCCAGGTGGTTCCAACAGGGTTGGTGCCGTGTCTCCAGCAGAAGACACATTTGTTAGAACATGACAATGATGGTGTAGTCTCCATACATTGATGAGATGCAATGCCATAAAATGAATATTTATAACAAGAACCTCTGCCTCGCAAAGCCGATTTCGTCCACCTACAAATCTTGACTCCTGAATGCGACCCTACAATTGAGTAGCCTTGCTTTGTTAAAGCTGCATATGTAGGTGAAGTTTTTGGAACCATTTCCTTAGCGACAACTGGAGCTGTCTTGGCCTTCCCCTTCTTCAATCCGACTGTCGTGAAGTCTATCTCGAGTTCTTCCGGTTCTTCACTAGTAGTATTGTCTATGGTTTCTGTATTATTCAGAACACCTCCAATATCCTCTAAATCGTTCAGACTGTCGTCTTTCTTTTGCGTCTTGGCTTTTCTCGAAGCAACATTTTGTTCATCAAAAAGAACTTCCCCATCATCGTCATCCTCAATATCCTCCACATCACTTTCTACCGCATCTCCACTTCCAACAACCCCTTCACCTAGACTTCCAGTCTTTGCAATATGCTCCAGCACATCTACCACTCCTTCCTTCCATTCCGCCAACCTTTCCTTTGCGTCCGTCTTTGCATCGCCCATTCCTAGAGGGAACGCTCTCTTTCTTCCCGTCAATTTCGCTAGCCATTTATCCACGTCCTTAGCCTGCGAACAGAATCCTTCTTCCTCCGTTGGCCAACCCTCTCTATCCCCAAACCCGAACACTGAGTACCCTACCAAGGGCGACAATGGCGCTGTATCGATTCTAAAATCATTATGTGTTTCTTGTAAATGTTCCAGGAAATTGTCCAACACAGTATCGATATTATAACTGGGGATGAGGACTAAATAAAAGTAGCTAACTCCAGATTCGCCCTTTGGTGGGTTAATGAAGTAGTCATCGTAGTCAATATATGACAGGTCGAGTAGTTGAGCTTCGAGAAATTGAATTTTTTGCCCAATAGCACGTCCAGAGAGATCGCCTCTAATGCTCTCCACAAAGGAATTTGCGGTCTTTTCTGTCGTGCCAGTCAATGATGAAAAGAAAACGAGTGGTTGAATCTTTTCGGGGCTAGTTTGCAGGTTTTCCTCGGAAGATTTGCGTTTTTTAATGCCTCCAACTATTCTTCGTGGGGCTTTGATGCCATTGGCTTTCTTCTCGTCAATCACAGGTGGTGATATCTTTTCTTTCACCGCAGGTAGAACCGGCGATGAGGGCAAAGGCGATGCAGATAATTTCTCCCTCACTGTTCGCGGACGAAGGGTTATCCTGATGAGTATGAGGATCATGGCCGTCGTAAGAATTATCGGAATGCGATAAAGATGCCATAATACGACGATATCTACATTGTAGAAGTATTAGTATTTTTTCAATGCACATAGGAAAGCGAATCACTTACCATCGATCTCATAAGACCAAATCGGCCTCGAAATCCAGCTATCGTAAGGCATTTCTATACAATGTCGATATTGCGCGAATGTACAATAAACTTTCAAAAATTTGGAGGGGAAGTCAAAATCGTGGGGCATGGTGCGGCCGCTGCTATACTAGCGTTGCCCACGCCACCACTAGAAGAATGGGGATTCGCAATGCCCGCGCATCTCTTGTAAATGCTCACTGGGCACTCACCGGGAGCAATGCTTTGAATATCGAATAAGTTAAATCCACTCTTCAAAACTTTACACCGCTTAATAAATAACATTGATTCAGTCTCGGGTTTCAATTTCAACACATTCCATATTTTGATCTTTTTTTTTCGAACTTGAAGTACTGGATCCTCGTTTTCTTCCTCCTCCCCACAGAACCACACCTCATTGACTTGAGCCGCAATCACGCGTAAGCAATCTTCAAGCCTCAAATATGCGCATGAATGATAGGAATTGTCTTTAATAACATCTACGCGCAAGTAGTCTCGTGCAAATCATCAAGAAGACCAATCGTTTAGATTATATCAATTTCATTGACGGATAACCGATACAATATGTATCTTATATCCCTTACATTCAATCCTTGTGCCAAATATCATCTGCTGAGGACAGCCGCCCGAGTGAAGATCCGTGTCTCATCTCATATATGAATCATATATGAATGAGCATACCATGAACACCGAAATCGAATACCAGCCGTCATAAGAGAGCATAACACAAAAACATGCAGAAATCCGTCCTCCCTGCCAATTCCAGACACCAAACAGCCATATTAGTACCTATCCCAGAACCACAAACCCTATGATATTCGCCTTGGGAAAATTGAAGCAAGTAGAACTCCCTTGTCCCTAATCCCACAGTCCATTCCGTTCCGTGATCCATGTCCATTAAGATTCATTTGTAGTCCAGCCATCAGTACGTTCGTCTAATCAATAGGTACAGGCCGAAGTAATTTAGCCTATTGTATTGCCCATGCTACTACCCATACTACTACCCATAGCGTTTCCCATAGTATTTCCCATAGCATTTCCCATAGCATTTCCCATAGCATTTCCCATAGCATTTCCCATAGCATTTGCTATAGCGTTTGCGCCTGGCTCTGCGCCGGCGGGAGGATCCGACAACTCGTCCCTTCTAATCATTACCCGCTCGTTACAGATATCGATGAATTGCTCAAACTTGTGAATTACTAAATCCTTTTGCCTCAGCTGTTCCTTCAAATCTTCTACTTCTTGCTTCCAATCGGCCTTGATTTTCTCTACTTCTGCTTGGGCATTCGCTACCTCAGTTCGAAGCTCGGCGCGGAGTTTCTCTTCGAATGACATGGGAGGCTTTTTGTAGAACGTGGGAAGAGACTCCATAGCTGTGGGTTCAACACGAGTAGGGTCGCGTTTGATTGCGGCTCGGGCATTGTAGATGTCACGAGGAAGGAAGCGTATAGTAGGATTGTCACGATGGAGAATCTCAAGGGTTTCTTTTACAGAAACACCTGAGAATAGTGTTAGCAATCCATTCATATATGTGAACGGGCAGGACGTGATATACCGTTTTCCTCAAGAGCCTTTACAGCAGCAATTGCTTTGGGATCTAATTTTCTAGCTCCCGGGTGCTCGGTGGGACTTTCGCTTGGAGGATGATTGTGTGTTAAATGCTCTCCATCAATCCGACCTCGTAGAAGCCAAGAAGTTTTGTTTTCGAGACCAAAAACTCCAAATTCACAACCACATTTACGCGATTTGGTCTTACGTTGTCGCTGTTCACCGGGCACCTTCTCCTTGTTGGTTCCACCGCGATCACAAATTAAGAACACTTTCTTCAGACCTCTATTGTCGCGTTTAGATCTGCCAATGACAAACGCATAACCATGTGTCAAAGCGTGTGCTTGCGCAGCTGCAAAAAGGGCCTCGAAAGTTGGATAACTACCTCCTGGTGGGGCAGATAACATTTCACCAGGAGTCACTTCCGGAGCTTCGGTTTGATCATGTTCATCCGCCGGAGAAAGAAGGGAACCGTTAGGGTCCAATTGTTGATCAAGCGCAAGCTGAGGGTCAATCATAGACATATCCTGAGTGGAACTTACCGGTGAATCTTGCGGTCTCGTAGATCCGAGGTTTGAGTTGGCGGGGGAGGGGTTCATGGACGGGGGTCGATGAACACCAAGACTTTGTCCTTGCATCGCGGGGGATTGTGATTGCCGTTGCTGCGTTGCGAAATCTCGACTTTGATTCATGGCAGATGGGGGAGTTGGGTGAACGGCATGAGTGACGGTCATGGATTGATTTTGCGGGGTATGCTGAGGCGCCATGTGAATTGCTGCACCCATGGGAGGTGGACCATTTTGTCTCTGAGGCTGTCGCTGAGGAGTTTGACCATTCGCAGCATTACTCAAAATACCTTGAGCAATTTGTTGTTCTGCAGATACTCCATTGTTGCCATTTTGTCTCGGCGGAACTGGTTGCTTATTGGCGTATGGAGTTGAGTATGGAGAATTGTGCTGCTGAATTGGTGGACCGCGAATACCAGTTGAAGGTGGTCTTGGGTAAGCAATGTTTTGTTGACCAAGATTTTGTTGAACTGGGAATATGTGACGTTGTGCATTTGGTTGTTGATACGAATTTCTGGTAGGATCTTGAGGTGGTAAAGACATGATGGAAATTGATAAAGCTCGATGGCTCGTATCGCAAAGTGGTCAACAAAAAGTGGTGAATGTATCAATAGAGAAGAACTTTGGAGTGTGGACTCATCAGGAAATTTACTGACTTTAGACCAGTTGTCGATGATTGGATGGCTTAGCGAAAAACTGAAGATTTATGCAACAAATGGCAACAATCGAGAATGGCTCGAGGATGGGGTTTTGGTTTGGTATCAATGTATGTATCATGAACCTTGGAATGTAAATAGCCCGAAAGCTAAGGCTTAAGGCGGCAAGTGCGGCAAAATCGACGGAAATGGCGTCAGTGTAGTGGATGGTGGGGTTTTGTTAAGTACAGCTGAAGCATCAGTTCAGTATCTAGATGGAAATATTGTGAAGACATCCCTAGTATGCAATATTCATGGATAGATAGATAATTCAATCACGATAACAATTTCTTGAGGATATACTACTAGAAAGAACTAGGTAGATTCATATGTATAGTCAATCTTTGAGCATATATACCCCAGGTACTACTCAATCAGGTAAATTGATTTGTACACCCAATGTTTTCTAAAGATATCTATTAAAAGAAGTTATGGCCGAGCAAGTTCAACCTGATGGTGAGTACTCCACGAAATGATTGATCGTATAATAGATCTGGACAAAGCAAGCCATTCCTTGATTCTTTTATGGAAGGAAACAATAGAACCCGTCGAAGATAATGATATTCTCACTATCATAGTCATGATCACAAGTAAGGAACAGGCATGCAAGTATATCATGTCAAATTACAATAATAGGAATTTATATTCACGACGCTGGTATCCCCCTTCAAAGAAATATCCTCAACTGCTTTTTTGCATTTTGGTATAATAAGTAGTCTAATGCAAGTCTACAAAAGTTGGATGAATTCCGGATTAGGCCACCAATGTATTATTCGTAGGCAATACCAATTAGAATGCTATTCCCAAAGGATGCCATAGAACCTCACATACAGAAAACAGAATGTTCATTGCTTCTGTCCCAATCATTGTAACGCAATAGTCGCATATCAAAGTGTTTCGTCTTAAGTCGCTCCATCTGTATATCTAGAGGAAGTAATCGGGAGTACCTATCGCCATAGTTAGTATAAGGTGCAACAGATATTTGAATTTGTAGGGCACTTACGACGTGATACCATTGGTTCTCCAGCTCTTGGGCATGGATCAAATTGTAGGCTGCATTATATTAGAGACTGCGAGATCGAGGAGGATAAAGTTGCTACTTACAAAGTATATTTAAGGTGCTCATCAATCTCCATGATTGCTGCTTGGTTACCACATCTGTAGCAGTAATTGGGGGCTATTTTATGGTTAGCATCAGACACCGCTGAAAGAGATAAAGGTACCATACCTGAGAAGATTGTAACTACGTTTCTATCTTGAGACCAATTATATCCCTCCATGACCAATTGATGAGCCCTTGCGACTAAGGTCAATCCGTTATTATGGTTGAACGCCTCCGAAATGTCTTGTCCGAAAGTGTAACCTGCTCCTCTAGGGGATATTCCCCATCCGCATCTGTCATCTGGATCCGACCATAGCAAGTCGCACATGGGACCTTCATGTGGCACTTCTTGTATACGATCAAGAGCTCTGATGTTGTCCAACGTGTCAATGCTGGGGGAAAGACCTCCGTGGAGACAAAAGATTTGGTTGTCGATGAGGGCGGTGAGGGGAAGGTAGTCGAAGAGATCGGTAAAGTACTTCCAAACATTTGCATTTCCATATTTTCGGAGGCACTCGTCGTAAAATCCATAAACTTGAGTGATCTGGCGGGATTCGTGGTTACCGCGGAGGATGGTGATTCTTTGGGGGTATCTTATTTTTAGAGCAACTAAAAGAGTGACAGTTTCGACTGAGTAATAACCTCGATCAACATAATCACCTATGATAACGTGTCAGTAATTCCAGGAAATGACAGTAAGGGATAGGAGGCATGCCCATAAATAGATAATTGGTATCTGGGTTTGGTCCACCAATCCTGAAGAGCTCCATTAGATCATGGAATTGCCCATGAATATCTCCGCAGACAGTAACAGGGCATTTCTAGATCGTTGATCAGCTCTTTGAATTCCAACACGAAAAGGGCAAGCATACCACCGGCTGTACATTCGACTCGTCTTGCAATACTTCTCGTGCCTGGTAACACGTTCTTGATTAGCTTGCTCACACTATGCAGTCTGAGAATATGACAAGATTCGCAAACAATAATACCTTATCGCAAAGCCTCTGAACGTCGACCTCGGCCAGTTGCTTGCACGCCATCAAGTTCTCAATCCACCCATCAAGAGTTGGTATTGAAGCAGGTTCCGCTACTGGAGATAATCCCGTGGGCTCAACCGTCCTGCCTACATCTGCCATATCTGTATCCATTGTGTTCATTCTATCGTATGATAAATTTGATGGTTTGTTGTTAATTTGGTTGTCGATATTGAATTGCTCGAGCTTGGTGACGACAAGCGCGCGGGTTGGTCGTCAAAAGGGCTATTTAAGTTTGTTGTTCTTTTCGGGAAGCGGTCCGCGCAACTTCAACTAGTATCTTATGTTGAGAATCGCAGAAGCAATTTTATCATAAGATTTCAGGGCGTTCGTCGTACAGAAATGTTTGTGGAGGGGCTTTCAGGTTGTAGAAGCGGTGCGCAGATTATTTGAAAGGAACAGCTCCTCGCTTAATAAGCAGATTTCAAGATCGCAATGAAGAGAGGATTTGGCATTTATATTTGGAAGAGGCAAGAGAGCATGCGTCAAGGCAGATGTCATATTTATTAGCTTTATTTTCTCAACTTTATTTATCAATGAATTACGGAAGCAAGATTAAGTATTAGCAACAGCGAAAGGGATGTGAATATCTTATTAAATTCATAAATCCAACGACTAAATTGCTGTAGGAGTGTAGATAGACATCTACGTAAATAGTATTTCTTGAACATTGTGTGAAGATATCTTTGGCCGAGTTTTAAAGTTGGTTTTGATATGTATACCAGTTTGCCCATTCGATACAGTATTATGCCAAGCCTAACCCTACGCGTCTGGGACCATTGACAATATCTATCGGGGTTGAACCAATGAGACTGCTAAAGTCTAAAGCGACTTCGGAGAGCATCTTTGCATGTTCTCTTGCCTGATCCATACAATTCGTCCATACTTGACCATTCTTATCGGTGCTGCTAAGCTGTCGTGCAAGAATAACATTGAACGCATCAACCTGCTCTTTGGCCCATTTGACACATGCGCTCATAAGAGGCTGTGGAAAGCAGGCTTGAAAGGTTGACACAGTATTCCGTATTATTGTGAAGTACACGAATGATACCTCCCAGATATATTGATGAAGATTACCTTCGAATATACATTGTCTTTTATACAAATTAGTGGAGCCGGTTAAATAAAAGTTATTGAAGCATACCTTGATCTCTTATGAATGATATCCCCCCGAGCTTCAAGATACGCTTCTCTTGCCCGATCCTCGAAGCCAAGACTTGTTAACCAGCTGATATTGCGTTTAACTTTTTTCGGTTCATTATGTGTGTCAACAAGTTCACGGGTGATTAGTTCTGCAAGTCTGGTGGCTCTTTCGTCTGCTTTAAAACTAATGAAATCCTGGGCGACGATATTGCTTTTAAGACCCTTGGCTAAAGAATTTAGTTTTGCAACTCGTTGGACTGCCATGTCAAAATGCTGCAGTGCGATTTCGATATCCAACTCATCAACCTGACTTTCCACCCACCGCAGATTTTGCTGCTTGCCATCAACTTCGATAAGCATATCTTTGATGTCCGAAAGTGTCTCAAGTAAATCTGTCTTCTTTAACAATCCCGGGTCACGAGAGGCAAAGTAGTTAATCGTTTCTTTGGCCTTGTTGCTCGTTTCCAGTTCCGAACGGAGGCCTTTATGAAGCTCTTCTACTGCCTTTCGAAAGTTCATCATGAGAGAGGACTTTTCCATATCACCTGGTTTTTCCGTTCGATAGGTAAAAGATTCCTGACCTACACCTCTAATCATGATCGCATCGGCCAACTTATTACGCACACTAGTCCCTTCACTCGTCCCTGCAAGGTCAACAATTTCGATGTCTAACAGTGGCCAGCATCTGTCTGCCACCAACTTTGATGGCGCTTGTCGTTGATCGGCTCCCTCAACTTTTCGCTTTTTTCTTGATGCGACTAGAAGATGATCATTCAACAGAACAATCTGCATGGCTCTTCGAGATTTCCAAGTAGCATTATCAAGCTCTATCCAAAGCCCGGCATTTTGAACCACGTGACGACCAGGGGCCGCTGGTAGAAACTTTTGGGAGCCCTCAATGGTCTTCCATAAAGCCTAGCAAAATTAGTACTCCTACCAACTAATACTTGAAAAGCGTGGACCTACTTGAAGCTGCGAGTTCCACATGACAGTTCGGTCTGCCACAGAACTTCGCTTGTCCCTTTTGCTCAAAGCTGGTGGAAAGCCGTCAAAATCAGTCGACGAGGATGATGGACCTTGTGAAGAGGTAGTTCTTAGCGCAGTGGTATTGGTTTTGAGCTCCGCCATCAGATTTCGGAGTGCGCGCATCTCCCCTTTGAGCTTTTCTGCCTCCTTACTAATCTTGATGAACTGCGTTCGATTTTGATACACATTTTGCTGTAAATCCGTAGAAGTACGATTCTTCATCTTCCTCAGATTGGTTTGATAGTCCTCAATATCTTGTTCCGATGCATCACTTAGTAGTCCCGCTACGTACACATCTGGCCTCAAATTGGGATCGCGCAGAGCTCGTTGGTCTACTACCAAGCCAGGTCCTCTCGCCGGCGAGGGACCTCGTGAACGGTCATTTGCTGGGGCATACTGAGCTGGTAAATTGGGAACAGATGGGAGAGGAGGAGCGGAAGGGTCGAAGTCAGAGGGAAGATTGTTAAATCGAGTAGAGTATCGCCGTTTCACTAGATCAGATGTCTATGACTTCTATTAGCCGCCATACCAAAAATAACTAGACCTTTCTAACAAGAGAACTTAAGATAAACTTTGACATACCTTTCCGCCAGGCTGAGGACGTTGCGTGGGCGGGGCATTAAAGGATGGCTGCCCAGCACTTCGTGAAGCATCTCCTCCGGTTTGTGGAATGGGACCAGATATCTGTTTGGGAGCACTTATTGCTGGGCGACCCTTCCTCTTAGTCCTTAGAGACACGCCTTTCCTCTCGTCCGACATAATTATGTAGTTACGGCGTCAGGAAGAGCCAAAAAAGAGGGTTGAGTTGATGAGTATGAGGAAGTTATGTATCGAAAGGGACGTGTTTTAAGGTTCAGGTTGATCCATAGACATATATCCCAGAGTAGGAGTAACCGAAAGGAGCAAGCGCTCCCGCACACCTCCAGCTATGTTTGTCTGTACCTAATATGGTCAATTGGACTTGAAAATAAGAAAATCAATTAAAGATATTTCCAATTATCATGTAATTAATAAATATATTGAATAATTCAATTGAATTGTGAAGCCAATGTCTAGGTGAGAGGATTATGACGACGAACTACCTAGTAGCTACCCGTACTGAGTGCCAATCAATCAATCTGACAAGGACGCGACGATTGTCCTTTCAAAATATTTGGTGGGTGGATTTAGATTGGTCCGAGAGCCGCTGGACTTAAAATTCCCAAAATTTATCGATAGCTTTGGCCGTAAGAAACATTTCTGAGCTTTGGAGACTTGAGATCAACCCCATCAATACCGTAGACGACCACAGCTGATAAGCTACTTCGTTTTTCTTCCCGAATCTTTCTTTAATATTGCATAAATTTCTACGAAATGGTTCAGACTTCCACAATCGTCGCTGCCAGTGTTGGCACAGTTGCTACTGGATTGGTCGGTAGGTGATTTCCATTCTCGAATAGAATTTCCAAATTTGCTCACAATTCTCATCATAGCCTACGCAATTTATTTCGACCATAAGAGACGCACCGATCCAAACTTTCGCAAACAATTGAAGAAAGAATCGAAACGACAAGCAAAAGTCGCGAAGGAGGAAGCGGAAGCTCACAATGAGAGACAAAAAGAAGTTATCAAGGCAGTGGTTGTAGAAGCCAAGGAAGATGGGTTCCCCGTAGACGTGGAGGAGAAAGAGGCATATTTCATGTCAGAAGTTGCTAGAGGAGAAGGCTTAAGCTCAGAGGGTGAGTGATCTTCACGAAGCAGGCCAGGTCTCGAATCTAACACTCGATCACAGGTGGCGACCCCATAGAAGCAGCACTTTGTTTTTACAAGGCACTCAAAGTTTATCCTCAGCCCAATGATTTAATATCCATCTACGACAAGACAGTGCCAAAGGTAGCTTCTCACATTCCAATTTTATTAACCAAGAGACTGACAAAAGACTAGCCGGTCCTCGATATTCTTGCAGAAATGATTGCAGCGGATGCAGCTTTAGATGTTGGACCTTTTGGCGGCAGTGGTTCGGATAGTGGAATTCCTGGCGTTGGCCTTGATTGATTAGTTTGGTTGTTGTCTCAATATACATGTATTCTGAACCTCCACTCTTCCTTATCACCCAAACTTTTTACCGATCTCACGAACGGCGACTGGATAAATTCCGAAACCCCAGGGTGGACTGTATAAAAGTCCAATGTACATCAATTCGCATGCTTGGCGTCCGTCGGTTCTCGCATTACGCATCACACCTAATTTGTACATAGTATCCATACTGTCAATATGGGCCTGGTTGTTATTTGCAAGACTGCAAAAAGCCGTACGTAGGTATGTAATGCAAATCAGGTCAGCCAAGTTTATTGTTAGGTATGCCTAGCACCGTGCAGATCGCTTGTTTTACATTCCCCGCATTGAGTGCTCTGTAGTTTGACAAGTGTAAGATGATGAGCATGCTATTGCGATTGAGTAAACGTTATGTGATCTGTGTTGAAATTTTGTGTTGCTTTGGAAGACCTAGAGTGCCTCAAATATGAATGTGAATGTACAAATGTATGCGGACGTCTGGATGTATTTGACTGCTTGGAAAGATCTGGATATGCACTTGGGTGTGGATATCTATTAGAAAAATTGGTTATTTGAATGAATATGAATGCCTATAAGATGGCACTCCCACCACATGGCATTTAAGTCTTAATGCGTGCTCGATCTTACTGTGGAAATGTGATATGAGTATTGTACTTTCTGTCTCCTATGTAGAAACAATACCATGTTATTCTCATTTCGGAATCGTAATGTAGTCCACGAGGTATTTACTCCGCTGTGATAAGAAGATATCGAAGACTGACTACCTCTGCCTAGGTAGGTAATCGGTATCGGCAGTGAAATGTCTGTTTTATTCTAGAAGCGGGAGTTACATTAATAGGAGAGAAAGAGAGGGAAGTCAAGAATGATTGCATGACACTAGACACTAGCGAGCGGGATGATTAGAGCGACAGGGGTTTGAAATCGCGGTCGCGACAACAAAATCAACGTAATTAAATACAGCATCGATATTTGGGTTCTACCATCCTACCACCCACTTTCCTACCACAGAAATCAACAAATTCACCCCCTTACAATATATTGTAAATATCTTACTTTGCTAAGATCACTTTATGACATAGAAAGAAGAAAAAAATACACCGGTGATGAATACAACCCAATAAATTATCAACTCAACAGCCATGAGCTTGCTTGACTCCACCGCAAGTCCCTCCGGAAATGGAGCAAACGGGGTCGGAACGAGCACATTTCCTTCGATGGAACCCAAGGTGCTTGTTGACTTTCTTGCATCTGTTCTTGAGATCACTCTAGGAGCAACACGAGATGATCTTGAGCATACTGGTAGTCTTCTTTCTGAAGCACAATACTCTGATACAGCTCAGCGATGCACCAGATTTGCATCGGAATCTCACCAAGCTGTAATATACGTACAGAAAGATGCAGTTCCACGAGAGGCAGGGGATTCCCCAGATGATCCAAGTAAAAGCCCCATTCATTTGGTTCCAAAGAATGTTTGTTAACAGGGTGCAGGTCCTATTTTGTATAACTATAGTTTGTCTTCGGACATATCCTCGTCTTCTTCAACAACCGGATCTGTCGCTTTTATGAAAGGACCGCAACCTATAGACCCTTCGATACCCATATCTTCTCAAATACAACTTATTAATTTACCTGGCGCAGCATTGCCGAATGAATCCACAAATGGCCAGGTGGGAGCTTCTATTTTACATTCATTTGTGCATCTGGCGCTGGTGCCATACTTCGATGCGTATACAAAACAACAACAGGCAGCGAGTGGGAACCGAGGTATATCAGAGCTTGACGCCAAGACCGGTGTCTCTGCTACCAAGAAGAAGTTAGCAGAGTTGGAGTTGGCTTTACGACATCTTCAGGATAATGTCGATATTCCCGATTTGACACTTCAACTACACCCAATGGTGCAGCATGCACTTGATGAGGCAATCGCTCGCAAACGCAAGCCATCAGTGGACTTCATCCCGGAGAGATTGATGCACGACAGTGCTTTCCTCAACAACCTGCAGTCTTTAGTAAACGGATGGATCAAGTCAATACAAGCTATTACAAAGTTATCCCGGGATCCCACAAGCGGTACTGCATCACAGGAAATTCAGTTCTGGCTTGCAATGGAGTCCACGCTTGAAAATATTGGTGCACAATTAGCCAGCGATGGAGTGATGCTTACTCTTGAGATATTAAGACACGCCAAACGTTTCCAGGCTACTCTCAGCTTCACATCCGATACTGGGCTGAAGGAGTCAACCGATAAAGTACAGAAGTACAATCAACTTATGCGAGATTTTCCTCTCGATGAGTTGCTTTCAGCAACTTCGTTACAGAAGGTTGGTGATGCACTGGGTCTCATTTTTGGGCACTTGAACAAAAAATTGCGCATTTGTCCATACCCAGTTCGACGTGCTTTGCCACTAGTAGAAGCAATTTCTGCAGATCTTGACAATCGACTTCACTTTCTACTCCACGGTCGCTCCTTGATGCATTTGGAGTATCGAGATTTCCGAAAGTTAATGTCTGTCGCCGATTCAATTTGGGCCATTTGGGATGACAATCTAAAGGAGTTCACCAACGTTGCCCGAGAAGTCACACGTCGAAGAAACGAGAAATTCATGCCCATAAAAATCATCGGAAAGCACGCAGAGCTGCAAGCACGTCTGAAATATGTGAGCACCTTTAGAGATAACCACGAACAGCTACAGCGAACGATAATCAATGTTTTAGCACCCAAGGTTGGCGATGACGTTCCAGAGGGTGGAGCCAATGGAGTTGTTCTAGTTGAAGAGATGGGCGATGTGGATGCTGTTGAAGAAATCAAACAAGCTTGGGCTGCGTTGAGCAATATAGATATGCTCGATGTTTCTTCCGAAGGAACGCAATTGTGGATTCAAGCAGAGAGTACTTATAATGAACGAACATCTCGCGTCGAGAACTCAATTATTGCCCGATTGCGAGATCGATTAGCCACTGCCAAGACAGCAAGTGAGATGTTTAGAGTATTTTCTAAGTTCAATGCTCTATTTGTCCGACCAAAAATCCGTGGAGCTATCACAGAATATCAGACGCAGCTTATTGACAACGTGAAGCACGATATATCTTCCCTACACGAGCGATTCAAGCAGCAATATGGCCATTCCGAAGCTCATGCAATGGCACAGCTTAGAGATCTGCCTCCTGTTTCGGGAGCGATTATTTGGGCTCGCCAGATTGAGAAACAACTCAATGGATATATGAAAAAAGTTGAAGACGTACTTGGGACTGAATGGGCGCTTCACGCCGAGGGACAAAAGCTTCTCAGTGATAGCAATCTTTTTCGCAATAAGTTGGATACTCGACCAATCTTTGAGGCATGGCTTCATGATGTGCAGCGAAAGCATGTTAGCATTTCTGGCAGGCTTTTTAACATAAATAAAATCCGTGCAGCAAACAATGCCTTGGAATTAGCCGTCAACTTCGACCATCAAGTGATCGCGCTCTTTAAGGAGACGCGAAATTTACAATGGTTGAATTACCCTGTTCCTCATCAGATCAACAACATATCGAAGGATGCAAAGCGTGTATATCCCTACGCTGTGAGTCTCATGGAAACAGTTCGGACATTCACACAAACCAGTCGTCAAATAGCCGAAATGGCCGATGTTCAAATACTTCTAAGTGGGTACCAGCACGAAGTCCAGGCCTTGATTGCTCGTGGAGTTTCTCTGAAATGGGAGTCTTTTGTGCACTCATATGATATTCACATCAAGCCCACGTATGCAAAGGGTTCAATTGAACCTGCCATTGCCAATCGAACCGAGAGCAAACATGTGCAATTTGTTCGTGAAATCGCTGCCTCAGTTGCCTTATTACAAAGCAAGACAGAAACGCTTGCTTCTATCAATGCGACGATTCAGAAAACCTTGGCAGAGTTAGATAAGTGCCCTTACGAAATAACTGCATTCCAGGCCCGTTTGGAAACGATTCAGATGGCTGTTGATCAATTGAACCTCGAGAACTATGTCAACTTGCCTTATTGGGTCAGAGAAATGAATGAACGTATCAAGGTCACTCTTCTGAGACGTTTACAACAAGCAATCGAAGTGTGGATTGATACCTTTGAAAACGAACGATCTGACGGTGTCAACGACGACAGCCGCAGGAAGCACTTCAGTATCTTGACTGAGTCTCCACCTGAGAACAAGCCATCCATGAAGCGACTGGTACACGAGATCTCCATGCGCAACCAAGTCATCTACTTGGATCCGCCTCTAGAGTATGCCAGAGCTAGCTGGTTTTCTCAACTACATGAGTGGCTTGGGGTCGTATGCCATCTTCGTAAGGTCAAGGCTTCTCGGTATGTCATGACCTTGGGAACGACCAATGATCCGGAAGAGTTATTCACAGAACTCCCGCGAGATTGTGCAGATGAACTTCTGAGAGCCTACAAATGCGTTGAAGCAAAACTGCACGAAGTCAGTCTCTACGTTGACAAATGGCTACAGTTTCAATCACTATGGGATCTTCAATCTGATCTCGTGTATGAAACCTTGGGTGAACAACTCTCAAAGTGGCTCCAGCTTTTGCAAGAGATTAGGAAAACTCGCTCCACTTTCGATACAACTGAAGTTAGTCGATCGTTCGGGCATCTTACCATTGACTACGATCAGGTCCAGACAAAGGTCAATGCCAAATATGATCAGTGGCAACACGAGATCTTGATCAAATTTGGAAGTCGCCTTGGAAACCGTGTTCGTGAGGTCTATGCTGAGATTGAAAAAGCACGACGTGATCTCGAAGTGCAATCCTTAGAAGCATCATCCACGGCACAAGCCGTGCAATTTATCACCATTGTACAGACCTGCAAGCGGAGGGTAAAGGCTTGGGGCCCAGAGGTAGAAACTTTCAGGCAAGGGCAAACCACACTTGTTAGACAAAGATATCAATTTCCTATGGACTGGCTAGGAGTGGAGCAAATCGATTCTGAATGGACTGCTCTCAATGAAATCCTAGCTCGAAAAGCCAAAATCGTGGAAGATCAGACCGACGCGTTACGTGCCAAGATTACTGCAGAGGACAGGGTGGTTGGAGAGAAAATTGCAGAGATTACTGCCCAATGGAACGAAGAAAAGCCTGTATCTGGCACCATTGCTCCAGATGTGGCATCTGCAACTCTCAGTTCATTCGAAAGTCGCATCACGAAATTGCATGAAGAGTCGGAAATGGTTGCTCGCGCTAAAGAGGCTTTAGATCTTCCGGCAACTGCAGATACAGCACTTGTGGCTATTCTTGAAGAAGTCCAGGACTTCAAGTCTGTATGGGCTGCTTTGTCGACCATATGGAAAAGCCTTAATGACCTGCGCGATATGTTATGGACAAGCGTTCAGCCTCGAAAACTAAGATCCGCGATTGATGGCCTCATTAAGATGACCAAGGAAATGCCAAGTCGAATGAGACAATATGCTGCATTTGAGCATATTCAAAACGTTCTTAGACAATTTCTAAAAGTTAACCCTGTGGTTACAGATTTAAAATCCGAGGCTGTCAGAGACCGCCACTGGAACAAAATCTTCAAAAATTTGAAACCCGGGAAACGCTATTCGCCAATTTCAATGACTCTAGGAGAGGTTTGGGATCTAAATCTTGTCTCCACCGAGAAGATAATAAGAGATATTATCGCACAGGCCCAAGGCGAAATGGCTTTGGAAGAGTTCTTGAGACAGGTTCGCGAAGATTGGTCCAATTATTCATTAGATCTTGTGAATTATCAGAACAAGTGCCGTCTTATTCGTGGTTGGGATGACTTGTTTGCGAAATGCAGTGAAAACCTGAACTCCTTACAAGCAATGAAGCATTCTCCTTATTACAAGGAATTCGAGGAAGAAGCTGCGTCATGGGAAGATAAACTTAATCGCGTACACGTACTTTTCGATGTATGGATTGACGTCCAGCGCCAATGGGTTTACCTTGAAGGAGTTTTCACCGGAAATGCAGATATCAAACATCTCCTACCAATTGAGTCTTCAAGATTCCAGAACATCAATTCTGAATTCTTCGCAGTAATGAAAAAGGTCTACAAGCAACCGTTTGTATTGGATGTACTCAACATATCTGGTGTTCAAAAATCATTAGAACGTCTTGCAGAGCTTTTGAACAAGATCCAAAAGGCTCTTGGCGAGTACCTTGAAAGAGAGCGTGTCTCATTTCCAAGATTTTACTTCGTTGGTGATGAAGATCTGCTTGAAATCATCGGTAACAGCAACGATACATTACGGATTGCTAAGCACTTCAAGAAGATGTTTGCCGGCTTATCTGGTCTAATCATGGATGAAGAGCAAGTGATTTCAGGATTCACCTCAAAAGAGGGCGAGGAGGTCAGACTCAAGAAGGAAATATCCTTGATCAAGACTCCAAAGATCAACGACTGGTTGACTCTGCTTGAAAACAGTATGAAGTCAACACTCGCCGAATTGCTTGCAGAGGCTGTTGAACAGTACGAGGCCATTTTCACTGCGGATGATGTAGACCAAGAAGCCCTAAATCAATACATTTCTGCATTCCCTAGTCAAATCGTTGTCTTGGGTACGCAAGCTGTTTGGACCTCTTGTGTAGAAAAAGCGCTTGAGAACGAAGGCGCCGATTTGCAAAAGTTATTCGACCAGGAGGTCAAAGTACTTCGCCTTCTTGCATCCACCGTTCTAGGTGACCTTGACCCAATTCAGAGAAAACGATGCGAGCACCTCATCACTGAGTGCGTCCACCAACGAGATGTCATTGAAAAGCTACGTAACCTCAATGCAAGTACGCCTAATCATTATATGTGGCTTCTGCAAATGAGGTATGTCTACAAGCCGGAAGGCGATTTCCTGCAACGCCTTTACATTAAAATGGCCAACGCGAAGCTCAATTACGGGTTCGAGTATTTGGGTGTAGCAGAACGTCTTGTCAGAACACCATTGACGGATCGATGTTTCCTGACACTTACGCAAGCTCTTTGTCAGCGCCTAGGTGGCTCGCCTTACGGTCCAGCAGGTACAGGAAAGACAGAGTCCGTGAAAGCTCTAGGTGTTCAGCTAGGTCGTTTCACTCTGGTATTTTGTTGTGATGATACTTTCGACTTTCAGGCTATGGGGCGTATATTCCTGGGTCTCTGTCAAGTTGGTGCTTGGGGTTGTTTTGACGAGTTCAATCGACTTGAGGAGCGTATATTATCTGCGGTTTCTCAACAAGTTCAGAACATCCAGCTCGGTCTAAAACAAGGCGCAGAGGATGAGAAGGCACAGATTGAATTAGTTGGCAGACAACTGCACGTGAACGCCAATACCGGACTATTCATTACAATGAATCCAGGCTATGCCGGCCGATCAAACTTGCCAGACAATTTGAAGAAATTATTCAGAAGTGTTGCTATGTCCAAGCCTGACAAAGAGCTTATCGCGGAAGTCATGTTATACTCGCAAGGATTCAATCAAGCGAAACAGCTTTCTAAGCAGACTGTACCATTTTTCGATAGCTGTGCTGCGCGACTTTCCAAACAAGCTCATTATGACTTTGGGTTGCGTGCCTTGAAGAGTGTGCTTGTCAGCTCTGGTGGACTCAAACGTGCTCGCCTAACAAATTCCGATGGTAACCTCGGGCCTGAAGAGGAGGTAGAACCACAAATCATTGTACAGAGTCTTCGAGAGACAATTGCCCCTAAGTTGATCAAGAGCGACGTGGAAATCATGAGAGCCATCGAAGCAGAGTCATTCCCCGGCGTTGAATACGTTCCCGCTAGCTTAGACGACCTTCAGAATGCTATCAAGAGCCTTGCTAAAGAGAAGCATTTGGTGGTGAATGATACCTGGATGACTAAGATTCTTCAGCTGTATCAAATTCAAGGCATCCATCATGGTGTGATGATGGTCGGAAATTCTGGGTCTGGAAAGTCAGTAGCTTGGAAGGTCCTCTTACAAGCTTTGCAGCAAGTTGAAGGGGTCGAGGGGGTGTGCCATATCATAGACTCAAAAGTCATGTCGAAGGAAGCTCTCTACGGTAATCTCGATTCAACTACTCGTGAATGGACCGATGGTCTATTCACAAGCATTCTCCGCAAGATCGTAGATAATTTGCGTGGTGAGGAGTCAAAGAGACACTGGATCGTTTTTGATGGTGATGTGGATCCTGAATGGGTTGAGAATTTGAACAGTGTTTTGGATGATAACAAACTGCTCACCCTACCTAATGGTGAACGTCTCAATCTTCCCGGAAACGTCAGAATCATGTTCGAAGTTGAAACTTTGAAGTACGCTACTCTGGCAACTGTAAGTAGATGTGGTATGGTCTGGTTTAGCGAGGACACTGTTACTCCCAACATGATGGTTACCAATTACCTAGAAAAACTGAGGTCCGAGGCGTTCGAGGATCTGGACGAAGATGCCGTTGCAACAGGACAAAGTGCCGCCCAAGCGCTGGAGATTCAGTCTCACGTGGCGGACCTTCTTCAGACATTCCTCACAACGGAAGATTTCATTATTAATGCTTTGGAACGCGCCGAAGGATTCAACCACATCATGGATTACACTGTATCTCGCGTTCTCAACACACTTTTCTCTCTTTTGAATAAGGCCGTACGAGACATTATCGAGTATAATTCTCAACATGTCGACTTTCCACTTGACCCAGATCAAATCGAATCATTCATCGCCAAAAAGCTTCTTCTCGCACTTGTTTGGTCGTTAACTGGTGATTGCCCATTAGGAGATCGTAAGAGCTTTGGAGATTGCCTCGCCGGGTTGGCTACATTTGGAAATCCAATATTGGCCGACAACTCTTCTCTCATCGATTTTGATGTGACTCTACCCCAAGCTGAATGGTCTTCATGGCAAAATCAAGTACCCACTATCGAAGTCAATACGCACTCGATCACGCAAACTGATGTGGTTATTCCTACTCTTGATACAGTGCGTCACGAGGATGTGTTATACTCTTGGCTGGCAGAACACAAGCCCCTACTTTTGTGCGGTCCTCCTGGTTCCGGAAAAACCATGACTCTTTTCAGCGCTCTACGCAAACTTCCTAATATGGAGGTCGTTGGACTCAATTTCTCTAGTGCAACTACTCCGGATTTGTTAATCAAGACGTTTGAGCAATACTGTGAGTACAAGAAAACTGTGAATGGAGTCATGCTTTCACCTACTCAAATTGGTCGCTGGCTTGTGCTTTTCTGCGACGAAATCAATTTGCCCGCACCAGATAAGTATGGCACGCAGAGAGCTATCTCTTTCTTGCGTCAGCTTGTAGAGCAGAACGGATTTTGGCGCACGTCAGATAAGACTTGGGTCACACTTGATCGCATTCAGTTTGTGGGTGCTTGTAATCCTCCAACAGATGCTGGTAGAACACCCCTGGGAGATCGTTTCTTGCGACACGCACCACTCATCATGGTTGATTATCCAGGAGAACTGTCTCTCCAACAGATTTACGGCACTTTCAATAACGCTGTTCTCAAGATTATTCCCGCATTGAGAGGCTACTCTGAAGCATTGACAAAAGCTATGGTCCGATTTTACACCGAGTCGCAGCAACGCTTTACTCCTAAAATCCAACCTCATTATGTGTACAGTCCTCGTGAGCTGACCCGTTGGGTTCGCGGCATTTACGAAGCCATACGACCACTTGAGACACTCAGTATTGAAGGTCTAGTCAGAATCTGGGCCCATGAAGCTCTGAGATTGTTTCAAGACCGTCTCGTGGCTGAAGATGAACGTAAATGGACCGACGATGCTGTCCATCGCATTGCAACTGACTTCTTCCCTACTGTTGATGAAGATAAGGCTCTTGGAGGACCAATTCTGTTCTCCAACTGGCTCTCGAAGAACTACGTCCCAGTCGACAGAGATCAATTGAGAGAATTTGTTAAGGCGCGTTTGAAGACATTCTGTGAAGAAGAGGTTGACGTCCCACTGATTTTGTTCAACGATGTTCTGGAGCATGTACTTCGTATTGATCGTGTTTTCAGACAACCACAAGGTCACTTGATTCTTATTGGAGTCAGTGGAAGTGGTAAGACAACACTGTCTCGATTTGTTGCTTGGATGAATGGTCTCAGAGTATTCCAAATCAAGGTTCATGGTAAATATTCCGCTGAAGACTTCGATGACGATCTACGTGATGTACTACGTCGATGTGGCTGTAAAGGAGAGAAGATATGTTTCATTATGGACGAATCAAATGTCCTCGACTCCGGTTTCTTGGAAAGAATGAACACTCTACTAGCGAATGCTGAAGTTCCAGGTCTTTTCGAAGGCGATGAATTCGCATCGTTGATGACAGCCTGCAAAGAAGGTGCCCAGCGTCAAGGACTCCTATTGGATTCCCAAGAAGAGCTCTACAAATGGTTCACCGGGCAAATTGTGAAGAATCTGCACGTTGTCTTCACCATGAACCCTCCTGAAGATGGCTTATCTTCTAAGGCTGCAACTAGTCCTGCTCTCTTCAATCGTTGCGTACTGAATTGGTTTGGAGATTGGTCTGATCAAGCACTATTCCAAGTAGGCACAGAACTAACTCAATCTGTCGATCTCGATCGACCAAACTTCACAGCACCAGACAGCATTCCAGTCGCATATCGAGACCTTAGCTTGCCAGCAAATCATAGAGAGACGATTATCAACTCAATGGTGTACATTCATTACTCACTACACCGATTCAATGTCAAATTATTCAAGCAACAAGGCAAAGTAACATTCCTCACACCCAGACACTTCTTAGACTTCGTAGCTCAATACGTCAAACTGTACACGGAGAAACGAGATGATCTCGAGGAGCAGCAAAGACATCTCAATGTCGGTTTGGAAAAGCTCAGAGATACTGTCGATAAAGTGCGCGATCTTAGAGTTAGCTTGGCTGACAAGAAAGGTCAATTGGAACGCAAAGATGCAGAAGCCAATGAGAAATTGCAGCGCATGGTAGCGGACCAAAGAGAGGCTGAGCAACGTAAAACGACTTCACTTGAAATTCAAGCTGCTCTAGAAATACAAGAAAAGGAAGTCGCTGAACGTCGTGAGGTTGTACTCAACGATTTGGCCAACGCCGAGCCTGCTGTTATCGAAGCTCAAAAGAGTGTTAGCAACATCAAGCGACAACATCTAACTGAGGTTCGTTCCATGGGTAACCCACCTCAGGGTGTCAAACTTGCTCTGGACTCAGTCTGCACTCTCCTTGGCCATAAGATCGAGAGTTGGAAGACAGTACAGGGTATAATCAGAAAAGATGACTTCATTGCCAGCATTGTCAATTATGACAACGAGAGGCAGATGACAAAGAATCTGCGTGTAAAGATGCGCAACGAGTTTCTTTCAAACGATGACTTCACTTACGAAAAAGTTAACCGTGCCAGTAAAGCTTGTGGACCGCTTGTTCAATGGGTTCAGGCTCAAGTCAACTACTCTGAAATTCTTGACCGTGTAGGACCACTGAGAGAAGAGGTTGGGTTGCTCGAGGAACAAGCTCTACAAACTAAAGCTGAGGCCCAAGCCATTGAGAACACTATCAACACATTGGAACAAAGTATTGCAACTTACAAGACAGAATATGCAGCTCTGATCAGTGAAACGCAGGCTATCAAGTCTGAGATGTCAAAGGTTCAATTTAAGGTTGATCGCAGTGTTCGATTGCTTGACAGTCTTTCTTCTGAACGAATACGTTGGGAAGAGGGAAGCAAATCGTTCGAGACACAAATCAGCACACTTGTGGGTGACGTCCTTGTTGCCGCCGCTTTTCTTGCATACAGTGGTCTCTATGATCAGCAATACCGAAAGAACATGATGGAAGACTGGTTACATCAACTCCATTTGTCTGGAGTCAATTATAAACAACATAACCCAGTCACTGAATATCTCTCAAGTGCCGATGAGCGACTTGGATGGCAACAAGACACTCTACCAGTGGACGACCTTTGTACTGAAAACGCTATCATATTGAAACGATTCAATAGATATCCATTGATTATTGATCCTTCTGGTCGCGCTACAGAGTTCTTACAGAAGCAGAGCAAGGATAGAAAGCTTACCGTCACTAGTTTCTTGGATGACTCTTTCACTAAACAATTAGAAAGCTCCCTCCGTTTTGGAAATCCTATTCTTATCCAAGATGCTGAATATCTGGACCCAATTCTTAACCACGTTCTCAACAAAGAGTATCAAAAGACTGGTGGGCGTGTCCTCATCCAGCTTGGAAAGCAAGAAATCGATTTCTCGCCCGCATTCAAGATTTATCTTTCCACCAGAGATCCATCTGCAACATTCGCACCGGATATTTGCAGTCGCACGACATTTGTCAATTTCACAGTCACACAGAGTAGTTTGCAAACACAGTCGCTCAATGACGTCCTCAAATCTGAACGACCTGATGTGGACGAGAGACGCTCTAACCTTATCAAGTTACAAGGCGAATTTAAGGTTCATCTTAGGCAGCTCGAGAAGCGCTTGCTGCAAGCCTTGAACGAATCACGTGGCAATATTCTTGATGATGACAACGTTATTGAAACTCTTGAGACCTTGAAGAAGGAAGCTGCAGAAATCTCTGTGAAGATGGGTAACACTGAAGGTGTAATGGCCGAGGTTGATGAGATTACACTCCAGTACAATATCATCGCACGCTCTTGCAGTGCCATTTTCGCCGTTCTTGAACAATTACACTACCTCAACCATTTCTATCAATTCTCTCTACAGTACTTCCTGGACATTTTCCACTCTGTGCTAAAGGGTAATAAGCGACTGGAATCAGAGACGAACCACGATAGACGTCGGGATATTATCGTTGAAGACTTGTTTGTCACCGCCTATCAGCGTACATCCCTGGGACTACTCCAGAAAGACAAGATTACCTTAGCAATGCTTCTCGCCCAAGCTGCTCCATACAAGATGGAAAAGAGTCTTATTGACGTCATTCTAGATGAGACTGTGGTTGGCACTGATTTGTCAACAGATGGTGACATGAAGGATGAAGTCATGGGCAATGCAGTTAAACTTCCTGCTTTCAAGGGTAAACTTGAGGGTGTGTCTTCTGAAGCTTGGGATCGTTTCTTATCCGAGGAGCTGGCAGAAAACTTCGTTCCTCAAGTCTGGGATGATAATGTTGAAAAGAGAGATCAAGAGCTTATATCCTTATTGCTTATCAAGCTTTTCCGGCTTGATCGATTTGTTCCTGCCGCTGAGCGATTCGTTACTGCAGTATTTGGCACTGGCCTTCTTGACATCACTGAGGACCTTAAGCAAATTGTCGAGCAAGTCTCTGCAAGCCGTCCAATTGCACTTTGCTCAAGCCCTGGGTTTGATGCAAGTTACAAAGTCGAGAACCTCGTGGAGCAATCACGAGCCGCGTGCACCAACATTGCTATGGGTTCTAATGAAGGGTTAGCAACCGCTGATAAGGCTATCAGTAATGCAGCTGCCAATGGATCATGGGTCCTTGTCAAGAACGTTCACTTGGCACCAACCTGGCTACAGAGTCTGGAGAAACGAATGGATTCACTCAAACCCCATGCAAACTTTAGATTGTTTTTGTCAATGGAATCCAGTCCTAAGATTCCTGTCAATTTGTTGCGAGCATCCAGAGTGTTGATGTACGAGCAACCAGCGGGTGTCAGAGCCAATATGAAGGATTCCATGGCTTCGCTTTCTACCAGAGGTACAAAGACTCCTGTAGAGAGGACGAGATTGTATCTTCTCTTGTCTTTCTTGCACGCTGTCGTTCAAGAGCGTTTGAGATATGCTCCTAGTCTTGGATGGAAAGGGTTCTGGGAGTTCAATGATAGTGATGTAAGTCTACCATACCCAATTTCCTTTGACTTTACTAACCTCTTATAGTATGAATGTTCTGCGTATATCATCGATACCTGGGTGGAAACAGTAGCTGCAGGACGATCTAATGTGGCCCCACAAAACCTCCCTTGGGATATGCTTCGCACACTCATCGTGGAGACATACGGTGGTAAAATTGACGACGAAGGAGATTTCGCACGTCTCACACAACTTGTCCACTCTTTCATGACTCCAGCCGCCTATGACATCGGTCATAAATTGGTCGAAGGTGTTGCAGGTGATGAATCCGAGACTGGAAGCTTAGTCGTACCAAGCGGAACTACAATGAAAGATTTCACAGAATGGGTTAAGAAATTACCCGAGCGTGAACCTCCTACTTATCTGGGTCTGCCGGCTAATGCGGAGAAATTGTTGTTGGTGGGACAGGGCCGTAGCATGATTCAGAACCTGGGTAAAATTACTGAGATGTTAGATGAGGGTGAACAGATCATGGCGGAAGCCGCTTGATAGATATCAGGGCTAATGTGATGGATGAGGGAATGGAGGATGTCAGATCTCATTTGTCAAAGGATGGTTAATAAGAAGATACATTGAAGGGCTCTGAATAAATTTTCATTTGTAAATTGTAGATTTTAGCGGAGGTTCTAATGTTTTTTGGAGGTTTTATTGCATAGCACAACATGGCCTGCAGGGTGAAAGATTAAAGGAAGATGTGTTAATACTAGAGTGTTCTTGTGGTGATACACTTCATGCTATCCTCCGATGATAGATACGTAGAAAGCAATTCAGTATTCTTTGCACGTCTTGGCTCTAAATCGTAGCATTTGACACAGCAATGTGCAGCTGCACAGCGCAGAACTTGTATCTTCGTGTTCGCATCATTTCTGATATGTAAGATTTCTCGACGTGTAATTCTGCTAGATGTTGCGAATACGAGATGAATGATTTGAAGTCATAAAAGTGATATGAGATGAGATGAGATGGGATGAAATTGGTTTTCGAGCTTGTAGCTTCGGTTTGGAAAAGAGGGGAGGGGGTAGGTAGTTTCTGTTTTGAGAGAGGATTGATTTCCTTCCTTTCGTGATTGGGAGGTGGGGGGGATTAGGGAGTATTAGTGTATTCTGGTTTTGATTGTGATTTTGGAAATGATGATAATGATGATAATGATAAAGGTATATATTCCTAAATTCAAAGATTACATTTGCTAGGATGGATATATATGATATATTTCTATAATATATAGATACTTAAATATATAGATATACATATCCACATACTCCATCCCTCTTCTAATTATTAGTATAGTATTTAGAAATGGAGAATTGAAGAATTATAAATAGGGATGAATATGAATATGAATATGAATATGAATATGAATATGAATATGAATATGAATATGAATATGAATATGAATATGAATATGAAAATTAATATACTTGAACGAATGAGTACCGAGTATCCATCTAGATAGTAAATAGATGGATGTATTTACATTTGGGATTTTCTGTGTTTATCTTCGGATTTGGGATTTGGGATTTGGGATTTCTGATTTAAAATCTAAGATTTAAAATCCAAAATGGATATGGAAAATATGTACAGAATAGAATAGAATAGAATGAAATATTGTTAAAATCCATCTCCATCTGAACTTCATCATATGCATAGGAAAAAGTATCAAAACCTGTTCGATCTATCCTATCCTGTCCTATCCTATCTTATCCTTTCTTTCTATCAAATTGCGTTGTCCTGTATCGGTAAACATGAACTTGAGCTGGAACTTGAATCCAGACTTAGATGTAAATGTAAATGCAGATGCAGATGTAATGAGAAATTCCCTCAAGATTGTACGGAAAAGTCATCGTAGGATATCATTCCTCCTTCCCGCCTCTCTCGCCCCAAATCTGCCATTCCATTTCATATTCCACTACAAAGTTCTCCCAGTTTATACAAGCCCAGCTTATACAAGCCCAGCTTATCATATAATTCTCATCTCGCCTTCTCAACCAACCTCACCTCCTCTCCTCTCCTCTCCTCTCCTCCCAACCCGTCCCAATCAAACAAAACTCAACCACAAACTCCAAAGTCCCCCTGACACCCCACCCCACAATAACTCTCGCTCCCGCCACAATATCCCACCTGACTACAACACTCTCCAAACACACTCCCCTTACACGTCTGACCATTCCCATCACCACACTTCCCATCCCCGCTCACTCCCAAACTCCCCGCGCCCACCACCGTCGAACCCGCCGCATATACACCTCCTGTCTGTGCCGCCGCCGGCGCAATCGTCACCGTCGCCACTGCCCCCTCCGTCTTAGCAAGCACAGGCGGCCCTGTAAAATCTCCCCCCTCACACCCTTTCTGAATCTCCGCACAATGCGCTTCCCACGCCCTACACCCCTTATCCCCCGTGGGCGGCGCACAATCATAGCAAACGGTCGTCTGATTCCAGCAATTCTCGCTCGCGTCCCAGCACCCTGCTTCCGTGGTATACGCAGCAACCTCGACGCCCCACCAATTCGCATTCGTGAGTGCCGCATCTTGCGGTAGAAGCCCCTCATTCTGCGACGCAGTGAAGGCTGAGAATTTCGCGGCCTTGCTACCGGTGGTGTTGGAGGTGCTGGAGATGCCGGGCTGGTAGGGCGCGGGACCTGCCATGGTGTAGGGTGTAGGCGGGGGATTCCAGATGTTGTAGAGGACGGATGGGGAGTGGATGTTGACGTAGCCGGGGATACTGACTGTATCTTTCGGAACGGCGGTTTCGGGGGAATCAAGATAGATTTGTGCACAGCCGGTGTAGAATTGAGGGTTTGGAGGCGTCTTGTCAGCTTGATGGAGGGCGAGAAGTTCGGGTCGAGCGAGGTAATATCCACCTGCTAGATCACTGGGGATGTTGACGGAGAGATAGCCATTGTTTTGGATAAGCTTCTCGGTGCACCATTTCTTTGTGTTGTTATCGTAGCCTTCGTCCCAGATTTTGAACCAGCCTATAGATAAATTAGATTTGCTGAGAAACCTATCAACAAAGAGACACGCAGTCGTGCAACCCTAGGCTTGTCGCTTCCAGAAATTCAAGAAAGAGAGAGAGAGAAAAAAACACATACCAGATCCCACGGCTGTATCATTAATAGCCGAAGCCACACGCTTCATATACACCGCACAAGGACCCTTGTGATTCGGATCGATGGCGCCCTCCTGGGAAGCATCCGCATACTCTCGAAACAAGAAGCTCAATTTCGCCGTCTGATTAACCGCGCAGACGCGCTCGACTCCTCGAGTCCCATTAAATCCTATCTTCACCATCAGCATCCTTCCATACATTTCAACACAGAAAATTTCAGCACAGAAGAAAACTCACCACACGCCATGGAATCACTCTCCAAATCGTTGATGGGGAATGTAGCCGTGCTAGGATCCGAGGGCATGCGCACACACGTTCCATCGCCCTGCGATACATCGTTGACAAAGAGTGTCGTGAAGACTGTGTGCGCAGCTACCAGCTGAGAAGAGCAGCATGCCACCAGGGCGAGTGTCAAAAGAGATAGATGCATTTTCCCTCGAAAGATCAACTTCGGGAGAAGATATGTAAACAGTTTTGAATTTTGTACTGATATTTTGGGGTAGTATGTGAGAAGAAGCAAGACAAACAATTGCAAAGCAGAGGATTCTTTTCTAAAGAACCAAAGGAGTGTGGTGCTGTGAATGAAAAGAAAACAGAATCGCGATGATTCGATAAGTCCTCGTTAACAGTACAGAAACAATAGTCGTTTATATTGTGATTGTTTCCACACGACGAACCTTTCGTTTTATGGGTTCGAATCTCCTATTCACTTCAACGGTTTAACCATTCATTCACCGTGAATAGATTATGAGTGATTAAGAGACCGTACTTTGTGATACAAGTATGTAAGAATTTACTTTTGATTTATTCTTGTGTTTCGATTCAGAGACAGACCACACTACTGGCATGCTAAAAAGGAAATGTATCAATCCTATCATCTACACAATACAATGCACATGAATCCTATAACCTACAGAAAGACCCATGGAACAATCTGGACATGAAGTAGTAGGGTCAAAGGCGCAGCTGGAGGAGTATTTATTATCTGTATGACAACATCATTCATTGGTTCTCCGGGTTTCTCGAGAAATTGAGCAGGGCGGTAAAACATTTTCGTTTGGTTTCAGAAAACGGCCCCTTTCCTTGGCCTGAGAAACAAACGCCAATTACCCATATATCACTTACCTAACTGCCCAAGTACCCAAAAGTTACATCTGCATTTTTACAGCCGCAATGAATAATTGTCATGCACCTTTTGCGTGTCCACCAGGGGTCTCTTTTGCCCTATTGCTCGCTCACAACGCATTGCAAATTGCATCAAAAGGAACCATAATACGGGAATGATCCTCGAATATAAGCACGACATAACTTTCAATGCCTGCGAATAAATGTCCGATGCAAACGATCCCTTGGATTGCCATCTTAGAGGTACGTTGTAATTTGAGGAGAAGAGATTCATTTAAATTCATGCACGGTAATCCACCGGCGGAGGTCAAGGTATACACAAAAACCTCGTCCCCTTGAGCCCCTTCGTATTAGGCCAGTTCATCGACATGTTTTTTCCAACATCCTTTTACTCGATATCTTTTTTCTTTGCCCGCTATGCTCGATTTAATACATTTATGGTACACCCTCCATCAACTCGTCATATCGTGAAAGCATTTATTCGTTAATCTTTGCAAGGATACTGTAGCTAACGTCAGTAACGTATTCCAAGGGCAGGAGAATGCGCAAAGG
Source organism: Botryotinia globosa (assembly GCA_014898425.1). Classification (NCBI taxonomy): domain Eukaryota; kingdom Fungi; phylum Ascomycota; class Leotiomycetes; order Helotiales; family Sclerotiniaceae; genus Botryotinia; species Botryotinia globosa. Next base: position 1,035,626 of record RCSZ01000015.1, on the reverse strand, counting down.
GCATTGTACTTACTCATGGTCTCTGAACAAAGAGTACTCCTCTTCTCCAACCTTAACTGGCGATCCTCCGTACTACTCCTAGTCAGCACAGCTCAATCATCCATATGTTCCACAACTTCCGAAACCCTCGTTCTTGATCCATGCTGCAGCTATCCCCTCATCTGCAAGAATGACCCCAAGCAAACAAACACCTTTGGAACCCCCCGCCTCATTTACCACACACCCATCGAGCTTACCTGAGGAATCAAAACTTTGTCACCAGCCTGCACGCTACAGCTAACTCTCTTTCCATCCTTGTCCAAACCTCCGGGGCCAACCGCCAAAACTCTAGCCTCGTTGAGCTCCTTGACACTTGATTCTGGGAGGAAGATACCGCTGGCGGTCTTGGTCTCAGCCTTGATTCTCTGGACCAAGACACGGTCGAGGAGAGGAGCGAGGGACTTGATGGACTTGAGGGCGGTAGACTGCAATATCAATGATCATTAGCAAATATAATATAGAAGAAAAGCTAGAATGCTTTGCAGGCTTTGATAGGAATTGAAACCGCCTCGAACTATGAAGTTTTCAAGGCGCAAGTAAATTGAACAGCTCACTCACCATTTTGAGGGTATTTAAAGTTTGAGTAGAAAGTAATTGGCAGAAAGTTGTTTGGAGTAATATCAAAGAATTGAAGCTCCGAGGACTGGGTGTGGAGAAAAATAATTTGTACCTCTCGGGTTTCTCGAATCTTCTTTAACCGAACAACGCCCATTGATCAAGACACCCACCTGGTCACATGATAGTATCCATTCCTCTGTCCATTTCTCCTGATACACAGCAGTAATAAACCTATTGTCAAATCATTAATAAATGCTCATGCTTGAGGGATGAAGATTGAGGGATGAAGATTAAAGAAGAGTTTGAAGCTTCCAAACCTCGAGAAATTCGTTAAATTGTCGAATCTTGGCTGGAATGCTAAACTCGAAAACCCCGCATACTTTGGATCAACAAGCAAAAAGTGAGGCAAACATTAATGGAGGCCGAGGGAGGGAGTAGAAGCGGTAGAGGACGTGTTAATTGTAGAGAAATAAAATAAGAAAAGGTTACGCCAGAGGGATGGGAGTGGATGACATTGTCGAATTGTCACTCGAGCAGCCGAATTCTATCAGTGATTCAAGTTTGAACTGTTCAAGTAAGCAAAGAACCAGGAGACTACAATCGTATTTCAAGAATTATATATATAGCTATGCTTTAATTAAAAACAGTCGTTAATATCATAAGGACTCAACAACATTCCTATCTAAAACGACCTCGAGGTATGTATCTAGTAACGATTCCAAAATAATATAAGACCTCCAACACTCCTATGGATATACAATCTACCGCAATTCCTCTACTATCTAAAAATGAGCCTTATGCACTGCACTGTGAAGTATTGCCATCAATATGAACCAATCAACCTAGGTAAACCATCCCACCCAAAACGCCCCCTAATCCCAACCCTGACTATGCAAATGAAGAGTCATCCAAGGCTACGTGAAATTCGTTATTTTGAGGAAGGAGGCGGTGTTGGTGGCTCAAGAGTATGTGTATGGCCTGGAGCCGATATGGGTTTGCCATCTGAGTCTTGACGGCATATTACTGTGTCTCTTACCCAGGGATTATCCAGTATCTGTGCCATTGTAGCTCTCTTCTTTGGATCCAGCTTTAACATCAATCCAACAATTTCTCTACTCTCTCTGGGTAGGAGACGGAGTAATCTATCTGGTCCTTTAATCACTTCTGGCTTTGGTGGCTCAGGCTTCCTGGAGTCGATAGAATTAATCAAGGTGAGCATGTCAACATCAGAACCAGAGCCGTTAGGACCGTTTTTCGAATTAGGAGGTTTGGTATCCGACTCCTTTGTGGCTGGTGTGGTTGCTCCATTCGGATGTTCTGGTTTTGGTGATGGAGGAGAGGCAAATAACTTGAAGGAATTATCCGTCATTCTAGGCATCTTCCATGGGAATCTGCGCAAAGACATGCAGCAGAAGATGATCGCAAGGGACCAGATATCAGCTGGCTGTGGGTCATATCTCTTCTCGTCATACACCTCTGGAGCGAGATAAGGATCGGAGCCAACAATACCTACAAGAATATTAGCATATTTTTTTCCTTCAGGAAGTTTAAAGTAACGTACCACTGGATAGCGTGATGCCTCCTTCAAAGGGATACAAGAACACGCTAGCACTACCAAAATCGATAATTTTCATAATACCATATTGGTTGACCACAACATTATCAAGCTTCAGATCTCGATGAGCTAGGCCCATACTATGCAAGTATGTGACACCACTCAAAATCTGAAGAAATGAGCAGGTAACCTCTTCTTTCGACATTTTACCAGTCATCACAACGGCAAATAGATCGTAAGGTGCATATTCCATGACCTCGTACCATTTTCCCTTCTCTTGCACAATATCCAACGTTTCGATAATATTACCGTGATGTAGAGTTGATCCTATACAAAATTCGGCAGTTACTTTCTTCGTGTATTCCTTCTCTGATTCGTAAGAATGCCTGGCGCGAAACTCCTTTACGGCGAATGTTTTGCCATCACTGCTGCGCTTCATCAGACGTACGGAGCCTCCAGCTCCAGCTCCAAGAACCTTTCCAAACTTGCCATATTTCGAAGTTAGCCCGTGGTCATCACCAAATGGAAGCTGCTGTCCTTTGCTAGATGGTGATGCTTTATTTATTGAGCTACCAGATTTGGTAGATGGCGTTGGAGAGCCAGCACGCTTAGCTTTATGTTGACCAATCTTCAAGAATCGCTTGAGCTCCGACATGGAGCCGTGAGCTTTGTGTATTGTTGATGCACTATCATCGTGAACACCTGATAGATGGTTTTTATGTCCAAATAATCCAGTATGTCGTTTCTCGACACCTTGTGCCGGTGTCTTTCCATCTGCCGCACTTCTGGAGGATCTAGGCAAGCTAGTTGTGGATGAGCTTGGAGACTGTCGTTTTTTGGCGCCTACCGCACCAAATCGAAACCTCGACTCAATGGCTTCGGCATTCTTGGGCTGCGGAACTCTTCGAGATGCGGCGTAAGGATCATCTATATCGCCGGCTGGTGTAAAAGGTCTGCTGTAGGCCGAGGGAGTCGCAGAGCGGGCGGGACTAGGTTCTCGAGATGCAGGAACGGAGGTATCGTTCGCAGTCGGACCAATCGAAAAAGTATGATGTGGTTTTGATTGACATGATTCGTTAGAATTGCTAGTAGGGCTAGTCATTATTTGTCCAGAAGATCCAGGTCGCGACGCGTCAGCGTTGGTAGTTGAGGGTGAGGTTCTGGGTGGTGAAATCTGAGGTGTCATAGCCGCCGGATCCCCCTCCGCAGCCACTTTCTGGACTGGAACCCCCTTTGCTGCTTCGGTCGGAGCATCTCTCGATCGTGTTGCAGCAGGGGTTATGGGTGGAGAATGCATGGATGATGTTCGCGGACTTTGATGGGGGGAGGGTCGACTCGAAGAACTGTGTGTGTTATACCGGCTAGCCTCTCGCGAGTTCTCTTCGGTTGAGGGTATCTACAGTTCAACGAATTAGTAGGATGGTACAAGACTCCAAACAGAAACAAAGTCAAATGATGAGCAATAGCAATATGCGCTATTGTGGGCCATATCATGCGTCTTCCTTGCAAAGCAAATTGTGGTTCTTAACGCATAGAGTCTACTAAATCCAGCCCGTGGTTCAGCCAAATTTTGACCTTGTTACAGTTTGACACTTCAAGCTGAACTATATCAAACCACACATTGGCAGAACCCGTTGAAATATAGAATGCTGCAAATAGAAATGACGTACTCTCGAAGCTGGTAGAGACACAGGCTCGAATGCAAAATGGCTCATGCGACGTTCTTGTAGATGAGTTCCTTGAAGGGTTTTCGATAGCTGATCTAAATCTACCTGCTCCTTATTTAACATGTTCTGCGTAGCCGTGCTATGATCCAGACCAGCGAAGCTTGCATCCGGTGCTATTTGCTCGTTGACCGCGGCGAACCGGACCTGTGGGGAACCTTCAGTAGAGGATTTGCCGTTCAATTTGAAAGGTGCAGAGCCTGCGTGGCCATTGTTAGCCTCATTTTCTCAATGTATGCTGACAAGATGTCGTGATTGGGTCGACAACAGCACGAGTAAGCGCAGAGACTCACCGAGCGGGGCCGTCTGAGTAGACGATGATGATTCTTGAGGTTGAGCCATAGTGAGAGCGATTGGGGGGGGATAGGATATTGGAGCAATTGCACTATGGTCGAGGATAGCCCTCCGGAGCCTTCACGAAAGTCGGGATAGGTTGTAAGTGAGAAGGTTGAATCTGAAAGGAGAATTTGGAGGTTTGATGGTGGGGCTTTCGGAGCGTTTCTCTTGAGTCAAAAGCGGATACAAACCTGTAGGAGAGCAAAGTAAACGGAAGAAGAAGCCGAGATGATAAGTTTTGCACCAATCGATGAATGATTAAGCATCAGATGGAATATAATATTCAGCAAAGAGAAAGATAGAAAATGCAAATGAAGTAAGTAATTTTGACCGTTTATTTTAATCAAGTCTTTGAAGATTCGAGTCAAATTCTTTCTCCAACCGATTCGATTAGATCATGCACAACCAAGAAATTTATGTATGTACCAGTAAGCAACCGTATGAATGAGGATTTTCAATGGGTGGTGCACTGGTGGCACTGGTGGGTAGTAGACTGGAGTAGACTGGAGTAGACTGGAGTAGGCTGGAGTAGACTGGAGTAGGCAAAAGTCAAAGTCGCAGTCAGAGGTTTTATTAGTGGAGGAAGGATTTTGAATGTTGAGTGGTGGTGGGTGGAACAGGTTACAAGAGTAAAAGAATGATGACGGGGTGGGTACCGGTCAATAATTGAACCTTGAATGCACTTGGTCTACCCTAGATAGATCATAAGCAATATCTAAGCTGGAATTGGCAAGGTAATACTCGATGCTGGATGAAGTAGGAAAGGTCGCATATGGTGGAGGTACGAGGAGAGAAACGAAGATGTGTACTTTGTAATGGAGAATACAAAGTGTGATATGTGATAGTATAGTGACTGTACAAAGTAGTGTGACGATAGACATGTGCTAGTTATATTCCGATGCCTTTTTGAAATAATCCATCAAAAAGGATATTACTCGAGTACCGCCCGGTGCTTTGTAAATTGCCATGAAGAGATGAGAAATCTTCAATGGATCCCTCCTACCAGCCAGTCCATCTAGGTACCTACCACTCCCAGGGTTGAAGATAATTTCCATTGACTCTGATTCATTTGCATTGCGCAGAGCTTACTAATCATACCACAAACAACTTGGAAGTCTTTGCTTCTTTACTTCTTTTCTACATGCGGTCAGTCAAAGAGGATGAGGTATGAGGTATGAAGTATGAGGTATGAGATATGAGATATGAGATATGAGGTATGAGGTATTATGAGGTCTACTCGTAAACCCCTCCATTCTCCAACGAAACAAACACATGTGATGAAAGAAAATAAGCTGCGATTATCTACAAAGTCGGTCTCGACCACCATCATTCCGACTCAAGCCAGCCATTATGGAGAGGTGGATCGAAATTCCAACACAGGCAGGATAAAAATAAATGGATGGGGAAAATTTAAAGCCCAACCTAGAACTGCACCTGTAGTCATTTAGTACATGTGGCTGACTGGTGATTCTATCCATTTCATTGAATCCCCGGCCGCCTTGTTAACCTGGATGGATGCGAAAGGGGGGCAACCTATGAATAAGTACCGACTGGCATGCCATCTTGCCTTCTGAGACTCGTTACAGCAAACTCATTACAGCAAACAAGGCATATGTCTCTATGTAATTGGAACCAGCAATTCTCCTACGATGGAGAAATTGGTTCCGTCTCGACTCTCGACTCGCTCAAATCCGAAGACTCAAATTAATACTGTACCAGGCATCTCTAATTGCTTCATTCGCCAAAGTCTTCCTTCATCTTGGACGGACTTGCTTGCACAGCAGCTCAGCAGGCACAAGATTATGCACGTCGAGTCTACAGAGGCGCCTGCTTGCTTTGTACAGCATGAGCATCGTATTTGTCCCGGTCCATCCGATACTGAGCATCGTTTGTGAGTGGATCGTCGTTGTACATTCTCGGGGGGCGATTGGGTTGTAGATCTTCCTGCTTTATTGACACTTAAGGCTGCATTGGTCGTAGATACATGGCTGGATACGATTCTTCTAGCTTTCTTCTAGAACTCCACTGTCAAAGCCAAGCCCAAGTGATGCCGAGTGTTACCGAGGACAACCCCTGAAGCCCCGATTTCGCTGCTGGGGTTACGCAAAGCCTTCCAGAATGATTGGAGGAGATACTTACACGTGATCCAATGGGCTCGAGGCAATCCGGAGTTCGTCTCGGATTCCCAATGGCAGACATTCCGTTCCGTGAAGAGACATCTTAGGAAGCATGACCTACGAGCCTACCTACTCAATATGTATATACTCTCGCTGTGCGCCCCAATAATCAAGTATTTGGAAGCGCAGTTTTAACTCAGAGCAAAGTGAAACAAATCTGCCAAGTGTGCATGGTTTTGGAAAAGTTTGTATTGATACATGAGTCCATTTCTGAGTATTCTATTGGACAAGCTCCCACAATCGCGGAACTATCAGTCCTGTTGACGAAATATTCATGTCCTTAATGTCCTAGTCGAAACATTGTCGAGGTTAAACCGTCATGAAAATCGTCTATTTTACAACACCATGTAATCTCAGGTTTGCCTCTGAGAGTAGTGTACATATGAATCCCAACGCCGTCGCAATGATATCACACGTATATATTGACTCAGCCTTTTCGAATCAGCCTGATCGACAACCCCTCGCCCCCTTCATGCGACAACCTTAACCCCAATGGTTTTCGCCTGCGCAATCACTGATTTGCAAAGCCCCTCCAAAGATAACCCCGATAGGCGCAATTCTGATTGTTTTATTTTGGCAATCTCGTAGATGTGCTTCAGACTGACAGTACCCACAACCGTTGTTGAATCTGGTGCTCCCTTTAGCTTTCCCTTTTTCGCCTCAACACCCGCAGCACTGAGAAGTAGCCACGATGTGGACGGTGTACGTAGTTCGAAATGGAATGATCGATCTGGTCGCACTGTAACTCTCGCGGGAATTGGGGTTCCTGGATTCATATGGGCAGTTCTCGCATTAAATTCCTAGCGAAACTATTAGACTGATTGACCGATTGAAAACGACAAAGATTGTATTTATGATACAAATGAAGTCGAAAATGCAACAAGATTCAGGAACTGCGCAGGTTGGGAATGTGCGTACCTTGCAAAAGTCCATTGACTTTACACCTTTACTTCCCAACGCAGGACCGACCGGAGGACTAGGACTGGCTTGTCCTGCCCCTACTATGAGTTTCACTATCACATCTGAAGCTGCGCGTGCTTTCGACATCGTTATGGAGGTGCTGGCTGAGGAAGATATCCTGGCAATGAAGCTTCCTTGAGGTCAATTTGATAAATTAAATTTTTAGGCCGCGTCTGTCGCCTTGTCGATAAGGCTCTAAAAATGACATGGGGTTTTCGGCCAAGGATCCATTCATTCAGCCTCTCAAGGTTACCCCAAATTTTAGATAATCCACATGCCGAAACTCACTTGATTTCTGTAAAATGATGCGACACAATGCCTTTTACAACAATACGTCATTTGTATACAATTTGATATTCTTCCCAAACGACAGCAAGATTAATCCCTTCCAAATCTATGAAAGGGGCTTGCACGTGATTCATTATGGATGATGTATGCATTAGGCAGGAACTAGATGATGGGGGGTCATCTTGGTACTTGAAGGACGGTTGTCCCTCTCTCAAAGACAAACATCACAATAAATCCTTTCACTTCCCAACGATACAATAACACAAATATTCAAGATGATGAACTGGGCCAAAAAGACAATGGCCAATGTTGCCGGCACAGCAGAACCAATCTATGGACCGTCAGCGATTATACCAGTCGGCAAGCAAGCAGAAACCACGCCATACACTGAACTTTCGAGAGAAGATATGAAATGGGTCGCTATGGACTCAACGAGCGTAGAGACTCAGACGTTCTACTTCATGGCTGACAGTGGACACATTGCTATGGCGCAAATTATACACAGTAATGTTATGTATGATTTACACTTCTCTCCTTGTAAGAACGAGATGCTAACACTATAGGAAGTGGCGTGCGAACCACAACTCAGTTCAACTGCAAAATCTCCTATCCTAAAGGTAGCTCGAAGCCCAATCTATGGAGTTCCGATCAACTCAGCAACGTCGAGTTCAGCGATGATAAAACCTGCTTCTATGCAGACGATGTTGCCATTGATCTTTCTGAGGATGGCACAGAATATACTATCAAATCCATGACAAATGAAGCATCCATCGTCAACCTCACAGTTACTCGAGTTGCTCCGGGCTTCCATGTCGGTAAAGATGGCAAATCATATTATGGCACAGATCCAAAGGCTCCTTGGGGTTCGATGAGACATGCATTTTGGCCACGAACTATCACCAAAGGATCCATTACAACCAAAGATGGGTCAATAGACTTCAAGGGCAAGGCAATGTTCATACATGCGCTCCAGGGAATGAAACCACATCACGCTGCCGCAAAGTGGAATTTTGTCAACTATCAAGGTCCACAATTTTCAGCCATAATGATGGAATACACAACACCTCCGGCATACGGTTCTACCGTCGTCAGTGTTGGTGGCATAGTCAAGGATGGTGAAATCATCTGTGCCGGAGCTGGACATACCGCAAAACACACCCGGATTAAGAATGATGAGGATGCTGGCTGGCCGGAACCAGAGGCTGTCAAATTTGATTGGCAAGGAAAGACAAGGGACGGAAAATCTGTTTCTGGTTTAATCGAAACAGACCTCGAGGAAAGACTCGATAGAGTTGATGTCATGGCTGAAGTCCCTGGGTTTGTCAAGAAAATCGTTGGCAATGTTGCTGGAACAAGACCATATATCTACCAGGTTTGTCATATATACTTCCTACGGAATTCCGCGATACTAATACTGCATGTAGTACTCCCCGCGTAACAAGCCAACAACCTTGACACTAAAGATTGGAGATGAAGTGATTACAGAGGAGGGAGTTTTATACACAGAAGCCACGTTTATTTCTGAATGATACCTTGGGACCTGAGTTCATAGCATTGATGTTTTTACTTGTCAATTTTTGGGGGTCTCGGGCGTCAGCGAAACAAGAGACATCATGGGTGCGTTGGAGAATAAGCACATACATTTTAGGGCTTGAAAATACCTTATGGGATAATAGAGTCTCTTTGGGAGGCTTGGATATTAACAGAAGTTCTTTTTCAGAATATTAAAATTGCTCAGTACATATCTAGTATTGAAAGTGAGACCTGGGTGAGAGGAAAAAGCAGAAGAACGCGCTAGTATAAAGTCCCGTGACTTCGTTTCCCCCCACTTCCCAACCGCGTTCAACTTTCGTTTGTTCAATCCCTTTCAACTTTCAAACAATTGTCTCAACTCCATTGGATGTATGATCGACTAATAATATTACGATAAATCGCTCCCTTCTCTAAAGCCGTATATCGGCTCCTTGTAATAAAATGGCACCACAAAACGCATCCTCACCATACACTCGAAAAGGTCATCATTCAATGGCAGGAAAGACCGTTATGTCAAGCCTTGGCGGAGGCAAGGGCAAGACCGGGCCAGGTGGTAGGGGAATTGGAGGTCCTCGTATGAGAAGACATAGGTGAGTTTTCTGGATCAATCTCTATGGTTCTTGAGGTTACTTCATTTATCACTGTTCTCGAGGATTGGACAATTTGCTAACATGTTTCTGATTTTAGAAAGGTCTTGAAAGATAACATTAATGGAATTACCAAAGGTGATATTCGGTTAGTACTTCCGTGATAAGGCTGAAGATGCGAACTAACTACAATTCACAGACGTCTAGCACGTAGAGGCGGTGTCAAACGTATCTCGTCGTTGATCTATGGCGATGTCCGTGAGGCGATAAAATCACGTTTGAATGAGGTCTGTACCCTCACTACAATACCGAGATCGTCGGACTAATCCCTTGCAGATTTTGAAGGATTGCGTCGCTATAGTTGAACACTCTAAGAGAAAGACGGTCACTGTCAACGATGTGGGTTTCTTGTGCTACAGTTGCTGGTTGAGACTCAAAGCTGATAATGTCATGTTAGGTCATTTGGGCGTTGCGTCGACAAGGAAGACCTCTTTATGGTTTTGACAACATCGACAAGTGAACAGTTGCACGCTGTTGATGTGCATTTCGACTATTTTGCGAGGATACCCGTTGCGTGCGTATTTGTAGGACTATTTATGGACATGGAAATCTTGGCGCGCAACAACTTTTCGTTGTTAAGCTACGATTTTTTTGATTTTTTTTTTACAAGATATCGAGGAATATCAGGATATATCAAGCGGCAGAAGCATGTTTGTAACAAAATTCTGATGATCATAGGGTACTGGAAGGATGATAATGAAATAGAGGCTGTTGGATCATGAGCAGGCTCTACAAAAGTGTGTTCGAATTCTATCGTTCTATTTTTCCACGAAAGATTACCTGCCTGCATTTACTTTTCTTCTGTGCCCAAGTGAGCATAACTCAATGACACACCCTTTTGAAGGTTATTCGTTGTAATATCCTACACCATTGTCGTACTCCTCCCCATTCCTCTGCCACCCCCTCTACCAGCGCTTGAATCTATCCTCTCTACCCCCACATCACTATGCACTCTCAGCACCTCACCTCTTCCATTGTTTTTCCCATTTTGACTCTTTCTTCCCATGAATCCTCTGCCTTTCTTCTCCAACTTTTCAATCCTCTCACTCTCCCTCTTCTCCCACAATTCATCTATGCGTCTTGAGCTGGCACCCCCATACCAAACCCTCTCACTATAAATACCCATTTTCGGTCCGCCTGGATACTGTCCCTTTCGAACTTTACTCTTTCGAGATAAATAGGTGCAGGTTATATAAAAACCGTGGATGTGGCCGGGAATGACGCCTAGGAGGAAAAGAACAGTGTTAAGGAGACAGTCGGCACCCACGCCTGCGATCTGGGGTAGATGTTAGTCTAGGGGAGTAAAATTGAGATTGAGGAAGGGGGATGAGAGACTTACGGCCATAACTGTCACGGGCGGACCTTTGATTCGATTAGTTTTCTAATTGTGTAGGTAACTCGATGACGGAAGATCGTAGAAAATGGACATACAGAAAATATTAATCAATAACATCACTAATCTCTCTCGAATCATCTCGACTTGGAATCTCGAAGACAATGTAATATGCTTGATGCTCTGTCCAAATACACAAATTTACACCAAAGTTCGCAAAAGCTGTCCAAAATTGAATAAAATACACAAATTTCTAATCACAAATTTCATATCATCTTGGTCTTAGAAATGTTTGAGCGGGAAGACAGAAAGTTTAAGCATTTTATCAGGCTTGCGTTATCGATCTATTAATTCTAGGAGCTGAATGTGTTGGATCCTGTTCTTTCGAATGAAGAGAGCAGGGATAAGAGCTTGGTTTTGGGTGATGACGATGACGATGAGCTGCATGTGAGAGTGTGAGGTTAATTGCCAATACTCCTGACTCCTGAGAAAGGGCAGATGGGAGAAAGTGATAGAGAACATGAATTAACGTTATCTATGCTTTTATTAGATGAGTCTACAACAATCCAATATCGATGTTTGGTTCGCAATAGCGAATAGCGAGTGGTATATCAAATTAGCTTAAGTTCCCTAGGTACCTATCCTATGTATGCTAAAAGAGCTAGCATATGGAGTCATTAGGTTGTGCAGCCCCGAACCGGGGCAGAGCATGCTACATAGCACTTACCCAGCTAGCAATAGCGATCTAGAACAAACAACCACATTTTTGAAAGAAACAGGTGAAAGGTAGCAATCAATTCACACATGAGCAACACTTCACACGAACATACAAACAAATCGATTGGACACAAAGACTACAATCACGTGCTCAGGCGTCCCAGACCCATGTAATTACCGATGTTCTTAAATTTAATTGAACCTTGCAAACGCGTCAAACTTTCCTTTGCAACAACCACATTTTGGCATTTTGATACGTGATAAATCGATTTTGGGATTCATCATGTCGCAATTAGGAAAGCGCAGCGCGTCCTCCGGTTTTGTCGATCTGACAAACTCGGATTCAGAGGGCGAGGTACCTCGCGCTCAGTCCAAGCAACCCAGACTTAATTCTGCACCTGGTCTGTCAAGAGCTGGTTCTGGTTCTTCAAGACCTTCACAGGCTGCTGGAAACTCAAGTTCGAGTCAAGCTTTGAATGTCCGTGATCAGTGGGGTGAGGGCGATGAAGATGAGATTATTGATTTGAGTCAAGATGTCGAAGAGGGCTTTGGTTGGGTTTTGGTTGGAGCTCTTGATGGGAAGATTGTGGGCGTTAGATTTTATGACGGATATGCGACGGCTGGTGAACAGGTGATGGTTAGGAGAGAACCGGGAAATCCATATGATTCGAATGCGATTCGTATCAACAATGTGAGAGGTACACAAATTGGACACTTGCCGAGGGAGCTGGCTTGTAAGTTGGCAGGGTTTTTGGTATGTACTTTTGGAGATATTGTTGATGTAAAATGGAGACTGATGCAAAACTTAGGATGCGAGAACTATTGTCATGGAGGGAGTTCTTACTGGAGAAAAGAGAGCATACGACTGCCCTGTTTTGCTTAAGATTTATGGACCAGCGGATCCGGTCGTGAGAGCTAACTGTATGTTATATCCTCAAGCACTCATCTGCTACAAGAATTTCTAAGATAATGTGTCTACTTGCTGACTATAAAACTAGTGGAGAAGCAGTTGGCCGCCAAGAGACTACCATTGAAGAGACGAGAAGTGGCGCCACCAAAGCCGCCGAAGGCTCCAGTTCTGCCCTTGCAGAGAAAGCAAATGGGTTTCACATCTTCTCAAGCTGGTAGCTCTAGTCAAGTAGAGCCAACACCTCAACCAGTAATCGATCTTGCACATTTTGTTGCGAACAGCGAGAGATTCAATCCGAGAGAAGTGGATAAGATGGCCGAAGAGTTGGGTTTACCTGAAGATGCACTCTCAAAGATGCCCATGGCAGAACAACCAAAAGATCTCAAGGCTACATTACTTCCATATCAGCGTCAAGGCTTAGCGTGGATGCTTGAGAAAGAGAGCCTAGTTTTACCAGATGCAAAATCAGACAAAGTTGTGCAGCTTTGGAAAGCTTCAAAAGAACATAAAGGCACCTACAAAAATATCGCAACCAACTATTGTGACAAAGCTCCGAAGTTGGCCTCGGGCGGTATACTTGCAGATGATATGGGTCTTGGAAAGACTTTGCAGGTTATCTCTCTTATTCTTGAGGGTGGATCAGGTACGACTTTGATCGTTGCACCGGTCAGTGTTATGTCAAATTGGGCACAGCAAATGGAAAGACATATCAAGGAAGACAAAGCCTTGAAGGTCTTGACTTACCATGGTAGCCAAGGCAAGGTCAAGGAAATGACCCCGAGTGACTTTAAAAAGTACGATGTTGTTATCACCACTTACGGCACACTCAGCTCAGAGCTGTTCCCTCGCAGTTCAAAGCTTCCCGCGAAAGTTCCGACTACTTCTGGATTGTTTTCGTTCAATTGGCGCAGAATCGTCTTGGATGAAGGTCACATCATCCGTAATCCGAAGACAAAGAGTGCGATTGCAGCAACAAGTATCAGTGCCATTTCAAAATGGGTACTAACAGGAACACCGATTGTCAATACTATCAAGGACTTTTACTCGATGCTCAGATTTTTGGGTATTGGTGGTGGCCTCAATGAGCTTGAGGTTTTCAACGCCGTGTTTACTCGTCCATTGTAAGTGCTCGCCCAAGGAGCACAATAGAGAAATATCACATTGATTACTTCTGCTAACTTACATTTAGGGCCTCAAGAAATCGCGAATCAGAGCTGCTTCTACAAACAACAATGAGAGCTTTGTGCTTGCGACGCAAGAAGGATATGAAGTTCGTCGATTTGAAATTGCCAGAATTGTCAGAGTTCATCCACAAGGTCAAGTTCAGAAATGATGAATTGAAAATTTATAATGCTTTAGTGTGAGTACTAACATTCAATCTCCCAATACCTACACTAACAAAAAATCAGTCAACAAGCTAAAGGTATGGCTGATCAATTTCAAAAGCAGTCGGAGTCTCTCAAGAAGAACAAAATCCAATACACTCACATTCTTGAAATTCTGCTTCGCATGCGTCAAGTATGCAACCACTGGAAGCTTTGCGAGAACAGAGTCAACACACTCATGGAAATCATTGAAAATGATGACGTAGTTGTACTCAACGCCGAGACTCGTCTCGCCCTACAAATGCTTCTTCAGCTCAACATTGACAACCACGAAGAATGTTCCATCTGTCTCGAAGAACTCCACAACCCGGTCATCACAACCTGCAAACACGTCTTTGGACAAGCATGTATCGAGCGCACTATCGAACTCCAACACAAATGTCCAATGTGCCGTGCCCATCTCGAGAACAAGGAAGTTCTCGTTCACCCTGCCGTCGAAACAGCAGAAGACGAGGAAATCAATACGGATGAGCAATCTTCCAAAACCGAAGCTCTCATGCAGATCATCAAAGTCACACACAGTGACCCACTTTCCAAAGTCGTCATCTTCTCGCAATGGACTTCATTCCTCAATATCGTCCAAAAACAGCTCGAGCAAGCTGGAATCAAGTTTGCTCGTATTGATGGTTCAATGACAGCTCCACAACGTGACAAAGGCATGCATGCCCTCGAAAGCGATCCCGAATGTCGAATCCTCCTCGCTAGTTTGGCCGTTTGCTCCGTAGGTCTCAATTTAGTAGCAGCAGATACAGTTATCCTAGCCGATTCCTGGTGGGCCCCGGCAATCGAAGATCAGGCGGTAGATCGTGTGCATCGGTTGGGACAGAAGCGTGAATGTAAGGTTTGGAGATTGGTAATGGAGGACAGCATTGAGGAGAGAGTTTTGGAGATTCAGGCGGAGAAGCGAAAATTGGTCGGTAGGGCATTTCAGGAGCAGGCGGGCAAGGGTAGAGGAAAGGGGAAAGAGACGAGGATGGGAGATGTTTTGAGATTGTTGCGTTGAGTGGTGAGTAAGTTGGAGTTGTATACTATTGAGATGAATAATGCGTATGTAATGGGGTTTGGATCTGCGCGGATGGCGAATTCGTATTTCGTGGAGTTAAGGGCAGGTGGGTGTGAATGACTTATTAGAGAGATGATTCTGTTTCGTCTCGCGGCTTCTAGATGGATTCATGAACCAGTCCGTTTTGCACAAATATACATACATAGATTAAATAAAGATTGGTAAAAATGTAAAAATGTAAAAAATACCGCACATGGATCTAATGAAATGATGTTCTTGTATAGCAATGCAAGTTCATGTGATATTGGAGTGAGAATTACGCGAACATCAACTATCCAGAAAATATGCGTAGGAAATGGAGCGGATCTGTACAATACCTATTTCTGTACAAAGCATCACTTTAAGTGTGCGAAGCATGGTTGCAAAAAGGAACATTGCAAGAGCTACAAGGTAGGCCAGCCCATTAAAATCCAAGCACGCCAGAGCCTAGCGACGTGACAGGAAAGATGGCCCATGGGTATAAGAATTCAAGTCCACCGGGGAGTTCCAAGATCAGTTCCCGGTGAGATCTGATTGAAATCTAAATCCCGAGTTTCGTCGCCTCTCGGGGAGCTTTCTTTCCTCGATATTGCACGTTGGCCTTTTTGAGCCTGTTTGACTTAGATTTCTGACGTTCGCTCCATAGTATTTATATAACTACTTTCCCATATCCTACCTAGTTCTCCTTTAGAATTGAAGAATGCAATTGGGGTGTAGAATGAGAAACAGCGCATAGATCTAATGATCATACCACAATATCATATTAAGTCGTATCCAAATCCACGGTGAACGCCAAACAACGTTCTACCACCCGTATAGTATCGAGCTATATATGCCAGAAACACATCTATACAAGTAATGTACTTTCCAATCAATGGATTAATAAATCCTCTTCCTCGTCACTCTTCCCCTCATCATCCAATCCCAAATCCAAAACATCATCATCTCTTTTAGAATGTTCGTCATCAGAACCCTCCCCAATACCCCCGCCCAATTCTAACTCTTCCCCTAACAGTCCTTCCCTTTCTTCTCCTTCGCTTCCGCTTCTCCTTCTACCTTCTCCATTCTCCATATCATTTCCACTATTCCCCTTCTCTTCCTCTTCTCTTCTCCCGATAATTACGTTCCCTGCAACTAGCAACGCCGCGCCTAAGAACCATAATGGTGGTAAGCTTTCTGAGAATATTATAAAGCCGAGAACGGCCGTGATCATGAAATTGGACGATGTGTTTATGATGGAAACTTGAACGGTTGAGGTACCGCGAGCAAGGGCTTTGGTAAAGAGCGTCCACATTATACCGTTGAAAACCAGGTTGAGGAGGAAAAATATCTATTGCAGTTATAGGTTAGCAATGTGTACAATTTAGAGGTCTTGTGGCTGTGTTGGTGTTCCGTTTCTCATGAAGACTAACGCCCAGAAACAACATCGTCCATTGAATGAAAATGGGAAACTCACTCCTCGCACACCATATTCGACAACCTTTTCACCCTCCCCTAGTCCCAAAAATCCTGCAACATGCTCTGCAAATGAAGTCGTTAATTGTGTTGTCGTTCTGGGTTCAGCAATGTGTCAGCGCATTCAATTCTAGCGATGGCATGACATGTCTATTCATTCCGTATAGCTTTCAAAGAAAATTTCCCCTCTCCTATACTTCTTCTTCCATAAGATCACCAAGTCTGCGCAACAAATCTCAAGCAATGAAGAAAATCCCAAGACAACCTACAATTTCGCAAAAACTCCATTGAAAGCTGCACAAGCACCACTAGCCACCGCCAATAAAATCCACTGCGATTTCCGACTAATATTCTCCATTGTGTTTCCTTGCTCTTCTTCTTCGTCGTCGTCTTCTTCCAATTCCAATTCTGACTCAATCCGTTCACGGTTTGAAGAAGATGTTGGTTTCGAAATTGTAGTTGCATTATACGACCCGTCGTCATTCAGAATCCTATTCTTAGTCTGAAGCTTATATACCCCTGTTCCTGTTGTGCCTAAGAGGGGTTTGCGTGGATCATCCACCCCAACTCCACCAGGTCCGTCTGCTCCACCATCAGCCTCAAGTGTAAGGGCGGACATAGTAGAACCGGTAGTGAGTGCTGTTGTTGTACCGGCGTTGACTTCTACTGATCCAGGGGATTCGTGACTTTCGGATTCGTAGGTAGGGGTGGAAAGGGTAGAGGATTGCGTTTTGCGTTTGGCAGGGCGGAGCATGGTGAAGAGCCTATAGTGTTGGGCGTTGTTAGGGTAAGGGAGAGGAGAGGTGGTTATCCCTTTGTTTGAGGTGTGGTTTGGGGTGATGTAGTGAGTTACGGTGCCCGGAAACGAGCCTGGCTCGCCTGGATACTGCCTTGGTGCTGATTGCAAGGGGCTTCGGGAAACCATTTATATCATCGAAGGATTTCACAGGCAATTATGTGATTTGATAATTGTCGTCAGACGATTGTAATGGTAGGCGGGTAGGTCATCTGCATTTCGCCGGAAGTATTTCTTCTTTCGAACAAGTGAGTCGAGGGCGTCGCACTTTCCCTCTTCATAAATACTGCATAACGCCATGTTTTCAGAAGCATGTGTGAGGTGCTGAAATTGCTATGAAGGGCGTTCGGCAAATTGGTATTACAACCAGGCACCCCAAAGCTGGGTGCGAATAAAGTGCCTATGATAGAGTTGGTGCAAGATACTGGTGTGAGTGGTCTAGTGACTGCCACGAGAAGTTCTTTGTGTTCTTGGATGGTGCAAAGGATCAGTAGCAAGCCGATGAGGTGATCCGTCTCCTTGTAACGATGTCTATGTCATAGACATTGAAAGGGAACCTCACGCTCTGAGTCTCTTGAATACATACCATTATTATCTCATTTAATGCGTTCCAATCGGATTTATGATCAATATAACGAATCTCTAAAGCGGATTTAGGCGCTAGTGGTGCGATTTTTGAATCCTCCACTTATGTGTGAACAATCCTCATAATATCAAAGGATTTCCATTCTCATTTCAATATCGACGGCTTCGTTCAACTCTGACGAAGGAGGTGATAGTTCTCAATAAGACATAGGATTCGAGAATTCAAAATCTACAATTTTTGGAGTCATAATACTCGAAAAGTGTATGACACAAGACATCTTTATGGAAATGGCTCGTCGTTTCACTATTTTGATCACCCAAATAATCATACTTTTTTCGTGATCAGAAAGTACAAAATTTATAGTCCCGTTGGTCTAATATGTAATTTCTTTAGATACTCCAAGAGAAGAAGTAGCAGTTTAATAATCCGAAGACCCGGAAACATGAGAAAACTATCCTCGATCCAAAAATCCGCTGAGGGTACCATCACTCAGATCCAGCCTCCATGTTTCCCTTTAGTTTGCCATTCTTCCCAAGACTCCGGTGTCTCTATTTTTTCCCTCTCTCCGTCGGCTGCTGGGTTCTTCACTGTCTGTCTTCCTGCCGACAATCTTGCCACTGCCTGTCTTTCCGCTGTTTCCTTTTTGCGAATTTCCCTAGAGACGAGGTGTCTTCTCTTCGGTATGTCATAATCAGCTACGTACAGCCCATTTTCCCGTGGCCGTCCTTTATTAAGAGAGGAGCTACCCACTGATGTTGGTGCTGGGGAGCTCAATCCCGAAGTCGAGCGGCCACTTCTGCCTGAGACTTCTCGGTTACGGGACTCGCGTGAGTCACGCTTTGTGTCTTGTGCTGTCGACCTGACTGGAACGTCACACTGCATTTGAGAGAGCCATTTCTGAGTAGGTCGCTCGTCAAAGGGTTTAGGAGTGGAGGGCAAGGATGGTTGAGAACATGTGTCTGAAGAGCATGAGGCCTGGGAGTGTCTCGATGAGGAACCGGATTCACGGTGGTGTGTTTTCTGAGCAGAGCTGGAACGAGTTGTTGCTGGAAGGACGTCTTCAACTGAGAAATTGCCAGTAGAATTAGATACAAAGGTAGAGGATGCGGAACTGGGTGAGTATACGCTGGACCGTCGCAAGTTTGAAGAAGAGTAGGGGAAATTCTGGTTGTACTGTGGATCTGAAACATTCCCCGTAGAAGTATAAGCAGAGGTAGAATATGCCGCATGTGTGGGCGGATATGTGCTAGAGGATTGACGGTTCATGGATGGATGAGGAAAGTTTTGGTTATACTGACGAGCTGGAGCGTTAACGGCGGGAGAAGAGGCAGGAAAGGTATTGTTCATGGGCGGATTTAAACTGGGGGATGGTTGATCTGCTACATGCGGGTAGAGATAATTTTTGTTGACTTTGGGGCCTTGAGACATGGTTGTGTCTTATTGTGAACGAGTGTAAATTGTGAAAATTTTCAAGCAATCCTGTAAACAGTCCAAGTAATTAATTTCTCTGTACTTATACTTTTCCTCCCTCTCCCCAGGGAATCTCGAAGCTTAAGAGCATAATTTCCGCACTAAAACTCTGGTCTTTGGAATCATAATGTGGTAATGGAACATGAATCAAAACGTTCATTTTAAATGACTCGAGATATTTTCCCCGGGAATCAATGAATCAACTCAAATACTCGAGTAATTTAATGCGAGAATTATCACAGCATCTCTATCTATGACTATAATTGCGCTTTCAGGGTGAAACTATGAGTCTTCAGAGTATACAAAAAAAGTTACAAGATATAGATCAAGAATATACTATATAGTAGAACTTAGTTATATCGGATTAAGATATATCAAAATCTTGAATATATTAAAATAATTTTCTGATTTGATTACTTTTTATATAACAATATCAGATTTTTGAATAAAACTAGAATATTAGATTAATTTTTAATAAATTTAATATAAGTTTTGATAATAGATTTAATTCAATAAATTAATTTTTAGTATATTTAACAATATTTCTTATTATTATATGTGTAGTTTTTTGATAAATTTTTTAAAAAAAATTCAATATAAAATCTATAAAATATTCGAATTATCAGTATTTATATCAGAATTTTCTTTATACTGAATTTGATTGATTGAATTTTCTATTCCGATATAATCAAGTTCTACTGTTTACTCAAAAACTTACTTAAGCTTGATGTAATTGAGAAGTCCATAAGGGTTCTTTCATGAACAACACGATCTGACCGGCTTGGCAAAGAAGATTTTTTGCGTTGAATAACATTCAGTTCACTGAGATATTATCGGAAATTGGTGGGAAAAGTTCTGGAGTAGAAAGTACGACAGTCTAGATGAAGTTGTATCGTTAGTAGGATTGATATGGGTCAAATAATGTATGAATGTATCGAAAATCAAATCCCAAGTCAAATGTACACACTCAATCAAAATTGATGTTAATACTGACTGAACTTCTAACTTCATATATCTTCTAAATTCCATAGACAAGGTTTCCAAGGGAACTGAATCCTCTCCATACCATCTAGTATCTCTCCATCCAATTTACCGAGCAAGATACCTCAAACATCTCTCTTCGGAAACTCTTTCACGGTTTCCTATATTACCCCCATTTGAACAGTCGATATCAAATACAAGTGACTCTCCCTTGCCTGTGTAGTTATAGGTCTCTCCCTCTCGAGAATATTAGTGCCGTCACGGACCGAAAACCTTCGACCCCACTTGCAAACCTTCTACTTTCCCGAGCAAGCTTTGAAAACTCCTAATTCAACCACCAAACACTCGAGTTCCGTGGTACAACATTGTTGCCTTCGCTTCTGCATGATCTTCTCCTCGTGAGTTACGGGGTTACGTAGAGGTGCGTGCCTGACAGGCAGGCAGTGCTTGAATGATTGAATCGAACGCTGATTCTCTGGAACTGTAATTCGGTTGGGTTGACATGCGATTTCTCTGGTGCAGTCTTTCTGCCTTGGCTTTTCATACTACTCTCCCTTTGAAAGAGGAGGGACGACATGAGAGTCGCCAGATACGCACATATGGTGACTGGAGGTATACATGTATATGAGCAGCGAACGTTCAAGACGAAGCTCGTCCACTTTGGATTCTGGAAATATTTCCTTTCCATCGATCTTCAAGACAAGCATTACTCAATCTTTAGATTGTGCCTAAGCCGGAAAGCAATTTATACCACTTTCGAAGATTGAAGACGCTCGTGAAAGTCTTGTGTTCATCGACAGTACTCGTAAAAGCTGCGTGAACAACTTGAAAGCTGGCATGACTATGCGCGCAATGCTCAGCTACCAGAAACTTAGTGTCTTGCGAGCAGTTTCGATGACTTTCAAGTATCTCTCGTCTGTAAAGACGAAGAAGACAATTTCCAGCGCAGGCCAACCCTAACTTCAGTCCACTTATTACTTATAGTCTTTCTCAAACTCAACGAAGTTCTTTGAGATTCCTGTCCCTGCGTTTGTGTCTGTGCCTCTTCCAAGCGCATATTGACATCCCGCGACATGTCCTCCTTTTCTACTTCGTCAAATTCACCCGGCAATACAGATGGAACAGTCTCAAATCTATTCTCATCAAACAATCCCAAGGCCGAAACGGCCGAACTGGTCTCCTTCCTTCCTTCTGTCATTAGGCCAATGACCGTGAGCCGAACTACAACATCATCGAGGTCCTGCTGAATATCTCGTCCCTCATCGCCCGTTTCTACCATTGCCTCCCAGTAATACTCGCTGTAGTCCCCTTCTGGTACACCATAGTTTTCCTCAAAGTCTTCGCTCTCGTTCTGTGATTCATCTCGAGACGCTTCACTCTCGGTTGCAGTGAAGAAAAGGTCATCATTGAACACTTCATGCTCTGGTACATCATTCCATATCTTTTTCTCCTCAAAGAATGTGATTTCAGACTCATCTAACCACTCCAATATATGAAGCTGGCCCTCAGTCAAAGGTCCTTCACTACCAAAAGGTCGATGTTCAAACTCAAGGATCGCATCCCTATGCATAATACTTCGTACCTCAGTCGTAGAGCCCTCCTCGCAAGTTATCAAAGAATCCGTGGTAAACACAGTGGATGGAATGTCATTATTGCGAAGGATGGTTAGAGGTGGCGAAAAGGCTGAGTAAGACCTGGTGGCCGTCAAGGAGGGTCTAGATCTTCTTTTCTGGATCACTACGTTTTTGGCAGCTACAAAGAACCTCTTGATCGTTGGTCCCGGAGACGGCATGGTTTCGATGTTTGAAACTCGAGGAGGGAGGGAGAAGGGAGATCTGGATGCAATGAAGTTGTTCGGTTGAAAGTCTTTTCGAATATGTTGAGAGGTGTGTCGGTTGAGTTAGCCATAAAGTCACTAGACTATGTAGGTGACGAATACCGTTTGGTAGCGCAAAGTATATATATAGAGCTATAGTATGGGGTACCCATCATTTATATGGAAACTTTAGCCGTTGACACATAATATCAATTATATCCTTTTAATCAAAAATATCGGGCTTTCGTGTTGGTAACGGCGGTCAAATCAGATCTGATCTTCATGCTCAGTTGGCGTTTCAATGGCAACCTTATTCGGCCAAGCATCTTGGTCTGGACTTTTGGTGAGAATACCTGAATGATGGCCTCGAAGTTCGGAACTTGGGATAAATTGGAAAGAAAACATATAGCTAAGCCCCATGGATCTTAAGGGGCTGAGTAGTCTGTCTTCGTGGAGAGATTTTTTTTGGCGCCAGTGTCATCATTGGAATGGCTTCAATATTGGGAGAGATTGATCAGTAACCTCAAGAAACATTTGAATGGTCAAATCATGATAGGTAAACTGGAAGATGCTCCAGGTGGGAAAAACTACCTCTTCGAAACATTCAATATATGAACTAATAATCCCTAGAACCGAATGGATAGACTGGGCATTAGGTGGGTGACGGTAAAGAGGGCAGAGAAAAATGGATTTTATTATAATGGACATCCATGGCTACCCGCCATTAAACCTTATATACTTATTCAGGCTAGCTCCTTCTTCTAGCAGAGAATAAGAAGATCATTGAAAGATCCATGGATTCCTCCATAATCATATATTTGGTGCTAACTCGGTATCTATCTAGTAGAGTCGACATAGCCCAGTAACAATACACCAACTCATATTATATGGTAGCATTGATAAAGGAGCCCTCAGTGATGGAAGGATTGTCTATTTTCTTTTCCTTGAATATCTTCAATTGTTCATATCATTCGAACGTTGAAGAGCTCTGTTAGAATTGCTTTGTCTGTCTGATCTATAAGTCATGATCACTTTTACTGGAACATAGCGAGGCTTTTTCGAGAAAGACTGGTAAACAGAATTATCATGGTTCTGCTACTAAATTAGTGACCCATCGCAATGCGATGTTTATGATTTTGATACCGTGCCGCTACATACGAACAAGATAGGCATGCTTTCCTCATTCTCCGGCAACGCGCCATGAAACGCCACGGAAACCAACAAACGCCCGAGATATCCTTTCTCTAAAGTCATTGAAGAGCCCAATCTGTAAATGCCATTCTTGACCATCCGAAAATCATTCTGTATCTCCCAATCTATCCACCACTATGTCCCCAATATGTCGAATGCCCGTAAAGATTCGTTCCCAATATCTACTGAGGATCACCGGGCTTCTTGCTGTTGCAGCTCACGATCTTGACTTTGTCCGCCGTGACTGACTGACTGGAGTTTTCCATCTTGAAAGTAACATCCTTGATCAAAAAAGTCCAAACCTCGTCGCAGAAACGATACGTATCCAGATGTCCCTTCAATATCTAGTCAGCTAAAATTCAGTTTCATTGTCGCCACTCATGTCGGAAAGTGTTGTTCCTCGTAAAGGCCCTGGGCGCATATACCTTGAAAGTCAATCTCGCCTTGACCTTGTCTGCCAAAACCTCCGTGATACTTCTATCAAAGTTTGCCAATATCTTCATTGCGAGCTGAGGCTCGATACGTCTCTCGCTGATCAAATCGTCAAGAGTATCTGTGAGTGCCATGCCGATACTTAATGCTTTGTCAGTAAATGTAGAAATGTTTGTGTACTTGTGTAGCAAAATAAGGCACAGTACCTGCTACGGCGGTAGAGCTCGTAGAAAGACTGTGGAGCCGCCATCATGTATGATTTTAATTTGAGATTTGCGGTCGAAGAGGAGAAGTTGATGTTGTTGATGGTTGTTGTTTATATATGGAGGGAAGGCTGAAGTAAGCGGCTGTGTTGCGCAGCGTTTGGCGCTAGCTACGGTTGGCGATTTAGGTTACTCTTTCGGTTGGAGCTCGATGAGGTACAGACCAGACCACCCAAACCATAGCTTTCGTCGACATCAAATAAATACTCAATTCCTTTCACTTTGTTGACGCAGATTATTTGGACAAGATGAGCCTTACATATGGAATTGGTGGTGCTACCACAGCGTTGGCAGTGGTTGGGGCCTGTAAGTTTTAGATGCCCTGTTTGGTTTGATGATTTAAAGCTAACAGGTGCTGTCAGATATGCTCTTTACTGGCGATGGAGAAGCTTTCAATGTACGAGTTTCGAAGCGCGATCTGGAAAAGAGTGAATCTAATGAGAGTAATAGTTCGGACAATTCCTCGAAGAGATATCTCCATACGCGTGGGCAGATATGGGTATCGGCATGTGTATAGGATTGTCAGTTGTTGGGGCAGCATGGTACACAACAACTTCGTCCCCCTCTCTCGATCATCAGCTTACAAAGTATGTAGGGGAATTCTGATTACTGGTTCTTCGATTCTCGGTGGTGGTGTTAAAGCTCCTCGCATCCGAACAAAGAATCTTATCTCCATTATTTTCTGCGAAGTAGTCGCCATTTACGGCGTCATCATGTCTATCGTCTTTTCATCCAAGCTCGGTCTCATGGAGAGCGAAAACCTTTATTCTGCCAGCAACTACTACACTGGATACGCCCTATTTTGGTCTGGCATCACAGTGGGAATGTGCAACTTGATTTGTGGTGTTTCGGTCGGCATCAATGGTAGTGGTGCTGCTCTGGCAGATGCTGCAGACCCAAGCTTGTAAGCGTAACATGTTGATATAACCTGCTTAAAGATACTAATCCGTGACAGGTTCGTTAAGATCTTGGTCATCGAGATTTTTAGTTCCGTACTAGGACTTTTTGGTCTCATTATCGGCTTGTTGGTTTCATCAAAGGCACCGGACTTCGAGTAGAGGATAAGCCGTAGGCGTGAAGGGGAGTTGTAGTTCTGGTGTGGAAAGAGACGTTAGATAAATGACTGTTTTGTACTGTGTATAACATCCAAGTGGAAGCCAACAAAGGGCGTTCAGGGAGAAATCGATTTCAAGCACTTTTGGGTTTTTAGGCAAGGTTGCATTAATATTACTATAGTCAAATGGTGGTATCGCTAGATTGTATTATTAAAGTGCCATTGTAGTAAATGGAATGCTCGTGCTCGAACATATTAAAATGCCAAAGTGCAACATTTCATGACTATTCCACTGCAGCTCACACGTTTCAGACGCCCCGATCGGTGTTATTCAATTAGCGACACTCCATACTTTAATGCTCTATCATCATCTTTGACGTCACAAGCTTTGTGCCTCCCCTGCTCCGTTATGCCTCATACGACTCGGTTCCTTCCACGGCCATAATCAGACCCTCTTCAATATCTGTGGCCAGCTGTGATTGTTCCTGCAGTTGTTGCATTTGTTGCATCATCTGCTGTTGCCACATCTGTTGTTGCTGCACCTGGTATTGTCGGAGAATCTGCTGCTTGACCATCTGTTGCTGGACTAATTGTTGCTGTAGCACTTGATGCATAATATTTGGCTCCGTATATTCTTGCATCTGCTGCTGCCGATGTTGTTGGTTGAGATCCTCTAAGCTTCGTCGAAAAGGATTGCTTTGAGCATGGGATACCCCATAGCCAGGCTGTAAATTGTTGTTCAGATCCTGTCGATACGTGCCAAATGGCTGCATGCCATCGGCTGCTTGGGATCTTGCACCAAGTTCTCGTTGGATTTCTCCCATCTTGGAGTCTACCCGTACTCCACGAGCTTCAAAGTGCTGCTCCATCTTTCGCCCGTATTGATAGAACATTGCAAGATCCATGCCTCTCTCCTTGAACTTCTCACTATAAGAGTACAAATCAGTCTTCATATATTGATATGTTGCATTCGGTTGAAGGGGGCGGACTTTTCAAGGGTATACGCACAATCAAAATCAGAGAAACGTCGTACTTACCGCCAGATGTGCCGCAAGGGTATGCCACACTTCAACCTATGCACGACATACTGCTCATCTTGAGGTGTCATTCCGCAATGATTCCAAAAGTACTGGCTAGGTACACCCTCTACCATAATTCCTTCATAATAGCCTCGGCTGCTCCATTGTTGCGTAACTCCATCCACACCTTGATTAAGTTCATACATTTGCATCTTGGCTGGAAAGTAAAGCTCTTGTAATTCTTTCATGGAACCTCTCTCTGGAACTCCCTCGGGAATGTCTTTATCTTGAATCGAGATCAAAGTTGCGAAGTCCTGGTCGTTAACGGAGACAAAGTCTGCAACGGTATTGTTGATATACGGTGTGAAGATATATGGATGGTGTAATGAAGCTTTGAGTCTTCGCTCTAACAATTTTTCTCCAATGGGCGGTGTTGCTTCATCTACAACCTTGCATGATTAGCACTTTTCAATAAAACATTAGAAAGCAGGGGATATCTGAATACATTGAGCCGTAGGGGTTTGATCAGAAGCTGAAAGCACTCAAAGGGAATGGGGATCATGACGATAAGTTGTACTCACGCGGGGAACTCGAGGTTTTTGCTATCTCCAAGTCAAGAAAGTCTTTGGTGACACATTCATTTGGAGTAGAGGAGAACTGGATTGAGTGAGGTGGAGGAGGGTATGTAATCGGTTCGGCTAACTTGACTGCAAATATTGGGCCGGTGAGGTGGCCAATTCCTTCGAGAAATTCATAGTCTTCATAGGTACGGAAAGGAACGGCTTTTGGCATCTGCAAGTAATTAGTAATGTGAGGGCATTCGCAGTGCTTTAAACGACTTCAAGCAGATCGTCATAAAAGCTGCCAGTCCTCCGATGTATAATCTTGACCAAGAACACAGAGCAGCACAACACAACTGAACATACATGATATTCTTCTTCACACATCTTGCAATATCCAGATTGTCCGATCCATTTACAAGTACCAAAATCCAAGCCATCCAAGATGCCAACCCGCACAAAGAATGCTCTAAAATTTTGTTCGGGGCATGGATTGAGGCGGGCTGTCATACCAGCTCTCCAGAAAACGGTATTGCAGTATTCTGCGATTTCGATAGATTTATGACCGCATTTTTGCCACTGATAATATTCGTATTGACACATCATGAAGCATCTGTATTTAAATGGAAGTAATATTGTTATCGTTGTGGATAGTCAAAATACAAAAGGAAGCTTGAAAGTAGATATTTGGGAAGGAGGGTGAAGACCATGTTAGATGTAGAGAATAATAAGAGGCGGAAAGAGTTCTTTCCAATTAGAGAATGAAAATTGTGTTTAATTCACTTTTGAGTGCTATTCTGCTAGTCTCACTCATCGTGACATTGAAATCCAACCACCAACCTCCATCTCAATTGAATCTTCTCATCCTTTTGTAAGGATCAATCAACCTTCATATTCACTTCTGATCCTACTCATCAGCAATGCTTCTACCTTCGTATTTTTCGGTAAATCCTTCGATCCGATTGGCAAGCATAACAATGCATTTGCACTCTTTAAGCTTCCAACCCTTGAGCTGCGCTGCATACCAGTGCTACTTGCATATAAAAGGCCGTCTCTTCCTATTGAGACTATCGCTCTATGATACTCAACTCTTTGAGGGTCCAAACGAATATCGTGTGATAGAGTTACTGGAACCCTAGGCAATCCTACAGGAGATATTCCAGAGGCGTGATGTAGAGAAGGTAGGACGAAGAGATGGAGAGTAACTATGGCTGAGACTGGATTACCAGGTAGTGAGAATATGACCTTGGAAACTCTTTCCCCATCATTATTCTTCACTGGTACCGTTGCAAAAGTTGTAGGTTTCCCTGGTTTCATTGATACACGACCAAAATGAATGGTCCCCCCTAACGATCTCTCAATGGTGGGTTTAAGAAGATCAAGCTCGCCCATCGATACACCACCAGTGGTGATGACAACATCAACTTTTCGAAGTCCATCCCGAAGTGTTTGTTCTAGATCTCCAGGTTTATCTCGAGCGATACCAAGATCTACGACTTCAAACCCTAGACCTCGTACCGCCGCCATGACTGTTGGCCTATTACAATCACGAACTTCTCCCATTCTGAGAGAGCCAGGTCTATTATGTTCGACAATTTCGTCTCCTGTGGAGAGCACACCTACTATTGGTTTTTTGTATATGGTGACTTCTGCTCTGCCGACAGACGTGAGTAGACCAAGTTCGCCACCATTGGCAGATATCTCTTCTCCTTTGCGCATTATAGTAGATCCAGCCTCAATGTCACTACCGACTTCTCTAACATTTTCACCAGGCTTAACTCCATCGGCTAATATCTCGACTTCTTTCTCCTCCCCACCATCCTCGGTCATCGTCTTCAGTGCAGTATCTTCCACCATTATTACAGAAGTAGCACCAGGCGGAAGCGGCGCACCAGTTGTAATGCGTGCGATCTGACCTTCTAGAAGAATAGGATGCTCACCGGCGGTGGCATGAGATATCGATGCTACAGGAAACACGCCTTTGTTTGATTTACCTTCTGTGGCAATGACTGCATATCCGTCTACAATACTGGCGCGATATGCCGGCACAGCCTCAGTTGCCGTAACATCCTCCGCTAGAACAGATCCTGCAATGTCTCCATTTACATCAGCTTTTACAGCATGCGGAGCAGGTGTATATTTTTCTATTAGCGTCAAAGCTTCATCGACAGATAACATGGGGTATGGCGATGAACGACTGCGTCGCGTTGGACCGAGAGCGGGATCATTCGAACGAGGGTTTTCATCTGGCGCAGTATGTCTAACAGGCATTGCATGCCCATGGCTATGACCGTGTCCATGAATATGGCCATGACCGTGCGAGTGATTATGGGAGTGATTATGTTTATGTGAATGTGCCGACATAGAAGCACCCTCAGAACCAATACCAGCTTCTTTCTCGAGCTTCTTCACACCTCCCACATGAAGTTTCCGGGAATCTGCTCCGGCAGCCTGAAGGCAAGCATGTGGTAAAAGCTTTAATATTGATTGAAGGTTCTCTTTTGCTCCTTTGGGTGATCCAGGTAATGTGACGATGATTGTCTTGTTGCGAACGCCCGCCACTGGCCTTGACATGAGAGCAACTATTATCAGTCAACTAACTGTTGGTACTCGTGACTCTTCCAAACCTACAAGGAGTGGCTGCCAATGAAGCAGCAAGCATTCCATGGACAAGTCCTGGAGCTTGTTTGTGTAGAAGGGGTGTAATTGCCTATGATAGTCCATTTTAGCATGCGTATGATACCTTGGGGACTGTATTACCTCAGGAGTATTGTCTGAGACTGCAAAACCGGTCCCACCAGTAGTAATCACAGAATTAATAGTATTTCCTTGATCTGTCCAGGACATCACACTTCTCTGTATATCTGTCACATTATCACTCACGATCTTCGTTTCCACTACTTCCCATTG
Source organism: Botryotinia globosa (assembly GCA_014898425.1). NCBI lineage: Eukaryota > Fungi > Ascomycota > Leotiomycetes > Helotiales > Sclerotiniaceae > Botryotinia > Botryotinia globosa. The sequence continues at coordinate 1,005,889 of RCSZ01000015.1, read as the reverse complement.
GCCGTCTGCTTCCTCAAAAACGCCTTTTAAAGCAGGACCGGAGGAGTCGGTTGATGCATCTTTAGCTGCGGTAGTCGACACAATGAGAATTGCTGCTTTCAGAGTCTGTTGATCCATTTTGAAATCTGCTGTCGAATGATTTGAGGTTCTAGTCATCGCTACCCCTCGGCAGATAGTGAACTTCCCCACTTACCGATCCCTAGGCCGACGTCACAAGAAATCGCGTATCCCGAACTTTTTTTTTGTTCGGCGCGTTGTTCCAGATCAAAGAAATTGACAAAAATCAAGTCTCAACAACCATGGTACGAATTAAGAATCGGTACCTCCTGGTCAATATTCTCTACCCTGAACTGGAGAAAAATACCAGCGGCAAGGAAAAACTACCAGATGTAGTGGTGTTCAATCAACCAACCGTCGATGCACTGACTTCGCGGGCATTACTGAGAGGCATTCAACTGGAAGTTGCGAATCTTTTTGGAGATTATGGAAGCGGCGCAATTGCAGATAGTATTGCAGGTTTGTTCTTTTTTTTGAAACAAAATTTGATCTGGAGGGCTGGATACTGATGTGATTGGGATGCAGTAAAATATTTGTCATCTGCGACATCGACATTTATCCTACGGGTTTCGCGAGCGCATTATAGGATTGTTTGGGCAGCTTTGTCGCTAATGAATAGCTTGCCTATCAAAAACGGTAAAAACTGTGTGTTCAGAGTTGTAAGGGTCAGCGGGACGATTAGAAAGGCAGAGGAAGAAGCTATTAGAAGGGCGAGGGAGATGATATTAAAGGCCCGCAGAGACCTGGGCGAACAAAGTGAATCTACGCTGGAGAAGATGTTTGGCACAAACAAAGGAGCTACGGCAAAATCCGCAAAAGATGTTATGATGGTGGATGCAGTTGATAGTGAGGACGATGAAGAATTAAGTGATGGGAATGGTTGAGGGTATCATTGATTTGTTCTAACAACTTTTACGCCTGAATCGAATGGCGCCCGAGCCATCTCCTCGAGGTCATCATCGTCTTCTGCAGCTCTCGAGTTGTCTTCCTCTTCCTGCATCTTGGATTGCTCTTCGAATTGCTTCATCTCCATCTCCCGATATGCTTCATCATACTCCTCCTTACGATCAATCCAGCGCTCCTGAACATCTTTTATATCCATCGTTGTGGTACCCTCTCTCATAGCTACTTGCCACACAGTATCGTTCGCACCCTCTGCGCCACCAAAAGCATATCCTCCGGCTCGATCTATGACTTGAAGTAGATGCATCATACTCCTCTTATCTTCCACGGCTAGTGTTTCGAATCCCACCAGCCCGAAATCTTCAACAAGTTGAATGATCGCTTTATTTAGGCCCTCAAACTTTGATCCCTTCATTAACGACGATTCCTCTTGAAGGCTGGGAAGTAAGTGTGAGAGGTCTTGGACTTCGGTATAGAAATCTAAGTTGAAAGGCAGTGGTGGATACGAAGCTAATTTGTCCATTTTCGTCAAGACATTCAGATGTGGTAAATCCATTTGGAGCATTGCTCGCAGCGAGAGGATCAGATTGGAGATGTACAATGAAGGCAAAGTCAAGCAATAGGAATCGGAAAGATGGAGAACTACAAGCTGCACAAATGTCAGCATACCAGTTTTTGAAAGTAGACTTCCAATAGAGAATTGAAATAACGTACTCTATATCCTAATTTCTGTAACTTAAAGAATATGTTTCGTAAAGACGAATGATGTGTATAAAGCTCAACCTGACCTGGACAATCAAAAAGTACATAATCCTCGCCCAGTTCTGCCAATCCTTCCTCCAACCACTCCATGTTGTTTTCTAGTTCCTCAAGTGCATATAGTACGCCGCCATTGGGACCCAATGAATCTTCCTCCATGATGTCCTCTAGCTTTATGAAATTGCGCACGTCGATGGCGCAGGGATAGCTTGTGTGATCATTGGCGGGGTCGAGGTTCACGATGGAACATTTTCTTCCTATAGCAGACATGAACTGCTGCATGCCATTACAATATGTAGATTTCCCAGCGCCAGGAGAGCCGAGTACGAGCTGTGCGAAAGGCATATTGTGTATATGGGCGTAGTTCGGAGTTGAGGCGACTCGTGAGTGATAGGTACAAGATTAAATCCGCTTCTTTTTTCTTGTGGTGTTAGATAGTATTAACTTTCCCTTCAGATTCGTTTTCGGATACAGGAAATGTCAGATATTCGCGCTCGAATGTGTTTATAAATGCCGGACAAAGTGGTGCGATGCGAAGGTCGCAGTTGTAGCTCACTACCAATATTAGCTCACCCCTAGAGCCTTTAAAAGGTTTTGTTGTACGTCTGTCCACGCTATTAGTTTTGAGAACTTAAGGTAGTATTATCTTTTTATTTGGAAAGCTTGAAAGAACGTTGTTGAATGTAGAGAGGGGCACATTTGGTAAAAGTTGAAAGGCTTAATGCAAGGCTGACAAACATCTTAGCGGTGAGTGTGGCAGAACGCTTGGACTAAGCCTTCTACAGAAACGCGGCTTCGAGACCAATCTAAATATTTCACTGGAACCTGGTTACACTCGAATTGAATTACCATTGACGAATCGCTCATTCGAGAAACTCCTTATTACAGACTCTATATTCTTGTGCGCAAAGAATTCAACTCTACCCTCAGTGTTATTTCCATCTTACTACAAAATCATGGCGCCAGGTACGCAAGCTCTACATCATCCCAAGCTCAAGCAAAGATACTAATATAGCTCTTTAGCAGTACAATACGAGCTCTCTGAGCCACCTACTGACGCAGTATCTTCCCTACAATACTCGCCTTATACACCTACCAGATTACTTGTTTCGTCCTGGGATAAGAAGGTCTATCTATACAACACAGAAAATGTTTCCGAAGGAGGGCAGCTGATTAGAACTTACGAACATCGGGCGCCGGTACTGGATGTTTGTTTTGGGAAGGATGAGAGTGAGGCGTTTTCGGCTGGTATGGATTGGCAGGTGAAGAGGTACGTTTAAGCTTTGGGACAATTGAGTTAGACTTGGGATGCTAATATGGGATAGAATTGATTTGGAAAGCGGAGAACACACAGTGTTGAGTACCCATGAAGCGCCAGTCAAGTCGGTGGTGTATAGTAAAGAGCATTGTACATCCCTCCGCCATCGCATATATCAATTGTTACAGAATACTAATACAGCATCCTAGCTCTCCTCATATCCGCTTCGTGGGACCAAACACTTCACATTCACAACCTTTCCGACCCCTCACAATCCCCAATGACAATTCCTCTTCCTTCTAAACCGCATTCTCTCTCCCTCACAGCCACAAAACTCGTAGTCGCCATGTCCTCTCGACTTCTCTACATCTATTCCCTCCCCCTCTCTACCGACCCCTCTCAAGAACCCTGGCAACAACGCGAATCCTCTCTCAAATTCATGACCCGCGCTGTAGCCTGCATGCCCAATGGTGACGGTTATGCCTCTTCCTCAATCGAAGGCCGTGTCGCCGTCGAATGGTTCGATCCTTCCACCGAATCCCAAGCCCGTAAATACGCTTTCAAATGCCACCGCCAACCCGATGCTGCAGGCGACGGAACAGATATTGTATATCCAGTCAATGCACTCGCATTCCACCCCACGCACGGTACATTCGCATCTGGAGGCGGAGATGGAGTCGTTGCACTGTGGGACGCCGTTGCAAAAAGAAGAATTAGACAATATCAGAAATACCCAACGAGCGTGGCCGCTCTTTCATTTTCAAGCGACGGAAAATATTTAGCTGTGGGCGTATGTCCAGGATTCGAAAACGGACAGGAAGACTATAGTGGAGAAGGATTAACAAAGGTGTATATAAGGGAGCTAGGTGAGAACGAAGCGAAGGGGAAAGGTGCGAAATAATTAAATTTAATGTCGTCTACTACTGGAAAGATATTATACTCGCCATATTGTTCATTTAGCAAGGCGTCCTGGTACAGAAAATGAATGAGAAGTTTCTTCTTTAGAATCTAACAGGTGGAGAACTGCAATCATTGAGAATGAATGGTGAAATTATCGCTCTGTCTACTAATTTGCAGACTCGTACTTACGCACTGCACTCTCTCGCTAACTCGAAGATTCTAACCCTGCCGCTCAAGTAAATAAAGACTGACCCTTCTAAGCGATGGAGAAGCTGAGAATCAGCTATAATATCACAGAGATCCTCATATTACAGATCTCGTGGTATCTAAAATAACAAGATTATCTAGAGTTGATCACCTAAGCAATCAATCGATCACACTGAACGAAAAGCAGAGTTATGATGGTAAGAATGCTTAAACAGAAGCTGTAGTGAAAGATATATTAAGCCCAGATACACAGATTATGAATTGAATATTGTGAATATCAGCCACTCGAATATTGCTGCGAAATGCTCCTCTCTATCTTCCGTTACTACCAATAGCTCAATCTCCATGCAAATCTCGAATCAAAAAGCCCATGTTTATACCTATAGCACTTCGATTCTCTTAACTGAATAGTAGAATTATATGTTAGATCTCAAGGAATATTTCTTCGTCTCTCCGTAGACTTCGTCTTGGCTTAACGAATCAGGCGTAGCTAACTTTTCAAGATTGGCTTTTTGAATGGCGGTTTGAATGGTAAAGTTTTTGTTCTCTTTCTAGCAGAGCCTGGCAAAGTCCCCAAAGCAGAACTGGCCTGCCGCGTAAGACGACTTAAGCTTTTTTCTGACCTAGGCGTGGGTCGGTACGACAGCTGTGACAACTTGGGCGACATGCTCGGGGCAGATGCCTTGCTCTCCGTAGTCCCGGTGTTTGGCTGGGCATAAGTGGGATTCACAATGCTCTTGAAGTGATCGGGATGGAAGCGACCTGGAGTTGTCTTGCTTCTAGACATAGGTGTTTTATGTTCTTCCAGTACCTGCGAAGCTCGGCAAAAGTAAGTTTTGTCCGGAATCTCATCTGGTATGAATGAAAGTTGAGAAGAATGAAGCGACTGCTCATGGCTGGCGGGAGGTGGTGCGTCTAGTGTGAATTTGTCGAACTCATCGGGTGTATTGGATACTTGCGATTCCCCAAGCTCAGGAGAAATGTCGCGAACTGCAATCAATCGTGGTTCTGGCATCTGAGGTGCCACAATTTGAGTCTCTGGAATTTCAGGGCTAGGTGGCGTAGAAGGTCTTTCAATCGCAAGGGCTAGCGGTCTACTCCGAAATGTTGTCCGTCTACGTGTATTCAAGCTGGTGGACTTCCTCTTGACGATCGCTGAAATCGGGCTTGAACTATCAAAGATTTCCTCTTGCGTCTCGTTCATAACGTCGCTTGACTTTGGCCTTCGAATGCTCCAATCATCCGCTTCTGGTATTTTTGATACTTGTGTGCCAATCTGCCGACTCATGACAATTGATGGCTGTGATACCTGGCTGTTCTTGTTGCCTTCAGTTCTTGTCGTTTGTGATTCTTGCACTGTCAACTCGTCAATCGGAGAAATTTCCCTATTCCTAACCAAGCCTTCCGAGACAAACACCCCGGTGATTTCTTCTTCTCCACCCATTGGATTGTTGAGAATCGCATATTTTTCAGAAGCATAGGAGTCATCTCTGTCGTCATCCTTTTCGTTGCTCTGTTGATTTTCTTCGCTTGACTCATCTTTAGTGGGGAGGATATTCCCGTCAAATAGTTCATCTGATTGTTTTCCATGGACTCCTCGCACATCGAAGCATTCTCCGCTCTCTTCCTCCTTTTCCTTTTCCTTTTCATTTTCTTCTTCGTCTTCGTCTTCTTCTCCGTCGCCCATCTCCTCATCGCTTTCGTCACCAGATCCGTCGCTTTCTTCCATATCGTCGTCATCACTTGAAATACCAATGACGCTCCGTTCCGATTCATTGTCAGATGACACATCTTCCTCGCTATCTTCGTCGTGGCACCTCTTCAAGCGAACTGCCTCCATATCGCGCGAAACTGCGAAATCAAAAGAATTTTTCCTTCTCTTGACCTCGAAAGATTCTTCAAATTCCTCAGAGTCCAGAGAAGATATTCTGACACGACGATCGAACTCGACTCTTTCGTCAAAGGTTACTCTTCGAGATCCTCTTCCAGTGGGCGGCGGCGGGTAATTAATTTCTGCAACCGGAATCATTTCACCGCTAGAAAGATACTCATGCATTGGTTGATCATCCTGATTGGTATCGCACTCTTCATGACTTTGGCTGTCCTGGTCATCTTGTTGATTTTCGCCCGTTTTACTTGCTTGAGACCCCGGTTCAATCATGACCGATGCACCAGGTGTATCTTTCTTCTTCTTCATACGCCTCTCAGTCCTTTTCGCTGGGACTGTCCTTTCAGCTTGGCCATTTAGCTCATCGACTAGCCCGTAGAACTTTTCGCGAACCAACTCTAGTTGTGCTACTCGGGTAGTCAGTCCCCACATGCTAATGCAAACACGCTTTTGATTGGGTAGCGGCATACATCGTCCGGTGGGGTTTGCTTCAGCTCCCACGAAACCATCAGAATGAGACGAGCTCACATCATCGCGATTGCCTGATTCTTCCCGAGGGAATGTGTCGTAGCGATTTGGGAACCGAAAGGCTCTGTTATCAATCTTTCCAAAGGCGCCATGGTATGTCTGAAACACATTTTTCTCGCCCTTTGTCAGCCCAACACTCTGTATAATTTTGAGGGCATCTGAAGAATCTTGAGAGATTGGATCATCTAGAATTTCGGTTGAAGATTCCACTGTACTCTAATCAATATTTTACCACACACTTAGTGAAACTTTGACCATACCACTTTCACTATCTTTCTCCCTAAATTCAGCCACTCTTTCAGATACCAGGTGCAACTCATCCACCGGAAGTCTTCGAGATCTCTTATTCACCTTTTTCTTCTGCTTTTTCTTCGGGCTTGGACGGTCACCCTTTCGAGATGTATGGTTCATGGGTGCATCCTCTGAATCGCTAGGGTCAGGCGTAAAACCAGATGAATGAGTAGCATCACGCAATCCAAGAATGTCGATCTCAAAGTCATCGAGATCATTACAGTTATTGTCCTTTGTGTGTGAGCCCATAATGGCTCTTCGAGCCTGCCGCGGAGTACCAGATGAGAAACTGATGTCCCTGACCTCAGGATCGCTTGAATGCTGTGAATTGAATGTGCGCGAAGTTGTTCGGATGAGTTCTTCAAGACTGGTCGATTCTTGACTGCCATCGTATGTTTCATCGTTCACAGGGTCAGAGTATTTGGAAACTGTATTTGATTCGGTTGGGCAGCCAGATCCACGAGAAGATAACGTTGCTTTTTCATCGTCTGTCTTTCCGTGGGACGATGTGCTCGATGGGTTTTCGACAGGAAGTGAAGTAGCGAGTTTAGACGCGGTGCGTCGCTCCCTCTGCAGCTTTTTGCGCTTTGCGATTGTTCCCAAGAACCTTTTGGGCAATGTTTCAACCAGTTGCTTCGAACGCGAAACATTCTCATGGAGGAAAGGATACAGAGTGCCAGCAGATTTTGGAATCCCTTGAACAACTTTGTCGTCATCCGCTGCTACAGATGTTTCTTTACCTTTGTTTCTTATAGCTTCACCAGTTAGAATTTCCGGTGCTTGCACGATCGGGGTTGACTTTGACGTGGCCGCTGCTTCTTCATCACTAGCAATGATTTCACTTTTGGAAATGCGAGAATTGAGAGCTTTAGGCGCCCGAAGATGTCTTCTCAAAGGATTGAATCTAGTCATTCGAGGAGTTTTCTGTAACACTTGCTCCAATTGAGCGGTGGTCATACCACCTGCCAGAGGTGAAATGTTGAAATTTCGCGATGCGCTTGCAGGTGTTTCTGGTTGTGCCATGGCACCACTGTGGTCATATGAAAGAATCTTTTGATGATTAATTCTCACTGTAGGCAGAAATGATGGCGAGTATAATTGTGATCATATTTTAACATCTTGGATATAGTGAGAGAGATAGAAGAATGGATTAAGTAAGAATAGTGTTCAAGATTTGAAAAATAAGAATTTAGAGAGATAGCGAGAAAAAAAAACTGCACCCACCTAGCACCTGGGGAAGGCACGATGGTGGTACTTCCCAATTAGGATCTTTCTTTCCTTTTCACCAACTGAGAAGCAACGAACCAACACCCACCTACCCCAGCAACATATGAATCTCAAGAACTGATTGAAACCCATGGTCAAATTAATTTGATTTTGCCTATCAGAACACAATGATGGTACGAGGAAGAAACGACACCGCGTTTACTCCCAGAAAGTCGTCGTGGCTTCTAGTGCTGTAATATCTACTTTGAAAAATATTCTTTTTACTTGGTAGTGATCCAGCAAAAGTTTCCACAGGTCTTCAAGGTCATCCGAAAATCCAGTGTCCCTGCCATGAACGCCCCTCGACTAATAAACAGGAGATGAAATAGAAAACAATATACAACCCATGTCCGGCGTGATCACTTTAAAATGCACCAAATACATATGGAATCATTGCACTACAATTTATGTTAGTACTGCGTCGCACCAAGTATAAATTTAATGGAGTGGGGAGGGGTCTTACCCAATTGCCAAAGTTGCACTCAGACCAATTAAAGCCCGGGTCTTGACTCTCTCCTTCTTCAAGTCGGCCTCTACCTTAACCTTCTTGGCTGGGCCCACATCCAAAGCTTCTTCCTCTTCGTCATCTTCCTCATACTCTTCTGCCTTTCTCTTCGAGCGAGTTGGAATTCCGGCGTCTTGCTTGACAGCAGCCTCTACCATTTCTTTCGCCTTAGCAATCATAGCCTCCGTATCTTCTGGAAGAGGGAGGTCTGGTGTACCAGCTGGCATCTCAACCTGAACATGAGTGTGAGTGGTCTCGATGTCGCCATTAACTTCAACATCAGTATCAACCTTGACTCTGACCTTTGGTTCCGAGATTTCTTCGCTTGATTCATCCGTGATTGGTTCCTCAATTTGCGTCTTAACCTCCTTAACTTCCTCAACAGCTTGAACTTCCTTAACCTGCTCCTCGACTTGCTCCTGAATTGGCTGGGAAGCTGTGGAGTCTGTAGAATCTTCTTTCCCCTCGGCCTCAACTACTTCGTTTTCCAGGACCTTTTCGAGTACGTTATTGGTGGCAGCTGCAACAGGTTCCAAACTTGCTAGTCTAGCACTTGGTTTGCGTGCCCTTGCGATCTTGCGCGGAGATGAAGTTGCATACTTGCTGGGTGATGCGGATCGACGAGGGCGGCCACTTTTGGTAGTTGGTGCAGCTAGTGCCTCAGGAGGAGAAATTTGAGGGGCCTCATCTAATTGTAGCTTTGGTGCGGGAATTGGAGGGAGATCCGTGAAGTCAAACTTTGGAGGGGGCGCAATTGATTTGGGTGTTTGATCTTTGGTTGGGTTAACCTCAATTGGCGCATTGTCAAGCAGAGCTTTGATCCAAGGCAAGATCTGGTACTCCTCTGCAAGCTCAAGCGCATGATGGGGTGGAATCCAAACATTCCCTGCAGTCTCATCTACAGAGGTTGTTGGCAAGCTCTTGATATATCGGCGTTCCATCTCCTCTTCTGCAGTCTCCGAGTAGGGGAAGGTAGCCTTGAACATCCCAGTTGCGCTGATGAAGCCATCGTTGCTACGGCGCATCAAGAAATACGAGGCGGGCGAAGGCTTGAAAATGCCGCTGTGGATGCCCTTGGGCAGCGGAGCACGTAAGTGTGCATAATCGAAAGTTCCCAAGTTCTTGGGCTGGGTAGAATTCGATTTGTTGAGTTGACCAGTCTTCACAGCAAGATCTGTCTGACCCAATCTTCTTCTGGCGACCAAAGTTTCATCTGCGAAAATTGTTAGCTCTGGTTCTCAACCACGTACGCGACTGGCGCATCGCCTTACAAGCTGGAATTTCGGAGGTCATCAAAGGATTGACCTTTGCGGGTAAGTGTCGCGAGGCAGGCATTGCGATAGCAACTGGCTCAATGACAATACGCTAGAAAGGATGCGGATAGAAGACTGTCGGATGGAATATTAGATTGAATAAATCTAAAGGTTTCGTTAAGAAGATTTCGGAGAAAGTGTAATTCTGTTTCGTGGCTACGCGATTAGCAAACATTTTTGTTGATCTTTGGATTCAAATTGATACAACAATGGGAGTATAAAAAGAGGGAACGTACATGAAAAACACTTAACACGATCAACGCCTTCTTGATGTAGATGTTGCGCGTTGGGCGTTGAAGGAAGGAGGATCCGGTGTGAAGAAGAAGCTTTGATCTTGTTCGCGACAGGACACGGAAGGAAAGAAAGGTAAGGTTGTCGAAGAAAATTGATTGGAGTTGCCCGCCAAAAATCGCAGTAGATATACCTGATAAGTACGCGATGTAAAATGTGCGCCTTAAATCGGAGTACAGTAACCCCAGACTGATTGAATTCAACAACGAGCAGGAAGCAATGCAAGATGATGAATTTGTGATTGTGAATGCAAACGTGAATGGATGAATTATGATCAAGGATTAATTGCAAGTGGAGGGAGGCGGTGGTATAAAAGTAAAAGAATACAAAGTCAGTGTGGGAGATTCTGCGATCCCTGAGGGCTTTGGGACATTTTGACAGGTTGACAAGAGGATTGGTGGTTTTCTGACCGTGCAAAGTGGATTTGCTGGGGTGGGGGAGGAGGAATGACCAGAGAGATATGTACGAGCATGTATGTATGGATGGATGTATGGATGGATGGATGGATGGATGGATGGATGGATGGATGGATGGATGGATGGATGTATGTGTATATATGTACGATGTACGGTGTATGTATGTGTATATATGTACGATGTACGGTGTATGTATGTATGTGTATATATGTATATGTACGGTGTATGTCCGTTGCAACAACATTGTGTCCATAGTCGGAGCTTTCATCCTTTCTTCCATATGCGGTCTTGTAGATGAATGACAGACATACAAGACCCTCCACTCGCACCGTAACATTCTCCAAAGCTACCTAGGTATAAGGTGTATGTAGTGTGTACATTTACAATTCACTACACCAAGATGCATGGTGAGTTGGACAGAATATATGGAATATATCTACATAAGCAGTTCCAGCTACCTAGACACTGCTATTAGATAGGCACTGAAAGCGACCGTTTGCCTACCGATAGCTATATCTGTTGCTCATCCGATGACAACCAGGTATAAAGTCCGTGTTATGGTTCGATTGACTGATTATCATTATCTATCTGGCTTGATCTCAACCATGGAAAAGGAGACAATGGGGACGGCGAGAGAGCTTCTGGAACCACCTGCAGTTGAGTAATTGATTGGACGGGGATGCCCCTTTTATAGTGAATGTTAATATATCGTATCACATGACATGATCTCACCCCCCTTGTTCCATTTACCTGCAAGCATTCGCAAATCAATAATAAATGCTGTTGTCTCTCATCCATTTCTCTCAAAAGACATCTTCAATCCAATCCATCTTTCATCAACACCCTCTTCTTCCTTCTACATAACAATCTCGAAAGTAACACACCCTCCTCATTGTCACGAGATTCTTGCATACTACTGTACCTCCGTGGGTTGGCAAGGATCATAGCTCAAGCCCCACTAAGCTGCATCTCGATTGCCAACGCTGCTGTATCAAAAGTGCAGCATCCACAAACCCAACAGCTTTTAAATTTCTGTGTTTGGACTTCTCCCTACAGATCTTCCTTTTCTTATCAATTCTTCCAACTAACACCCTACTACCCTTATAAATCGACTACAACATATCAAAGATGGCGGACCAACAAGAAAATGAGCTCTTGCCCGAGACAACTGATGGATTCAAGGTGGGGGAGAAAAAGACTTTGGATGAGTATTCCAAGATGGGTATGTTTTGAAACCCCTTTTGTCCTGTCTTCTTTGTTGCTTTTCAGATCCTGCGATGATCTTCAGCTTCTGTTCTGCTGAGCAAATACTTCTGGGAGCGTTCTTGACCTAGTTGGAATCAAGTCTACCCCTCCAGCTTTACCCCGCAGTCGAAGCGGTCTGGAGATAAGTATGTGAGAGTAGAGAAGGAGATCTCATTTGAAGTAACATTTTCTTTGAAATCTGGCGTCTATCTGATCACGGCAACTCAGTTCTGTGCAATAGTTTGCACGAGAATTGTTGCAAGTGCCTTGAAGTCGCCACATTGACTATGGGGGTACAAAAACACTATATTATCACTCTTCCTAGCTTTCCCAATTCGACCAAGACGATGGCTAGAAGCCTCCCTTCCCCCTTCATTACAATTTATCAAATGATTTCAAATTTGAAGGGGGTACATATATTGAGATAATATATTACCGCATCCCTTATCTACACATAATCTACTGTGCAAGCGGGACCCCATTGCTTTCTTAATGGCTCATCCCGTAATATACACCATAGTCATCTACATTTTACTGACTCTATATTTCAATGCAGATGCCGAAGATGAGTCTCTTCAACGCTACAAGGAATCCCTTGGACTTGGTGGTGGTGGACAGGACCTTAGTGACCCAACAGATCCACGTGACTGCATTATTCTCACTCTTGAAATGAACTCCGAGGGTCGCCCTCCAGTCAAGCTTGAGCTTTCTACCCCTGATGCTCTCAAGACCTTGAAGGATCATCCTTTCAAGATTAAGGAAGGTTCTAAGTTCAACCTTACTGCTACTTTCAAAGTACAACATAACGTTTTGAGTGGTCTCCAATATGTACAAGTCATCAAGCGCAAGGGTATCAGAATCGACAAGTTGCAAGAGATGATTGTAAGTGCTTCCGAGCATGTCAATAGCTACACTATGTTTCACGAACTGACTCTCCCATAGGGAAGCTACGCACCCAACACTGACAAGAACCCCGTTCACACCAAGCGATGTATGTACAAATTATACATTTCCCAAATTCCACAAACTGACCAAACACTCTAGTCGCCGACGAGGATGCCCCAAGTGGAATGATGGCCCGAGGTCACTACACCGCAATCTCTACTTTCGTCGATGACGACAAGAAGAAGCATCTTGAATTCGAGTGGTCTTTCGATATCGCCAAGGACTGGTAGATGTTCCCATTTGCTTCACTTTTGATCTTCTGCTTTTCGCCTAACATATCGCAATCGCCTCTTTTGACACCTATTCCATTCTTGACGTAGCATAGCACTCATATGACAAGTTTTCGACATACCTTTGCGCGCATGCGATTTGGGCGGCTACCATTTGGACGATTTTGCTTTTGTGTTGTGGCTAGGAGAATAGTCGATCGTTTTCTTCCTTACTTGTTTTTCCTTGCAAATTTATATTTTGGACAGAAAAAAGTTATGGGTGGATAATGAGATGAGTTATAAGTTATGGACGGATGATCAGATGAGTTACGAAACGAAGATGTTTGGTCATATCATGCACATGATCTGGATTGAACGAACGAACGAACGAGATGTCGAGTTGAGAAAGTACCTAGGCATACTGTGGTTGTTTGGAGGCATTCTTTCCCTGCAGGCGCGCATACATTATTTTAAATTCAAAAGACTCATTCACTTTTCCTCAAGTATAGAACTTCGTATCTCATTGTATTTCGTATCTAATGTGTTTAGATGGATGGAGAGAATCATGTTGCATGACTGGTCCTGCCCTTGCATCCATTCATGGGTATCTTCTCGTATTTCTATGGAAATTTGATTTACAAAAACGCAATTCGTAGGTGTGAAATGACATACATCATATCATGACTACAATCCAGTTTTTTTTTGGAGTGCAGTGTCTTGTGTACAATGAGAAGGACATTGCTTAATCTGGCACACAGCGGGTTCTCAAACCCTGTCTCAGCTGTCCCGGATATAGTTTCTTGATAACTGCCTTCATGATGTCGTATGAAGGGAGTGATCGTTGGTTGAGAAGCAGCGAGTCGGAAGAATGAGATCTAGTGTCTACGCGCCGGCTTTCTTTTCGAATCACAAAAAGTAATCTGGCAGCGTATTACCATCGGCCGTCTTGTCCTGTCCTGCTTGCTGCATTTCCCCCTTGTGTAGATCATTTTCCGGCGCGGCAGCAAACACGTTGAAGAACCTCTCCCCAGTGTCGCTGACTTCTAGGACACTTGCCATATTCCCGCATCGGTAGCAGTAATTGGGCGCACTCCACACGGTACTCAATCGATCGTCGTAGAGAACCTGATAGCCTTCCTGGCAAAGTTGATGGGCTCGCAAGATGTGCGACATCTTATTTACCTCGAGGAATTTCTTCACAACTTGCGCGCCGAATGTGTAACCAGCACCGCGGGGTGAGAGGGAGAATTCGTCGCGCTCAGGATCAGGGTCGGACCAGACTAAGTCGGCCATTGGCCCTTCGTGGGGGATCTCGCGGAAACGGTCTATGATTTTTATTTGGTCGATAGAGTGTATTGAAGGAGAGAGACCTGCAGATGAATGTCAATATGTGAAGACTTCCAAGTCAAGGAAAGCCAGGTAGCATTTCGACGGGGAGCATACCTCCATGAACACAAAATATTTGATCATTGATGACCACGCTCAATGTAAGGAAATCGAACATATCCGTGAAATGATGCCATACATTTGCATTCCCATATTTCCTGGAGCACTCCGTATAGAAGCCATACGACTGGGTGACACCCCTCGACTCATGATTTCCTCGTATTAAATGAACGCGATGTGGGTATCGTAGTTTAAGACAAACAAGAAGAGAAATTGTTTCGACGCTGAACATGCCTCTATCCACATAATCCCCTAGAGAAAGATCATATATTAGCATCGGGGAAATGTGTGCGGAGGTAGACTGCGGGGCATACCTAGAAACAAGTAGTTTGTATCTGGACAGAACCCCCCGATCTTGAATATCTCTATCAAATCGAAGAATTGGCCGTGGATATCGCCCACTACAGTAACAGGTGCCAACACATGAACCACATTGCTCTCTTGCATAAGCAGTTCCTTCGTTTTCGCACAGATTGCTTCGATAACAGATTCGGCGAGGAGATTTTTCTTATAGAGACTTTCTATACATTGGTCGAGATCGACGGAAGCTATGGAAACATATAAGTAAGACCTCTTGTCAGTTCAGAAGGTTTCGTGGTATTCTTACATGGCAGACCGGGCATATTGCAAAAGGGTTCAGAAGTTAATCACCTCCGATTTGCGCCACCGAAATCTAATATGGAAGGATGACACTTGATACCACCTGTGATTTTCTGGAGAATAGTATTTTGGCAAAGCAACATGGTCGCTTAAGAAAGTATTCAAGTCATAAGCAAAGATGAAATCGTTGGTTGGTATGGCAGGTGAAGAAAGAATTAAAAAGATTGCTACTTATCAACATACCTACTTATCAACATACCTAGCTATCAACGTAGTATTTGCCTGGGAGCCTGGTACTCCAGGAGTCCAGGTCTGATGAATGCTGAGCTTTCAGTCTCAATGGTTCACCGTAGCTAGTGGAATAAATGAATCGTTTAAATTAGCGTGATCTTTTCATCAGATACCCTTGTCAATACTTACCTATCGTACAAATTTACTACGGAGGAGGGTAATATCTCTTTTGGCGTCTCTCTCTCTCTCTCTCTCTCCCTCTCTCTCTCTCTCCCTCTCTCCTCGCATTTTCATCCAAGGGCAATCAAATATTAGCATCCATTTCCCAAACATCTTCTCTTTTCCTTCCTGATTTTCATCACAATCACAATTACCACTCCGAATTTACCATATTCACTTCACAATATTGTAATTCTTGCATTTCCTCCAATATCAGTCAATGAATCAATAATATCTTCCCCATACCTATCGACCAGAACCCTTCTTCTACAGATCCTTCTCTCTGTCCCTGTCCCTCTCTCTACCTTTACTCGCATCGCAGTAAAAGAAACCAAGGAAAAGGAAACCCCAATTCATATTCACAGTTGCTGATATTATAACTGGGAACAATCACTATTGACAGAGTCACCTGCTTACCTACCTACTCTCTCTGCACTTCTGGGAGGTAAACATTCTTCTTCGCTTCTCTTCAGCTCCAGACACATTCATTTGATCAGGTCGAGTCAAGTCATGATCAAACTCTAAGAAAGAAAAGGAAAAAAGAAGTCATTGTATTTGTTTTTTTTGCTACACTTCTTCTCTATCCATTCCATTTTCAATCGCTTTTGCATGTGGATTTGTTGGGCTGGGAATAGTGACCCTAGCAAGGTACTTAAATAGCACTTCCTTTTGATTTTATTTACTGGGGAGTCCGGGGGGCTACATACATACATACAACAGTTCATCCTTGAATACGGTCCATGTTTTTTTACAGTACCGTTGCACCACATCATTCTGAACATCTATTTCAATTTCGCGGACAACAAGAAAAAACCCTTTTTCTATCCATCAAAGTCATCGATGCTTTCCATTATCGCAACCACAAGGACCAAGATAACAAGAATTCATTAATAAGCATATCCAACTTCTTAATTTTGCTCTTCGTCTTTTCGGTCGCGTCAGATTACTTTGTCTATCATCAGGATACCGGTATCTCATCAACTTGCTTTCTCAACTCAAGCTCAACCCAGTGTCACGCAAATTCATCTCCCGACCGATTGATGATTTGATAGTAAAATAGGATTCTTTTTGTATAAAGGAGAGTCCGTTATGTTGGGAAATTGGTCTCAAGGTGGTCCTCAAGGGCCACCACATAACTACAACAATATTTACTCTGGCCCACCTCAAAACTACAACAATTCTTACAATGCTCCTGTACCTAATAAGACACCTCGTCTTCCAATATGCTTCACGTGTGGTCAAGAAGGGCATTTCGTCAAGGATTGTCCGAATCAAAATCAAAGTGGTCAAGCGTGAGTGATGATTTGTTTCCATATCTTGATGCTTTCTTCTCGTATCTTTTGCTTTTGCCAAGAGTTGGGCTAACAACGACAAGTGCTGTGGTTGCTCCCCAGACAACAAATGTTAATGGATATGGTGCACCACCCCAACCAAAACAGTGGGCAAACGCTCAAAATGGTCAAACGGGTTCCAAATATGCTCCCTATGCTGGCCCTGGGAATGCTCTAATGTCACAATTCACGGACCCTGGCCAAAATTCTCAGTTCAATGGGCCAATGCCATCTGCTCCGAGTCCGCTGTACCAGCAACATTCCGCGCCAAATCTACAGCCACAGGGCCCTCCACAACAGGCGTATCCTAATCAACAACCTGTTGCCAATGGAGCTAACTACAATCATCCATCTCAACAGCAACATGGATCTCAAGGCTATCAAGCTCCGTATAATCAACATCCCCAATCTAATTCACCACAACAGTATGGACCACCAACTCACAGCCAAAATGGTCCACAGTATCCTCCCCCATCAGCCCCACCCACCCCCTTTCAGCCTCAAAACAATGGTTACAATCAAGGTTACAATAGCCGAAGTTCATCAGTACCTCATCAAAGCAACGGCACGCCAAATCATGGGCAATGGATTGGTTCACCGCCAGCGGCATCTCCCCCTAATGGACCACAACAACAGCAAGGACAATTGCAATCAAATCTTGGCTATAATCGTGAGTTCAGGAGGTCCCAATCACAACAATCTCAGCAAAGTGAAAGTCGCATGTGGGCCCAGCAAGGGGAAAGCCGGATGGGATCTCAGCAGCCTCAGCAAAGTACAAGTCGGGCGGCATCCCAGAATCCACCAATGGCGTCCCCAGAGTTGAATAAACGCGGACTGTACATACCTCGATCCAAAGATACTACACTTACCGCCCCTTCCAAAGCTTCTTCTCAACCCCCTGAGGTACCAATACCTTCAAGGACCTCAAGTGTGGCAAGTACACCCTATGGCTCGCCCAGCTCAAGAGATAACATATCTGAATGGGATGGCCAACCAGCCGTTTTAAAGGAGGACAGTCACCGGACTGATGAGGAAAAGCAATTCAATTGGGATTACAAAAAGATCTTCCAAGCTGCAGGCCAAAGACACGAAACTGTTGCACTTGCCCAGCCTTTAGCCAACAGATTTGATATGACTCCAGTCCCTCTCATCGACAAAAAATCAACCATCTCAATTTCAAGGTATGCAAGAAAAGAAAATTTAAAGGAGTATAGACAAAGTGTCAGAAAGACACCGCAATGGCCATACTTACAAGAAGATCCAACTTTCCAAGAGTTAAAAGCTAGAGATGATTCAGTACCTTTTCAAGAACTAGATACTCTTATGAAATCGAGGCATGGCGATGCACATGTATCAATTGCAACTCGAAAATCCACAGCTGCAAATATACCGCGCAGTGGTAAGCGTAAGCCAAGCCCAACGGATCAAGATGATATCGATGAACAACTGCAAGCTGATGTTTCTACTCTGAAAAACAACAAACGTCAAAAGGTTGATGACCAGTCATTCAAATCTGCGGATGGCTTGCCCAGATTCAGTAGTGATAATGCATTGAACAACTCCCCAACTCTTGCTGAAGCGCCAGACGATATTTGGGCTCCTCAGGCGGGAGAGAGTGCCGACCCAACTGAGGCATTGCTGGCATCTTTGGGTGTTTCCGGTGCTCCGAAACCGGTTGAGCCTGGACCTCCAGTCATGATTCCCATTGAGGACCTCCAGCAGCCTATCTACAGTCCCCGGCAACCTCTTTATGAAAGTCAGCAAACTCCCTACAATTCTCAAAACACCCAACACAACCAACAACCCGTTTTCAATGCTCAGCAGCAGCCTCCGTATACTCAGCAACCTTCTTTCAATGCTCATCAACAGCCTCCTTTCAATGCTCATCAACAGCCTCCTTTCAATGCTCAGCAACCGCCATATAATCCTCAATCCCAGCCTCCATACAGCCAACAGCCTACTTTCAATGCTCAGCAGCAGCCTTCATATAATCGTCAGCCTTCTTTCAATGCTCAACAACCTCCTTACAATCCACACCAAACTCCTTATAATCCACACCAAACTCCTTATAATGCCCAGCAGCCTCCATACAACCAGCAACCACCGTTCAATGCCCAACAACCTCCATTTATTGCCCAGCAGCACCCTTTTAGTCCTCAACAGCCTCCTTACAACGTTCAACAGCCTTATAATGCCCAGCGACATCCTTTCAATGCTAACATGGCAGGTCAACCTTTTAGACAAGACCCAAGCTATGCTAATGCTCGCCCTTCAACTTCCGGACCCCAAGGCTTCAACATACCCCCGCCACCACCACCACCAATTGAAGAGGAACCTATGTTCGACCCTTGGCCAGAACACAATGTTACGACAACACCACCTCCACCTGATCACACGGACAATGATAAGGAAAACGGGCAGAAAGACGACGGAAATGCTGCGGTGGATTCTCCTTTGAGTCCCACTTCATTAGAAATCCTTGCGGAAATAAAGAAGGAACCTGCGAAACCACGAAAAATCGTCCGAATAATCAGTGGCAAGAAGGGCAAGGAATCGTCGCGGTTATCTGAGGAAGTCACTCCAAAACTCAAAAGAGCTCCACCAGTGGTCGATGCAGCTTATGGGTAAGATTTAAAGCTTGATATTGTCTGCATGTGCTAATATATTATTTCGCAGTCGCCGTTGGTAGCTAAATTCCTATCAAACCCCCTTGATGATTGGTGGCTGGTCTTGGTCAGGTAAACCGCATATAGTTTGCAAAAGAGCCTTTTGGATTTAGCAAACCTTCAAGTAGTCGGTTGTCCATCACGGCTCTGTTTATATTCTTTGTACAAATAAAAAATTTCATGCATGAGCGGCGTTATTCGGGTTTTTTGAGATGGAGTTCAGGAATGCCTTTTCAGTTGATGGTTTTCTGTACAATCCTCATTGCGCATGCATCAATGCATTTTATGGCATTGCAAGGGCCGATGGAGTGAATGAACCTAGACAATTTATTCTATTTTGAGACTCTTCAGTGGGAATCCGTTTGTTCTGCTCAAGACTACTTGTTGTTCAGAGCGAACGCCAGGTTCAAAAGTCTTGTAGGAGAGCAGGATAATTCAGTAGTATTTAATGCCAAGCTACTTGCTTTGGCTAATAGTAATGCTAGTGGGCTTCTTTTTGTCCCTGGCTCTTTATCAAACGATGATCTTTGGATTTAAATTCATTGGTATTACTCTAATGTTGTTGTGACTAAGTATTTCATGCCTGTGTAAGATTTATTGTAGCAGTAAGCCTCCTAGTGTAAGGCATTCCATTCAGCCATGTTTGTATTTTCAGAGGGTAGCGCAGCCAGTCGCGCGGCAGGATATCAATTATTTGACTAATCTATCGTGTTCTTCGTCATCGTCATCACTACTTTCTTCCTCTTCCGCTTCATCGGAGTCTTCATCTCCGGACTCTTCATCTGTTTCTCCAGATTCTTCATCGTCGTCGTCTTCTTCTTCTTCTTCTTCTTCTTCTTCTTCTTCTTCCTCGCTTTCCTCCTGCTCAGACTCGGCTAGCCAGTCATCAAGGGTCTTTTCCTTTCCAGGAGCCGTACCAGAGCCGCCAGCATTGAATCCATTCGTCTTGGATGGCGAAACACTGGGCCTGAAATCTTTCACCGCACTATCTAATATCTGTCCTGCAGTCATGACTTTCTTCTCTTCATATTCATTTCGGGCGGAATCAGGTTCTCGTAACGAAGGGTCTGGCTCGGAGCCAGCTTCTACCCAAGGAGGTAGTGCCTCATAGCCCTTTAGTCCATGCATACCGCCCTCTTCGCCAACAACGAGACTGGCGCTTCCGAGTGTAAAGCTAGTGCGGTTTTCGGAGGGACTAGGTGTGTGGGGTATGGGTTTAGGGGCAAGAAGCATGAGAGATGCGAGTTGAGTGGATGAGGGAATTGCGAGGAGAGATTTGTAAAGACGGGTGCGGTCGCGGAGGTCGTATGAGGTATCGTAGCGTGCAAGAAGAAGGATGTAGTTCCAGAGAACGATGATGGGGTGATCAGGTTCAGATTCTGGTTCGGGGGGTGGAGAGAATGAGGTTTGTGGAGGTGAGTCCAGGGATGCGAATCCTTCATTTCCTTCTTCAATGCCGGCATAATCGTGGGAAGCCTGGGGAGGTGATGAAGGTTTGATAGGTTCAGGTTCTGGCGTAATCCGATTTAGATGATGTAGATAGACTTTAGCAGCTAGAAGAACAATTTGTAATTTTGCAGGCTCTGCTTCATCAGCAAAGCCCTTTGCCAAAATCCGAAGAACATCAGGTGCAATGTTGTTCTCCCCATCAGTGCCAGCAAATTCTCCTACAAGCCAAATAATAGTAGCTCGAGCCCGCGGGTTTGTAGCTGTGTCTAGATTCTTAGCTAACCGAATAACGGTATGTGTGTGAGATGCTGGATTTTGTTGTATAAGATGCCTGATTACAGTAAGTGACTCTGCGACTAGATTACCATCTAGACTTGTAATTTGCTTCAACAGTAAACGTAAACATCTTGCGGATGTTCTAGAATCACTCTGTGCACATCGACCAATAGCCCTTACTGACTCTCTCACCAATTCCCGGTCTGAGCCACGGGAGAAATGCTCCAGCTCATTGAGTATTAGACTTTTGATATAGGAATCGCAATGTGGGAAAATTAGGGTGAGCAATTCGAGTTTGAGTTCCCATACTTGGGGTAGGTCGGTTGATCGGACTAGGAAATGAGAGGCGTATTTTACGAAAGCTTCGGGGCGCTGGAGACATACGGAGACAATATTGTAGAGGGCTATATGCTGGATATCAGAGGGGCCGCGTAGAAGAGCGATAAGAGGACCGATACAATGGTTTATATATTCTGGTGTCCCGAGAGCTACGTAGCAACGGGATACTGCTACCACGACACCAGAATTGCGGGACTGGAGAAGTGGTTTGATACTTTTGAGGAGAAGCTCGAGATCTGGATCGAGGACCTGGATTGTTTCGCTGCTTTCTTCGGTATCTTCTTCTTCTTGTTCGGCATCGGAATCACCGTAGAAATTTTCTTGGTTTTCGTTGCTTTTAGGAGTGGCTTTGCGGACGCGCCGGGTGCGTTTGGGGAATGATTTTCGGGAGTAGATAGTCATTAAGTGAAGAGTGGCCATTTGTGACCACTCGTCCATATCAACTAATTTCTTTACGAGACCCCTGTAATGCTTGTGAATAAGGTCAAGACGTTCCGGGCATATTTCTAGGAAAGCGGTCACTGCTGCACCTGCTACGTAGTATTGTCGATCGCCCAGTAAAGTCGAGAGGTAATCTAGAAGCTGTGGGAGGGTATTTGGATCCAATCTGTAGCACTTCGGGATGGCTAAAGCTGCCGCTTTTCTAACGTAGGGACTCATATCCCCCAGCCCCTTCTTGATGGCTAACGACACGATTTGACTAATGACAGGCACACGAATTCCGGACATGGTCTTGAGAGCAAGAGCTCTAACTTGTGGGTTTCCATCAGAGAGAGACTTTTGAATCGTATTTATAGAGAGGAGGGCCAGGTCCGGTTCTTGCTCCGCATGGTTGAGGAGATAGATGTAAACCAGCTTTTTGATCTCAATATTCGGGGATGCGACGTTTTTTACGACGGACGAGAAGAATGTGAGGCATGGCTGGGATCGGTACATCATCTGCAAGTTCTGTTAGAGCTTATGTCTCGACTTTCAAGCCCCATGTTGGCCTGGCGAAGATGCGCAAGGAAATCGGGGAAACATACAGAAACGACCTTCCTCAACCCCTCCAAAACCTCTCTATCATGTCTGCTATCTAACAACTTCTTTATTTGCTGGGGCGGCAACGTCTTCAGCGCCCCCGCTCCTCGAGAGCTCCTTGCAGATTGCGCGGCATCGAGTGTGAGTTCTCTTGCTATTGTCGTTGTTAGCATAAAGTCATTGTGCCACATGATCGCAGATTCGTGTCTTGGTGAAGTGAAGCAGGAAAAGAAAAGTTCGTACCACTTTCCAGCAAGCTGGATATTCTAGATATGGATTCCATTTCATGAACAACGTAAGGAGATTACAGAGGAACATGATCAATGGGAGCTTGTAATGGTGGGGCTATAAGCGATTATTATTGATCTGGCTCCGCATATTTGCGGGATTGCATCATTTGGTAATGACAACCTTGAAGAATTCTGAATTCTTTGTTTTTTATCACCACTCGTTATTGTCCATATATGTGTTGTCGATGACTTAGTTCTCGTGGTACAGATCTCGGGGAATACGTTTACTATGGATCATTAACATTCAGCACTAATTGTAGTTCAATTCTCTAGAAACGAATATCATTATCGAGCCCAAAACAAAAGAACGACAACTGCACTGCGCTCGAAATGTCACCCTCATATATCACACTACCGCCGGCTCTTCCTTCCGAACTCTTGACTTGGATATTGAATCATGGTGCTTATCCTACCACTATCTTGATTTGCAAACCTCGCGCCGCGTTCATCTCCTCCCTTCTCGCAGATGTCACCTCGAGCACTCCACCATTACCATCTTCACCCGTCGACATACCCTCCTCTCCTCCCAATCCAGCGACCCGCGACGCGCAATCTCAAACGCCTTCTCACTCACTCCTCATCAAGACTCTCCACCAGGTCTCCCTCTCACGTCATGTATCTATAATTTATATTCCCACGATCTCTTATTTGCGCGCCCATCTCTCTGTCCTTTCCCCAGATGCAGCTTCAAAGATCGGAGCTCCACCAGATCAAAAATGGGATAAGGTGGGTAGAAAAAGGGCGATGATTGTTGTGTATGGATTGATAGACTTACATAGGGATACAAGTGAGTGGAGTGCGCAGGGTTTAAATAGGAGTTTGGCGGATCTGGTTGAAATTGGTGGAAGGGACAAGAGGGTAGTGGTGTGTTTAGAAGAGAGGGAGAGGAAAGCAGAAATTAGTGAGTTGGTGGAAGTGGATGCCGATGGTAATGAAGACGTTGCCGGTCCAACCAATGACAGAAATGGGTTTGAATCAGGTGAGAACATAGGACGAGACAATAGAACTCGGAAGGGGTGGGATGAACATGTTCCGATGCTCAATGGAAGTGTGAGGCGCACTGGGTTAGAGAGTGAAGATAGCGGTTGGAGTGGGAGAACCATAGAGGTTGGCCAGATATTCGCAAGATGGTTTGATTTCGAAAATGCAGAATGGAGTCATCGTACATAGTGATCTATAAACAGA
Source organism: Botryotinia globosa (assembly GCA_014898425.1). Lineage (NCBI taxonomy): Eukaryota > Fungi > Ascomycota > Leotiomycetes > Helotiales > Sclerotiniaceae > Botryotinia > Botryotinia globosa. Next base: position 981,856 of record RCSZ01000015.1, on the reverse strand, counting down.
GAAAGGAACACATTTGCTTGGAAGCCATTATCATCATATATCAATAGGTATACCCAAACGCCACCAACCCCCCAACCTTTAATACCAATTCATCAGCATGCCTGTCATGATCGCTAGTCCAACATGAAATCCAAAAGCTTAACCCCATATCAAATAGACTGCTCCATTTCCGTGATGTATAGCTTAATATGCGAGTCCATCTTCAAGAATTCGTCATGCGCACTATGTATCTCATTCTCAATGTTTTCTTTCAAATCCGCCATCTGTGGTGTGTCAGTGAATTTGTAGGCTTTTAGCAGAATTTCTAATGTGCATACCTTTTTCTCTGTCTGCTCTATCCTTACTTTCCTCCTCTCCATCTCCCTGCCTTTTTCGTTTCTCTCTTCTGTGAGCTTTCTATGCACGGCCCGCAATTCTTCCATCCTCTCCTTAGCACTCATAGCCTTTGCTTTGCTACCATCTCTCAATTTCTCTGTTCGTTCAAGATGTTTCGACAATTGTCGCTGTAGCAAAGTCTCGGTTCTCTCCACTTCACGAACATTGTTTTCTCTTTCACCAAGGGCGTCTCGTTGTCTCGCCCATTTCACATTTTCATCTTCCTCCTTTGCTAATTCGATCGAAATCTCTTCCGAAAGTTTTGTACACGACACTACATCTGCAGAGACTACTGTAAATGTATCGGTTGAAGTCTGCAATGCTCGGGCCCGTCGATCCAAGGCATCGATTTGCGACTTGTCTGTGTTTAGTGCGTTGCTCAAGTCTGTCAATGACGCTTGCAGAGCAGCTGGTGACTGAGATACATATGGTTGTAACTTTGAGCTTTCTTGTCGCAATTCGATAGTCGCAGCAGTTTTCTCCTCCAAAATGGCAGTCATCTCCTTCTTCTTTTTAGTGAGTCCTTCAAATCGTCGTGCCATTTTGTCTTGGCTTTGGCGCAATTTTAAGAGCCTCTTTTTCAGCTCTTCATTACGCTTAACTTTTTCTGAAATATGGACCTCCATTGCCCTGCGGTTCCGTTTTAACTCATCCAAGCGGCTTTCCATCTCTTGGTTTTCCATATATAGCGTCTCGATTCGAACCTTTGTAGTCTCGGCCTTGTTGAAGTGTTCATCGATAACCTGTGTTTGACTTTCTCTGAATCGTACAAAGTTGATGATGTAAGAGAATATCTTCACTAGGCGGTCGTGTGTTGGCTTGTATAAATCTTGAAACGAGAAATCCGTAATGCCACATTCAAATAGCAACTTGCGTAAACTAACATAGAAACCCATGAGATTCCTAGTTTCTGCCGGAACTATATCAGGATAGTCTTCACACACGTCTTCGGAAGCTGCACGCATAGCAGGATCAACTGTATCGCGAGTCGTGTTCATGAGCAGCTCTGCAAACCATTCGAAGATCATTTGAATTTGGAGCGGATTGGGCTTTAACAGGTCTGCTGCAGTAAATGGTACACCTATATCGCTGATGCATCCTGCAATTTCTTTGTCGGGCTATTACGATCAGTGGGATTTCAACGAAATCATGATATGGCCATCTTACCAGACGCATGAACGAATCACTCTCTTCCTCCTTCTTTTTGCCTCGATTTTGTTGCTGTGAGCTAGGAGCAAGGCTCATTCGCGGATTGTAAGACATTTTGTAATGTGATAGTTGTATCTCTAATATAAATTGGAACTTGACAGTGCAGATTGTTATGCTCAGTTTTTGTACCTGGGTGTGTTTTGCATAGGTATCGGGTTCTTTCGTCGTTCCAATGTTGTTTGCAAAGATCGTAAAAGTAAACAAACGGACGGAGCAACCAACTACCGATAAGATTAGGTACAGTCACGTGATATTGCATCAAGATGAATTTCGATGAAGGATAGCAAGATTTGTTGATGAAAGTTCTTTAATTCTTTAATTCTTCTCCAGAAGATCACTTTCTACTTGATGTCAAATGGGATATCAGAAGGTTCTCAAATCTGTTAGACGTGTGTCAAGTGATCATGTACCCCTCTTCACACCCTCAATAAATTGCCGAAGCTCTTGTATCAGATCAGCTATGTAACGGTTCTGAAATGTCATTCTCTCTATCATTTCCAAGGTTGCACTCGAGTTCGATAGCCACGGGTTTGGAATAGCTTTTGTGTACCAAATCTACAAATACGAGGCTCCTTCAAAGTCAGACTTGTGTCGGGAAATTATTATCATGGACAAATGAAGCCAGCTTGTCACAGACTCACAGCCATTTAGTAGTCTTCTTTCCCCACTACAATATGATTCCATACCCTTGTGCCGTCTGCGTATTGACCATCCCGAAGTGGAGTCTGGAAATGCTTAGAATGACATCCAAGCAAGTATCAAAAGCTATACACGATTGCAGACTCGGCCCAGTTATCTTTCGATACGCGCAGGAATATTCAGGTCAAAATTCGAACCATCTAGAGGTTGGCAAGAAGAGACCAAGAATGAATGAATGATATGGATACCCTATGCTCACAGATTACATATAGTAACTTGTCACCAGTTCCTCCCCTCCCCCCCGCATTTCCGGGAGAGTTCCAGGTCGATTTCATGGAAATAAATCAAATCAACTGGTCATGACTAGTTGTTTACCTGCACAGTTTCGAGATAGGCTATTCGAATACACAATACTAAGCGGCAGGTGGACTAATCGATCAACCGCTAGCTACATCTGCCTAGTACAAACAAGCCTCGATGCAATCGCATTGTAAGTGAAATTGTTTGCACCGATTGACTCTTGTGATCACAAGCTGGAGCTCCATTACACTCTACCTGGCAAACTGGCGTGTAAGCTAGGTAGTATCTACGGTTTGTGCAATGGCCTGGCTTGCAATGAACTGAGACTCTATACCGGGATAGGCGGATATCCCAAGAGAAGTCATGATCGATGCCGTGGTGCTGTATTGAGTGTCTGTACAAACATACATTCCCATGATTTTGCAGATGAGAGATCTGTTATGCAATGAAGCATCCTCCTTGGTAGACGCCTAACGAAATACGTATCTAAATAGACACTTCATCACCTGCGCTATTTTCTATCCGACACCTTCCCTCACATCTCCCACCGGCTTATAAGTTATATTTTTCACAAGTCCATACAACTGTGGATTTAGTAGTATCTACTACAACCAAGTAAACATATCATACCGCGGGGCACCAGGGGTTAAGAGTTAGTTTAGTAATATGAGGTCACCCCTTACTTTCGATGTGGGGGGAATTCTGCATATGATTGATCCTTACCATTCAACAAAGAAATGAAAAGAACGAGCTTGCTTCCAAGCAAATTATTGAATGGCTCGATTCTTGAATGGCATGTAGTACTCGTCCTAACGCTGACCCCGAGAACTCCGAGAACCCCCATTCACCCTTTCACCCTTTCGGGTGATTTTTCATCATGACCTGCCTGCAGTCTTTTAAGCCTAACTTTTAATCTACACTAGTTCCCTTTGTAACAGGTTCTATATGTCAGATCTTTGTGTAAGTTTACATGAGTATGAGAATTCCTCGGCTATTAGCTTGCTTCTGCGAGCTTGGGAAACTATATTAGCTCCCTTCCATAATTCCCCAAGTAAACAACCACTTAACACTACTTCTAAGTACCTCTCTTCCTTTGAATACAAACCAACTCGAAACGCATTAACAATACACCAATACCATATTGCAAGCCCCCTCAATTTCAGCTCTTCTATCAGAATGGCTATTCTCATTCCCAGCAACTCTAATGGTGCTGTCGAGGATGTCTCATGCGTGTCTCCTCATGTGACAAAAGTCACGGGAGCTAAGCCCAAATCACATCACAATTCGAATTTCAATATTATCGATATACGCCATGATGGTGCCGAAATTGAGTTGAAAGATGAGATATTGGCATCTTTGAGACCAAAAAGCGGTCTCAAGAGTCTGCCTACCCTGCTCTTGTATGATGAGCGGGGTCTACAAATTTATGAAGATGTTGGTATTCGTTCGCTTGAAAAATCTATCGACCATGTTAACTTATAGAGTCAGATCACTTATTTGTCTGAATACTACCTTACAAACGCAGAGATAGATGTCCTTGAGCGTTCCGCAGAAAGTATTGCTGCAAATATACCTTCTAACTCTATGGTTGTTGAGCTGGGAAGCGGGTTTGTAATTTTCGTTGGAGTTTGAAACTTCTAGAACTAACAATGAACAGTAATCTGCGCAAGGTGAGTATATTACTACGAGCTTTAGATGCAGCGGGAAAACCTGTCGACTACTACGCGCTTGATCTTTCATTGAAAGAGTTAGAGAGAACTCTAGAGCAGGTTCCGGAATTCAGATACGTGAAGTGCCATGGGCTTCATGGAACTTATGACGATGGTCTCGCATGGTTGAAACTTCCTGAAAACTCTTCCAGGCCAAAGTGCGTTGTGTCGATGGGATCGAGCATTGGTTTGTCTTTACAATTTTGATTACCAACAATCAACTTACCACGCGCAGGTAACTTTCAAAGGCACGATGCATCGGCGTTTCTAAAGAGTTTTGCGGAAGTTTTTAGCCCCTTTGACATGTTTCTCATTGCCATCGATGCGACTAGTAATCCAGAAAAGATCTAGTAAGTCCCATTAAATTATCACTCAGGTTGTCTTTGGCTAATTTCGTTATAGTCATGCTTATAATGGTGTGTCTACTCAATTCCAAGACCTTTCCTGCGGCTAACCTTGATAATAAGACAAGAAAGGGATCACCCACAAGTATGCACTCGCAATCCACAGCGATCGATTACCAGTCATTTGCTTACTCCTTACAAAAGGTTTATCTTGAATGGTTTGATCCAGGCGAACAAAATTCTCGGAGAGAACGTATTTGATATTGCAGACTGGACCGTCATCGGAGAATATGTATACGACACACAAGGAGGTCGCCACCAGGCCTTTTATTCTCCAAATCGAGATATCGTCATTAAAGACGTTCTTATAAAAGCAGGAGAGCGTGTGAAGATAGAGGTCAGTTTAAAATACTCACAGGAAGAAACAGCCAAGCTAGTGAAAGATGCCGGGATGATGGAAGCTCAGAGATGGTTGGCTTCTAAAGATCAATATAGTAAGTTTTCCTATTACTTTTGTCTTTCCCAGCTCCGGTTTGAATCGGCAATCTCGCAGGCAGATATCACGTCAATGTACATGGTCTTATGATCACAGAAACCATCGGCGTGGGGGTATCTCCCAATCGTGGATTTGTGGCGCATGCTTATTCACTTGCTATCTTGGGACTGACATCAACATGGCATGGCATTGCAAAATGCGCTTCCATAACAGGATAACTATTATCTGTATCCCATTGAATAATATTCTGACTTAAACTTGAAGATATGCACCTCTTAAAAAAGAGCACAATGACATTCGACTTGAATCCAGGTGTATATGCTTCGTCTACGGCCCCAACTTTTCAGGATTGGCAAGGTCTCTGGTCAGTATGGGATACTGTCACCAGAAAGATGATCCCGAACGAAGAATTGGTCGAGAAGCCAATCAAACTTCGAAATGCTTGCATTTTCTACCTGGGACATATTCCAACATTTTTGGACATGCAACTGAAGAAGGTTACTACAGAGCCGCTTTGTGAGCCCTCTTCATATCCCGCAATTTTTGAACGGGGAATTGATCCGGACGTTGATAATCCCGAGCAATGTCATTCTCATTCCGAGATTCCCGATGAGTGGCCACCACTTGAGGAGATTCTATCATATCAAGAAAAGGTGAGGTCAAAAGTCAAAAAGTTATATGAAAGTCAAGCACTTCCCAGAAATCTTGGTCGCGCACTTTGGTTGGGGTTTGAGCATGAAGCTATGCATTTGGAAACACTTTTGTACATGTTATTGCAAAGTGATAAGACTATTCCACCCACAAACGCTAGGCCAGACTTCAAAGGAGAAGCAATAAGAGCCGAAGCATTGCAAGTGCCAAATGAATGGTTTACCATTCCAGAGCAGAAGATCGTAGTCGGATTGAATGACCCTGAGGATAATTCTGGACCGGACAATCATTTTGGGTGGTATGTTAAACACGCTCCATTCAAGCACAAATTAAATATAACAATGCACCACAGGGATAATGAGAAGCCTTCTCGAGAAGTTTTGGTTCAATCATTTGAAGCTAAAGGAAGGCCAATTACCAATGAAGAGGTAAGCCGCGCCTGAAATGTTTGTGAGACACAATTCCTGAATGTCAACAGTACGCTTTTTACCTGGAACAAACACATGAAAGCAAGATCCCTGCTTCGTGGATTAAAATTCGACAGTCGAATGGCTACACCAACGGTACTTCAAATGGATATAGTAACGGAAGTACAAATGGGTCAGCTTCGCCCCGGTTAAGTAAGGCATATCTCGAAGACAAAGCTGTTCGAACAGTCTACGGTCCAGTGCCACTTGAGTATGCTCTAAATTGGCCTGTATTTGCTTCATACGATGAGCTTTCTGGATGTGCAATTTGGATGGGAGGGCGGATCCCGACGGTTGAAGAAGCTCGAAGTATTTACAGTCATGTTGACGGCTTGAATGTAAAAAAAGCAGAGAGACATCTAGGCAAAACTGTGCCAGCTGTCAATGGGTAGGCATAGAAGTGATATTGCTCCAAGTCATACGTAAAAACTAACTGATTGACAGGCATCTCATAAACGAGGGTGTTGAAGAGACACCACCATCACCAGCGTCTCAAGTCGGTGGAAGCTCTCAAGAGCTTTTCACCGAACTTGAAGGTGCCAATGTTGGATTCAAGAACTGGCATCCAATCTCCGTTGCTGCTGGAGGGAATAAACTTGCAGGGCAGGCTGATATGGGTGGAGTTTGGGAATGGACCAGCTCACCACTCGTTCAACATGAAGGATTTGAGCCGATGCCTTTATATCCAGCTTATACTGGTATGTCTTCCGTCTTGGTCCATGGAATTTTCGTAAAAACTGATCTTCAAAGCCGACTTCTTTGACGGAAAACACAACATTATCCTTGGGGGATCATGGGCAACTCATCCTCGTATTGCTGGAAGGAAGACATTGTAAGTCAAGTCAGATTGATTCGTCCTCTATTATAATACTAATTGAATCACGTAGTGTCAATTGGTACCAGCGCAATTATCCATACACATGGGCAGGTGCACGACTAGTCCGTGATTTATAGGTTGGCTGCATGCTTTGAATATGGACGGTAAAGCTTCTTTCATCATTCAACAGGGGAAGAAGCACGCCACTAACACTCGAGCGAATCAACTTCATCTTGATGAGACCACAATATAGTAACATGAAGGACGAAATCGGGAGGATGAGTTTTGCGACGCTGAAGTTTTTCCTTTTGTTTTGGGTGGTAATGATTCAGATGGAATGAAGTTGATAATTATGAATGAATATGGATATCGATATGAATTATCCAAGAGAATATCAGAGAATGTCAGATGCAAACGATCACACACTTCATTATCATATCACTTTCGTATGCGACTAGCAGTTCAAGCTTTGCAGTATCTTTGAACACCTAATAATAAGTCAAGATGAGTTTCCCAAACATTTATGAAACATGTACCTACTCATTGGATGTCATTTGTAGTGAATCGTAGAGAAAGTACTCAGTGAGGCAAGTGAGTGAGATATTTCTGATGGTGCACTTATCCGAACTTTCAAGAAGTCGAAATGCGCCTTCCTTTTTTAACAAACAAACTTCCCATCAAGCATGACTGTTGCATGAGATCCCCACTTGAACGCTTTCATACTTGATTCTAAAATCTTATACGATTTATCTTCTTTTTTACCCCAGCAGAGTTCTTGATCAGTAGGCTAAGAGGACTGAGGAAGATGTTCATCAATTTCATTCGCATTCATCGAAACCACTTGGCACAAACTTTCTTAAGGAATAATCCTCACTTAATCCTCACTCTGACAACAACAACAATATCATCATCATCAACATCTTACTTCCTTTTGTTCACATAGAGATAGTAGGAAGATAAAACAATCAACTTCAGCATTTGACATTCGCTAATCAGTCAGTCTTCACATACTATTCGAGTGACAGAGAGGAACAAGGAGAAAACGAAAAATCAAACATAACTCGCTGTCTAATCGATAATCAGTCTTTACCTACGACTACAAGTAAGAGGAACAAGAAGATCAGAGGGAGGACTGGGGATATAACACTCAGCATCCATTCAGCAGACAGTCTCTATCCAAGACTAGAAGTGAAAGAGGAGCAGAAGGAGATTGAAGGAGGTCAACAGAACACTCGGCATCTCTTTCAGAATTAGGATATACAGACAATCAACCTCGAGTATTCGAAATACGTTCAACTGAGGCATATTCCAGTATTGTGCCGTCTTTTCTCAGTAAGAGTAGATACTACAGATCTATCTTTCATTCAAACTCCAAAGACAACATCTTTCGATCGAGACGACAGCCAATGCTTCTGTTGTCTTCCCAACTCCAATCCCTCAGATTCGACAAATATTTCATGTAAAGTATCTATCGATAGCCCACAGCTATATGCAAAGCAAAGAAGTTGCCTAAGTCTCGATCTTAATCTTGGCCTATCATATCAAGTTCTTCCCAGCAGGACGACAGCCAATACTTTTATTCGCTTGGCAGGCATCCACGCTCGAGAGGGGCTTGAATTCAGAAGCATCTAATCTACAGATAGCTTTTTTGAGATATCTGGTGTTGATTAAATCTGGTGTTGAGTAAAGTCATCACCTACGGAACAATTCTACCCAGTCTGACAGCCTAACGTGGCGTATCGATGTCGATAGGAACATTGGATCCGGAAGATTAAAAACTTTACTGGATGAAATTGGAACGAAAAGATATAAAATAACGAATTTCACTTTCCTGGATCAAGCCTGACAATATTCACTCCATCAATATTGATACACTTCATTCATTCATCGCGTCTATAATAAGTCGATTACACAAGCCTTGAGTACAGAGTTCGGCAAGATTCAGTTCACAACCGCCTACACTACGGCAGTGTTGAACCGTATAATTCAGAGAAATACAACACACCGTGACGTATCTGCACTCATTTTTCTTCACTAGCCTCACAAGCGCCACTACTTCATGTCAGCTCAGTCCAGTGATCTCGGGAGCCGTTCGATTCACAATCAATTCCAAAAATTTGCATCACAATTTCCATCAGGATTGTAACGAACACAATTTCGCAACATCTTGATATTCTCGCAATCCAATTCCTTCGAAATTCCTATACGTTTTTTGACAGCTAGTATTTTAATACTAGTATTGCGCTAAGGAGTTTATATCATTTCTTCTCCGGCACGCTCTTCAAAACATACAAGTGGATTCTTGCGCCAACATTGAAGACTTTCATCTTCCTCAACATCAGACCGAAAAAAGATCGCTATCGATCTGCTTGTCCACAACAAATATATTTCATTTACAACCTGTCCCCGTGAGCCGACTATTTTTTGAATTATCACAAAATAGTTTGATTGACTCGTGACGTCGAAGCCAAGGATTCTTCCACAAGAGCAGAAAGATTCGTAGACCAAACTCAGTATCAAAGTTCAATTACTTACACATCTATCAAAGATCTCGCCGCCAAGAAACTCGAGCATTCCACATTCAACTACTTTGTACAATATTCGCTATGATGAATTGGGCAATGATTGCTCGCGAAGATCGTCTCTATAAGGGTAAAACCTTGTATAGATGGGATGTATCACCTGGCTTAGGTACGAAATTCACAATCTTATGTTTGTCGCAGAGTATACTAACAACCGTTTCTAGAACATCATTGCGGAACATGTGCGACACCACTTCATAGTAAGTCACATCAAGCTATGGTGACCTCATCTGTAACTTTGGTAGACTTACTTACTATGCTTCTCCCATAGATGCTCGTTCAAAGTCTTCCTGCCTTGGTAAGCATGTTGAACCTTGCTTCCGATTCCATCAGCAGCTGCATTTCCTTGGTAAGTTCCCCAACCTTATTAACCTTAGTCTGGTCACCAAGTGCTTGATCATGGTTATGAGACGATTAAATAGTCAATAACAATACTAATTTGCATGTATAATAAAGGAAAATCTCATGAATGTCTTGGGTAATTACATGGACTCTCATACCTATCTAGGCCAATTTGCTAATTATAATAGATGCAACACGTCTGATGAGATGCACTATACTCGACACAAAGGGATCCAGGCTATCATTCGAGAGATCACCACATTTGACCAAACTGATTTATCTCTTGGATCTCAGATGATGAAGAGAAAAGACGGAGCTGACAAGAAACGGACAGACTCCGAGACCACATCCGAGGCAACCGATGCTATCTCTGAAATGAGCATCGAGGAAGAGAATTTAACAAGGAGAGATAGGAAGCGAGCAAAGAAGTTGGGGGCGAAGACTAGAAGGAACGTTGTTGTTTGTAGTCAAGATGAGATCAATGGCATTAGCGAGGCATTGCATGGCCAAATCCACGAAAGTAAAGGTGCTTGGGAAGGTACATATGCTTATGACAACCGTCGTGCTGATACATCGTCTGCAACTGCTGGTCCAGTCGGAGAGGAGGATGAAGAATATGATGCATATGCGGTTCAGCCACCCACTCCAGTTTCCAATAAACAATACAAATCCCCCAACTTCCCGACTCCAAAGCAACAAAGGGCAGCTAAAAGGCTCAATACAGTCACACCATTAAGGCAATCTAAACTCCGTGGTCACCAGCAAAGGTTCATCCCCGAGACGGCCTACAAAAACGATCCATATGGTGGTATTAATCCCGAAGTTTTCTGTCGTCTTGGCATTAATGTCAAGCCGTCTTCCAATCCGAAGCCCCGAAAAGAATTGATAGAAAAGCTCATCGCTGCCATCCAGAATGATCTACGTGTTATCCGAAGGGAAGAAGAAGAGGCTGTTATCAGAGAAGAAGGTTTCTGGAGATGGGCTGGACGAAACGCGTTTCGGAATATCCTTGAATACCGCAAAATGTTTGACTGGGCAACTGGTCAGAAGATAACCCCGGGTCAAAAAATGATTGCGATGAAAACTGAAGCAGAGCTCTTTGGCACCGAAGCAGACGATTCTCAGATCGATGATGAAACAGAGGGAGACAACAGGCAAGATGGTCCAGAGAACGAAGGCGAAGTTGCTGCGGATGAAGACACACCTGCAGGATTGATGGGTGAGAGGCAGGATATAAAGGAAACGGCACATGGAAGCGAGGATAAATTTGTCGACAAAGAAAAGCAGAAAGTCAAGAAGAATAAGGTCTTGAGAATCACCACCGCACACGAGTCGCACATTCGACCGAAATCAAAACAATATAAGAGTATTTCGAAGAAACCTCTTGGTAAAAATAAAAATATCTACAAGCGTTTTGAAACCGATGGATTTGCTGATGCTTCCGTTGAAGAAGATGAAAAAATGGAACAAGAGGGCATTGATGATCTTGTTGAATACAGTGTGAAATATGGCAGCAATACCCTCAAGTCTACTTCTACATGGGCGAGCGTTGTTGGCTATAGCTCAATCGGCACTACAAGTACTGCTAAGAAAGGAAAGAAAGTTATTACAGATCGAACAATCATCCCTCCTCCTCTTGGAGATGACGAGTGGATCACAGTTACGAAGAAGGGAAGGAAGAATTGATGTATGGATAAGATGCAGGTTGGCAGAATATGCGATGGAGGATTTGTCATAACTGGTGCTATTTTGTTGGTGTACATTTACAATATGGCTTGCTTATTTTGCAATATTTGCCTTTTGCTTTTCACGTTGCTTTTTGATGGCTTTCATACTTTGCTATTTCCAGAGAGATGGTAAAGTGGTGGTGAACTTGGGAAGAGCCGATGAGGCTACAAGCTCGCGAGGTTACGAGGGTTTGAAAAGGCGTGCACAAATTTCTTTGGTCAATTTAGTTCACTTCGTCACTTTAAATATGTAGTGCCAGGATGAAACATGATTTCTGCCAAACAGCAATGTATACACTGCAATAAAAAGGACATATTGAAAACTATTCATGTTTGTGATGAAGTCTTTGTGTATCTATGGGAACTTGGTATTTCAATGGTTAGGTAGTTGGAAAGGCAGTGCAATGAAGTGATGAGAAAGGGAAAGATAAAATGAAATAAAGAAAAGAAAGGATCGAGGTGATGAGCGGATGAAACCACGTATTTTCAAATCGTAACTTGGAATTGATTAACTAATGGTGGCTTCTACTGAGTGCATCTGTGAACAGATTCGGAAGACTGGAGATTACCTAGATCATGAGTGATGAGTATGGAAAGTTGGAGAGTCAAAATTGTTTAGATAGGCCATAGGACATGTTTTTGTTGAGTTTTGGGTTTGGAATTTTGTGTTTTGAGTTGTGTTTTGAGTGGTGGGTGGGTAGCGGTATACCTCGGTAGACCTCGGGATATGTAGGTGGGGATATGGGATTGAATAGGATATCGGGGCTGGATATTGAATATGTTGTTTCTTATTGGGCTGTCTTGTGTATTCATGATTGTGCTTTGTGGTGTGTGTTGATTGGGGTTCTTTTGGGGAGGAGGGGAGGGAGGAAGAATGAGGGTAAAGGGAGAAAGAATGAGGGTAAAGGGAGAAAGAATGAGGGCAGAGGGTAGAGGGAGGGGGAGAATCGAAGGTGATGAAGATTTGGATGTTTGGTCGTTGAATTGCGTTGAATTGTGTGGAGATGAATGTGTAGATAGATGTGGAAATGAAGGTGGAGGGTATGATGGGATTCAATGGATAGGATGAGGATGCTTGGTAGGAAGTGAGTGGAAAATGGAAATGGAAATGGAAATGGAAATGGTAATGATAATGGTAATGGTGGATATCTGCTAGATATCTGCTGGCGAGAGGGTGAAGGTAGGTAGAATGTGCTCGCTGGGTCGATGGATGAGTTTTCTTTTGATATCATGTGCGGGATGTTTGCAAACTCTAGACTTGGGAGCTGGAATGAAAAGGATCGATTATGGTTGAGCAATTGCCAATGGTCAATGAAGGGTAGGGGCTGAGAGATTGGGAAAACTACCAGTGAGAGTCAAGGTTGGGTTTACATTGTTTGTATTTTGTTATTGTGTGCGTGGTATGGATGTTATGTGAATTGAGTGAGCCATTCGTATTTTAAAATGGGACCTCATGATTCTCCAGCTCTACCTGTGTGAGGCTGTGATGACGGGGTATACTGTACTGTAGAGATACAAGTCTTTGACTGCTGGTATGAGAGATTAATGTGTTTGTACTTCTTCTTCGTCCTCGTAATTGTATGATATGACATATCTTGAGAAGAGAAAGGAGAAATGGAGATTGAGAGAAAAGATGTAGAAGTCTAGCCTGTTCTTTTCCTGAGAGATTTCAAAATGATCCGATGATACTTTCCGCATGGCTGCTCAAATGCAAAGACAATATTCAAATTCATGCTCAGGAATTGGCGGTGTACCAAGTACTTACAAGTGACATATCCATACTCATTCCAAGTAGCTTTGACATTCTAGTGTCGCCTTGTAGGGTATGAAAGGTCTCGGTCCGGATCTGATATTGATATTTCTGCATCCATGCATGCATCGATATACTCAATTGCGCAGCATACTCGCCGTGCTACCTGGACCCATGAGAGATATATGTAGGAAGGCACTTGTAACTCGGGAAGTTTGTTCGTTCCGTTCAGTATACCTCCGTACGGCACTTGACAAGAAGGAAAAAAACTCGCCGAGTGTTTGGTGCTACGTCCGATGCGTGTAAGGAAATATCTTGGGCGGAAGTCTGTCAAATAAGGAAGTGACTGGGTTACGAAGAGACCAAGTTGGAACAGACTCGACTACAAAGAAAGTCGGTTTCACTTACTTTTGCAAGTATGCTTGCTATCAGATGGGAAAGATAGATGTGTGGTGGGAATTTAATTGGATTCCCAAGACCTACGTGATGCCGTACCGTTACCTGCCATTCGGCGACCAACATTATCCCTATAGTTGTCCCTTGTCGTCGGAATGTTGCATGGCTGGAATCTCGAGGGTTGGAGTTTCGCCAGGTAAATGGATGAAATGGTACCGTATATGTAGCCCGGCGGCTCCATGCGTTGTTTAGTTGCACAACTATAGTATTTTGATGTTACATGGTGTCAAGCTCAAGGATCAACCTCAAGGATGAGGGCAAATCTCTCCAAATATATTCGTGGATCTCGATGATAGGTAAGGTCCATTAATATCAAAGTTGTGAAACTTTGATAGTTGAGATGTATGAAGAGGGGGAACTCGAGCCACGAATCCGTAATCTCGATTCCTCCTCTCTTGGCCAATATTCATGTTGTGCCTTTGCAAGGGACGAGTTTGTTTGTATAATGTAGTTCATCAGTTCATCCCTCTTTCATGCTGTATGATTTCGGGTCTTTGCACTGACGGGGTAAGTTCGGATTCGGCAAAGGAAAATATATTCCATGCCGCTGTCGTATAACAGAAATTGTTACCCGTGGAGACTTGACGGTCACATTACCACGACTGTTGGGCTAGAGACGATAAAGTAAGCTTCAACATAGTATTTGACAGGGCGAGGTACTTGGTGGTTGTAACGCGCGGCGTTTCTTGTCATTAGTCGGAGTCGTTCAAATTTTGTTGATGGAGGCTATGATTGGGTAGATAGCAATGTAGCATTTGAGATTCCGTGACATCGGAATAGACTCCTGCCATTGAGCGGGAGTGCTGATGAATTATGGCTGCGGAGACTATAACTTTACGGTTGACTCCTCTGAACTCAGGAGATTGAATAATTGGTCCACACCGCATATGTACTTGTAAAACATTCACACTTTGAGGAGGATGTGCTGTATCGTATTGTACCGAAAATAGTTGACCATCTCGAGTTGAACACAATGGAAACACGAGATGAACTCATGGATAAGGATAAGGCTGAGGATCTTACTGGGGGCCAAGGTTTCATGGAGGATCTTTGGCGTGGCTGGTGGTGTTTGGGGGTACGAAAAGGAATGCAGGAATTATTCTAATATATATGCCAATCACGAACCACCAGAATGCCAGTCCGAAACAAGTAATGTAGTTGAAAGAAAAGATCAGAGCAGAGTTGAATACGTTTGTACGTTGGAATCTGTTTTTTCTCACTGGTTTATAAGTTATTGTACCACCGATGTCCTTGAGTATGAATTTTGACGCAGCGACTATAGACGCGTGAGGTGACCAACATTGAATTATCCATGCCGCTATTCAAATTCGATGGACATCTTGTAGCATCGGAGGTGGGATTGTCATCTTACAATAGTCCGATAGTCCGATAGTCAGTGGCAATTCTGTTTCTGTTCCACGAATCCCTTGACAGGGTACACGTTCGCCTGCATTCTGGAAGCGATAGATAATGAGGAGCGGAAAAAGCAAATGTAGAAACACATCTCATCTGTGTGGAAGGTGATTGGCCAAGAAGGTAGTCGAGTGTAACAGTATACCGAGATCTGCCAGCAGATGACCTAGGTATGTACATATAGCGGTTGTGTTCTGGAGAAATGGAAGCGATGGGCATTGAGGACTATAAATGGTCTAGAACCATCCTTTCAGGTCTATGGCAAAAGGCTTTCGTTGAGGAAGTGGAATGTGATTGAAATGTGGTCGCCGGTGAACAAATTGTTCAGAGAGATCCATGAATGTGATATGTATGTGATGCTGGCCACTTCTATGGTTAGATAAGATAGTGCTCCAATGGAAGAAAGTCTTCTGTGCCATGACATGATTCTGGGCATTGTGACTATGTACGAAGTAGTGGTGACATCTGATGCGATATTATTACATAATTAATGATTTCCTAATAAGTAATATGATTGGAAACTCTACTCTACACTCTGACATGTGTACATGGTATCCACTCCGTATACGTATAGATAGGATCAGATAAGAGCATCTATGTCTCGTGACCTTTATCTCATGTGTCGCTCCGTGAGGTTAATATGGGAAATTCGAAGCAATCGGAAGATGGGTGCAGTGATACCCGGCATGTTGGACCAACGGCCGTTGACCTTTTCTTTGCTTACCTGCATACCTACATACCTACATACCTACATACCTACATACCTCGTTGCCAAGTTCCACCCGTACCAGCCATCACGTGAGATCATACAGTACTAGGGAAATGCAATAAAAGTATGTAATTACAGTATTCAATTTTTCGACCCTGCATTAAATCATTAAATCTTTGCTCAGAGATGCCCTAACCGAGCCAATGAAAAATGAGATAATGTGAATGACCACGCTAAGATCATTTAGCTCACGCTAATCGCAATAGATCCACTCTTTATGCGTAAACGTAACTTAGGTAAGTGACGCTTGCCTTTCCAGGACGACTCCAGGTGTTTCTTGATTAAGAGGAGCAAGTGGTATGCATAAACTTATTACCTAGGTAGCGATCAATTTCTAACCTTACCTGCTAGGTAACTAAAGCCTTTTTCCTACCACGACCTTACTGCACGAGTACGAGTACCGTCCATCACAAATACTTATTGGAATACTTATTGGAATCTTCGAAAAGAAAAAGCCATTCGAATTCGTACAACAGGACTCCCCCCTTCACACCGACCTCACCGTCCACACCGTCCACACCGTCTCAAGGGCAAGGGCGAGAAAGAGTTCGAAACATCTTCACACTTCACAATTCTCATCACCGTCTTCTTCACTTGTTGTCACTAAGACCATCGTGAAGGGAAGGAGGATATTCTTTCTGATATTCTTTCCAGTTGATTCGGCCTCTACCCCCCCCTGACTTTACCTTACTTACTCATCTCACCGATATTTGGATTCGACAAAGTATTACATGTTACAGATTATGGATGACAAAAGCCACACCTTCGAATAAGGAAAAGAGAACGACGACATCCAGATTCAAGGAGCGACGAAGAAAGAAAGAAAGAAAGAAAGAAAGGGTCCTTTGAAACATCCGAAAGGGGGAGGAGAGGAAGGTTAACTTGGGTCACTGGACTTTATCGAATCAATCTTCAGTCACGGATTTCAGTGAGAGCAGGCAAGCAGGCAAGCAAGCAAGCAAGCAAGCAAGCAAGCAAAACTTGTGTCAGACAAGGAATTGGGCTTGCATGAGTGAAGTTAAATCAAATCGCAATCGCTCAACCCTTCCTCATATTATCAACCTCAATATTCCTTTTCTCGTGCTCGAAATCCCGGAGATCACGGCGATCATTTTGATCCAAAAGCCATTAAATCCAAGCGCACTTAGGTAGGTAACACAGCACGATATCTCAACACTTGTATTTTCCGTCCCTCTGCCCCCTTTTATTTGGTTCTGGAGCCTTCACTAGAGCGAAAGAGGTTGATCGCATTGCCATTGCTCCCATTCAACAACGGCAAAGTCGAAGTTTGCGTAGTGCATTGTAGGCTCTGTTTCCCGCTCCAATATAAACTTGGCCCGTGCAACCGCAAATCACAATCACGACCACAACATAGAGAATTGCATTATTGTTATTGTTAGCACTTGGAATTTGCATAGCTTACTCGTTATTTTGTCAAGTTTATTTTCAATAACCATTACCGCGTTGTCGAGCTGACTTTCCACTTAATCAGGCCAACTCCTTGGATAACAGACCTTCAATCCTTATCAGAAGTTCTAGCCCCGAGTCTCTAGGTCAAACCCCTCAAATTATCTTCAGGGCCTTCTGGATCTTGCAAACGTTGATTGGGCTCCAATTGCATTCTAGGAATAATTTCCAGTCTTTTCACAGCATTTCCGAATAAAGCACGAATCTTTACTGCATCACATCCTAGCAGCTTGTATCTTTGGCGCAAGTAGGTAGAGCTTGCGAGACCAAGCTAAGATTGAAAGGCCATCTAACCCTGCCTCCTCATACGCATCCAAAAGTCGGTAGAATAACCTCATCGGCGACCATATCATCTCGTTACCCCAGCTATAATTGCACGAGGAGATCAAAGAATAATTGTCATTACCTTCACGCTATTCCAATAGCAAAGTCTTCCTCCTTATCCAAAGGCGTTATCATTCTCACTACCTCGTAAAGAACATTACAACTCGAGTCTTACTTTTGAGAGTTTTCTCATCACATCTTTTGACGTTAGCTACTGCTTTCTCTCCGCCCGTCAGAAACCACATATTTCCGAGACACGTCAACGTTTTCAGGAAGCCATATGTGCTGCGCACTTCAAACAGCTCCTTCGATTGGCTTTAAGTCGGATCATCCTTTTAGCAATATGAGTAACAGAGGCTCATCATCTCCGCATCAACGGAGGCAGGAAGTGATTCCTGTTCGACCGGCTGTTGCTGCAATGGAACAGCCTACCAAAGAAGGGTATGAAGCAGGCAATCAATTGGGCGGAACCGCAAACTCTTCAAGATACGACGATCAGCGCCAACAAGAAAGGGATTACACCCATACCATCTCGTCTAATACCGACTATAAAAACTCGGATAGAATTATGACTACTGGTATTCCAGTAAATCACCAAAGTCCTACGGATAACTCGTTAGAGCGGAGTCAAAGAGAGAATTCCCAGGCCAGCGCCCCTGCGTCGTCCCCAGGTGGGGAGCAGATCCAATCTAATCAAATATGCAGGTATGGAAGACAATTGCTTTGTAGGTAGTTGTGACTAACTTTTTAAAGTAATTGTGGCACAACCAGAACACCACTCTGGCGAAGGTCTCCGCAAGGAGCAACTATATGCAATGCCTGTGGCTTATATCAAAAAGCCCGCAATGCTTCTCGGCCCACGAATTTAAAACGTCCACCAACTACTGCTCCTATAGGTTATTCTGGAGATCATCGGGAATCTCCCTCTGCGAGCGGGTCAATTTCACTTCCTGCTGCTGGCGCAACCTATGTTTCTGCAGATCAAACCTCCACAGGAACATGCCCTGGTGGTGGACGCTGCAATGGTACTGGAGGCGCCGAAGGCTGTGGTGGATGCCCGGCTTTCAACAACCGTGTCTCAAAAACCGCTCACTTTACTTCTTCCTGTCAAGATAGGCAAGCAACACAAACACCACAGCCGCAAAATGATCAACCAACAGATGCGCCGTCTCCGATTGATGTCGCATCCCTTCAACTACAAGCACAAAATACCACGGTCGTTGTAGCTTGCCAAAACTGTGGAACTACCATCACACCGCTCTGGCGTAGAGATGAGAGTGGTCACACAATTTGTAACGCTTGTGGTAAGTTAATCGACAAGGCAGAAACGCATCCGAACTAACACATGACAGGGCTGTATTATAAACTCCATGGTGTCCATCGACCAGTGACTATGAAGAAATCAATCATCAAGCGTCGTAAGAGGGTAGTCCCAGCAGTTCAAGGTTCTCAAGCTTCCAGCTACGAAACCAGCAGCACAATGGATTCGCCAGATTCTGATCGTGCTTCGCCCGAAGAGGTAGTTGAGCGAGGCACAATGAATCCTGACGGATCAGTGAACTTGGGTCTTCGTTTACGCAACGATCCAGGAAGAGCCCTGCCCGAACCAATCCGGACTCAAAATGGCCAGCACCAGCATCAACAACATCCACCATCTGATCTTGGCGCCTATACATCGAATCCAAATTATCAGGGACAAAATCTTGACTCATTAACTAATGATAACCGACTGCCGCCAATGGCATCATATCCTTCGCCAATCCATAATCGGCTTTCCGTATCGCCCAACAATTATCTCTCCCCTTCTCGAAAACGATCATTTTCCGCTACCGATATGGACCCAAATAATTCCCTCTCCTCGGAATCTGCACACGCATCAACTTTACCTAAACGTCTCTCATCCATAAAATCGATACTGAACCACGGCTTCACAAATTCCGATTCTGATGCTAATTCCGAAAATGACCTTAGCTTCCGCCGCGGAACCGATAGTCTGCGATTAAGTCCGAGCCGGTATTCTGCCGCTGTTAGCCCGAGTCTTAGTACCGTCGGTCCTGCTACTTACTCAACTAGTCCCTCGGGTAGTGGAGCTGGAAGTGCACTGAGCAGTGCGAAAGACCCGGCAAGTGAAAGCGATCGCGCGAAAACCGAAAGAAGGGAGATGTTACAGAGGGAGGCGGAAAAGATGAGGGAGGCTTTAAAGGCCAAGGAGAGAGAATTGGCTGAATTGGGAATCGGGTTGGATTAATATTTACCCGCCAACCACACCAGCCTTTCCGGTAAACTGGACGAAAAAGAAAGCTACGAAATTACGAATGTGCGTTTTACTTTGTGAATCTTCTCGCGGGGTTATTGCAGATATGGGAAAGAATACTATGAACACGAAACGGGAAAGGAAAGTGAGTAAGAATAGGGGTATGGGAGTGAGCAAGTTTGTCCCTGAGGACTGGGCCACACACTGCATGATATGATGGGAGTTTACCAGGGGTGTTTTTCGGGGCATTACATAATCGGAATGGGATGGGATACCCTTCTGCCGTTTAATGAATGGGGGATTTCATTATACTTATTGTCAGTGTAACATTGGAATGGCAAGAGGCGTGCAGGATTTCTCTTTGGTATAACTTCAGTGCTAGGTTCGGTCTTTTGATATGGGGAGTGCTAGATGCACAAGTTTGCAACTCTAATGTATACATGGAAACAGATACACGGTCTAAGGCACAGGCAAGCAAGATAGGTGCAGGTAGTTCCAATGGAACAAAAAATGACGCAACAGACTCTATATGCAGTCCAATGAGTCTGAGCAAAATAAAACCATTATGTCAATATTGTACAATTCCAAGTTGAAAGTCTCACAATGTGAATTTAGTCATCTCCGGGCTTTGGATTTTGTATCTTGCTTTTGTTGAAGACTAGTTGATGCACATACACACACGCGCGAGAAATAGTAAGGAGACGTTTCAACATGTCAACGTCCATCCTATAGCTAATTTGAATAGGCGATTCGGTTGCAGAGAGATAACATGATATGTAATAAAAGGTTGTTTTTCTGGAAACTCGCGTCTTTAGTACCAATAAATAGGTGATGGCTAAGGTAGGATTTGCGAAGGGAAAAGTGGACGCGGTATCGACGCGTTGTGCGTATCGTAGGAGATATGAATGATATCTTTTGAATTGAGTGATCGCGGGTGATGAGCCTTAGAACTCGAAGGGAGGTGGGGGTGTGCGATGCGATTAGACTTGTTCGGCGCCCCATCCTCCATCTGCTTCTCTGTTTTTGAGAATGATCATTAGCAAAATGTTTCGTATAGACTGTAGGTGTATGGAGCGATATTGGGGGGGGGGGTAGAGTATTTACCTCATGTTCGCAGGTGGCTCGATAGATGGAACAAACTCGAGACCAATGTAAATAAGACCGATTATACCAATCAAAGAACCGGCAATGATGCGCAAGACGTGGTCATGTAAGAGAATGGATCCAACGAATACGTAGACTAGGTTTAGGTGTTAGTTTTGCTTGATTTATGGTGGATGCTGTATATGGGAATGTGGAGAGCGACGTACAGATTCCTCGTCCGACGAAGGAAAATAGGAAGGATGCATAGCGCGAGACTTGTGGTGGAATTTGGAATTCTATAATTCGATATTAGTGATATATGCGACATATTTGGCAGGCTCATTTGAGGTCCAAATCGAGATTGGATGGGAGGGCATTGTTGTGAAGTTTCCTGCTTAAGTTGGGTGAGACGAACCAAGAAGAGCAGTGCCTGGGAAATTGTGTTAGTAAACTTCATGAGCGGGACGATATAATATGAGGATAACTTACAGATTCCGAAGATGATAACGTAACATCCAATGATAATAGATTGGCTACGATAATGTTAGAAAGAGCAAATTTCTCGATTCCTGCTGTCGCATGGATATGTATGTTACTTACAAGCCTAAAGGAAAGAATTGGGAAATTCCACCAAGAACCATAAATACACCTACTGCCAAATTGACAAGTCGGCTAAGAAGAATATATGATTAGTCTCGTCCTCAAAAATGAACTTTGAGCTGGCACATTCAAACGCGGGACGCTGGGCGGTGAGGTCTGGTGTGGTTGAGGGCTGGGGAGAGCTCTTAATGAAGCCTTGGAGCTTGAGGAGCTTCCAATTGAATCAATTTTTATCACTTCAGACTTTCGCCGTCTGCCACGACTCAATCGATTGAATCTACCAAGAAGCAGCATATATTCTTGAGCTCCAGCTGTAGCCTCAATCCCTCAACCATCATCAATCGGCCCAGCCCTCAGTCTCAAGCTCAAGCTCAAGCTCAAAGCCGCGCAACGAGCACAGTGCAAGCAAGTTTTGGGAAACTCACAAAGCATCAGAGTAATCCATCGTTGCTGTAGTATGAGGATATCCGTATTGATATGTTATCTTTCGTTCTTGGGGACTGTAGGAGAATCGTCGATTTTCCCGTAATTGGACGTTGTGGTTGTGGTTGTAATGTGTTCAGTAGATAGGCAGCATCAAAACAGATTGAAGATCTTGAAAGCTGGTGCACGCACCCTCATGTACCTCATTCCATCTCATCTGCGATGGAACACAAAGATTTTGCCAAGAATTCATAAAACAAAGGAGGGCACGTGAATATTTAAATTGGGTATAAATTATACTTGCTAGCAATATAATATTAATAGATGAATCATTATTGTATTATTGTTTTTCTCAAATCTCTTGAAGAGAGAAACATTTGACTTTCATCATTTTTTAATATATTTATTACCCTAGGACTATATTCTGTTGCAATATTAATCTGTCATATCTCTTCCCTTCACCTCCCATGCCAATCATCCAACCACATATTACGTCGATCAAAATACGTTGTGTCTGGTAGAGAGAGCACCTTCATTGACTAAACAGGAGATATCCTTAAAATGCATCATCTTCGATAGTGTATTCGTGCCGACTTATACTGATCTTGTAAAGTCGAGGGGGCTTCATATCGGTGTGAGAACTTTGTTGTTCTGGTTGTCTGTCTGATTCACGCCCTCCTATTGAAGGATCTTATACTAGGTACCGGAACAATGTATAATCGAAACTCAGGGATGCTTGATGCGATTTACTGTTGCTGTGTGCTTTACGACGCCTATGATGTGCCTGAATCGGTCATGCGCTACATGGTTTCTCTAGATACTTTGTTAACCAGTCAATCGCTATCTGCTGCAGAAGTAGCTAAAAACTTGAGTTGAGACTTTGCTTTGCTCTGAGTTTCGTTTCCCAGTCGCTGAATGATGGACATGCATCTCTTGCTAACAAGCACCGAGATTAATTCATCTACGCATGCGCTGCTGGCCATCAAGCTGGCTGATAATTGTTACGCGTAAACCACTAGACCAGTCTCTGGTGGTGAGTTGAGAAGAAAGCCAGAGTTCCAAGTGCAAAGTTGGATTTTGGATAGTTCACTCATATCACTCATTTTTTCCATGTACAGGAAACGTCGATGATACTTCTACTTGTGTTTCATGCTGAAAGGCCGATATTTTGACGTAGTTCTTCAATTTCGATATACTGCCCAAAAACACTCTCATTATGGATCCCAAAGGGTCGTCCTGTTTGCGATATCAGATTTAGAAGATTGCATCTGAAATCGCCTAAACAGAAGGCCAAGATCAGAAACGTTGACGAGCGCGGTCATGATACATAGGCAAAATGGAAATTAAATATAACCTAACTGCAAGGGATTCGAAAGATAGTTAAACTCAAAAGGCCCTCACATCGAGCGACTATAGTTAGTCTCCAGGTGAAGCATGAGTTGTTAAGAGGTTATAAGTATGATCAGTAAATCGGCGAGAAAGATACCGATGTAGCATTGTCGTGGCCCAATCAATCATCGTGCATACAACCCGAGTCTTGAAATACATGCATAAAATACTGCAACTAGGGGACCCGACACCGATACCGAAACATACGATGGCGTTTCGTTTCGATTTCAGCTCTCGTTTCCTTTTCCTCCTTTTCCTCCCTCTCACAGTCTCATTCCACTTTAGAACAAGGTCTACGTAAGTCTTAGCTGTTTCTTCTCTCTATCGAGCTTTTTAGATTCTCTCCCCATGTCCTGCTATGGACGCTCACACAACGAGTAATAGATATCTATGTTCCCAAAACATCCACACCTGTCCTCGGCTTTTTTGACTTACCCATCAAAATTCGCGACGATATCTACCGAAGAGTGCTAATTGTTTCACATGGAATTTATCTTTACCAGGTCTATGATCATGCGGTCAAAACAGTGATCCCAGAGAGACCAAGACAATGGCTTAGATCGCTGTATGCCAATCGAAAAATGCGGGAGGAGGCTAGAGTTGTATTTTACGGACGAAATCGTTTCGCCTTTGTGGATACAATGGGGTGCCAGACCAAACTATTACAGTCCTTTCTATATCCCGTTGGGCCGGTGAACGCAAGTCTTATGTCTCGCATCTGCATGGGTTTTCTCTTTGTGAAGAGCGTCAAAGACGGACCAGAAAAATACGCGCTCAGTGAAGATGATGTAGACAGTCTGAAGCTCCTTCGACAATTCGCCAATCTGACAACATTAGAAACTTTACTGTATAGCTTCAATCCTATATGCGCAAACAAAGCAAACCAGGATGCGCACCACTCACGGTTCGTTCAAGACGTGTGCTCACATGTTGATGCGCATCTGAGGATTACCATACCAACACTGCGCAAAATCATCACCGTGTTTCATGAAATGCTGCCGAAAAATCAGATGGTGGATTTAATGCGCCGCTTTCGGTGGACGGTGTGGCAAACTGATAAGAATGGTATTATTATTATTGTTATTATTATTAAGCAAATATGAAGGGGAACAGATGTATGGTAGCAACAGACGGGCAGATGTAGGCATGGGTCGTTGCAATACTCATGATACTTGGACGTGTTGGAGAACGAAACCTGTATCTCTGATTATTGCTTCAAGAACATTTGCTGAAGACACAAATCAAAATCCGTTCGTTACCGGCTGTTTCATTGGTTTATCTGTTCACGATCAGAATACAACAAACGGGCAGAAATTGACGCGCTTTAGCCAGATGGATCGTTTAAGAAAAGGGGGCTGACGTGATGAGATTTTGACAAAAACAAGATTGTGTTTTAAAAGTGGATATGGAAAATACACGACAATACTTGCTGATAATTCTGTCTTTGCCTAAACAATTGACATGGAGATGAAGCTGACAGGAAACAAGGTCCTAAAGCCTTCAAAATAGCTTCCTGATCCACTTGCAACAAGAGCCAAACCTCACATTTGCCTGTGTGTTTCTACCGTGCCATGAGCCCCCCTTATAACGCTGCCCTTATGACAGAGTGATGGCTTGATTTGGTCGCGACACTTCCCCTTTGGAATGATCCAGAGATGTGGGATGATTGATCTTTGCTATTGAATGGATCATGGGCTCTCTTTCTCATGACACTTGTTCATGAGGTGCTTCTCGTGACATGTGAACAATATGTTGCGTTATCTGGCGGGCTTTTCCGCACTTGAACCATCAACAATTAGAAGTATCAGAATGGGAGAAAATATTCAAGGCGATAAATAACTTTACTATTTCCCACTGGCACACTTGGGGCATGCAGAAAACCATCAAATGAATCGCGCTCAAAGTCTAGACTTAGATCCTAAAACCTCTTCAACAAGCTCCACAGTGCCCTCCGAACATCCATAAGAGCCCTGATATCCCCAACCCCCATGACCATAATTATGAACCACCCATGTAGAATCAATCTTCTCCTTCTCGATCCTGACCCCACTCAATCTCAATGGTCGTAGTCCCACTCCATGACGTATGACACTCAATGCCTCAATACCTTTTCCATTCGTCAAAGCAGGACATAACTCCACAGCACGTTTCATGATTCGCATAGCCTGGTTCGGACACGGTTGGGACTCCCAGTTTCCTTTTTGGTATGTGCCTCCTAGTATCGTCCCGCCGCCAGCTGCACGTTTCATAATATAACATACCTCATCGTCTCCATCGTCGGTACCGGAAATTGTTAGCATAACACCAGGATCGTTACGTACGAGTACGATTTGGCCTCGAACGGGAATGACATCTTTGTCCATCACGCCACCGAGTTTCGAGGCTAAAAGACCTGTACAGTTCACGACCGCGTCAGCTTTGCTCCCGGAGTGATGTAGATCGCTGGCTTCAGATATGTGACTGATAATGCTGCGTTGAAGTACAACACCATTCTTTAGACATTTACCGACGAGGTAAGATAGATATACGGCCGTGTTGATGCAAACCGATGTGAATGCGGTTGCGCTGTCCGCACCAGCAGGGATCTCGTTTTGTGGTAATACACGGAAATCAGGGACAACATCTTTGAACCAAGGATCAGTGGAGAGTAACTCGTTGAACCATTGACCTGTAATTCCTTGGGCATCTTTATTGCGATTCAAAATCACAGTGTCTGATGCAGTCAGTGAAGAGTCGCCTCAAAAGCGGGAGGACCATGAGAACATACTTTGGAAATGAATGCCGGCTTCTGGGACATCTTTCGCTAGTCTTGCGAGTTCGTACCATGTTTGCTTCTCCCACCTACAGTCGGATGCATTTGATACCCTGTGAATTGAGCATTAATGTCTCATTCTCTACCCGATTTTGCCCGACAGAGGAATGGTAAATTGTGACTCACGGAAGATAATTTGCACCAGCCCACGGAGATGTATATTCAATGTCGTAATCACCGGGCATATGCTTTGCAACAATGGTGACTTTGAAATTGGGATTTTGGGATAAGAGTAAAGCGGTCGTCAAACCGGACACTCCCGCGCTGCAGAGACGTCAGTCACTCTGAGTTAGATAAGAGAGAAAGAGTTCAGAGAACGAACCCAACAACCACAATATTTGGCATTGTCAATGTAGCTACTAGCAAAATCTTGATAACAGAACTCAAATGATTAAAGGGACCTCGAGAACTAGAAACAAGAGATATCTCACTTGGGATACTGAAAGTGGAGTGTTGTGACACAGAAGATATTCCGGAGATAATCCGAGGCTCGAGCGTTTTCGTGATATCTTTGTACCTCGTGCCAAGAATATTCTTTCTGAATTCCTTCTTGGAACATCCCTTTTATATAAACTTCTGAACATCTTCAGAACGACTGCCTAAACAAATCCTACCCTGCCGTGCATATAGATGCAAGCCACGTGCTACATTGGGCAAGCGCTTCGTGTCTCTTAAATCATACACTGACTAAACTTTCAGCCCTATCATGGCCGCGGAGTTCGAATCCCGCATTTTGAATGGTAGTTTCAGATTCTGAAAGACCATGGATATGCTAGGTGTTTGTTTTGGCGAAAGTTTGAAGGGACTTCCCTATTGACCAAAAGGTACTGCTTTGATCATTTCGTTGTATCAAGTGTATAAAGTATACCTGAACTTCCGCTCTCCTTACTTGTAATGTACAATGTAAAGGCTGTATATAATCTCGTGGGGGAGTTATTTTGCTCAATCTTCTGTCTACTCCAGGAAATCGTCTATTGAGCGCGTTTTCAGACAAAAGGCGAATTCAGATGAGATGTTTGATAATTTCAACAATCACACAGTGATCTGCCATCGTGTTATCAATCATTTGCGGGTTCATCCAAATGAGTGTAAACCATTCTCATACCAACTCTATATATGGCCTTCGCCAGGTGCACTGGGAGAGCTGGCAGCAGCTCTCCTCTCTGTCAATAACGAAGCGGCAACTACTGTGAAAGCGGGCTGAGTTGTTCGGAAGTACTTGAAGCAAACGTCGAAGGCAGATGAGTGGGGTCACACAGCTCAAGCTGGTTGCTTTTGCGAAGTGTCTTGGATTGTTATCATCATATTGGACAATGTCAATCCTGATTTGGTAATCGTTGAGCAGGAAGAAGGGCGCTAAGCACCACTTGCACATTGCGTCTGACGTATTTCTCTACCCTCCTATGGTAGACCAAAAATGCCAACAGTCTCTCATATCAGGCTGTTGGCAGTCACCAATCTTCTCTTCGCAACTTAGACTGGCCACTTCTACAGATACCTACCATCAAATATGGTGTGAAAGTAGAGATCACTTCTTTTGCGACCATGCCAAGCAAAAGTGGAGACGAAAAGATGACAGCCGCACTGTAGGAAAGGGTCGAGGACTTAAGCGACAAAATTGCAAATCTGCAAGGGGAATGTCGGCGCAACAATAGAAGCTGATGCAGCTGAAGCATATTTATTTCTCCAGTGGTTCCTCCGACGCCTTATCTACCCAGGAAGATGAAGCCGAAGATTTATAAGAGTATAAGAGTCATTTCATATCTCAGAATTGGACTAGTGTTTATAAAATAATTGGATTTAACATTTTTAACTAAGGAGGGAGAAGGATGTGCAGATGTTTATGAGCAGCTGGGACTGGAATTGATACCCGGAGACCTGGTGAAATCAACATTATGATTAGATATATCTGTTTGGACACAAACATACACTGAAATCTTTGCAGAGTATGGTGTTTCTAGTTCATGATCAACAAAGCAAACATTCTTCTACAAACTTAACAATGAAGGGTTCTTAAGCATGTGTATGGACGGCTTTGTGGTGAGTATAAACTACAATTATGATGATAACTGTCTTAGTTTCACTGCCGAAGCATTAGCAATCATAAAAAGCAGCGGTTTCTATCTTCTTGTACACTGTCTTCTAGCCCTCAAGTTTCAATTCTTGAATTGGAGAGGGAAAACGTATCCATCCTTCTTCATGTTCTTATGAATGATATGACTCCGATGCTGGGAATAGAAATGCTGAGAATGACGTGACATCAATTCCAAAGTGATTGATATAGTGCAAGTTGATTTACTGCCACATTGAAGTTATGGAAGGCCATTTGCAGGAGAAACATCAGGCCGGGAGTGGCCACTGGAAAGCCCTCTTCAACAATCCAATTGTTCCATTTCAGATCGGAAATCGATATTTTGAATTGCGTTAGGATTGGAGAATACTCAATGTTTAATTTGTTACACTTAATTCTCGTAATCTTACTTGTGGTTGATTTATTGTAGGATTTATTCAGTTGATCAATTCTGGCATCTTTTTCCCCGCGAATGGGAGTTACTGTTCACGTGATACTATTTCTTGGGTGGCTGCACAGGCCACACGTCCAGGTTTCCTCTTCGGTAAATCTGGACTTCACTCCATCTTAGATTATTGACCTCGCTTCAATTTATCTCATACCACTTCTTCATTCCCGCTCTATATCTGTAAATACTCAAAGAAAAATACTGTGTATGTGAATCTCTTTTCATCCCGAAATGAGAAGATCAATCACTCTTTTCATGAGACATTGTCACGCAAATAACATGGGTTTGACTTCAGGAATGGCTCAAGTCCATTGAATTATCATTCTGATACAAGTAACATCCAGTAAGATAAAGTAATGAATGGCCTGCTAATCTTCAGACCAGTCTCTTATTTCTAAGCTGCCGTACTACTTCTCTTCTCTTTCAAGTACCCACGTCCATTTGCATCCAGTGAACATCTTGGCATCATTATCAGGATACGCATACGCCTGCATAGCATTGAAACGAAGCGAATCTACCTCGGAATTGACATACCTATCTAAATCAACAGTCTCCATTCCCACTTGCGTCTGTTTTGTAAAAGCTTTCAACACCCAAGTTCCCTTATCTGTGAGAGCAAAATAGACGTCATTGCCTGCCATTACGGTGACCTGCGGGATCACAACTCGCCGCTGAACTCTCCCTAGTGCTCTTCCATCAATTGGCTCAATTATGGCGGATTTGAGCTTGAAGTCTTTATGATCGCCCAGAAATCTTTCCAAAGCACTGTACATACCAAGGCCTTTTGATATGAAGCAAACGCAGAAGGTCTTGAACTCTAGTTGAATTGAACGAACTTTGGGTAAATTCTCTAGTGATGGGTTCACTACCTCTGGCAATGGATTCCAGTAGTAAACCCGCTTCTGTTTTTCAAAGATTAATTGCTTCGCTGATGCGCTGAGCTCGGAGACATCGTTGATAGTCTGGACAGACCTAAAGGGCGAGTTGGGCGGAGACAGACAGGCCCAGATCTCAGGTACATACTTGATGACAATATTTTGGACCAGTTCACCTTCCTCGGAATCCATCGGCAGCTTCCACATGTTGCCAAAGTGAAGGGAATAGATCCATTTCTTGCTGCAAGCCTCTAGGGTACACATATAGCGTCCACGCCATGGATCGTTCACGCCACATTTCAAGCTTCTGATAAGTTTCGGCAATTTGCGTGTGACGTTGCCAGAATTTGTACTTGTCCCTCCTTCCTCCATGCACTCCTCAGAAATTTGAACTAGAATCTCCACCGGAAGAGAATGTAAGCCTGTGGGAATCTTCGGATTGGCTTGCGAGTTCGCAGGTGGAGTGGAGCGACTTTCTGATTGTTCATTGAGAATTTGTTGGGAAGACATTTTTCATTAGTACCTTTTGGTTGATAAATTTCCCGCAATAATTGGTAGGTCATGAGGTAAGATAGAAGAATGGTTAAGTTCGAATGGAGACGTTGAAAGAATTTGGTATTGTTTCCGATTCTGACATATGAATATTGGTTGGTTGGAGTGAGTTATTGGAAATTATTGGAAATTATTGGACAGACGTAGACCAACAGGGTGATAAAGCAAATTATAAAGTCCTGCGAGACTACACTCACTTAGGGTTGGATTTCAAAATTTACCTTTGTGCGCTGTGCTAGTAGTAGCCCAACCGACTTGCCTAGGGCAGACGACTTCGCTACCATGCTGATTGACATCCTTCAGCTTTCGGCGCCAAGTCAATAGTGAGTGATTACAAATTTTTCGATTAGAGCCAGAAGTACTTAAAGTGATCTATTTTTTTGAGGCTCTGCTGATTGCACAGCCAACTAGTCAACAACCGATAATTTTTCCTTTGTGAGTACATCATATTGATAGCAAACACACGTATTCGCAAGACTCTCTTCAAAGTGGGAATAATCACAATCATTCCAAATACTGTTTGATTCAGATCGAAATCTACAAGTCAATTGATTAGGTACTTGATCTAAAATGAGTATGTCTTCCAAGTTTGAAAGCCTTTGAAGCAATAGTGCAAAAGCTAATCACAAACTCAAGTTTTTCCTTATCTTGTAAATCTTTGTATCTAATGTCTCATCTAAAGTCTTTCTCGTTGTTGATGCATCATGTACTAAGTTTTTAATTATCTTACGAATCTTTGTATCTGTTGTTGCGTCTCAAGCTTTTCTTGTTGCCAGAACATCATGTACTAAGTTTTTCTTGCATTTTTAGTATGTCATGTGCTGAGAATACCTAGTTATTAGTAAATCATATGCTAAGATTTGATAGTCTTCGACGCTGCTACACAATAGAACTTTCTTCTTCGGCAGTTTTTACTTTTCTGTATTGAAAAAGCAAGTGCTTTGGTATTCTATTTTCTCCGAAGCCTCGAAGTTCTTCGTAGATGAAGTATAGCTTGGGTCCATCCACTTTTGAGCATCACTCGGCTCATCAACATCCAGATGAAAAAGTTGAGCCGGGTGCATCATCGGATGATTCGGCAAAGTGAGCCGCATTTCTTTTCAGATGTAGCTTGCGTTCCTGATTGTTCCGTATCGACATCCAGATGAAAAAGTTGAGCCGGGTGCATCATCGGATGATTCGGCAAAGTGAGCCGCATTTCTTTTCAGATGTAGCTTGCGTTCCTGATTGTTCCGTATCGACATGACGATAAGAGGAGAGAAGCTTAAGCTGAGTGAAGTAGATTAGTAGATATATCTTCGTGTGAGCGGATAGTATACGATTCTTCTGCGAATAAATCCGCATTCATTTTCGCCGCAATTCTCCATGAGGGGAGGAGAGGTATGTCATAAAAATATGCTTCTCCTGAATTGTACCAGTTAAGGGCGTCGGCGACGTCCTTATGGATTCCAGGATGATACTGGATTTGGCAACTATACTGGGAAAGTCGTTCTGTCTAGCGTCGGTGGCGTCGTTCCATGTTAATATTGATTGTGGTCATGAAGTGATCTAAGTTTTCTTGTAGTTTACTATGTGATGGTATTTCTATCTAACTTCGAATTTTCATTCCCAGTAGATACTTCCCGGTCACTTGGCTACCCCTGCGATTGAGTGGACCACATGAAACAAAATAAGTAATTCTAGCTCTCTTCAAGTGTAAGGACAGAAAGCATTTGACTATTAGTACAACTGTTTTCGAAGTTCCAACGCTCTGATAAAATTTATGTTGGAATTATTGGTGATCATATGTCATTTTGGATAACATTTCAATCAAAGACACGCTCATGTTCTCGTTAATGCTGTACCCCATTGGTGGCTGATCAATTGTAGCATTGAAATTTTTGATGTCGAGATCAAAGGATTTCGCCGTATCACTTCATTGTCACAAAGTTTAATATGTTGCCCCGCACTAAAAAGGGGCCGGGATCGCTACCGACGTCGGGTAAAAAAAGGGATGGATGGCCCACATAGTTTTCATTAGTACATCATCCCCCAGAGAGAATCAGATTGAGCATGTCAGAAAGTAGGAAACTCAATTACATCGATTTTTACTGTGTCTGGATCGTCAACTGAGGAAATCTTTTCACTAAAGCCGATCTTGTAAAAAGAGATGTGGTCAACTGACTTGGAAATCAATACAACGAAACTTTGCTTGAAACTAAGTGTGCCAATTGGTGAATGTGAATGGTACATGGTTTCAGTCAGCTTTTATGCTTTCGCCCTAATGGTTCAAAGGACGATAACACTTGATCTCCCCGCCCCTTCCGGATCGACATTCGAGAAGATTATATTTTAATGACTACACTACAACAACATGTACTACTGCAAGGTCACCTGGGTATAAAACAGCTCTCCATTACTAAAAGATTTACATACTAGTTCCTACAAGCGTACTGGGTAGTCAAGCTAGGCCTGGAGGTATTGAAACCCTTCCCGGGGAAAACATTCCTGTTGACAGATAACGGTTTTTCTCCAAACAGCACTACTAATCTAACCCATTCCCAAATAAGCCATGTTTGTCCTGTTTGCACCAACTGGCCTCTGCGGAGAACTTCTATAAATACTCTGCACTTCCCACTCATCTCACTTCTCACTTCTCCAACTCGACACAATCCACCACCTTCGACCATTACTTCCGATTGGACACTCCAAATCCAGCAAGATCGTCTCCGACTTGGCTGATTAAAGTTACAACTCCGAAAAGAATTCGAAATCCAGCAAGATCGTCTCCGACTTGGCTGATTAGAATTATACCCCGACCTTCAAGGACACTTCTCCCAGTAGAAATCCTCTTGCTCGACTGGAGAAATGGGGAGAAGCCACGGTTTACATTTCGAAGTCCCGTGTTAAAGCCCCATCCCGTGCCGGACACCTCCCCTTGTAGAGATCCTCTTGTGCAGCAAGAGAAACGGGGAGAAGCGGCAGTAATGTCTTAAAGCTCCATGACGTGCCGTGTGACTGCTACATCAATCTATGTGAGTCCCCTCTTCAACTCCTTCGCCTTTGCTTCGCTAACCTTATCATTAACCAATCATTCAAAACGATTGAATCGTTGGCATGGTGCCTAAGTTGTAATATCTGTTTGGGGCTCGTGGGTAGGGAACAACGGAGTTTGACAAGAATGAATTTTATGTATCTTAATTTCACATCTCAATGAAAAGATTCTTTGAAGAACAGTACCTCTTAAAGTAACTCGTAAATCCCAGTGCAAAATGTACGTCATGTAGATATCTGTGAAAGCTGCTTACCTATGTGTACCATTTCAAATATGCCTTAGTCAAGCGGGTGGAAATTACCGACAAAGTGAATTGTCTAGGATAGTATAGATGAATAATATACTTGATGCTGTTCGGCATTGCTCATGATAGGTTTTGATAACTTAGGCATGTACCCAGCACATATGATGAACCAGAACCAAGTAAGGCTGTCAGAATGGGTGTTGGGGTGAAGAGGGATTATTGTATCTGGCTCCAGACCATATTCTGATGTGATGTAATCTCATCACTTATCAGACAACCTCGCAATCAACAATTACTTAGTACGTGAAAGAGGTTATAATTCATCAGGGCAACATTGGAGCACGATTTCGAAAAGTTAAGCAGATGTAAACAGCACAAGCCATAGTCATTGTCTCGATATTCCCGCACAGAGAAGGTGGCTTTACTACCATGATCATCACTTAATCTCATAGACTTACAGAAACGATTCAACTATATCAAAGACCAACAGACCATCTATCTTATCTACACAATCATAAAATAGAACAAAAACCAAGCCGTAGAGGACAATGACAAAGCCTATATGTCAATGCACACTTGAACAACAGTAAAAATCAAAAGTTATGAACAATATCACAGGGAAAAGGCCTATCAGATTCTCGTCATTCAACACATCACCATTCGCAAATAGCAGCAAAGTCAAAGAAAATGATATCTCAATTCCTTGATACCATGAACGATAGCAAGAACCAACGATTACGATTACTCGATAACAATATATCCAGGTATCTACCGATGATGAATCTCCCAGTGATTACACTCACACAAATGGAGGCAAGCTGTAAGTTATTTAACACGTATAGATACAACCCCTAGCATTCCAACCCCTTGAAATTACATTTTCGCGCCCTTTCTATTGTATCTCGAAGAATAAAATAATCTATCCGTCCTGGGTTTATGTATCCCCGTCCCCCATATACAAGTGATGAAATCAATAATCCCTTCGAATTTCAAAATCGTCGCTTTTGATTTGTGCTACTTGTGCAGTACGGTGCATACAGATACACTTTACTCAGAAATAGGAAAGAAATCTGGATCCAAAACGTATACCACGCTGTAAAAAGTACAACCCAAGGAACTCGATAAGGGGAATTTGTGAAGCAGATAGGACGTTCTCATAAGTACATACTTTCGTGGAAGGTGTAAAGATTATTGAGAATTCTGTGCTTCGCTGAGAATATTTCCCTCTGTTCTCGAAATACAAGGAAAGAGTGGTGGGAAATGTGAAACTTGATGCTACATCTTCTCGACAAAGTGAGTTATACTATTGCTATAATGGAATTTGTGAGAATTGATTAACGATGATGATGATGATGATGATTACGACAACGATAAAAAATCAAAAAACAACATCCCATTCCATCCCATCCCATCCCGCCAAAAAACAGCAACCCCCATCTCCAAGCATCTTCATACTTAATTCCAAGCAATTCCTTCTTCCCCCCCTTCGACAACCAAGACCCAGAACACAAGAACAAATTTCACCAACACAGTTAAAAAATCTCAAAGAGAAAACAATCTCCAATATCTAAGCCTCATTACCTAGTTATAGAAAAAAACACTACCCACACACGAGTAATTCAAGATCGGTATCGATTCCATTTTTCAAATCGTTCAACAACGCAGTATGGACATTTTCGGTAAATACCTACCTATGGATAGATATTTCTGCGAGGGAAGAAGTTTTATTGAAAGTGACTCAGTTTCTGAGACTTATGATTTTTATTTCGCAGTGTACGAGTATGAGTGGGAGGATGCAAATTCTGTTGCCATGCTGATTTTTCAGGGCTTATGGTTTTTTGGTGGATTGAGCGATTGTGGGAGAGGAAGAGGATACAGAGGATTATCTATCTTCCTGCTATTCGTACTTCTTGATAACGCATTGAAGGTGTACTTATTAAAATGAGATGTTTGCGACGATAGATCACACACACGAGATGAACATGAGAGATATTATCTAGAAATATGTAAAGAAATTTCTCACACACCAAACTCAAACGCAAAAATCCAGCACATCACTTCTTTCCCCCCCATTGTACCTTGTCTCTTTCACCACTCCCTTTGCCCCCTCTATTTCCAGCCATCTTCGCTCTCCCCCACCACCTCCCCCTTCCACGCTCATCCCATTCAAATTGCATCGCCCAAGTCACCGCAAAAACCAACACCATAATCGGCACCGACGTAACCCAATAAACCCAAAACTCCTCTCCGCCCGGTCGATACTCACCACTCATACTAAAAAGCGCACTAGTGTAAGCTAAAGGTATAAAAACCAACCCAATAAACGTAAGCGTCTTCGAATTCTTCGCCTCGCGGACAGAAAGACGGGCTTCGTGTAGAGCTTCGCGGTTGGCGACTATGGAGGAGAGACCTTGGGTTGAGGATATGATCGTAGTTACGCGACTATAGAGGTTTGAGAGGGAGTTGTGGATGAAGGGGAAGTCGAGGGTTGAGGAGAGGTAATGGGCGGGGTATGGTGGGGAGGTGGAAATTCTCAAGGTTTGAATGATGGATTGGATGTCGGAACTGTATTCTGAGAGGAAGCGATGGGTGAGTTGTAGACTGGACCATTGTTCGCGTTGTTCTGGCCAAGAGTTGTAGTCTTGCTTATCAGTTTGACGGGAGAGTAGCCCTTCTGCCTAATGGTTGAGTGTTAACAGTAGTAGTATTACGAGACTAGTATATGGGTAGCATTAAAACAAGCACTTACCCTCTTCAATCTTTGAACAATTATTTCGAAATAGTCAATCAATTTTATGTAATGAGAAGCTACAATTTTCTTGAGGAAAGCAGACGCAATCAAGGGGGGTGTCGCTCTTTCCATCTCAAATAGAAGTGGGCTATGATGCTCAAAGTAGAAGCATAAATCATCAAACATACAGGTTCTTGGAGGTCCATTCAATGCCCCAGTCAAGCCGTCTCGGGTTAAGACATCAAGGTCGATAAAATCCATATAACCACCTTGAAATAGTTCACTCTTGATCTCTTGCGGAAAAAGACTCCGCGCGCGATATACTTTATGGACTGGTGGCTCACAAAGAATGACTGCTATGAGCCAGATGTTAGTATTCCGTAAACATCCGCGCATGTGTTTAACTTAGAGATGATAAATTCTATACATACCATCCCACCCTCCTTGATTATCAGCAGCATCCTTGAACCAAAAGGAACACTTTCTCTCCACTGCAGCTAGACTATCTAATTTGTACTCGAAACCAATTCCAGAAACATGTGATCCACTCATCGCACAGATCGTTCGCCAGTGATCATAATCTGGACCGAATTTTCTCATTTCGCGATATTTGAGACGAAAACACTTATCCGGATTCTCTAGTGAGGGTAAAGGAGGGCTATCACTAAAACCTTCCTGGATATCACGCATATCCCATATTGTATTTCTTCCTTGCCTAGCGAAAAACATTGGGTTCATAAAGAAGTGTGACCCATATGCTTCTATAAATTGCGGATCTAATCCTTCGAGAATATACACCCTCTGCATTGTGTTTGGTTTTCCCTTCCCATCGTCTTTCGCTCGTTGGGCAAAGTGATTTTTGAGTTCGGAAACATTTTTGAAATGTTCAGATGCCACTGTGTGATCAGGGCAAACATTCAGAACAACTGATCTTGATGTCCCCACTCGGGATCCAATCCTATGATTTTTGGGGTCTGGCTTATAGATGGAAGGGTTCCGTGATTTAAGGCTCTTGATGAATTCTAGATATGGTCCTTCAGAACATAACCATGATAGGTCACTTGATTGGGTGTCCGGTTGATATCTAGAGGCCATTCGACAATATTAACTTCAGGTTTGTTTGCGGGTGCCAATAAGTTAACAAAAAAAGATGTTCTGCTTTCCAAGGGCGATGGGGGGGAATCAGGTAGCTATAAAACTCGGGGAGGGGAGGCTGGGTTCTGCATGAAGTCACGAGAGTTGATCTTGATTGGCCTAGAATCTGAGATGTATACGCAGTGGCGCATTTTCGCAGGGCGATTGCCAAGCTAATAAGCCCTTTACTGCGTATATCAAGCTTGTCTAAATGCATGTTTGATGCCTATGTTTGCATATACCAATCAACATTCCACAGAGTTCAAAGATATAAATACTCCTATTTATTTCAATTTTACTGAAGAGCTGTTGCTGATTTCTTCTTCTCTTCTTTATCGAAAGAACGTGAATGAACTGGAGATCAACAACACGCAGAAAATGGGAAGAAAATTTGTACAGTCAACCATTTTAGAGCTTCATCGTATCACGTTGCACACTGACGAATCTCGTTTTGTAGCATTTGAGTGCAGTCATTTCTTGAGTATCTTCAACTACGTCGCAACAGCAATTCAGAGCCTTCCACACGGAATAGTCATTATTCATGAGATATTGTGATCTATTGGTAAACCGCAAAGATGAACAAAAAAGGTATCGTGACTATCTCGTAACCCATTGAAAAACAAATCATAATTTTACATCCATTCCAAGAGCGGAAAATACTCCGGACCACCCGTATCAGAATCTGTATCGATCTATCTACATCTGGAGCAGTACATTCGGCCACTAAAGGCCAGGAAATAGAGGTGCGGAGGAAAGCAAACACGAAATTGAGTACAGAATCACCACGCGAACGATGAGGGAAAAATAAGCCAAAAAATGTGTTCATGCAAATTAGAAAGATTGGACAGTATAGACTTAACACAAAACTCAGACACTTCTGAGCTACTCAAGATCGAAACCTTGAAGTGATCGAGGGTTACAGATTCTTGGAACCTTGAGAGTATTACCAATTGAATAATGAGATAAAGAGATGTATGAGTGACGGACGTCGGAAAGATAACTACCTATGTTATGGAGACCTTCAAGAGGGAACAGAAAACTTTCAGGCCAATGAGCGTCTGTTAGTCCAGATGCTCTAAAAGGACAATTTCTAACAACGCATACGCTCGTGAATACATAAGAGATATGAGGTAGCTTCTCTTTGGCAATACAGAAGATACAGCTTTTTGATTTGGTATTTCTTGAGGACTAGCAGAGTAAGAGTTTCATCCCGACCTTACCTATAACACCACCCAATTGGTGTCAAAAGCCAAAAAGCAAAGATGGAGAGATACTTACTTGACTCGGATATTACTAATATGATTAGTCATGTGACACCTATCAAATTATCAAATTGACGAATGATTGAACGACTGAATGACCTGAATGACCTGAATGACTTGAATGACCTGAATGGACTGTATATAACACTATACAACACTACACATTAAGCCCCGAGTTCAATTGTTAGCTTGCCCAGGTGCCTGTAGCTTGGTGGCGATTCTTCACTCTGTCACTCAGGGCTTCAAAGTATTGCGCTAGTCCCAAATCAGTAGGCGGTAGATCCCTCGATATTCGGATAAGGCTAGCATGTACTATCTGCCCAGAGCTCTAAGCCCAATCTAGTATAGTCAGTATAAACAATAGCTCATCCTTGCCGTGTTGTTGATTTTGATTTTTCCATGGTTAAAGAAACGCGACGGAATCAGATTATTCGCACACAACTTCGTACCGTACAACAATCCACAGTTCACAACAACCACTTCAATCTCAATTGAATTCATCAATCAATTACTTCAATTTTTCAATCGTCTCGAGTTGTATTTGCTTTTTCACGTACGGCAAACTTTTCAACCCTCTTTTCAAATCCGCTCATCACTCGAAGATTTATTCTCGAGGACCGTACTTGATCGCGTCTCTCGTCATCTGTGAAGCTTGAATAACTTCATTCGACAAGATGCCACCAAAGAAGATCCCAACACCTCCTACTCGAGTTTCATCTCGTAAAACCTCTCCTCCAAAGAACATCCAAGTCGAGGCAAATACTTCAAAAGTGATGAAGAAAGCTCTCGCACCCAAAAAGGCTGGTGTCGCAAAAAATGTCGCGCCTCAAAAGAAAGTCTCTCCAGCTGTCGCAAAGAAGACAGCCAAGGCACAAGCAGCTTCAGCTAAGAAGACTACCACTACTACTAAATCTGTTGCCGTTAAGAAGACAACTATCACCAAAGCTGCCATGGCAAAGAAAGTCGCTGCCGCTAAAGCCGCTTCATCTAAGCCTGCTGCCTCAAAATCAAACAAGCGCAAATCCACCGAAGATGTCGATGAACCTGTCGCCAAACCCTCGAAGAAGGCAAAGGTCACCAAATCCACTCCTGCCACCAAAAAGCCTGCCACCAAAGCAGCTGCGAAGCCTCTCCCCATCGTCAAAAAGCCAAAGGCCGCTCCAAAGCCCAAGGCTCCAAAGGTCGTCAAGCCAAAGGTCGTCAAGCCAAAGGTTGTGAAGCCAAAGACAATTATCAACTTCGCTCCTACTCAACTCTTGGACATTTTTGTCTTCGGTTGCAATGAAGCTGGAGAGCTTGGTCTTGGTCTTCAAACTAAGAAAGATACAATCAATCGACCAGTCAAGAACCCCGCTCTCACTGCTCGTGGTGTTGTTCAAATGGTTGCTGGTGGTATGCACGGAGCTGCTCTTACCAAAGACAACAAGATCCTTACATGGGGTGTCGCCGATGGATTGGCATTGGGCAGAAAGACCGATGACTGGGTTGCACCTGAGAGAGATGCCGATGCAGAGTCAGATGATGAATCAGCCGCCGCAGATGCCCGCAACCCATTGGAATCAACACCTGGCGAGGTTGATTTGACCAATGTACCAGAAGACACCATCTTCACCCAAATCACTGCAGGTGACAACGCTACTTACGCCCTCACCAACGATGGCTTGGTTTATGGATGGGGATCAATCAGAGTAAGTTTAATCACTACAAGTTTTTCTGAATTATACTAACTATATACTAGGGCGCTGATGGTCCAATGGGCTTCACCAAAGATGTCAAGGAGACCTTGGTTCCAATGCTCATCCCTGGCTTGAAGAACATTGTCAAGCTCGCTGCTGGTAACAACCATTACCTTGCTCTCAACAACAAGGGTGCTGTTTTTGCATGGGGTGCCGGTGAGCATAATCAACTTGGTCGAAGAATCGTTGAACGTTCAAGATTGAATGCTCTTGTTCCTCGTGAATTTGGTCTACCAAAGGCCATGGTCGATATTTTCTGCGGATCAGAACATAGTTTCGCTATTCACAAGAATGGTACCGTTTACTCTTGGGGAGCAAACAACATGGGTCAATGTGGTCAATTCGGCAAAGATGGTACCTTGACTGAAGAAGTTACTTCAACTGCCACCAAAGTCAATATCCTCAAAGACAAGAATATCAAGATGATGGCTGCAGGCAACGCTTCCAGTTTGGCACTCACCCATGAAGGCGAGGTTCTTTACTTTGGCAAAGCTCAGGATGGTCTTTCTGGCCATGATGTTGAGGCACTTCCAGAAGATGTCATCATCAGAAACGAACGTAACCAACGATCAATCATCAAGACACCTCTCTCCTTCCCATTCAAGGGATCATACATTGCCATGGGCAGTGACCACAGCATCGTTCTTGGCCCTGATGGTCACAGTCCTCACTACTCTTGGGGATTCAACACATACAGACAGACTGGTCTTGAAGATAATCAAGATGTTTACATTGCTGATGAGCTCAACTGCAAGCACATTGAAGGAAAGAAGCTTGTCTGGGCAGCAGGAGGTGGTCAATTCTCCTTCTTGGCTGGTATTCCAGAAAACTAAATCTCGGATCGCCGCGTGTTTGATTTTTTTTCGCTGTAAATAGCGCAGTCCGGATCCTGATACACCGCAATCAATCCAGCTCGAACTCGGCCTGACGGCATTTGTTCAATAGGGAAAACATACCTGCTTTGATTTTGAGAGGCTGACCTTGATGGATCTCTGGTTTTTACCTAGGACTTTGATCCGGACCATCAAGGCAGTTCTCTCTCAATCATGGCAGATATGTTTTCCTTATTGAATGATTGCAGGAAGGGCGACAATAGAGAGGTTTGAGCGTGGTTGTAGATGGTGATGGCTGCATTCATGAATTGGCGTTTCGGAATTGGACTGTATGGATATTAAAAATGGGAATTGGTCATGGCATTATTGTGGTGCATGGAATAGAAGCAATGGAATATCGGGATGGATTATACTGGCGTTATTTGTTTGAGTAGTCTTTTAAAGAGACTCATTATCATCGGTCATGAGAGACCTTTTTATGGAACTGTTGGATTTGTTAGACTTGTCTTTCGTTGTTTGTTCAAAGTCATTGCGTTTGTGGTACATAGATTACGTTTTTCTTCTCTGGAATTAAAGATTCATAAATGAATATGTTGTGCTTGTGCAGTTGTGATGTGATGGATGTGATTTGATATGATATGATGTTCTAGATTGAAAAGTTGATGATGAGCTCAATCGGGTCGTTGAAATACATGTCGTATGAGAGCCTCAATCCCAGAATGCGAATACCCACTGTACTGTATGAGTAGGTAGTCATTAGCATGAAAAGATGCCTTGGGATGCAAATGGGAAATTGAGAATGGAGTAAATAATAAGTAAGTAAGTAAGTAGGTAGGTAGGTAAAAAGGTAAAAGAAATTCGAAACGATGAAGATTAAAAATCCCTCCGCTGGGTGGTACGTGTAAGTTTATGCTTCTTTCTCTGCTCTCCAAGGTTTCTTTATTCTATTTATATTTATATTTATATTTATATTTATATTTATATTTATATTTATATTTATATTTATATTTATATTTATATTTATATTTATATTTATATTTATATTTATATTTATATTTATATTTATATTTATATTTATATTTATATTTATATTTATATTTATATTTATATTTATATTTATATTTATATTTATATTTATATTTATATTTATATTTATATTTATATTTATATTTATATTTATATTTATATTTATATTTATTAATAAGTATTCAAACCAATCTAATAGAATACTGTGAAAATAGATGTAAATATATTGATTGATATTGGTATCTAGATAGGTATCGATTAGTATAGTATCTATAGTATCTATAGTAAAGTATATTATTATTTAGAAATTGAATCTTTATAATGTTTTTGTTAATTTTTTGTCGGGGAATGGAGAATGGAGAATGGTGATGAGATTGGATGATGAGAAATGGAATGGCTGTGCTGTGCTGTGGGTTTTGGTGTTGGGTTTGGAGTGTTAGATTAAAGAATGGATGGATGCATGGATAGATGGCTATTGCAATGAGGAGATTGAGGAGATGGGAAGGGTTTGTTGGATTGTGTTTCTGGTGGTGATGGTGTATATATACATTGTACTTTGTGTATTAGAAGTTTGGGGTCGAGAGTCGCGAGTTGTGTTGCGCCGCAGAAGGTACATTATACAGATTGATCAGTTGGCTAGATACATATAGATATAGAGATACAGACATAAAGAGCTGAATGACATAACATAAAGTGCGAATCTCCAGGAAAGGTCTCATTGAGATTAATTCTATTTCAAATTCGAGCTTGAAGAATAGTTTCGAGAGACGGGATTGTTGTTGATTGGTATTGGTATTGGTATTGGTATTGGTATTGGTATTGGTATTGGTATTGGTATTGGTATTGGTATTGGTATTGGTATTGGTATTGGTATTGGTATTGGTATTGGTATTGGTATTGGTATTGGTATTGGTATTGGTATTGGTATTGGT
Source organism: Botryotinia globosa (assembly GCA_014898425.1). NCBI lineage: Eukaryota > Fungi > Ascomycota > Leotiomycetes > Helotiales > Sclerotiniaceae > Botryotinia > Botryotinia globosa. Next base: position 938,580 of record RCSZ01000015.1, on the reverse strand, counting down.
ATTGGTATTGGTATTGGTATTGGTATTGGTATTGGTATTGGTATTGGTATTGGTATCGTCGCGTTTCTCTTCGCGTTTTGGTTTTATTGTATTGTATTGTATCATGAATTGTAATGCTAAATTTCAAAACCTAGAGGGGGGAAATATGCCACGATATGGATCCATCTCGTGTGTAATTTTATAATCTTAGCAGAGAACCTACAAACCATTCGTTTATGAGAGGTGGTGAGAAATTTGCTCACTGGTACTTCTTCTATCTTTTGAGAAAGATAGTAGATATAAACATCTATAGAGTCTAGACCATGCTTCTGGCTGGATGGTAGAGCTAGCTAGTCAGGAGTATCATTTTGATCTCTTGAAGGTGGATTGAATAGGTTTGCGGATGTGGATTCGCGAGATTGACATATATCGATGTTGGTTCTTTGGGAGAGGGAAACTTGAAAAACTCGAGGTATTTCCTGCAGGCGAAAGGAAGGGGGGAGAGGGGATATTGAGCGATGTAGACGAAGTGAAAATCGAAATTATCATTGGATGACGGCTTCACAACAAGCCAGGTTTCATCCTCGGCGGTAGTAAAATCATACAACCCAATCTCAATATGCTTCAGCCTGAAAGATTCAGTATACGCACCATCGTATAAATATCTAGGAGAATCAATGAACTGCCCTTGATAAACTTCCAGCCGTTCATTTCTGGAAGTGCTGTCCGCTTTGATTCTACACTATTCTGTATGTGAAAATTAGATGTTAATCTTCTCTCCTACCTTATCTTGATCAGAAGTATACATTGATAGAGTAATCAATCGAGTAGCGCATGATGTATCAAATCCAAAACAATGCACAATTGACTAGAGCCCAAAACCTAACCTTGGCCGCGAGTGAAGAACCCCTTCTTTCCATCATACCAAAGGATCTAATCTCAAACCAAAGAGAAACCCATGAGGAGAAGATGTCTACCAGGTCGTTCTTAATCATTCTGTATAGAAGCTCGTTTTCGCTACTCATCCATGATCAAGATGAAATCCTGAAACCTTGTCCTTGGATTCCACTTGAAATTCCTAGTATCAATCTGCCATCCTCCATATGTATATACATACAAACATACTCACCACCTTCATCTCCCAGCGCATAGCACAAAGGAGACTTCCCCTCAAATCGCGTATTTGACTAGAAAAACTCCCTCTTCCCCTCCCCCAAAGGATCTACAACCTCGCGCTCAAAAACCTAGTACCCTCTCATAATAGAGATACAACTTGCAAGGTTGGTATCCATCTATATCCTCATATCTCTCCTTGTCTTATTCATAATGACTATGTATAAAGCGCATGTCCATTATAGATCTTTCGACTTCTCGTCAAGGGATAGAATATGATGGCAATCATCAAATTTCCCACACTATCTCTTCATTTGGGAATTCGTAAGTCTGTATGATATATGATACGGTCTTATCCATTCCCAGAACTCGAACCAAAATGAGACGAAACGAAGGAAAGAAGGAAAAAGAGAGAAAAAAGAGAGAAAAAAGAGAGAAAAAAGAGAGAAAAAAGAGAGAGAATAAGACAAAAACATAGGATTTCCCACAAGGGGGAAAAAACAAAGGTAAAATCAACTCTTCATAAATCAATAAATGAACATCGATAGGTCTTCCAATATCGCCCTTAGCATATCTCAGCCAAATCCTACATTTCCCACTCGAAAGATTCGACCAAACTTCTATGTCCATTTTCATATATGTTCTCTCTCCATATATTATTCAATAAAGTGTCATCTATATCTTCGTTCGCATGTATCATAGTCAGTACACCCATCGACTGAGACCGAGACCGAGACCGAGACTGAGAAATTTTCGATTCGATTCGTCGAGAAGTTTGCTCTGCGCTCTATCTATAGTTTGTTAATTATTATCGAGTCTCCAATTTTTCAAAGATGAAGAATTGAGGAACGACAGGATCAATTGTTGTTCATTGCTCGTGTATTCCCATACAACCCCCGTATCCCCAACAAGCATGCTAACAATACGATATTCAAAAAGAAAGAACAGGTATGAAATGCGACTATATCCTCAGGGAGCAAGTAAAAAGTAAAAAATACGCAGAAGAAAAAGAAGACAACGGAGAATCGTCAACTCAAGCAGACAATTTAGTATTCCATTATCCCCTAGACCGCTGGAAATGGGCTCCGAAAGTGGTTTGTGCGATATACCTTGAATAATAAAGCCTTATTGGATAGAATAGTTATTTTAATGGATTTTTAATTATATTTTTTATATTATTAAATCTTAATTTCAAATGTTGATTTTTTATAAAAAAATTAAAAAAAAAGATTGAGAATTAGTATATATTATTATATTAGAAGTTTTGATATAGAAAAAATATTGATTGAATTTTATATATCAAAAAATAAAAATAAATATTGGGTTAAATTTAAGGAATCTTAATAATCTAATTGATCAATAAGATTTTATTAAACAAGGGAGTCTATTCTCAGTAATCTAAGGGATAAATCGATTACCCTACTTTCAAGCCACCCTCTTTTAAACCACCTTTTTACACCAAAAATCACTTTTTTGATTTATTAATATCTCTATCAATATTGAATATAATTTAATAAGAATTTATATTCATATAATTTAAGCTATTTTAAGCTTATATTAGAATTTTTAGAATTTTAGGATTCTTATAAATCGATTTCTAAGGCTTCAAAATATCGATTTTCAATTTATATATAAATCACATATAAATTTAAATTTCTATAAAATCTTTAATAATTTTTTAACAATAATTATTAAAAGAAAATTATATATCTTTTTCAAAAATTCAAATCTAAATCTATATAGAAATTCAAAAAAAAATTCAAAAAAATGAATAAATATAGAGATATAATATACAGTGAGTTAAGAGTAATATAAATAATCCCTATAATTTTGAGGGTACCCCTTTAAATATTTATTTATAAGGAATTTTTTATTTTTTAAAGATCTTTCAAATTGAATATCTTATAAATTTATAATTTATTTTTAGCTATTTTTCCTGAAAAGTTATTATAAATTTTATAAAATTTTAAATTTATATGTGATTTATATACAAATTAAAATCGATATTTTAAAACTTTAGAAATCGATTCAGAAAAATCCTAAAAATCTAAAAATTTCAGAATAGATTTAAAACAATTCGAATTATATAGATTTGAATTTTTATTATATTATATCTAATATTGATAAAAATATTAATAGATTAAAAAGATAATTTTTGGTATAAAAGAATAACTCAAAAAAAAAGATAGTTTAAAAATAGAATGATTGATTTATAATAATAAGAGAGAAAATCGATATAAGAGTATTAGTTTTAAAATAAGAAGAGAAAAGAAGAGAATATACACATATTTTGCAAATCAAGAGGAAAAGGTATCTATTTGTATATTCATATTTATAGTCCTTTTAAACAAATAGCTCTTTATATTATTATATTACATTATATAATACCACATTATACTACCAATACAAAACAATCTAGCCCAACCTTCCCAATATAAAAATTCAAACCAGGCTATCAATATCCCTCCCAACTACAAAATGCCCGAAGCCAAGTCACCAAACGGACCCAGATCTCCAATCTTAGCCCAGGAAGCCAACCTACAAGTACCACGTTCCATTAAACTTCAACTTAGACCCGATACGCACCAATCGCCAAGAAGCAACTCCTATCCCAAAACCAGCTGAGCATACACTCTCACCTTGTTCTATTCCTTTCTTTTTTCATCTTTTCTCTCCTCCCCTCCTCTCACTTACCAACAACCAACCAGCTCACCAGCTGACCATCAACCCAACCAGAAAAAAAGCACACACGATGAAACACAAATCCCATGTCTATTCCTATTCACTAGACCAGTAAAGCGGTGGCCCACCTGGATTCATGTCGAGGTCAAGATCGGTCAATTCATTCCAACCCATCGACATAAATGAGTGGCCTGTACACTCTACCAACAGGTCGAGATAAGCAGCCGAGGTAACAATCATAAGATAGATGGAAGTGCATGGCATCGAGTTATAAAACGCTCGAGCTCTCTGCATTAATTCGGAAGGGATTGAGTGATATTTTTTTCCAACTTTTCACAATGGTTGGGCGTTTCTTCTCCTAGGTAAGGGAAAACTTCCCATGCCATTAGCATTAGCCAGGGACTCCACATTATACTGAAGAGTAAGCGGAAACAGAGTGAATTTATCGCCATCATTCACAGCCCGTTCACAAGAGTAAGATTCATAGATCCAAATCGCATATTTTTAAAACATCAATTCATACGTTGGTCTCCTAACTTCCACGTACCGGAACCCAAAGAACCAGGCGGTATAGTCCCCTTAGGCAATCTGTTCTACCGATGTGTATAAACTTCCTTTCAATCTTCTATCCCAATCCCCTCACTCCCCAATCATCACCAACACCCCCTCTCAGCCTTGGACTCAATTAACCCCCTCAAGAGCGCTCTTAATAGCATTTTCCAATGCAACAGGGTTGGCACCTACAACCTCTGCAATCTTCTCCCCTCCCTTGAAAATGATAAAGGTAGGCATAGCTCTGATACCGAGCTCTTGTGATACCGCTGGCAACTCATCGACATCGATTTTGATGAAATGGGCGGCGGGGTAGACTTCCGAGAACCTATTTCATGAGAATTAGTATTTTTTATATCTTCTTTACAAAACGTATGAGGGGAAGTAAATGGACAGGGCAATAAAGGGAGAAAACATACTGAACAACTTTAGGAGCGATGGCCTTACAAGGACCGCACCATGTTGCAAAGGCGTCGAGAACAACGACTTGGTTGTCGGTAAGAGCAGACTTGAAGTCAGTTGCGCTATTGATTTTCTATTAGCATTTGTGTTTTTATATCTGTGTTTAGACTGGGTATGGGCCTCTTTCGGAAAGCTCTTCGTGCCCCACACAATCTACACATATCATCGAAGATACGGTAAAAGATTGTGATGCGACCGAATCGAAACAAAGATGTATTCCGATATCACGGTTCCAAAATCGAGGGGGAAAGTATATATCTCGTTCCTCGAGAGAAAGGGGGGAAGGAGGGCAACACTCACTTGGCAATGTTGTGAACACCCATATTTGCGATAGATTGATGAAAAGCTCGTTTGTTGATAGATTGACAGAAGACGGTGCGATTATATGTTTTTGGTAATCGGGGAAGAGATCGAATGAAGAATGACATATGAAAACTCTGGCAGATATCTGAAGAGTATTTGTATGTTTTTGGAGTTTGTTGAGGGGGACTGGAAGAAGAGGGGAAGGTATGGAAGATTCGTAAGTTTCTCGGTAAAGGCACATGATACCTGGTAATCCAGGCGGCAAATGACGAAATGATGATTGTGTAAGCAGAGATGGGCTAGATTAATTTATCTGGTGATCCTGGTTAAAGTTAAACAGATACAGTGGAGATGTTAAGATATGATTGGCTGAAGTGTGTTTGGAGTGTGTGCTCTGTATGATTTGATTCCAAAGAATCTTCCATGCTTTCTAGAATATTGTTGTTTCGGGTATAGAATGGTGGAATGGGTGACATTGATAGGGATCTATTTTGGGATTATATCATGTTTTCGGTCTCACCGACGCCATTATCTTTTGATTGATTCATTTTGACAAGCCATCGATATATATTACAAATTCGGCGACGGGTAAATATGGTTATGATTAAACAGGGAAAAGGCAAAGATATCCGGATTTTCAACTTATATCTATAGACATGATCACATGATCACATCACAACTCCTCAGCTCCTTTGATACATGTATACATACCCGTGGACAGACCCGACATCCATACACACACACACACACACACACACAGCCACAGCCACAGCCACAGCCACACACATACTCACCTAGTACTCACACTCGCGACACTCTACCATCCCACCTCCCAACTCCAACTCCAGCTCCAGCCCCAGCCTCTCTTCGTGACACCATACACAAACCACAAACCACAAACTACAATCCCACAGCAATATACCAGTAATCTCGCCATCCCGCCATCCCGCCATCCATCTATCCCGCCATCCATCTATCCCCCTCAAATCTCCACGCACAAAATCCATCCCATCTCATCTCATCTCATCTCAGCTGAAAAACACCCTTTCCCTTTCCCTTTCCCTTTCCTATATCCAAATCATTATAATTCCATCTTGTCCCTATAGCTAATAGCTCTCTCACCTACCTACTCATCTATCTAATAGTGGTTTCATCCCATCCCATCCTATCCCATCCCATCCCATATATATCACACACATACATATTCCATATCCCTACAATTTTTCCAACCCATTCTCCCTCCCCTCCAAATACACATCACATCAAATACACATTCAAATGTCTATCAAAAGCAATTTCAAATTCCACAAGAGCGAGCACGGATATCATCATATAATATAAGCATGATTACAACTAGGTATTTACTACCGATATCCCCCAACTAAGCTAAGCTAAGCTATCTCATCTCATCTCGTTTCTCCCCCTCCTCCCCTCTCGCTTCTTTCCTCCCTCGCCCCGTACATCCTCCCAGGATTTCAATCCCTAATCCCAACCCCAAATCTCGCATCAATTTCTGAAAATTTCAAGTCTTTTTCAATTCTCACTCATCTCACCTCATCTATACCTCAAGAAATCAATCAACCAGAAGGGAAACAAAGTTTCAAAAAAGAAGAAGCTAGGTAGCTCACTATTACTAAATACTATAACCTTCCCCAAATGCCCAATCCTTAAGAGCCCTGCTCTCCCTCCCTCCCTCTCAACTTTCCTATCCCCGGGTATCTCTTCCGCTCAAGAAGTAATATTACATGTTTTTCCTCCCTTCCATTTTCTCCCTCGCCCAAAAAACTTTCCCCAAGATCCTGTAAAAAAGGAGTGACGCCGTCATAATTTTCCACTCCCAACGATACCCCGATTTCTTTTTTCGGTCCCCTATTTCAAATACATGTTGGGGTATCGATTCGAAAATATCAAAAAAGCAAAAAAAGCAGAAACATCTATGTGCTAGTGGGGATATCAATTCATTATGAAACCGAAAAAAAGCAAAAGAAATAAAGAAAAAGTTTTGTCGTGAATCCGTGAAATAGTGATTGCGGAGTAATGCGAATAGATTGTTGAGAAGTCGCTAATTGGTGTCTAGAATATAAAGATATCATGGACAATGACATTGATCGAGGCGAAGCTTTTTTTCAATAATTTGTTAGGTCGATTCGAGCTTTTTTACAAGGAAATGTTGGTCAAAGGAGCGAATGCTGACAAAAGAAAAGTTGCAATGAGCGTGGGTGTCGATAGTGACAAAATGGTTGTAATGAAATAATTAAAAGAATGTGGTGCTCGTTTCGTTTTGTCATTATCCTTGAAAATCTTTATCCTTCTACCAGTGCGAATTTACGAGTCATTATGACTCGCACTCGTCCTTCGTGCCTCTCCAGAAGCTCTTGGTTTCATGTCAAGAAGCCTCGCGCTACCAGCACTGACTCTTCTAACATGTCCGAAGTCAACACTTGTAGCTCTGCTGATACCAGGACTATCCTCGTCCACGAATTCAGCCTGATAGCTAATACTTCTTCGGTAATCTGGAGAATCTTCAGCAGCCTCATCCAAAAGTCCTGCGCGAGATTTCGCTCGTTCGCGGTGAATTACAGTAGCATGTCTTGCCACAGCTCCCCATTTTGTCTGCCCTTCTGGAGATGGGGTTTGTTTGATGCTAGCTCCATCTTCCTCATCGCTAGAAGCCATGGGAAGACCGGTAGATTGTCGCTTCATCATATTGTCTTCCTCAGGGCCCGGCGTGATGCGACTGAAGTATTCGTCTTCAGCAATTCCAAGTTCTTCCGAAGATTCTGACAACTCTTTATAGCGTTGCTGTAAAGAGCTAGCAGAATCGCGTAATGGTGACAATGTCATCTGTGCAGATCCTCGTTTTGAAGCGGTTTTCTTCCCCGAAAGCCATGATCCTTCGGAATCTATTGATGCAAGAGATTGGGAGATAAGGGCGGGTTGTTCGGGTGAAGGCACATCTGTTGATCTGTGGCCACTGGTAGGTGTGCTATCTCGTAAACGCGCGATACTGATTGGAGTATCGTATCTGCGTTGCTCCTCCAAAGATCTTCGTATACTACCCCTCTTATCTGGATAAGCAGTCCGTATTGGTGGTACGACATCAGTCTCGGGAGATTGTAGTCGAGAGTCCGGTGGTGAAACTGGAAGTTCGGGTAAATCTTCTCTAAACTTTGACATCGTTCGTTTGGGAACATTCGACGTTTGCCTAACCACGGGCGTGTATCCCAAATGTGGCGGTGGTCCGGTTTGCACTGTTTCCCGTGAAGTGTTCGAGAAGGACGGTGTGGAAGTCCTGCTAAGTCTCTTGTTTCGTCTGAAGAATGATGTCCACGACTGAGAAGTTTTGGCTTCCACAGGCTGTTTTTTGGATGGAGAAGGAGCCCTGGATTTGTCTAGGTTTACCACCTGTGAAATATTCGATGGCCATCGAAGATGGCCTTTTGGTGAAGCAGGTGGTGAAACATTAGCTCTGCCGATAGTGCCAACCTGCGCATTTCCTACGAGTGGCGCGGAATGTTCTGAAGATGGAATTGGGTTCTCGTCAACGAATGGAGTTTCGTGCGCGGGCGAGTCTTTGAAAAAGGCATCCGCAGGTCGCTTTCCTCTTCCAGAATCCCAAGTATCTGATCCTCTCCTCTTGCTTGATGTAGTTACCGCAGAAGTTCCAATGCCTAGGCCTAGCACCTCTCTTCCTAGAACCCCCCTCTCCATGTTATCCGGTGGTGGTGTGCCATATCGAGCTGCTGCTGCTTCTTCGGCCTTTTGTTTCTCTTGCTTTCTTGCCAACCTTCTCTCTGCTCTCAGCTTCTCATCCGCCTTCTTTCTTTCTCGCCTCTTCTGATCTCTTTCCATGAGCTCCCGAAGCTCTCGGGCGTCCAGATCATCGGCAAGTTCATCAATCCTCTTATTTGCTCTTAGAACTTCTTCTGGAATATGTATGCGATCCAAGATACGTCGCTTTTGCGAGTCTGATCTATCTGAACCAAAACCGGTTACGCCAGGCGCATATCGAGGATTTTCGGAATGTCGAATCGTAGGGCGTGGTGCCAACGCATCTAATGCAGATATTCTCCATGATGTTTGATGTTCGGAATTCGAAGATACTGAAGAACGCATCGATTCCGCCGTTGGCAGAGAAATATCAGAACGCGGGTTGTGTAAGTTCCCTTTCAATCCGGTCCGCATTCTCTTGCTATCCCTCTTCATGGGACGACCAGATGATGAGGCATCTGCGGCCGGTCTGCTGGGCATACAGGAAACCATTGCTTTAATCTCCTCTTCCCTATTAAATTCTTCCTTGCGCTTTTTACTCGACTTTCGCCTTGAGAGTTCCGCGGCACCTCCTTTATGTAATGTTGGCACCCTCTGCCAATCCTTTAACTCCTCGGCTTCTTGATCTGTGAGTCCAATTGTTGTGTCTCTTCCGTCTCGACCATCAGCAGGTAAAGGAGGAACCGGAGGTCTATGCACGTCTCTAGGCACGCGAATGCTATCGTGTCGACCGGGAGAAAAACTATAAGTCCTTTGCCTTTCAGGCTTCTGTAATTTATTCGAATCCCTCGAAGATTTCCTTCTCCTTTGAGAGTCCCTCCGGCTTCTTCTCCTCTCGAGGACTGACAAAGGGTTTGATTCGGATCCATCATGCCTTCCAGGGTCCCGCTGCGTGCCAGCATCGTGCATGGTTGGGTGTTCGGAGCGAGAAGTGCTAGCCCCACTGCGCGACGCTCTGCGAGTACTTTTCCAACGGAACGGCCACAAACCCATCTTTCCATCGATGTGTAGAAGATAAAATTTATGCCCCTCTCAATATTACGAGGTTGGCACTGAGCTGTAATATATGCTGTGTCAGAAGTTAGAACCCGCTCAAACCCTTCACGGAGCTCCAAGGTTTCAATCTAGTACCTGCACGCGTTGACCATGGCCATCAAATTGTGAATCTCGACCGAGTTAATGTGTGTGGGCAGTGGGCAGTGGGCAGTGGGCAGTGGGCACCGAGCACTGAGCACTGAGCAAGCGACCGACAGATAAAACGTTCAAGACCCCACGAGGTCCTTCCTTGTCGCAAGTTAATAAATAGAAAATTGTTTTGTGAAAGTGGATCGCGTTTCCGCTCGCATGACGTTTATTCCAAGAGAGCGTGCCTGTATATGGAGGTTCCGCTTTGGAGTTTGTTTTCTTCTTTTTCTTTTCTTGTTTGGTTGGTACGGTTGTGTATGATTTGAAAGGATTACTCTTGAATCATTAGAGCAGAATTGAATATCAAAAAGGTTGGGCCAGACAGGCAAGACGAAAGATGTGGATGGAGATGGAGATGGAGATGGAGATGGAGATGAATTGATCAAAGTGGTCGAAGTGGTCGAAGTGGTCGAAGTGGTCGAGATCTTTCTTTCCTGGGATGACGGGAATTCAGGGAATTTGGAATCCTGAGGGAATGTAATTGGCGTTGTGAGATTTGAACGGGAATTGAAATTGGGAATTCTTTTAATTGCGAAAGTAAGGGAGGAAGAAGATGAAATGGAAATGAGAAGATATGGTTGGTTCGTTGCTTTTTGGTATGTGTGCCCAGGTGGGTGGTGGGTGGTGGGTGGGTGGGTGTACTGAGTGAGTACGAGCGAGTGGAGAAGATATGTTGTGATGTATGTGTGGGAGTGTGAGGGTGTGAGGGTGTGAGGGTGAGGGTGAGGGTGTGAGGGTGTGAGGGTACGAGAGAGTGAATTTTCTTCTTTTTCTTCTTTTTCTTTTCTTTTTCTTTTTCTTTTTCGTCTTTCTCTTTCTTGGTAGATGGGTAGATGGGTAGATGATGAGGATGAGGATGAGGATGAATATGGATTGGGGAATAGATATTTGTGTGTGTGTGTGTGTAGTATGTGGTGTATGTGGTGTATATCTATGGTCGACAAGGTCTGGTCCGGTCTGGTCTGGCTACCCAGGTGTGTGTGTGTGTATGTGTGTATGTGGCTGATTCGATTTGATTGATTGATTGATTGATCGATTAATTGTTTTATCGATTCATTGATTCATTGATTCATTGATTGTACTCCCGTAATAGGATCTCATCCAATATGAATTCGAGATTATACCAGCAAAGTATTAACAAAATAAACAAAGACCAGACTCAAGGGATGATGAATTGAGTATCAAAATAAATCAAGTTATTGACTCTTAATATTGTTTCCCCAAGCAAAATAAGATGAAATGAGATGAAATAAAATAAAATAGACCTCGTTGATCTGACGATTCTGACCTCACTAATAAGACGCATTCAGCCCCCTCGTTCGTTTCTTGTTTCTCCCACAATCCATATGTTTATTAAGTTGTGATGTAGCTGTGATGTACAGAGTAGATGTTCGGAGTATATGGGATGGCGAGGATACACTCGTCGTAACTTTAGTTGCGTTAGTCATGTAGCTCCGAGGTAGGTATTTACAGCTAGCTATAAGCAAATAAGTATGTATGTATGTATGTATGTATGTATGTATATATGTCTGTCTATCTGTCTACCTATCTATCTGTCTACCTATCTATCTATATGTAGAAAGCACTGGGTAGGTATTCAATACATGGCAATACATGGAAATACATCTTGTATCTCTTCCTCTTTCCCTCTTTCCCTCCTTCCCTCCTTCCCTCCTTCCCTCCTTCCCTCCTTCCCTCCTTCATTTCACTCACTCACTCATCAATGTATCAAACTACCAGCACTCAGCACATACCAATACTCCTGATTACAATTGCCACAACACCAACACATCCGGATCCATCATCTAAGTTCTACAAGCGCACGCTACTCCCAGTCTCCAGTACGGTACGAGACGGAGAATGCCTCAACTTGCCCTTTAATACAATCCATACTCATTACTAACCATTCTTCCTCCGTAACTACACTCCCTCGCCATCTATATAGTAGGTCGTCACATCATTCAATCATTCAACCATTGGCTTCAAATCTTCAAACTCTAGTTGCGACTTACGAGATGAACTCAATATTCTTGTGGAAAAAGACTAGAGTCTTGACTCTTGACTCTTGACTCTTGACCTTGTCTCTTGACTCTTGACTCTTGACCTTGTCTCTTGTCTCTTGTCTCTTGACCTTGTCTCCTGACTCTTGACTCTTGACCTTGTCTCTTGACAGTGGACACTCTATAAATCCACAAGAATCCACATCTCCAAAACTTAAATCCACAAATCAGGTACGAGATCAAGAATCGATGACATTTCATCAGATGCATCATGTATGAAAGCTCGTGACTCGTGAGGGAGGAACTTGGGCAATTACTAATGAGACGAAACAAGAGTCAGAGTGTACCTAGGTAGGCTATTAATTGTGTTTTTTCTTCTTGATCTAGAACGAACCTTATTAACGTCCAGGGAGTCAGGGACCTGAAGAACCCGGCTGGTCGATCAATGTACTACTACAAAGTAGGTAATTAGTAGGTACTGGAGGGAAACATTTCAATGTTCATGCATGCATGAGGTCCCGGTCGATTTTTGTACAGCTGTTTGATGCATGGCATAAAATTTACACACAGGGTTTTAGTTTACCAATCCCCGTGCTCGTATCTATCTATGTCTACAGTATGTTAATGTTAGTTAGGGCTTTTCAGGGTTCACTCTTCAGTCATGATGGGGATGGGAAGAAGGCGGAAGGAAGATGGTCTGCTCTTATGATTTTCTGGCTATGATTTACAGAAGATCATGTTCAATACCACCTACCACCTACCACCTACAACCGACCACCTACACACAAGCTACAAGCTATGAATGCAGGAGGGAGTCGGTAGCGGTTTCTGGGATGACGAGAGAGGGAAGTCCCGTAGGATCAAGGTACGAGAAAATATATTAACATCGATTCATGGTTGGTATCTTCCTTGTCATTTTGGCATTCATGGAGAACAACAACCTTGATCATTTTAGCAGTGCAAGTTTGGATTCATACACTTTTCCCCCAGGCTCATCTAAGAATGTACCCATTAGGCTTGCCCTTAGAGTAAGCCTTCACGGCCATCAACCGCCCCGACGATACCTTTCAAGTCGTCACCCTGAATCCCGAAAAGCCTCCAAATCTGGGCATCTGGGCATCTGGGGCGCAGGGTGACAGGTTGCTACTTTACTTGTGCTTGGTGATTCCTGTCTAAATGAAGCCAATCATGCATGCTATAGGTATCTGTAAATATATAAGAATCTTAAGCCTACTACTCCCTTGCTCCTCTACTCCTCATTGATTTGATTGGTTGAATCAAGGGGAATTGTTAGATCATAGATGGTAATAAACTTGTTCGAGTTACTATGTAGGTAGTTGTTGGCTCTGATTAATATTCGAGAAGAGACCAAGATTATCACGAATCACGAATCACGAATCATGAATCACGACGCCATAATCGTCTGTCTAACTATCCACTGAAGCATCATCACTCAACAATCTCAAAATTCTTCTTCTTTTTGCTCTAAGCGAACAGCTCATCTACATCAATAATTTCAATGCATAAGCTTGCGGAGTGCATTCCTGTAGGTACGGTACTTGGATCACATTTCCCATCCGAATTGTAGCCTGACACGTAAAAGGGCAATAATGCATCAGCAAAAGAGTCGCATACCGAAGTATAGAACCACAGGGACAAGGGCAATCTAATCCTCGTGGCAGTGTATGGTTGCATTTGGTATCACCACCTCATTATCACATTTTCTTCCCTTGCACAAACAATATTCGAATCAAAGCACACAAAGGTAGTAAAACTTACAACTTCTAGATGAGATGGATCTTCCAGAAGCCATCACGCTCCCAATTGCCGTACTCATTAGCTCTCTCCACAATCACCTACCACTTTTTTTCTCCCCGGTGACCAATATCCAACAGCACAGCACGGATGAATCGAAGGCGTTGACGATCCCACAACCGAACGGTCGAAATGCATCCTCGAACCCGCCACACGGGCTGCGGGCTAAAAAGCAGACCTGACTCCCTCCTGAGAAAGCCTAGAAGGGGTTCCAAGGGGTTTCCAAGCTCCAACCGCTGCGGTTCACGGTTCACGGTTTACGGGTTTCAACGACTCGTGAAATGGTTAGAGGAAATTCCTTTTCACTTTTTTTATCTGTCTGGCTTTGTTTAACCCCGCGTGCTATGGTTTGTTGTAAGTCTATGGGATGTGCGATGAGTTGAGTGGAGTTGATTCTTTGCGATGGATGGATAGATGGATGTATGGATGTATGTATATATGTATGTGTATATGTATGTGTATATATACTATATATGTATATATGTATATATGTATGTGTGGTATATATACTATATATATGTATATATATGTATACTATATATGTATATATCAATCCACTATACAGCAAGCAGTACAAGGAAATGGAAGGAAGAATTATCGAGTCATTAACTCATGTAACGAGACTACAGACAGACTACAGACAGACTACAGACTACATCTGCAATATGTAGGTATGCTCTGTTGCAAATTGTCGGAGCAAATCCGTCAGTCGTCTTGTATCAATAGAATCATTTTATAGAATCGACTAGCCTACACTTCTTCGTATATACGCTCAGCGCCGTTTTCACTTTATTTTCCGTGCCCAGGCCAGCTCCCAATCTATTACACTTTCCTGTCACCAATATTGACACCATGGTCCATGACGGGCGCATGCTCCAAATGTCAAACCTTCTCCCCAATTAATCCCATCAATTCCAATAATCCATCATGGATTCATCACAAAGCGTACCGGTATCCCATTCCGATGAATGAAAAATCAATAAAAAACCCACTCTCCTTGAAACCCAAAACCCAAATCTGGTGATTCCAAAATCCTAAACCCAAATCCCACAACCCACAACTTCCCAAAGCTCGGCTCAATACTCAACACCACACGCATAAAGTACCGCAGTAGGTAGGTAATACGTACGTACATAAATATGTAACATGGTATCTTACTCCGTACATCTCCAAACCAGACCGCACCGGACCCAAACGTGCCCCCTTCACCCTCGCCCGGGGGCCGGAGCATTGTACTCCCTTCCCGGGCGCACGCGAATTCTTTCCTCCAGGGTACAATTGGCTTGTCGCGTTGCTCGTTTCCCTTTTGGTCACTTATCTCCGATGGCTATGTAGTTATAGCGGCTTGACGAGGGGCTTGCTTGCTTGGGTTGGGTGGGTTTGTGTTGGGTGGGTTTGCTATCTGCAAGTATGAATGAGTTGAGAGTTGAGAGTTGAGAGTCGAGAGTCGAGAGTGAGCTTGTGAGTGTTTTGGGGGAGGGGGAGTTTTGAAATTGGTCATTGGATAGGTAGATACTAGATAGATAGATAGATAGGGATATCCTCCATTTTTACTTGCTTGCTTGGTGAAGAATCGATTATGCTTGAGCTTTTGCTTGTGCTTGTGCTTGATACGAGAATAGAGATATATATACATACATACATACATCATCATGCTACATCACATCGATTCTCCCAATTCCCCATTCTCACATCATCAGCAAAAACCACAACACAAACACAGATATCGCGAAAAGTCCACCTCCCTCCCTCTCTCCCTCTCTCCCCCCAATTTCCAATCCATATGCATCCCTATATCCCTATCCCTATCCCTATCCCGCAATGGAATATTCCCGTAACTTTATTCCTCCCTCACGTCCAGTCACCGAGTGCCCTTCCCGAATCCCCATGCCACCATACACAAGCAAGCAACACATGGGAGATTTGAAACCACACTTTGCAACACCCAGACGATTGATTGATCGATGGTGCATTTGCGCGTACAATTACATCGGCTTTTTCAAGGATTCACATCGATACCGTGTATACTGGACGGGACTGGACTGGTACTGTGTAGAATTACTGGTACCGGTTCGGAAAATAATTGGAGCTCGCAAATGAACGCCGTTGAAACTTTATTTGGAATTTCAATATGGAAATATGGAACAGGGATGGGATGGGATGGTCATTTCCTTGGACAGGGAATGATGTTTTTGTGTTTTTGTGTTTTTTATTCATGTATTTAGTTTTGGAGAGGAGAGAGGGGGGGGAGATTTTGAGTTTGAATTGTTTCGTCATTAGAGACTGTGAGTGAGTGAGTGAGTGAGTGAGTGTCACTCGCATATATATTGGGAAAGGAAAGTTTGATAAAGGTTTGGAGGAGATGGTTTGGAGAGGGGAAAGTTTGTTATTTTTGGGTTGGGCTGGGCTGGGTTGGTTGGGTTGGGTTGGATATATCAATTTTTTTTGGATAGGTGAGTTGATGGTGATGATTTGATATTGATGATTTGACTTCAAAACGAGTTTGAATCATTTCGTCATCAGAGACAGTGTCATATATATCGAGAAGTTTGAAGAAAGTTTGATTCTTTGATCTTTGATCTTTGATGGAACTTTGATAGGTAGATGATATGTCATTGTCCGTGACTTTGACGTCGATGATTTGACGTCGATGATTTGACGTCGATGATTTGACATCGATGACTTTAAACCTCGTTCTGGTGTTCTAGCTTGCTTTGGCTTTTCTCTCTTCGCGATTGTCGGCTCGGTAGTGGTTATAGTGTAATCACGAGGTCTTTTAGTTATAATATCTTCGTATTGGTCAAGTAACTCGAGATATACTAGACAGAATCATGAAATTATACTTCAATGGCAGGATTTTAGGTTGGCATTTTTCGTAAGTATATCTTCTCTTACAGGATGCACAGTCCCAATAGCAAACGGCACAGTGATCGTCCGCAAGCTTCTTGCCAATACTGATTCTTTGACTGCCTTTGGACGATTTACAATACAGCTCTAAGCTAGTTATAAGAACTAGTTGATGTTCTGTTCAATAGGAACATAATACCGCATGGTATTCTTAGGGTCCCACTGAGCTTTAAGTTTCTTCAATTTCTCCAGTCTCCATGTCTCCCACCCATCGATCGCCTGTAAAGACTCATCGCCATCGGCATAGTTGACGTAGGCACGGAGATGTTCTGGGTCCTCACTTCCATCCAGCAAGTATTTTCGAAGCTTTTCACCAAATTCCTTTGCTATCAGGTCGACGTTCGAGTCAGGCGCATACATGACGTACGATGCAACCAAGATATTATCATCTCGGTGCGGAAACGCCGTGCTTGCTGCATCGATGGCTTTAACTGCATGAGTCGAGTAGCCTTCGAGCAAGAAAAATGAGCCAGCTATCTCTGGAACTTTGCGGAATGTTGAGTCGATCTCATTTCATTGTAGACTTGTCTGACGGCCGTCACATTGTATGATTTCAATCCGATGGTGTAGCGGAGGGATGTCATCCCGTAAGCGCATCCTGGGCCATCTGCGTCTTGAAATGTAACGACGGCAAGATCACGTAGTGATCCTTGACCAGTCTGTACACTAAGTGGTCCGATGTCATGGAATGGTTTGGCATATCGATTGGCTATTTCGGGAGAACCGTTGTAAATGATACCGAACCACAGTACCGGCTACCAGATTGTTAGCTTTCAGACAATCCCAAGTAAATTGCGTCGGGGTAATACTAACATGATCTGGATCAATCTCTGCAACCTTGATGATATATCCCCAATGAACCAGCTCCGCTGGTTGATCTCACAACAATCTATTCGCCTCATCATAGAGAGCCTCAAGTTTATCTCCTGAATATGTAAAGATTTCATAAGACCGTAACGGAGCATTATCATCACAAACACGATATTCCCATCCCATCACCAACCCGAAATTATGTCCCGCGCCTCGGATGGCCCAAAATAAATCCGGATAAGTTTTCTCCGATACAGTGACCAGTTCGCCCGAAGGAAGCAAGAGACGGGCGGAAATTACCTGATCGGCCATGAGTCCGTATTGGCCCTGAAGCCAACCATGACCATCCCCGAGAGTGGGCGCGGAGAATCTGACGAGCTCGTAGATACCGGTTACTGGTTGAGTGATTAGTTTGGATTTTCTTGGTTCGTTGGACATAGCTTGAAGACGCGAATTTACCGGTTCGTTTTCCTAAACGCGTAAGTGTATCCACGACTCCTTTCACATTTGCTCTCCCGCCAATCGTAGCAGTTTGACCATCATCCGAAAGAGTGATGTGGTTCATCGAGTGGAGATCAATCTGGATTGCGTTCTTGGCTTGGCTGAGAGCTTGGGTTGCACCGTGACCGCCGGCTCGCGCGATGTAGGGGATGGAATGTTGGTTGGTGTAGCGGCCCTGTGGTTTATGTTGGTATTTGGGTGAGGAGTGATGGGAAATATATTAGACGTATGTTATATGGAGAAATGGAGTGATTGAAATGGGAATGAGGAAGAGATCTCAACACTTACGATTTTCTGAACGTCGGATTCGTGGGTTACTTGGATGATGAGGATGGTATGGGGACTAGAGTATTCTCGCCATCTTGCGAGGAGAGGCGGGAAAGAGGGATGAGAGGGGAGGAGAATAGTTGCGTGAGGGGAGAGGAGGCGGTGAGCTGGGTTTGGATTTCGAGGGCGCTGGGCATGGTGGATGGAGGGTGGGATGCGATGAGATGGAATGGAATGGGATGGTTGGGGAGTTGTTTGGTGGCAATGGAAGGTGGAGATGGTGGTAGAGGTGGAGGTGGTGGTGAGTGTGAGGATTTGAAGATTCGAAGATGGTAGGAATGTGATAGGGATGGAGATAAATGAATAGAGGGCTTTTAATAACTATTATATCTGAGACAGGACTAATTACGGTGTTTTCCTGGGAGGGGGAGATTCTCGGTTGGATATTTCAATTTTTAAATATTGCATCGTTGTAAGGTAGGCTTACCAACAATTAGTATATGCACACTCGTAACTGGATATCTAGGAACCAACTCATTCTCCCTACCGAATCACCATCACACAACTACCGAAGAAGCTTTTGGAACCGTGATTATGTTGGAGTCGGCACGAGATATCAGATTTGGCTTTTTTCACTGGTGCGTCCGTGGATCCAACATTTGGTTTAATAAGTATCTCGCATGTTTGCATAATACATACCTAGCTAACACTCACTGTTGGTTTCTGCTGACCCGAATCGCATGCGGCGTTGCGAGATCGTCATGTGGAAAGTATGAGGTATTTGTTCCAGATAGGATTTGGATATTTTACTTTTTGATGGGAGATGGAAATATTTGAGGTATTAACTGCATAATCTTCGATGTTTCAGAAAAAGGAAATAGAGATGTGAATACCTAAGTAGGTATAGAGTTAAAGAGATCTTTGCGGAATCGTCCGCATAAATGACATCCATCATTCAATCTGCGTATTCAAGTGAAGGACGCACTCGACGCTTTTTAATATTTTCGACACCAATTGTGTTAGGTATTCGTGACGAAGCGGAACATAGAGAGGGATACAAATGTAGACTTTTTTCACAACTGATATAGGGATAATGATTTCGATTCATCGAGTGATGACACGAGATTTTCTGAATCTTTTAACTATTCAATTTCACAGTTAACTCTCATCTTAAGCGTCATCAAGGGAAGTTAGTTCTTAATCATAAGAAATATATGTATAAGAAGAATGACATCCTCCACCAAAGGAGAAGAGAAGGGGAGAATCATTCAATGGACCGACTTGAATTTCTCCCGAGATCCCAACTTTGTGAGTGATCTGGAGCAGAATATTAAGGAAAATCCCATCAATTCTCAGGCGGGAGACTTTGTCTTTCCTGAAATATTACATTCGGTGGATAGGAAGTGATAGTTTATCAATACCCTACAAGTACCCTGCTGGTGAGTTTTGCATGAATATATCGAGAGCATACAACATCACATCTTCTTCCTCCAAATACTATACCGTTTATTCGAAGGCTCTTGAGCTGAGCGCGCACCATATCGCGCGCAGAATGTGTGATTGTCAAATCTATCTCCCTTGTGTTTTTTCTTCTCCCCCTTCTTCCTTAAATTTTCTGTTGGTAGAGGCTCAGATGCATATATACACACGTGAATGGATTTTATATATTCGAAAATGATAATCGTCTGTAGGTATTCCTTGCTTGATTTATGGTGGATCTGGTTTTGGATCGGGATATGGAAGGAGTTCTGGTTCTGGTTTTGGGCGGGAGAATCGCGGGGAGGGGAGGCGGGTAACTTTCGGCGCTTCGGGATTTGAACTTGGGCTTCGGGGTCTGAGATGCGTGGTGATGGTTTGGTGATGGGGAGGGAGATCGGGGTTGAGAGTTGGGAGTTGGGAGTTGGGAGGGGGAGGGGGAGGGGGAGTTTGATGATGGTGGTGGTGATGGTGATGGGTACGTGGTTGAATTTATCCGTAGGAGGGTAGATCTGTATGATGTTCTTGGGAAGGTTGGATATTGAGAAGATGAATATAAAAATGTAAAGACATATTTGTATATTTAGGTAACATTTATTATAGGCATTAGACATCATGAGATAGAATAGATAGAACATTGAATATAGCGTGAAGAAAATGAATTTGGATATTCGCTGGAAACCCCTAACAAGAATCATGGTTTTCTTCCTCTCCTCTGCTTTTCATCCCCTTTTGCCGTTTTCCTTCTCTCATTACAAATTCATAACCATCTCATCCATCATTATCTTCGCCTATCTAAAACTAATCATTGAGAGCGTAGAGAGGCATACTATCCTCCCACATACTATCAGTCAACATGGTCTTGTTTGATCCATCAAAGCTCATCGAGATGATTTGTCCCTAAGGCTGGAAGGCATTATCATAGAGAGGACTCTCCTCTCTGAATCCATACATTCCACTGCTGTACAAGATTCTTCCATCGGCGGACCAAACGGCGTGGGCATCATTGGCTCCACTGGTAGTTACTTGTGTGAGGCCAGTTGCGTTAGGGAAGATAGTGTAGACGTCGTAAGAATCGGTAGCTGAAAGACCGTTGAACTTAAGGTGGTTACGACGGGTGAAGACAATGCGCTCTCCGTCTGGGGACCAACCAGGAGTGTTATCCCAGGTGTCGGTCAAGTTTGTGACGGTACCATCAGCAAGGTTCAGAATGCGAAGACCGATGCAGTACAAAGGAGCAGGGCCACACTCTCTGTAAACAATCTTAGTTCCATCGGGTGAGTAAGATGGAAATCCTGCATTGGAAACACCGGCTTCTCCGAAAGTCAATTGCTCGTAGTGAGAGCCGTTAGCTGTTGCGCGAAAAATCCAACCTGGCTCGATGGATCTTTCGAAAAACCAGTATCCGAGTCCAAAAGTAAGCCATTCGCCATTGGCAGTCCAAGAAGGTTGGAATGCAACTGCAAGACCAGTAGAAGTATCTGAGGATGAGGTTTGGTTTGTGGAAAAGACGTCAAAGACCAAATCGAGATCGGTACCATCTGGGTTCATGGTGACAATTGATGAGTTACCGAGTTGCTTTTGAGTGATGGCCAATTTGTTTTGTTTGGAAAGCATGGGGAAGACATCGGTGAAGCGGTATTCGTAATCACCGTCCCAACTGTACAAGGATTTCTCCATTGGACGGACGGGGGTGAAACTAGTCTTTTCATAGATGACCAGGGTTCCGTCTGGAGACCAAGAGGGGTTGCGCATATCACCCAGGATGGTGGCGTAGTTCGCAGCACCGGTGCCGTTGTAGTTGATACCAATGTTGTCATCAGTTGAACCCTTGGTATTGAAACCGACAACATCGGCGGTTACGAATTGGCCGTTGACTTTGCATCCAACTCCCGAGGTGTGGTAAACATAATCGAGTCCAGTAGCAACATCTACGGATGCGATTTGTGTCTCTGCACTGTCGACGGAGGTCATGTGGGCGTTGTAGATGTTCTCTCTAGTCATCTCATAGAAGATGATTCGGGATCCGTCTGGGCTCCATTTTGGCGATCCAAGAGAGTAACCAGCTTTGGTGACAGCTTGGGAGAAGTCGGATCCGTTTGGTCGGATCTTGTAGACGGAAAGTTCTTGGGTATGTTCCCAACCGGTACTGTTGCTGTGTCCGGTCCAAGCGGTGTTACGGTCGGAGGAAAAGGCAATCCACTCTCCATCGGGCGAGAAAGAAGGACGGAAATGACCGTCTGGAAGGGCATTGTCACCAGCTGTGGTGGGTGTGTTGGTTAGGTTAAAGGCAACTCCTGTAGTAAGATCCTTAACCCAGATGTTTGCTGTGAAGTTTCCTTGGGTGGATACATAAGCAAGTGTTGTTCCATCAGGCGAAAGTACACCTGCATCTTCAAAAGATGGTGTTGCAACCGAATATTCCAATCCGGTACCATCAATCTTGACTCTGTAGATATCCGACTGTCCATCTCCGTTACGTTCAGTGGTGAAGATAACATGTTTTCCATCAGGACTGAAGTTTCCGTGATAATCATAGGAAGAGATGTTTCCGAGAAGTCCACGTTCATTGCTTCCATCTGCGTTGGCGATATATAGAGTAGATAGGGATGGAGCAATTCTGTTCATGAACATAACACCCTTTTTGTCTGGAGCTGCGCCACTACCAGCACGAGGGAAATGCTCTCTTGGATTATCAGAGACACTTCTTCCTGCATAAGGACAAGCGCTCCTCTTCTCTTGAGCATCAGAATATGGACAAACACCAGCTATAGCCTGGCCAGCGACCATGCCAAGAGCAGTAGCTGTAGAGAAACGCATCTTCCTGACTTGTCCTTGGCA
The DNA here is from genome assembly GCA_014898425.1 of Botryotinia globosa. Classification (NCBI taxonomy): domain Eukaryota; kingdom Fungi; phylum Ascomycota; class Leotiomycetes; order Helotiales; family Sclerotiniaceae; genus Botryotinia; species Botryotinia globosa. The sequence goes on along the minus strand of RCSZ01000015.1, from coordinate 915,916 downwards.
AAAGCTAATAAAAATTGATAGTTAAAGAAGGGGATGAGGAAAGGAAGTTATCCGAGGAAATAAGATCGACTTTTTATACCTATCTCATAGCACAAATACTAATCCACTATGCATTGTAGGTGTCTTGGCTTTCTTCAAATTATCCAAGCAAGATGTCAGGCGCAGATACTAATACTTCAGACCAGGTTCATTGATGAAATGAAGAGTCCATGGAACGTGCAGAGTATCCACTGCGGGAGTGATTTCCTCGATAGGAAGCCATAGATTGAGGAGAAATGTTTTATCTGATCAAAGATTTGATCATCCGACGAAAGAAGATAGTCAGAATAGACGACTAAGCCATATATCGGTATGAACACGTCCACTTCATCCCATGTAACGGATGCAATCTAATGAAGGATCGGGCTTTAGAATTTTATCGAATATCCGAAGATACAAATAATCTGTAAGGCACAGCGCCAGTGAGATCTTCGTGATAGTACCCTTCAAGATAGTATTAGCATCCCTATTGGCGGAGAAGCGGATGAAAACTCGTCGGCAGCTAGGCAAGAGTGGAAGAGCTGGGATTCCCGGCTCCAGGTTACTTAAGGGTGCCAATTGAATGGCCACAATCGAGAAAGATCAGCCATTGGAGTTGAACATTATAAGTGAACGATCTCGGGACCGAACTTAAGTCCTGGTACATTCCCATGTATATGACCCACTTTATGGAATCCTCAAGCTCATGTCAAGGTCCTGTACAGAAGGTGACACTGAAGGTTCATACCGCAACAAATCGTCTGAGATCTAGAACTCATATCTAGGTGTTGTTTCTGATATCGATATCTCATGTATGATACAAGCATGTAAGAAGCTCACCGGTGTACCACGAACGTATCTTGTAGATTGGATGCGAATTAGCAAGCATAAATTAAATCACTTACCAAACATAGTGATATTTCGCTCTCTCACTGTACAAGTTGAAAGTTGCATTTAGATGACGGAAGAGCGTATCCTATGGTTAATGTATTAAACGTGTTGAAAGATTCAAAACATGGGCTCAAAGAAAGCTCCGACAATCGTACATGTCTTGGCACGTTGAAATAAAGTTAAAGGGGAGAAGACATTTTTGAACTATTCGTAAGAGATGGGACTGGGATACGTAAAGCTCCGAAGTATCTAAATGTTTCGAAAAATATAACATCATCGGGATGGAAACTTTGAATATTTTTGAATGGTCTCGGGACCGAAAGGAGGAGAGTATTGATATTGTGATAACGTCTAACGTTGCCATGAACGGATGGGTAATACATGATGTGTAATAGATAATGCGGCAGTTCACCGTCAACAGCGCGAGCAGCGTTACATTCGAGTTGACATTTTATCTTGCTTTAGGAAACCCCGACAGCTGCAGAAAGCTACCTACCTAGGTACAGAAATCTATCCATGTCTCTTATAAAGGTACTCGGTACCGTACAGAGTAGGGTGAGGAGGTACAGTAGGTAGATTAAGAAAATTAGATGTTGTGCCTGAGGCATCAGTTATTAAGCGACAGCACGTGTTTTTATTTCATTCTTCTCTCGAGGTTCTTTCCTCAAGATGGATGTGGAGTAAATTTCGGAGTTCAAAGAATTTCAAGCTTCAGGAGTCGGCAAGGTTAGTTCGTTTCAGTTGTCACAGCAGTGACAGCACAGACACGAGATGCAAAGTAAAATGTTCGGGACCGGGCGCTTGCTAGTTAGGTGATTTTATGCCAATGTCATGGACTACCGATGAAACTACAGAATAGGTAATGTAACGATGTCACGGTAGATTGAACCTTAAAGAAAGGTTTGATTTCATTCAAGACCGCTTGGAATATGGACATTGTAGATAACTACTTGGTTGACTACGACAGAAGAGAAATGAACCGGCAGATAGAACCGATAGATATACAACACGATCTTCGGTATATGAAATTATTATATCAGTGAAGGGGATAGACTCTTACAAGAGGAAGGTACTAAAGTCTACTTCTCACCCAAATCGGCTCGCTTCACAATACTGAACCCGACATTCATTCCCGAGACTTCAGAGAGCAAACATTTGCAAGTATCGAAAATTCAAGGGCCAAGAGAGAGAGGCTAGGTGTTGTGTATTGAAGCCCTAGGTGAACAATCTGAAGGTCTAAAGACGAAGGAAATCTGGGGAAACACGGGGATCCTGTTGATCGGCTTACGATAAATCTATATGCAAGGAGTTCTTTGCACGTAAGGGAGAGAGCGAGGAAGGAACCCTTTTCTGTCTGAGTGATACGAGTAGTGGTGGCGGAGGATAGATATGTTATACAAACTAAATGCGGGTTGTTTGTCTATGCTGGCTGACTGGCTGAAGGCTGATATTCTCCGCCGATTTTTATTTTTGGTTGAGGTAGCTGTGGTTAGACGTGATAACTTGTCCTGGGGCTGGGGCTGAGGGTTTTGGGTGCACAGAGATGATTACCGAGCAGTGAGCATGTCCTTTTGTCTACGATACAGCTTTCAGAGCAAACCAGGTAGCGAAAACCTCTAATATTCATTATAAATATCAAATAAGAATGAGAATATTGAATAGTCTTGGAAAATAAGTTGACTTTAGCATTGAAGATATCTTTATCCTGCCGAGGAGGATGGATTGATCATTATCACTCATATTATCTCCCTGCGACAATTCTCCCCCTTCTCTCGTTACCCCACAATCTCTCGCCTCAATTCTGACCCCCTTCTACAGTACTGTTATCTAGAATTTTCAAGAGACCTTGCTAAGAAATTTCTATATCAAAATTTTCAATGCCATAAATGAATGGTATCTTTCATATCGAATACCGGTACCTTAGGTAACATACTTGATATGTAACTAGAAGAGTTTTCACGCAAGACAAAAAAACCAATAATGAGCCTTCCGGCTAAGTTTCGCCCTACGGTATCGCCGCCATACATATCCTATCAAATGCGTACATATCGGGTCATGATTCGCTCAGTTCACTCCGTACGTGTCCCAAGATGGTTGAGTTGAATCTGGCCGGATGGAAATGAGCCAAACCGATTCGGTATATACTGGTAGATCGATCTAATAATGGATTGGTTGTGTGAATTATCCAATGCAGGGAGAGAGGGTATTGAAGAATATATCTGCTAGGTCCCTAGTACTCGTAGATATATTCATTCACTATACAGAGTTGATACTATTTGTTATAATTATGTGAGAGGCTAATAGAATTCTTTATTACAATGTAATGTTACCTACCTAGTAAACACTCCCTAGCATATTGATTGTATATTGATTGTATATTGAATGAGAAAGAATCATGGAATTCACCATTGATCGTGTATGTGAGAGAGATTCATACATACTCCGTACAAATCTCTCTTTCATGGTGGCAAGCCCCCAAACCCCCAAGCTCGCTGTGCTCGAAATTGTTCGTAGAATATCATTGGTGTATACGGGCTAGATTTACAGATGTGCAGATGTACAGATATACAACTGTCCACTAGCAATGTTTTAAAAATAAGATCCAAATTCACTTGTGCTTATTCAGCAATATAATATCAACCAACGAAATTCAATTGCCGCCACACACTTTCTTTACGCCACTCAATTGTTTTTCCCGTCTGCCCGTGATTCTCACACCGAATAATCGAGCTAAGAGATTAAGCGAGAGAAAACCCTTGCAATGTTTTTTTATCAGTATGTATGTAATGCCACTTCAGAAAATTAAAAGGGTCCAAAAGCCTTCCTCCCTCTGAAGAGAAGTCGGTATGTATATCTATTTTCCTTCATTCTTCTTCCCTTTAGAAAAACACCTCCTGTATTCTTTTTGTCCTCTAAATATCAAGTAGAGACGAACAAAAAGAGTGTAAAAAAACACCCTTTCTCAACAAATCTAATATAGAAAGAAATAGAAAAATAAAGGGTTTCTTTATCGAAATCATCCATTCTCTCTCTCTCTCTCTCTTTTCTCCGCCACTTTTGCCCACTTTATCTTAATTTAGGTATTGTCGAATCATATATCCAGATTACAATATCTTCTCCACTCTCAACGCACCGATTACTACGGGTAGTTTCGCGCTAAGCAAAAATTTCATTCCCACAAATCCTTATCGACATCTTTTCTCCCCCCTCTTCTTCTCTTCTTTTACAATGCCTTCTATCGAAACACCATCGAACCCAACAACAACAGGAAAGATGGCTGAAAACAAGAACTCGATCAAGGTCTTAGATGACTTAATGTCGAAGTTGTCTGTTTCGAAAGAGCAGACTGACATTAACGCTGCCACTCACAACCTCGCCATTTTCATTAATGGTAACATCGAGGAGAATGATGCCCCCACCAAGTATGTATTTCCGACTTCAGTATTCAAATTTTCATCCATGAGGAGGGAGGGACTGGATAGGGTGGGACATCTGTCAAAGACATCACACTTTAGATGTCCTCTCATTCACCTCTTCATATCGATATGCCATCTCACGGTCGCACTAAAATCTTTCAAATTTTTATGTTCAGCTTTACTAACAATGTGTCCTTTGCAGAACTGTCGAGGCTTTGAAGAAGCAATTGGCAAACAAGAAGGATGCTAATGTCAGAGAACGCGCTCTCAATGCTATCCAAGCAATTGCTGAGCACTCCGAAGTCTCTGCCGCCGTCGAGCCATACCTCATTGTCCTCCTCGGCCCCGTCCTCAACTCCGTTGGTGACAAGATGGTCCCAGTCAAGAACGCCGCACAAGCAGCTGCCTTGGCCATCGTTAAGGCTGTCAACCCAAATGCTGTCAAGGCAGTTCTCCCACCCATCATCAAATCCATCCTCGAAGCTCAAAAATGGCCCGAAAAGATGACCGGTCTTGACTGTATCGAGGCTCTCGTCGAGTCAGCACCAACCCAATTGGCTCTCAGAGTTCCAGATCTTATCCCAGTCGTTTCCGAATCTATGTGGGATACAAAGCCAGAAGTCAAGAAGAGAGCATACGGTATCATGGAGAAGGTCTGCGGACTTATCGTCAACAAGGATATCGAACGCTTCATTCCAGAGTTGATCAAGTGTATCGCTAAGCCAGAGAACGTCCCAGAGACCATTCACTTGCTCGGTGCCACCACTTTCGTCACTGACGTTCATGAGCCAACTTTGGCTATCATGGTTCCTCTTTTGGATCGTGGTCTTAGCGAGCGTGAGACTGCCATCAAGAGAAAGTCCGCTGTCATCATTGACAACATGTGCAAGTTGGTCGAGGACCCCAACATTGTCGCTGCTTTCTTGCCAAAATTGATGCCAGGTCTCATCAAGAACTACGATAACTTGGCTGATCCTGAGGCTCGTGAGAAGACCAAGCAAGGTCTTGACACCATCAAGCGTGTCGGTGCCGTCGGCGCTGATGGAAAGATCCCAGAACCATCAAACGCTGGTCAAGTCTCCACTGTTGAGGCTATCCTCAAGGATGTCCTTAGCTCCAACAAGTCTGCTCTCAAATTCGAGCCAATCATCACATACATCGCCGCTATTGCTGGTCAACTCATCGATGAGAAGGATGCTGACTCCCACAGCTGGACTTCCAACCTCAAGCCATTCGCCGTCGCACTTATCGGCGAGAAGGATGCTCAATCAGTTGTCGACAACCTCCGCAAGCGTGCCTCCCCAGGTGCCGAGGCTGAGGATGCCGAAGAGGCTGATGATGAGGAAGGTGAGGATCTTTGCAACTGTACCTTCAACTTGGCGTATGGTGCTAAGATTCTCCTCAACCAAACACATCTCCGCCTCAAGCGTGGTCAACGATATGGTCTTTGCGGTCCTAACGGTTCCGGAAAGTCTACTCTCATGCGTGCTATCAATAACGAGCAAGTTGAGGGTTTCCCAAAGAAGAGCGAAGTCAAGACTGTGTTCGTTGAGCACGATCTCGATTCCGCTGATACTGAGCAAACCACCATTGCTTGGACCATGAAGAAGCTTAAGGAGGTCGGTGTCGAGACTTCCCAAGAGGAAGTCGAGAAGCAATTGTCCGAGTTCGGTTTCACCCCAGAGATGACCAACAACTTGATCACTGCCCTCTCTGGAGGATGGAAGATGAAGTTGGCTCTTTGCCGTGCTGTTTTCGAGTCTCCAGATATTCTCCTTTTGGATGAGCCTACTAACCATTTGGATGTCAAGAACGTCAAGTGGCTCGAGGAATACCTCCAAAACTCCCCATGTACCTCCATCATCGTTTCCCACGACTCCGCTTTCTTGGATAACGTCTGTCAACACATTATCCACTACGAGCGATACAAGCTCAAGAGATATCGTGGTAACTTGAAGGAGTTCGTCAAGAAGTGCCCACAAGCTAAGTCTTACTACGAGCTTGGTGCTTCCGAGATGGAATTCAAGTTCCCAGAGCCAGGTTTCCTCGAGGGTGTCAAGACCAAGGCCAAGGCTATTGTTCGTGTCAGCAAGATGTCCTTCCAATACCCAGGTACTCCAAAACCACAAATCTCCGACATCTCCTTCCAATGTTCCCTCGGTTCCCGTATTGCCGTCATTGGTCCTAACGGAGCTGGTAAATCCACTTTGATCAACGTTCTCACTGGTGAACTCATCCCAACTGAAGGTGAGGTCTACACCCACGAGAACATCCGTATCGCCTACATTAAACAACACGCTTTCGCCCACATCGATCACCATCTCGAGAAGACCCCATCCGAATATATTCAATGGCGTTTCCAAACTGGTGAAGATCGTGAGACTATGGACAGAGCCAACAAGATCGTCACTGATGAGGATGAGAAGGCTATGGACAAGATTTACAAGATTGAAGGTAGTCAACGTCGTGTTATTGGTATCCACTCCCGTCGTAAGTTCAAGAACTCTTACGAGTATGAATGTTCGTTCGCTCTCGGAGAGAATGTTGGCATGAAGAACGAGAGATGGGTTCCTATGATGACTGCAGACAACGCATGGATCCCACGTACTGAGATTTTGGCTTCCCATCAAAAGATGGTTGCTGAAGTCGATCAAAAGGAGGCTCTTGCCAGTGGTCAATTCAGACCTTTGGTTAGAAAGGAGATCGAACAGCACTGCGCCAACTTTGGTTTGGATGCTGAGTTGGTTTCTCACTCCCGTATGTTGGGTCTCTCTGGAGGTCAACGTGTCAAGGTCGTTCTCGCTGCTTGCTCGTGGCAACGTCCTCATTTGATCGTTCTTGACGAACCTACCAACTACTTGGATCGTGACTCTCTCGGTGCCTTGTCTAAGGCTCTCAGAAGCTTCGAGGGTGGTGTTATCATCATTACTCACAGTGCCGAGTTCACCAAGAACATCACTGAGGAAGTTTGGGCTGTATTGGACGGAAAGATGGTTGCATCCGGACACAACTGGGTACAAGGTCAAGGATCTGGACCTCGTCTCAAGGGAGATGATGCCGAAGAAGAGGAGAAATTTGATGCCGTAAGTTTAAACTATTGCATTATCATTATTATTAAACATTCACTAACAACTTATTTAGATGGGTAACAAGATTGTCTCCACCAAGAAGAAGGCCAAGCTTTCTTCTGCTGAACTCCGTAAGAAGAAGAAGGACCGTATGGCCCGTCGCAAGAGAGGAGAGGAGGTTTTCTCTGATGAGGATGAATAAATGTTTACGTCATAGATGAATGATGGTGGTTGGTGTTTGTGGATAGACGAAATATTTAAAATGGATGGGCAAGACAAACGAAACTCGGGTCAAGAAAAGAATTTTCGAGTCATTTTTGTTTTTACTTTTCACTCATGGTTTGGCACTTTAATTGGTCGTCATCATAGTGTATGGTCTTTGGCGTTTATTCGTTTTTACCTCGACTACGAATCTCTTTTTTTTTACAAGATTGAAATTATGAGTTTCGGTCTAAGACAAAATTTTATTAGTTACCATGTATGCACCGCATATTAGAAGATAGATCGGAAATAGATACTTCGAGATGCATGTTTTGAGTAAGGATTTGATAACTGGTGATCCCAGAGTTATGAGAAATATGTGTATGCGAAAATAAACTTGAATGATATTTAACTGCCCCTATTTGCTTCGACCAAGATGCTAATTATGTCCATGAAAGAAACTTCAAAGGTTAAATGCACAAGATGAAGACTCCTTTCTAAATCACTTCTGGATAGGCAGAAGGTAGTATTATGTCTCTCACTAGACCATACATCAGATTGTGTTCGACTTGCATGACTACTTAGGTACCGTAGCAGTACCAGTGAGATATCCTGATACACCGACTTGAAATGGCATACGGATAGATGGAGTTGATGAATAGAGCTAATAGAGGTATAGAAGCTTGAGAATTGAGGTTTGAGGGTAGGTTTATGTATGTGGTTTAGTTCTTTGGGCTTGTAAGAGGGGGGGGGTTGACGATTGAAGGTTGGGTGAGGAGGGGGTGAGGGGGTGAGGGCGTGAGGGCGTGAGGGGGTGAGGGGGTGAGGGAGTAGAGAAAAGGGGGGGATGATGTATGATGTGGGATGTGGATCTGGGATGTGTAGTCGTAGAGGAGAGGAGAGGAGGAATTTTGAAAGGGGAGAGGGGAGAGGGGAGAGGGGAGAGGAGATTGTGAGATAAATGTGTTCTGGAAATTGGAGAGACTTGGTGAGAGGATGGGGATTTTTATGGTTTCTTTTTTATATGGATGTTGTATGTTTATTTATATATGAGTATTGGGTAAGTGTTGGCGTTTGATTGGAGATGGGGTGAGGAGATGGGGTGAGGGAATGGTGAGATGTCTACCTAGGTCCTATATGGATGGATGGGTGCATGCATGGCTGAAATATCTGATATGATTTGTATATCATTTGATAAGTTTGTGGATTTTATTATTCTCTTTCCTTTCTCAAGCTATTCTAGCTGTTCCTAGTCTTCCCTTCTTCCCTTCATTTTTCTTCTATAAACAGAACCACATCAATTCTCTACCCCCACCCCCTCCTTCCCTTCCCTTCTCCCTCCTCAATCCTCCCCCCTCGCAAACTGCGCATAATACACCTCTCTCGCCTCCTCCGGCGCCCCCTCAAGCCGTATCGCATCTTCCACCTGTTCCATCTGCAGCGCGAGGAAGTGGATTTCTCGCTCCCTTTCTTTCTTATTCTTCTTCTTCTGCTGCTGCTGCGACAAATTTTCAAAATGTTGGATACCAGGTGGTAAGGGGAAATGGTCAGGATTGCGGGTCGAGGCGCGAAGAGCGAGGATGGCGGAAATGTATTGGGTGGGTGTGAGGGGGTTAGTGAGAGGGGCTGGCAGGAGTTGTGGGGGTAGTGGAGAGGGAGAGGGAGTTGGAGAGAGGGTTGATGGGATTATGCGGTTTGGGTAAGGTATTTCGGGGTTTGGGTTTGGGATGGGTGGTGAGTTGGGATTGGGGGTGGGGGTGCTCATATCTTGCGATGTGTCTGGAGATTTGGATATGAATGAGTATCGAGTGCGAGGATGGGGACGGGGAGGTCCGTTTTTGCGCAAGCGAATTTTTTGCTGTTGTCTGGGAGGATTGGGGACGTAGTGGTTGCGGGTTTTGCGGTTATGATTTTCTCTTTCTTGGCTTCTCCAGTTATCTCCGTGGGTTTGGGATTCAGAGATGGGGTTTTGGAAGCGAAGCTCTTGGTATGTTTGCGATACTTGGGTCTCCAGTTCTCTCTGCTTTAACTCGGGAGGCGGGATTTTCATGAACGTGTTGTTGAGATTTCCATTTTTCAGCTCGGCGAGAAGAGTAGGTGATGTGATGACGCGGAGATCGGGGAGTCCGCGACGTCGTTGACGGAGGGAGTGAGGAGATATTGAGTTTGGATTTGTTTTGGTGGAGGGATTTGAAGAGGAGAAGTGGTTCTGCTGAATGTTGGAGTGGGGGTTTGAGGGTGTGGGTGGATAGGTAAGGTGTTCGTTTTCTGGGAGGTGTGAGGGTGTATTGTGTCTACTCTCTGAGTTGGCAAATTCATCTTCGTCAGATTGGGACTCTGAGCTAGAGGCTCGAGGGTGGAGATGTGGTTGTACTGATGCTTTCTATTAGTATTTCGTCATACTCATATGCATAGAATTCCCCTCCTTCCTCTTACGAAGATAAAGATAAGAAATGCATACCTTTCGACTCACTCCTTGACTTATGTTTCTGAGTTCCAGAAGTTTCCTCCTCTATAGCACTCTCAGTCATCGCCCTCGGATCCGAAAACAAAGTTCCATTTTCATGCAAAACAGCCAGATCAGGGAGAGGTGCTCGATCCGGAAGATGTGAATATGGTTTTCGCCGGAATCGTGTAGTCCGGGACATGGAGTTGCGAGACTTGGGCATTTTGAGGAGTTGATCAATCAAAAGGCAAGGTGAGTACGATTGCTGGAGTTGTGACAAATGACTTGTAGTAATGGTGGAAATAGTGCATGTAAGTTGTGAGTGGTACCAAATCGGTTTTTGTGATGTGGAACTGGAAGTCTTGAGGGATGGATAAATATAGATGGTGTATACCACGAGATATTGTGTGATTCAAATAACAAGATACGGCGTGCTCGAGAGATTTAGTCTTGAGATACTATGAGTTATTGAGTGCAAGTAAAGAAATGTTCTGTGGGTTCGTCGAGGTGTTGGCTGTGAAATCGAGGGGTGAACAAGTATAAAGACATCTATTGGACACTGATTTTATTCCCAAAAATGCGGTCCGCAATTTGTAGGCCGTATTTCTATTTAATAATTTCCCGTATATGACCAAAAAAGAAAATGGGTTCCTGTTAAGAAAGATCTCTGAATGGACACCTTGAACAAGAGTAACTAAGTGAGATTCACTTGAGTGTATATTGGTTTCTTTCTCGTCTGATTTCCTTCGCTTAGTTACCGGTTGTTTATTATCATTCACAAACAATAATATCTGTTGTTTATGTATTTGGGCATCTTCTCTATTCTCCATGAGACATTTTTAAGGTATCCGTACTAAGAGCTCGTTCAAATCGTTTTTTTTTAATTTGTTATCAAAATAAGTTAAATCAAAATAATTTAGCACTATATTTTATTAATATTGAATTAAGATTTATAAGTTTATAAAATATAAAGTAATATATATTAACAAATACTAATCAAGATTTCATTATAGATTTAATAAAGTTATTATATAAATTTTCAAATTTGTTAATCAACATTTTGTAGCTTTTTATAGTTTAATATTAATATTCGATTTATTACTTTTTTTCAATTTTATCACCTATGTCCGACGACAAGAGGCTCTCTTAACTCTTATCTCTTTGTTATAATAAGGGTTAAAAGGCTATTTCATTTTTATTTATTTTTCAATTAAAATTTAAAGTATTTAATTTTTATTTTCTTATTTTATATGATAAAATATATAATGTCTAATATATATCAATTTTAATAATTGAAAAAGTATAATATTCTAATTATTAATTATATTTTGAAATATATAATTAATATATTTATCTTTTTTAGAGAATCTAAAAACTATATTTTTAGAATTAGAATTTGAAAAATTCTCAAAATTTTAGAAAATTTGAAAAATACTTTTTGGAATATTTAGGAATGAATGGATTTTGGATATATATATTTTGATATTTTTTAAAAATCTAAAAATGAATTCTAAATATAATTTATAAAAAAAATTGAATTTATTTTTAAAAAAATTGAAAATTATATTGCTGAACAATTTAAGAATTTCTTTTAACTTTTTGGGATTTTCGAAAAGATAATAACAATTGGATTTTTTGGATTTTTTGAAAAATAAAAATTTATTATATTTTTTAGATCTTCTAAAAGATAATAATGATATAAAATAACTCATTATAAAATTTTGTATAAAAATTAATTTGCTTTTTATATAATTACTATTGTTTTTAATAAATATTAATTAAATCACTTAATATTATTATAATATTAAGGGAACTAATTATAATAATAAAATTCTATCATTATAATAAAATAATAAAAATTCAATATTATAAGAAAAATTTCTTATATTCTTTATGCGCTTAGCATGGGATAGGCTAGGCTTGATTGGGAATAGTACTAGAGTAATACTATATGGGAAGCTTAGGCTAGTAGAATATATAAATAGAATTACTATTATTATTAAAGCTTGAATTAATATTGTATTATATAACACAAATTAATTATTAATAAACAATTCTTTTTTTAATTTTTTTTGAATATCAACATTGTATAAAACTACCATCTATATCAACTCATATAGAATCATTTTGATTTTATTTATTATTTTATTTAAAATTAATATTTTTAAATAATTTAAATATCTTAAATATCTCTTTTTTATATAAATGTTTTTAGATTATTTAAGAATTATTATTTTTTAGATTATCTAGAAAAAAGTTTTGAATTTGCTTATTAGTTCATTTAAATTTTTTTTTTAAAGAATCTAAAAAAGAGTTAGTAAAATCTATAAATAATATATTAAAATATTCTATTATACTTTTTCAATTATTAGAATTGATATATACCAAAAATTATATATTCTATTATATAGAATAGAAAGACAGAAATTAAATACTTTAAATTTTAATTAAAAAATAAATAAGAATGAAATAGCCTTTTAACCCTTGTTGTAGTGAAGAGATAAGGGTTAAGAGAGCCTTTTGTCATCGGACATAGGTGAATTTTATTATCAATATAAATTATTAAACTATATTTGTATTCAATAAACATTTATTTAGATTATATTTGTAATCAACATCACCTGAAAAAATCGATTCGAACAGGCCCTAAGTTGGATTTAGGGCTGGTTTAATGTGGGTAGATTCCTTAGTCTCCAGCTTAATCTCATTCACTGACTTCCATCGTTAACTTTGATGCATGATGGAATCAAAATTTAGGATCGTTTCAAGTCATTTGGTTAAGATTTACCATGTGGCTACCATTTCAATAATTCATTTCTTCAACACATTAGTGAATTGTTTTTATCAGGTAGAAGACTTAATATTTGACGCATAGCTAGCCCCTACTAATTTCAAGATCTTTCACTCTTTGCTTTGGTATATCGCAGTGATTCGTTTCAATTACATAAACAATTTCACAATCTAGTCCCTCTGAAAGTTCCCATATTGTCTTCAAAGTCCGAGACATAAGCGAGGCTACTACAACTCTGTCTTAAAACCACTAACAATCATGTCTAACCAAGCCGCTAACCTTTTAGTATAATTAGAATTGTGTTTTCCAAATTAGTAATTGGGAATACTAACCTATAGCCCGCCCTTGCAACTTGCAGTTGAATAACTGGCACAGACGTATCATAATACTCATCGCTTAGCTCCTTGCCCTGCAACGCATCTGCTCCATCTGGCATGACCGTTGTACAGATAAAAGCATTTGAATCTCTAGCCCAACCCAGGGCTGTTGTCAATGGATCACTTATATCCATACCCTCGAGCCATGATTTTGCTTGGTCTTGATACACGCCAGTATTAATAGCGGAGGTCAGCACGTCTGCCCAGTCATGAGCATCACTCATCGAATAACCTCCAACAAGTTTTTCGGGTATGGCTGAATCCCAAACGTGATGAAGATTGGTATCTTTGCCAGTCCAATTGACAGCGATAGTGTTTCCTCCTACATCGATATTCTCAGCATGAAGAGGTTGGTGAATGTCTCCGACAAACTGATTAATTGGTAAGTTAACCCAAAAGAACTCCGAAGTGAAAACTTACGTGGACGATGAACTATTGTATAAATATTAGTAATGCTTAGGGACAGGTGAATCTTCCATACCTTTGCAGCAACATACTTGTCATACCTCACAGCATTTGGGTCAAGCAATTGGTTCGTCTAAGGTTTCGATTAGCTTGACTTTCATCTTAATTTCTCGAGCACAAATATGATTATATGTCGTTGCTGCTGTTGATCTTTGTATCCTTGAATATCTTCAAAGCTTCCTCATACCTAGCCAAAGTCAAGCACTTATAGTGTACAATGATTGTCACGAGAGTCGCGTTTTCTCGACGTATAATCACGGAAACACATGAAACAAGACCATCAATACCTATCACGCCCCATCAGAAACTTCAGAAAGTTTTACTCACAAAATTCAAAATGGCTCCAACCACACACCCTTCCTCCCCACAATCCCTAGCATACTTAACTCCACAAGCTAGATAACACCTCAGCATCAGCATGCCTCCGTCATTCCAAAGGCTCTCGTTGTCACTAATTCTGTACCCCCAAGACTTTCCAAAAGGAAAGAGAATACTAACACCTAGGTACATCATCCATCGCATCAATAAAATGCCAAGCGCCTGTATGCTTTCCCGCCTTGGTATATCTAAAACCAAATCAGTACAAGAGGAATCATTAGATTCCCAGAGAGATTACCTAAAGCTATCAGCCCACTACACCCCCAAAAGATTAGCACATGATCTTAACAAACAGCCAAATTCCTTCAGACAACTTCATTTGATCGGAATACATAAAAGACAACAATCCCGATCAAAAAGATCTCTCCCAACATCCTTACCGTCGCTACTCCTGCCAAATAACTCCCGGTTGTATTTTTCAGCAGTGTTTGGAAATAATCTCTAGTTTCATCCGCCACGAAATTCGTAGCTACGTACGCTACGGTTTGGTGACCTAATGTTCCCCATGCATATGTTGATGGAAGAAGAGGACTCAGACACAAAAAGATGGAGGGATTCAGTTTCATTTTGAATATAGGATTAGGAGAGAATGATAAAACAATGTATACGAGAAAGGATGGATGAGAGGAGTTGTGTTATTTTATACAACATGTAGGTTTTTATTCTTATCAAACGAGACGTTGAATCGGTGAGTCTTGTGATGAAGTGACGATTCACTCGATGTGGTTGGCTTGTGTCAATTGTTGCCGTGGGGACTGGTAGATCAACCAATCATGGTTGATGTCCGAGCGGCTACTGTAGCTCCAGGGGTTCTTCCCGCTTCACAGCCACACCGGTATGTTGATAACTCCAGGGCTGGGCAGTGAACTTTCCAAGCTGGAGGTTTTCATATTTTCTCTAACTCCCGGTGAGCTTTCGCTTTCCTACTGTACTCTGTAGAGTAGACGAAAAGGAAAGTAACAATATTAACCGAACCCAAATAACCAGCTCTAATGTTATTAATGTTCTGTATTTTATTCTTTGGGAAAATTGGAAACGTCAAGTCAGAAAGCACAAGAAATGTGGTAAGATATTTATGTTCATTAAGAGGCAGCAATTTGCAAATATACAAGGTGGCCCGGCTGTTGCTCCCTGAAGGAGGCTTCAATGCCCAAGCTGTCGCCGATTTCATTCAAATACATTATCATTCATGTCGTCAATACTTTACTCTTTCATTGTCTCCTCTGCCGAATCCATACATATCGTATCATCCACGGGTATTTGCATCGTCGCGTTGACCAATTTCTTGCTCGAAGGTCATGGGAGAAGACTCTTGCCCTAATGGGGTTTCCTTAGACGTGACTGGATCCTTTTGATACTTATCATCATAGATCTTGTTAGATTCTTGATCAGTAACCATAGCATCATTCTCATTCAATTCAACGCCATCAATCTGGCCAAGGCCTTGCTCAAAGTCAGCAACCATGATATCAACAATTTTCTTCCACTCTTCATCTCCCCCATGGCATTTGCGCCATAAAGAATGCCATTGCCCGGTTTTCTCAGGATTCGCAATTGCTTCTTGCTCGATGCCCTTCTCCGCAACCATCAAACACGCTTTAACAGCTTCTGCGACATCACCTTCTAGTTTCACAGAGTGTTCTTCACGGTCTAGGTCCTCAATCCAAGTGTGTAATACTTTTATACAGAGTTTCTGATGCCCTGTCTCTGCTACTCTCTGAAACACGTATGCATACATATCGGCTGATTGTGATTTGGATTGACGAAGGGGCAATCTCCAAATATCCCAAAAGGCTACCCACTGTTCATTTCGTGCATATAGTTGCATCAGTCGCATTCTAGATTCATCTGAAAAGGGAGGTGACTCGAGGTTCATCATTAGAGTGTGGATGCGACGTTGAATTGGCGACATTGCCTTTGTGGGCATTCCGAATGAATCATTAACAGTCGCTTCTGGTTGAAAAGTTGTGATGTCAAGGTCTGGAATACGTTCTGTGGCTTCTTGTAAAGTCACGAACATTTCTTCCGTAAAAATCTTGTGACCGCGTCTGTACATTGTTTGAATGACCTTTAATGCGAGCCGGGCATTAAGGCGTGAAGGAGCAGAGTTCGTGTCTGAAGGGCCATGGACAGGTTCAAGTATGGTACGTATGATTCTGTGGTAATAATCATCAGATATATCACTATCGTCATTTTTCTTTCTTTCAAATCTTCTGAACAAGTTTATTAAATTCAAGGTATGAAACCAAGGGTGTCCAATATCTCGAGCATAATGGAAAAGCCAAAAGACATAATCCCACCTGAATGGTGCGGAGTGGTGGGGGTCTTCGACACCAGCCACAGCATCTTTAAAACACTTGAGGAAGGATGTATCCCCAGGAGTATATCCTTTGCCCAAATCAAACATTGCCTGTTCCTCTGAGACATTCTCAAGATACATCCGCAAGTGGTGCAACAAGAAACTTTGCCAATCCAACTCTACGTTGTTAGCACAGTATTCCAAAACACTGTTTTTCGCCCTTTCGAATTCACCAAGGGAGAAGTCGGAAAGTACTGATTGCTGAAGTTCTGTTAGTCTTTTGTTTTCAATTGGTCCGTCTTGTTGTGGTGAGGATAAGATACCGTCTGGGTGTTGGTCCCTTGGATTGTCAGATTTTCTTTCTACCGAAGTATGAAATTGTCGAGTCTGAGGGATTTGAAAACCTCGAGGTTTAACGGTTGGTGCTGTAGTATGTTGTAAAGGTTGAGAAATCGATGCAGATGTTGCTTCTCCGACCTCCCCATCTTCAACTACCTCTTCAACTTCGACTTCCGACTGACCAGACCTTCGCAAAATTCCACCCCATAACTTTTCTAGATCGATCTCTTCTCTCTTCTCTTCGGTAAGCATTTGAACGACAATTCTGACACCATCAGTCCTCCTTCCAAAGCCCACAAAGCCATCACCTTCGGGTGTAGCATTTTCATGCATATCTGGGCTCTCAACCACACCTATATCAACGCAAACCCAACCCGTTCTTATGCCATCATCGCCACTCTCATCACCCACACTGCCTAGAAGCTTAGCTCTCCGTGATTTGCGTCTCAACTTTAATTTCAATTCATTTCTTCCCAATAGTCCATCTGCGCTTGGCCGTAATTTATATGTACTTCTCAACCACCGACACAATCGATCCGCAGAGACATGTAAATGCTTTTCACTTCGTGCAGTTCCAATAAGCATTATCAGATTAGCTCCTAGTGCAGGTGGAGGGTCAAGCTTTCGTAAATCTAATATTGTAAGATTGTCGAGGCCTAAGTCGACCGAGATCTCTTGTAGCATAGGTTCGAGTATCGGAGGTGGCAATTCTGGTAGATCTGGAATTCTTTGACGTTCAGAAAGGGTTTGAGGCGTTTTTTGAGGTGCTTCAGCTTGTAAATACCATGGCACAGCAGAAATCGAATTCTCGGCCTCTTCCCCCATTGCCTGGTTCTCATCCAAAAGGTCTCGATCTTCCAGAATATCCTGCTCTTGGAGATTTTCATTCTTGACCTCCTCTCTATCTGCCTTATCCCCATCTAGAATTTCCCGGTCTTCCAAAACCTCCCCATGCTTGAAAGTGTCATCCTGTTCGACCAATCGTGATTGTGATAGAAATCGAATTTGTTGCCTCGGAAGCTTATTCGCCTGAAGATTCCCAGATGCTGGCATAATTCGAATTGGGGGCGACACCACATATCGTAACAATGATAAGCGACATGATGCGCATCCAGTAGCTCTGATGGCTTTACTAACAACCATACTGAACAATTGGTGATGTTTGTAAACATTCAACTATAGCATGAAGGATTGTGGTTTCCAATTGCCTAGGTTAGGCATTTTTTCTGGGGAAGATTTTAGCGAACGTGCATCCGGTGAGATCTCGCGGGGCTACCGTTTGTAATTCCCCCGAGTAGGTACTGGTACCTTGTGTAAAATACCTAGGTAGGTATATTACCAAGTCATGAAGGAATAGCTGAGAATTTATCGATTTCTTTCAAATTCTGATACATTGCCAAAATAATACCTAACAGTAGTACCTACCTAATGTAATCTTACAATGTCGAAAGAATGTAGAGCAGACCAGAGTGTAAGGTTAGTCACGTGGTGGTAGATGCAAGGCTGATGAAGTAGAGCTCTTATCAGTCTGTAAGGCGTCTATAATTGGCTCAAATACAACAAGGCTGATCGGCTTGCGGACGGCTAAACTCCGGCTGTAACAGTTTCTGCTTGTCTAATCGGTACATACCAGGTCCAAACCGAAGAAGAAAAAAAAGTTCAATTTTGCCTTCAAATTCTGACCTATCCATCCTTCGTTCACACATCGACCTCTAGATCTCAAAAGCATTGTACATTTACTATTTTGTGAATTGTGCTGATTATGAGCACATTAGTTTTGTCCTTCGAATCTTAAAGATAGTTTTTTTCATACCACTCTTTTTTCTGTATAATCTTTTTCTTAGATATAACTCTGTTTCCCCTCTTTCGAGTTTATCCTCTCCATCTATCAAAAATGCTTGTCCGAGCTGCAGGGCGAAAAGCTCGTGGCAACCCAATTGCTGATAGACTTAAACGTCAACAACAAGCATATCTTCCTTTTCTATATCCAACTATCCATTCGAATCAAGTTGTGGCATGCCGAAATATCAATGTCGACTCAGGGCATCATGCGACTGGTTTGCGGAGAAGACGAAACTTGAGAGACAATGCCACAAAACCTTCATCGCGGTCATTAGCAACGGCCATAAACCAGCCGTTCGAAGACGTTCCATTCGAAGGGTTACATAATTCATCATCGCACAATTATGCATCATTGCCATTCAGTATACCCAAACTTCAGTCGGCAATCATAATTCCGGACGATAGCGCGGGAGCTCCCATAAGACATCGGCGTGGAGGTAGTGATGCGATCGGCGGTACTAGTGATGAAATTATAGCATTACTCATTGCTTGCCTTCAAGTTGGAAGAATAGAGCGTGCGAGTGTGATTTTCAAACGCCTAGCACAAATGGAAGAAGTCGACAGAGAGACACTACTACAATTACAAAACCAATTCTTACGTGCTGCAGTCCACGAGGTTACGATGAAACCCTCGGAGCAAGCGACACAGTTTCTGCACAAGTGGTTCGAACTTGAAGTACGAAACAAGAACCTTCCACAAGATGCCTTGACTGTAGCATATATGCTGAAGGCTTCACTTCAATCGCCTCCAGGTCAACGACGTGATAGACTGGTATCCAGGTATATGGATATGGTCCAAGGAGAAGCTGGTTTGGAGGTTCTAGCATGTAATGTTTTGCTACCCCACGAACTGGACATCATCAACCATATTTGCCCCACATACAATCTAGCGGAGGGACTTGGAGATCTTCAAGATATCTTTGTCTCTGAGACGCCCAGAGCAGTAGATCCTTCCGACGGAGTTCTACAATATGTCGAAAAAACAGGCACATCAGTTCCGCAAGTTCGCCAAACCGATCAAAAGGGTCTCGGACTTAAGTCATTGAGAAAAACCTTGTCGCTTTTTTCTTCTTTACCATCTGCAGGATATGACATGTCAAAAATGAGTGAGGAACAGCAGAGGGCTATCCAGGCACAATTAGAAGAAGATGCTGTACAGGCTGCCATAGATCGTTGGAAGGATGAGAGCATCAATCTGTCAAAATTAGGATTAAATACCTCACTACAATCGAGATCACTAGGAGCGAGGATGTGGAAATGGCACGTCGCTTTGACAGATGCTCTGAAAGAAGAATTAAAAGCCATCGATGAAGCAGAAATGAAGCAGCAACGAAGCGCAGCAGATATAAGTAGATGCGAATACGGGCCCTTTTTACGCTACCTCCCAGCTGAGAAGCTCGCAGCGCTAACAATTATCGCTCATATGCACGCGTTGTCGTCTTCTGGAATTGACAAAGGACTTACACTATCATTTTCTATCTTGCAAATCGCTAAAAGTGTAGAAGATGAGAGCATTTTCGAAACCATACAGAAAAACATGGCGAAGCCCTCGTGGTCCCACAGCGTAGCCGACAGAGTTCGAATGCTTCGAACTCTCAAAGCGAGAGCACACGGTGCCAGTGAAGAATCGATTGATAACGACGACTCTCCAAGTTTTTCGCCTGATGCTTTTGTTTCTTCGCAAATTCGTGCGCATGAGTGGTCTGTTGGAATTAAAGCCAAAGTTGGATCTTTCTTATTGGAATCTTTACTGAAGGTTGCAAAAGTTCCAGTTACAATGATACACCCTGAAACCAACGAGACTGTTACTCAATTGCAACCTGCCTTTTCTCATGCCCAGCAATACAGAATGGGTAGAAAGCTCGGTGTGATCAACGCCAATAAAGTCATTGTTGATCAGCTCAAGCGCGAGCCTGTTCACAGCCTTCTTGCAAAACATCTTCCCATGCTTGTAAAGCCCGAGCCATGGACTGGTTTTAGTTCTGGTGGCTTTCTTAAGCATCCCGGAAGGGTCATGCGCGTTAAGAATGGAGATGCAGATCAAAGGAATTATGCGGATGCTGCTATTGATCGGGGAAATTTATCAACGGTTTTCAGAGGCCTCAACATACTGGGAGAACAATCTTGGAGAATCAACCAGCCAGTTTTTGATATTATGCTAGAGGCATGGAATTCCGGTGACGCAATTGCAAACCTTGCTCCGGACAAGCCAAAACTCGATTACCCGCCCGAGCCCGAGACCTCTTCCGACCCACTCGAACGCCGAAGATGGGTCACTGCAGTCAAGAAAGTAGAAAACTCTAAGTCGAGTTTCCATTCTCAACGTTGTTTCCAAAATTTCCAACTAGAAATCGCTAGAGCTCTACGCGATAAAACCTTCTACTTCCCACATAACGTGGATTTCCGTGGAAGAGCATACCCAATCCCTCCCTACCTTAACCACATGGGAGCAGATCATTGTCGAGGGCTTATGATGTTTGGGACTGGGAAGGAACTTGGTACTTCTGGTTTAAAGTGGCTCAAGGTTCACCTCGCCAACGTATACGGGTTCGATAAAGCGAGTCTTCAAGAGAGAGAAGAATTCGCAAGCAAAAATATAGACGAAATTTACGACTCGGCAACAAACCCACTGGGAGGCAAAAGGTGGTGGCTACAGGCCGAAGATCCGTGGCAATGCTTAGCAGCATGTATGGAATTCAAGAACGCGCTTGAATCTGGAGACCCAGCTAGTTTCGTTTCATATTTACCTGTCCATCAAGATGGTACTTGTAATGGTCTCCAACATTACGCAGCATTAGGTGGTGACGTATGGGGTGCCCAGCAAGTCAACCTTGAACCTGGTGATCGCCCGGCGGATGTCTATACTGCAGTCGCGGATCTCGTGAAGGAGAGTATCGCAAAAGATCTGCTTGCCGAACACCCCAAAGCCAGAGTTTTGAACGGGAAAATAACCCGTAAAGTTGTCAAACAAACTGTTATGACTAATGTCTACGGAGTCACCTTCATTGGAGCTAAAGCACAAGTCCGAAAACAACTTGTGGCAGCCCATAAAGATTTGCCTGACAATGAAGAAGTTAATGCAGGGACTCTAGCTTCTTACGTAGTCACTAAGATCTTTACCGCTCTTTCCACTATGTTCAAGGGGGCTCACGACATTCAGTACTGGCTTGGAGATTGTGCGTCCCGAATTTCAAATAGTTTAACACCTGAGCAAATTGAGAGGATAGTCGCAAAAGCCTCAGAGCAAGAAGACCGTAAATCTAAACGAGCTGCATCGAGTTTAGATGACATTTCTCAATTTAAATCTAGTGTGATTTGGACGACACCTTTGAACTTGCCAGTTGTCCAACCCTATCGAACTCACAAATCACGGCTAGTGCGCACAAACCTTCAACTTCTCAGCTTATCTGAACCGCATCGATCGGATCCCGTCAGCAGTCGTAAACAACTCCAAGCGTTTCCTCCCAATTTCATCCACTCTCTAGATGCAACTCACATGCTTCTTTCAGCAGTGAAATGTAGTGAAGCAAAATTAGCGTTTGCGGCTGTTCACGATTCATTTTGGACACACGCCGCTGATACTGATACGATGAACACATTTTTGAGAGATGCCTTCATCGAGATTCATAGTGACAATGTTATTGGACGCTTGGCAGCAGAAATGGCTATTCGGTACAAGGATTACATGCAGCTTGTGAAAGTCAAGCCGGGAACTCTAGCATTCACTAAGATTTCTCAATATCGCAAATCCCTCAAGACAAATGAAAGGGATAGAATCAGCGATTTATTGAGGGAGGTAAAGAGGCTGCGCCTTCTTAATTCATCTAACCCAGAAGAAGTAAAAGAAGGGAAGGGCATGGTTACATCAGCTAGTATATACGAAGTTATGACGGGTGAGGCCGAGTTAGATCCGGAATTAGATGTTAAAACCGTGGGTTTGGGAAACATGGTCAACTCAAGGTCAGCCAAAGAGCACGATGCTGTATCCAGCTGGGATACCGGTGCCACGGACGAAGCTTTAGAGGAAGCTATTGAAGATGATCCGAACATTGAATTGGAGGCAGCGGAAGAGGTTTCAGAAGAGGCAGAATTAGAAACCGCACCCAAAGATGGATTTGAGACCTCAATGAAGCCGAAGTCTCGACCAAACCAAACACCCCAATTGGTTTGGCTTCCATTGAAGTTCCCCCCTATTCCTAAGAAGGTAAGCACACATTCTAAACTATAATACTGGCTCAGTCTGGCTGACGACTAATTTTAATGCAGGGAGCTTTCGATGTGACACGTCTCAAGCAAAGTCAATACTTCTTCTCTTAATTGAGTTAACGATTATCATGGATTTGTTTCGTCTGGGATATGATTTCGGGTGCCGGCTGCATTCCGGTAAGGCGGGCTTTGAAGAGCAGGATACACATTTTGGATTGAATTCCTCGGCAAATCCTTTTATTTTAGCATAGCGAGGGCGTTTACATTACAAGGCGTTGAAAACTAATGAAATGGCTGACAATGTATGATTAACGTGTAAGCTAACGGTTCTTCCTTTATATGAAGGAATTATATAGAACAAGCAAAATCAGAAAATATATTATCCACAAATATGGCGAACATATTGCTCTTTTGAATGTTACAGTTTACGCTTAACAGGCTGAGCCTCCAAATCCAGGTTCGAGCTTCTATCTAGTTATTTCATAAGGCGTTCGTATCAAACCGTATAACAAACGTGATGACACTTTGGGGAGTGATCTTGATGTTACACGAAACACTTGAATACGAGAATTGATTCGCGTAAGCAATATCAATTTCTCATGACACAAATAACGAGATCGTACAAGCCCTTTCAGCTGACGATCTAGCTCGGTAAGACAAGCCTGGTGCGTAAGTTTGCTTCCCTGTTGCGTAGGTGTGTTTCCCCGTTGAGTTTGTGAATGCGATGATCCATTCCGCGAGGTAGCGAGGGATGATTCGTGGAAGGAACGAGGCTCAACAGCTGGCTGTTGATATATATACGACTTGTCTCCTCGGAGACTCCTCCACATTATGGATTCTCCAAATCGATCAAAACAATAACTTTCAGATAACTTCTACACAATAGACATTCCCAAACAAAACTTTCATCATGTATCATCTTTGCACTCTCGGTATCCTTTTGTTGACTGCAATGTAAGTGCTTTTCGAGCTCTCTCAACCGTCTTGAAATTCACAAATACTTACATTGATTTCAGACAAAATGTATACTGTATCCCTGAAGCCCTTCGCCATCGTTCCGAAACATGTGCTCCAAGCTTGATAACTACCACGTACATTAGTACAATCTCGACGATTAAGACAGTTCCACATTCTTGCTATACTCGCTCAATTACCACCATTCAGAGCTCTTTCCGTACGCCATTCTTCTTCCATTAATAAGTAGTATCAGCTAATCAATATTACCATAGCTTGCTCAGGAACAAAGACCTTCAATCCTGCTACATGTGGTCCCGTGCCATTGTGTATTCTTTTATCAACGACTACAATCACAGTGCCGCCTAGTGATAGTAAGCTAAACCGGTTCACTAAATCCTTCTTATTCCTAGATTGTGTTTCCTGGTCTCGGGCTACACTTTTGTACTTCTTTCTATAAGATTCTTTTGCTTTTCTTTACAAACTCACCTATTCGTCCCACATTATCATACCGTCCTTTACTGATAGGCAATACTGACGTTCTTTACAGAATGTTGTGTAGCAACTCCAACAGTAACGGTTCCAGGCGCGTGTGCGAAATGCCAAACAGGCTGTGCCACAGATTTGATGACGGTGACTGTCACTGAAGGAGCAATGCCGCTATCCTACAATCCAGGCGGTCCTCAATTGCCCCCAACCAAGAGACAAGGAGGTCCACTCATTCCATGCACGCTTACTCTAAGCCGATTTAAACAGTTTACCCATGGGCCTACAAAAACCCTCTTTCCATCTACAGTCACAGCTACTAGCAGCGTAGATTGTGCAGGTTGTGGTGCTTTGAGTGTGAAGCCTATTGGAGGTGTCGGTCCTGCTGTGGTATTCACGACAACCGTAACGGCAGATGTGGCAACTACTACTACGACTTTTGTTTGCTCCCCAACGCCGGCATAGGGTTTGTAGGGACTTGGAATAGGCGGGGGTCTTTAAGATCTTTGTTTCGTGCTTGAACTTAAGCTCATTGCTACACTCGTTTTGCAGACAAACAGACAGGAAAGATTGACTATGAAATTTGCAGTGAAGTTAAACCCACGATTACATACCACTCCTTTTAAAATATAAGCTTCAGCCTTTGTGACTTGGCAATACATTATGACAAGATACTTGTGCTTACTGGAATTTGAGATGCTTCTGCCTGAGTCGCGATTCCAGTGAACTTTTCCTGGGGAAATTTCTAAGCTGGAATTCTATGGCTGACTTCCTCGTGGTCATCATCGGCTTTCGCCCTTGATAATCACCGCATCGTATAAGAAAAATGCATGGCCATGGAAAATGAATATCTTTTCCTTGCTCATAGAAGCTGAGGACAATAATCAATACCATAGATTTCATTCGTATGTCACTTGTAAAACGCACAATGTTCGAGCGGATGAGGGTAAGGGACCGACGTCGAAGATCAATCACGTGATAACCGGAGATATCTCGCGCTAGTGATTGGCAAGGTCCCAAGATTTATTTCTCGCGATTCAAGCTTCCAGGCTCATCAACGTAAAGCAGAAACTAGGCAAGACAAAATCAACAACTTCACACGTCAAAATGCCAGTTGTCAAAGGTGGAGTTTGGACTAATATCGAAGATGAAATTCTAAAAGCAAGTGTTTCGAAATATGGATTGAATCAATGGGCTCGAGTTTCCTCACTTCTCGCAAGAAAGACACCGAAGCAATGTAAAGCAAGATGGAGCGAATGGTTAGATCCAGGTATTCGCAAAATAGAATGGAGCAAGGAAGAGGACGAAAAATTGTTACATTTGGCGAAGTTGATGCCAACACAATGGCGAACTATTGCTCCTATTGTCGGACGAACAGCGACCCAATGCCTTGAAAGGTATCAGAAATTACTCGATGAAGCGGAACAGAAAGAGGCTGGAGAGCTTGGTCTTGGTGGACCAGATGGCGGAGAAAACAAAGCACCATCTGCGGATGATGTGCGCAGATTGCGACCTGGGGAAGTCGATCCAGATCCAGAATCGAAACCTGCGAGGCCAGATACCGTTGATTTAGATGAGGATGAAAAAGAAATGTTGAGTGAAGCTCGCGCCCGTTTAGCAAATACACAGGGTAAGAAGGCGAAGAGGAAGGCTCGTGAACGTCAATTGGAAGAGACGAGGAGGTTGGCCGTTTTGCAGAAGCGCAGAGAGCTTAAAAATGCTGGCATTAATATCAAAGTGGTTAATCGGAAGAAGGGGATGATGGATTACAATGCCGATATTCCTTTCGAAAAAGCCCCCGCTCCTGGATTTTACGATACTGGCGACGAATCCATCCAAAACGAAAAGCAGAGAGCAGCTTTCGATCCACGCAAACAGCAACTTGCGATAAAGCGCAAAGGAGACCAAGACGATAATCAGGATCCAAAACGACAAAGAAATGATAAAAACGCCCCATCAGCATCCTACCAAGCGGCCATGAAAGCTGGGCAGATGCAAAAAATTCGTGAAGCAGAACAGAGTAGTAAGAGACGGGCGCTGGTACTACCAGCACCTCAGGTTGGTGAGGGGGAACTCGAGGAAATTGTGAAGATGGGTATGATAGGAGAGAGGGCGAACATGTTGGCGAGGTCGAGCGAGAACGATGCAACAAGAGGGCTTGTGAATACATATTCGACTATAAACAGTGGAGCACCAATTCGAACACCGCGAGCCCCGGCACAAGAGGACCACATCGCCAACGAAATACGAAATATCAGAGCTCTAACTGAGACACAATCATCACTTCTAGGAGGAGAAAATACACCTTTACACGAAGGATCTGGTAGCACAGGGTTCGATGGCGTTACGCCTCGAAGACATCAAATGGAAACGCCTAATCCTATGGCAACCCCATTTCGTGCAAACGTAATAGGTGCAACGCCCGCAAGAAACGGCGTAGGAGCTACACCAATGCGAACTCCCCGAGATAGTTTTGCACTGAATGCAGATGGTGAGATGGAGTTGGTTGGGAGAACACCTCAAGATTTAAAAATCAGGGACATGACCCTTAAAAATTCCCTGAAAGCTGGTCTTGCATCTCTACCAAAGCCAAAAGATACCGAGTGGGAGTTAGAATTACCGGAAGAGCAGCAAGAAAATTTTGGTGTTCAAGAACTATCCGAGGAAGACGCAGAGCTCAGGGACAGAAGGAACCAACAAATTCGAGAGGCTCGAGAACAACTAGAATTTAAAAGACGAACACAAGTTTTACAAAGAGGACTACCTCGGCCATCAATTATCGATATCAACGCATTAATGAAAACCGTGGAGAACGTTGAAGATAAAATTGAAGGTTCTATTGAAAGAGAAGCAGCTTTATTGATCGCGAATGATGCCCTCAAGTACCCCCCCACACATGGAGCTAAAGTCAGGGGCACTTCGAAGGCCATTGAAGTGTTTGAGGATGATGATCTTTCACAAGCACGATTGCAGTTGTTGATGGAAGTTCCTAAAGACTTGGTAGAGCAAGGATCAGATGCTTTTAGCGCGGCATGGGACGAAGCTCATAAATCATCGTTGTTACCTGGATTAAGTGGATACGATTCTGATGATGAGATTGATGAGCATCAGATGCTTCTAGATGCTTTTGACGTAAGCCCTAAATTCCAACCAATTTGGTCTCTTCAATTACTAACATATCCCTAGAACGTCCAAGAATCTATCGTTGCTGCTGCTGAGAAGGGCAACAAATCCGAAAAGAAACTCGCCCTTCATTTAGGCGGTTACCAACAAAGAGCTAAAACTTTACGCCAAAAAATTGGCGAAGCAGCTGACGCTTTATCTAAAGCTAGTTATTCCTTAGATGCATTCAAAACTTTACAGATCTCAGAAGATGTAGCCATCTCGAGGAGATTGGAAGATTTGAGGGAGAGAGTGGGCTTTGTTTCCAAGCGTGAGAGAGAAGCTCAAGAACTATATAGAGAAAGAAAAGAGGAGTTGGCAAATTTGACGGATGGGGTAAATGGTTTCCATTGAGGATGAGAACGAAAATGAGAAATTTGTAATATATGGAGACATTGTCTCCAATGAATGGCATGGCGTGGATATGGATAATTTATTTAAGGCTTAGCGGAACTTGAAGCCGGGTGGAAATGAAATGTATGATATCCCCATTTGAGATTGATTCTTTCAAATCCGTGCAAAAGTCTCAGTAAGTAAGTGATGTGAATTGCTTAAGGTCTCTATATGATGTATCCGTCTACCTGTCTACCTATTTATCATAGAATGCTGGCCTGGCCGTTCATCTCGTATCTCATGTTCAGTCCTCGTGTTTGTGGATGTCTTTTCTTTCTCCGTACCAATGCAAATGCAAATGCCCACCCATACTGATGCTCGCTACTCTATTTCCCAAACAAAATAAAATAAAATCGATACAATCGATCAACGCAAATGCCGCCCGCAACTTCGTCCCTCGGCTTCCTAAAATCCCACGACGCGTGCGTGCCTTAACCCACCAAATCCGCAGCCGATTCTTCGACCAAAAGTTCACTTTCTTCCATGCACTCCACTGTTCCCGCTAAGATGCCCGCTCCAATAATACTTCCATACATACACCCTTCTAGTACGACTCTCTTGCCGCCTTTATCGGGACCGAATTCCTTGTGCATGATACCATCGAGATACATCTGGCAATCTTCAAGATAGTCTTGGAAGTGGGAGATACAAGAGCCTGTGTAGCCGACGAGGAGTTCTGTTATATCTTTCGAGGCGTAGATGGGAATAGTTTGGTTGAGATTTGTTGTTCTTGAAGCGTCGTTGGAAGGTGGTGAGAAATGAAGTTCGTCCGCTGCGGCGAGAAGACCGATGATGGCAGCAGCTACCATGCCTGCTGCGCGCTTCTCGATCTTCTTTGCTACGGTTACAACTACATTTGCTAATTCCGGAGTCCAGGTTTGGGGTTTCCCGCTAATTGGATCTACGGGGAACGGCATGGCGAGATCGAGTGGTTCGCATAGCCGATCTTCTCTTCCTACTTTAGCTAGGATACTTGCATCGAGAGCGTTTCGTTTGCGGAGAACTGTAGGAAGGGTTTCGGATGGTAGCTGGAGTTGGGATGTAAAATAGTCGAGGATGATGAGACGGCCTAGTTCGCCGAGGTATTTGCCCCCAGTCATGTACTCGAAGGGCATGAACCCTGGAGTTTCGCTGTTGGCGTCGAGAATCTTGTCCCATTTTGTGATGAACTTCAGGGTGTGCAGAGGGGGAGCTGTGCCATTGATGGACCATTCGGTGTTAATTATGATTTTGGTGTCTTTCTGTTTGCTCTCGATGGTATTTAGGGTGTGGGATGGATATTTTGTGACATGAAGTTTAGAGATTGACAGGGGAATAGTGGCATTACAGCCAGTGCCGACTATTAAGCCCATGGCCACCTTCTGATTCGGCGTACGTTGCTGTCGGTGGAAGGATACTAGGCTTGCAACGGCATCATTTACTATGGCAGTTATTTTGATGCGGGGAAGATGAGGCAAGGTTGCAGTTGATATTTCGTAGCCTTTGAGGAGCTGCTCGCCAAGGTTGAGATTTGAGGTCATCGCAAACCCCTTGCCCATAGACATCAAAATTGCGTCTGATAATTTATTTTGACTACTCATTTGTTAGTGGACGTCCGCTTGAAAATGATAGATACGGCATCAAACATCATTGGGAAACTCATCGTGACACCCATTGGCAACTCAGAAGGTAGCTGTGAGCCCCATTCGTCAACTCCATCCTGAACAACTTCCGCAATACACTTTCCAATCCACATGAAAAGTTCATCTGCATTGTTGTATTTGTGGTCTTCACCAATTTGCCATGACTTCTCAAGTAGCCTATGAATTTTGCCCGGTAATGCCAAACCATCTTGAATAGAAGGGCCAAGTAGCTCAATAAATCCCACTCTCAGATTTGATCCTCCGCTACTGTAGGTCAGATACAAATTATCTAACAGTCTATGACAGAAAACTTACATATCGATCGCCAAATATCTCCCCTTTCCATGATCTGGTGTCAACACCTCTTCAGAAATAGGTGTAGGTAAAAACTGATTTGAAGATTCCTTTGCCAACGTCTTGAACGTCTCACAAAGACTCGTGGCCAATGCATGAATCTTATTAATATCCACATCGAGAGGTCCAAGGACCTGGCCAAGAACAGTGGGATTTAAAGTCATGATTTCGATAAGCGAGCTGGCTGGCTGACTGTAGCTGAGTGAGATGGATAATTGACGGGGTGAGAAGGCTTGTTTTGAGAAACGTGTTTGTATGTGGTGTGACTCTCTGACTTCAGGATGTTTATCGAATTTCAATCAATTTGTAAGGAAAGGTTCAGATAGATGGGTTTGAATTATGTGCTTTATCTCGCTAGTGCATATTGAGGGAGAGTGAATGAGATATACGGCCTCATGTGTATGGTACAGTGAATGATATAACCCTTTTTGCAATGTTAGTGGTTCAAAATGTTATAATAGGTGTATTATATTACAAATGAATGCATCTGGGCAAAGAGGTGAGATCTGAAAAGAAAGTCTGTGTGAATATCAGTATAAAAGTCTAGGTAAGCACATGAAGCAGAAAGGAGAAGATTCAAGGCATGTACCAATTGGGTACTAACTCCTTTCATGAGTGCCCGCTTAGATCAGCCGATCAGATATGGCTACTTTGTGTTTAGCCGCGGATCTACCGAATCTTCAGCTGGATGATGCTCTAACTGATGCTCCCTCAACCTTCAAGCTTCATTATCTTATCAGTACTTTATGGATCCATCAATATGAAGGACTCCCTACCCACGATCAATACCAATTTCGAATACCATAGTATGGATAACGAGAAAGCAGAGAGAATGTTGACTGGACCGCCTGCACGAAGAGCTAGACCTCTAGCTTTTGGAGCTCTAACGGCTGCTCTGTTGTATTTCTTATGGACTGCAAATGTCCATCAATTATTCATGGGTTGCGGCATGCAACCGCAACCTGCTGGAACGAACCATGCGACGGATATTGTATCTGCATCTGATCACAAACCTATACCGTTGGAAGCGCATATCATGTCTAAATGTAAGTTTAATCGGCTCGCAATTCATTTCTCTTGCACCGCTCCAGAGTATTTCTTTGATATACAGTTACTGACTCCTTAATCCAGGTCCCGATGCGCAGGTCAGTTAAGCTGCTATTAGATTTGTGGTACATAATTAATTTACTTGTAGGACTGTTTAAAAATGATGGTATTGCCAGCTATGCAGAGAGTATATGACAAAGTAAACTTCACGCTCTCATTTATTGGCGCGTAAGTACCGAGCCTCCCAAGAATGATCTGAAGAATCTAACGGCCATCCTTTCGCAGACCTACAGACAATGACGGAGTTGCCTGTAAACATGGCCCACAAGAATGCATGGGCAATATTCTCGAATTATGTTCTGCGACGCTATATCCCGACCCGAAAATCTACCTTGGGTTTACGATGTGTTTAACCAGAGACTATAAGGACATACCAGATAGAAGTCTAGTGGAAGATTGCGCATTAGAGCATGGAATGGATTTCGAAAAACTCAATGCGTGTACTGTGCAGGATGACGGAGGGTATGGAATGGGAATGTTAAGGGATAGTGTCAGAAGGAGTACTGAGGTATGTGTGAAGATAAAAATTCGTGTTTATCCTTCAGAGCTCCCATGCTAACCAAAAGCTGTAGGCTGGTGTCATAAAATCTTGCACTGTCAGACTCAACGAAGAAATATTTTGTATACGTGATGGCAGGAAGTGGACGGATTGCCCAGGAGGGTCGGAAGTAAACGATCTTATTCTTGCCGTAGAGAAGCTGTACCACCAGTCTTGATAGGTTCGAATATATCGGTCCATAACTCACTCGCTTCTCCAACAGTGTAGTTCAAAGACACTTTATCCATCCCTGTTTCTTCGCTGCCCTCCATTTTTTCCAATTGCTCGATTATACTCTCCAATCCGATCGCCTTTGCAGTTGCTTGTGTTGCGCCCGCCTCTAATGCAACATGTACGATATGCACATGAAAATGGTAGTAGGTCGGTTGGTAATGAACATACAATTTCAACTGATCCTCTTCCAATCCTTTGTATGAGTTCACCGTAGCCTCCACAAATTTTTGTCTCATATGTCTCAGCCATTGTACATGTTTCTTCTTCAAATCCCTCAAACTCCATATATCTCTCCTCTCCACTAGCCCTAATAAATGGAGCCCCTCCATCGTCTTTCGGTCCCAGTTCAGATCTGGCAATAATAAGAACCCCTCATCTCCATCTCGACCTTGTGGGGTTCTATAAATGACATCCTCTACCTCAGTCTTTCCATCTATTATATTGTATACCCAGTTTAATCTACCTCCATCTCTTTTCGCTTGCATAAATGGGCGTATCTTCTCGCTGTAAATTTGGGGTGTTTCTGTGACCATACGAAGTCCTTGCTTGCTATATTTCTTAATGTGCTGTTCTGTGCATGGATAGATGAGGTTAATCTTCAGATCGGTAGGTTCAGTCGTTTGCGAAGGACCAGCATTGGCCAAATACCAAAAGTAGACATCATTTGCGCCGAGATTCTCGAGGGATTGGACAGTGGCTGGGAGAGAAGATAGATAGTCTGAGGAGGTAGGAAATGGAGCGCGCTCAAGAATCAAGAGACATGGCTTGGAATTGATTTGACCGCAGAGAACAGAACGTCGTCCTGCTTGATCTTTGTAGGTAGACCAGTTAGATGTGGTGTTGTGGATGGGGGTTGATTGTGATATTAAAAGTTACCTTGGTTTAGCAAACGATCAAATTTAAAATCTCGAATGAGAGATGTTGGGGTGGGAGTTTCTTCTGCCATGATTGGTGTGTGGATGCGTTGACTTTATTATGGCCAGGCTTAAAGGTTAGGACACAAAGCTCCTGGGGGGATGAGATTATGTCATCAAAAAGCGTTTTGTTGCATATCTTAGGAATTTTGCTGTCA
The DNA here is from genome assembly GCA_014898425.1 of Botryotinia globosa. NCBI lineage: Eukaryota > Fungi > Ascomycota > Leotiomycetes > Helotiales > Sclerotiniaceae > Botryotinia > Botryotinia globosa. The sequence continues at coordinate 883,257 of RCSZ01000015.1, read as the reverse complement.
CACCAAGTCTATCAATTAATCGAACATGTCACGTGGATCAAAGGTGAAAACTTTCAGCTGTGTGTGCGACATAGGTGCTGATACTCATCAAATTTCACCTACGCATCCAAGAGCGAATTTGCATTGGCAAAGTCTCGTCGACGATGAATGAGTAAACCCATTGCAGATATATTCCGCATATGTTTATCTGATCAGTCAAAAAGTTCCCAACAATGCCAAGTATGGATGATTTGCAAAACTAGCAAAGGACCGTCCGTCAAATTTACGCTATCGATACGAGTCTCAATATCAAAGTGGTAGACATGCTCGAGAGTCGAGACACACACGACGATCGACGACCAAATGGTGCATCACCTAATAATAAGCTTGGGAGAGTATCTTTTTCGAACCCGGGCTGGCATGTTGACGGGTGTCACGATGTCTGAGATCATTTAGCAGTCGAATTAGTAGAGCTAATGAGATATTGAGGTATGTTTCAAGATATCGAGCACGTCCAACCTTCGCTTGGAATTCATTCCAATTTCCATGCATCATGAGCCACCTACTCACATTATCAAAAGAAGTTTGAGATTTCTTGGCTAATACTATCGTTTGTTCCTAGGCTTGTTAGGACAGGATAAGCGATAACCTTCCCCAGACGACTTACTTCGTACATTAAATTGTGCTATCTAATTCATTCACAATGGCCTGGTCTATGAATGGCTTTCTTAGTTGCTGGTCGTTACAATCCTACGATCCAGACCACCACCTTCACCTCCTAAATACGATCACTGGTGGATGTACAATTTTGAACGCCGCGCAGTAGCTTTCAAATTCTCCCTATTCCGCAACGGAATTAAGAACGTTGTCGCCGTGTATATATCACATGATCAAGAGTTTCACATTCACCGCTTCCCTTTTCGCTCAGGCGGTGCCGATACCCGTTTTCTAAAGCATTTCAGGCAGGCGACGCAGGGTCTAATTGTAATTTTTCTCCCAAAACCCGCATGAATCTTGCCGGCCCCGCCAGATGAAGAACGGTCAATCGCCATCTTCTATTACCTAGGTACGTATCTTCAATCTCCAATGAGCGTGAAGAAAGTGGGGCCGCTCTCAGAGAGGCAGGCAAATATATCTTTTACATATAAAAAGAGTGTGTCCTTCATGTTTTACCTTGGTGTTCTTCCAATCTCTGCAATTATACTATACTCGTCATTCACTCAAAGTTTCATGTCATATATGAAGATCTTTTCCGTTCGATATCTTTTATTAATATAATCTTCTTGTTTCGGATTGACTTTTTCTTTTTCTTCTTGATTCTTCTTGTGAACGTACATTATCGAAGCTATTACAACAATAGATAGGCGCCAATAATAAGGGAAAGGATAGGAGGGTTCCTTACCTCAAAAATGACGGACTCGATATCGAGGCAAGAGACCCGCAAGTCAGGTGCATCAAAACCTGATTCGTCTCCTGGGCTACATCGATGTTTATCCGGAAATCACCTCGATGACACTTCGTATTATACAGGTCATCCAGGTGTATCTGAAGGGAAAACTGATCAAGATATGGAGCACGATTCCACAATCGATTTGGAAGATACAGATACCGATGGCGCTTCAAGCATATCGCCAGAAGTTGTAGGTGGGATTGAGGTTGAGAGAGATGTTGAATTGGGGAGAGAAAAGACGCAAAAGAGCACGAAAAGTGTGAGGGATCCAAACCTAGTCACTTGGGAAGGGCCACACGATCCAGAGAACCCTAAGAACTGGAAAATTGGACGTAAATGGGCTGCAGTCTTGGTAGTTTCAAGTTTCACCTTCATATCCCCAGTCTCCTCTTCCATGGTAGCCCCAGCTCTGACTTCCATAAGTTCGGATTTACATATTGAAAATTCCATAGAGCAAAGTCTGGTGCTATCTATTTTCGTCCTGGCTTATGCGATTGGTGAGTCGATTTTATGGTGGCAATTGTAGACAAATACTGACATGAAAACAGGCCCATTGTTTCTTGGACCGCTGAGTGAAATGTTTGGACGAGTCATTATAGTGCAAGTTAGCAACCTTGTATACTTGTTTTTCAATCTCGGCTGTGGTCTGGCACAAACCAAGGGTCAATTGATTGCTTTCCGATTTCTTGCCGGACTAGGTGGATCAGCCCCTTTAGCTCTCGGAGGCGGAGTACTCAGTGATTTGTTCACAGCCGAAGAGCGTGGTAAAGCTATCTCTGTATATTCTCTCGCTCCACTACTGGGGCCGGCAGTCGGTCCAATAGCAGGCGGGTTTATAGCCGAAAATACTACCTGGAGATGGGTCTTTTATGCCACTACTATTGCAGATGCGGTCATTCAAATAATAGGGTTATTCTACCTCCAAGAAACGTTTCCACCTGTTTTACTCGGACGTAAGAAGAATAAGCTCATTAAGGAGACCGGGAATCAAGATCTTCACACAGAATGGGATGTTCCAGGCAGAACTATTTTCAAAGCTCTTTCTGTTAGTCTGACGCGACCGTTCAAACTACTTGGTATGCTTGATCATTTCATAAAATCCATCATTCTTTATGTCGTCACAAGCTTCTCATCACAAGCTTCATACGAGCATGACAAAAAAGCTTCAAAGCTCGGCAGTGGGATAAAGAACTATGCTGGAGAAGACAGTATCTTCCTAAAACAGTCATAATTGCATACAAGGCAATGATCACGTAGACATACACCTGGCATTGAATGACTCTCTTTCGCACGATCCTATAAATATCGCCTTTACTGACTTGCCGATCATCTAGGAACGCAAATCATCATCCAGGTGCTAGCAGTATATATGGCTTACCTCTATGGTATCATGTATCTCGTACTCTCCACGTTTCCCGGATTATGGGAAGGCGTATATAATGAAAGTGTTGGGATGGGTGGGCTCAACTATATTTCTTTGGGAGTCGGTTTCTTTTTAGGTACGCAAATATGTGCACCGGCACAAGACAGGATTTATCGAGCGTTGAAGGCACGTAACAACGGAGTGGGAAAGCCCGAATTTCGAGTCCCTTTAATGATTCCTGGTGCTTTGCTTGTGCCAGTGGGGCTCTTTTGGTATGGATGGTCGGCTCAAGCTAAAACTCATTGGATTGTGCCGAATATTGGAGCGGCAATTTTTGCAGCAGGAACCATTATAGGATTTCAATGCATTCAAACTTATATAGTCGACTCCTATACCAAATACGCTGCAAGTGCTGTCGGAGCAGCAACTGTTCTGAGAAGTTTGGCTGGTTTCGGTTTCCCATTATTCGCCCCGTACATGTATGCAGCGTTAGATTATGGGTGGGGTAATAGTTTGATCGGATTTATCGCGATTGGATTGGGGTGGCCAGCTCCCATTTTGCTGTGGATATATGGCGAGAGACTTCGTACGAGAAGTACCTTTGCAGCTGGATAAGACAAATGCGGAAATGTACGACTGAAAGGATGAGGGCATGGGGTTATGATTGGTGGATCGGATCCGAGCGTGATCGTATGAGTGGACGAAAATGACATGCATAGCCATATGGAGTTATTGGGCGATTTTTAAGGTCAAACGGCAGTGTAAAAATACCCTTTTGCGGATCAAATTGAGGAGCATATATACAAATAGTAATACGATGATTGTTGAATTGGAGAACAAAATGGCGTTTCTGTTCTTGAATGACCACATAGAGTTATGAGCCTGACAAGTGTATACTTCGGTCATCATTGCTATGAGAAATGTCTTGCTAGATGTATGCGAATCCTTATTGCAATGGTGTTATTCGGTTGAAAGTTCCTCCTGGAAATCTTAAACGAGAATGAGTAGACTATGCCACTACAACCTTTGATCCGATACTTCGTCGACTGAGCGGCATTCAGAAAGTAGTGGAGATTGCGCAATTTCTTCGGCGTCCAAGAGGGCGTTGAAAATAAAACGCACTGCGGATTCTTTCCGTGTCAGCAGTAGACAAGGAGTTTAAGTAGACATTAAGTTTACTTCCGCCGGCTTCCGGGTTACACCCAAGTCACGGAATTTTGGGAACTCCATGTCCAGTCGCAACGATATCGACACCAATGTCTAGAATTGCAACCAATCAATGAAACATTCGACGTTCTTAACTCCTAGCTTTCGGAGAACACGCAATATGACAATGCGATAATACACTAACAACGCATCGCTTTGGGTGAGAAACACCCCATCTTTCAATGTCCAAGATTTGCTTCGACAAGGGAATATCTGGTTGCCAAGAATCTCACTCAGAACTAATTCTTCCTTTGAAATCTCGAATGTCGACAGGTTCATACAGGTTCATACTAGTTGCGAAAGAGGACAGGATTGTGTGATGAGTCGACGATGATGATATAGATCTCGGAACCTTCTGTCCACTGCCAGTCGAGAGTGCTTCTCCGGATATACATAATTATCGCCATAAATTCCATCTGGTTCGATGTAGTCATTATCCCGAATTCGTCATGACGGGTTTGGCTTAAGCTTAACGGTCAACCGTCTGGGCTAGCCTAAGAAGACACATCCATAACTATGTTGATTGCGTGTAAGACATGGCAGTGAGAGGGATTGTGAGATCCTATACGGTGAGGATGCGGCACAGCGGTGCTTTATCAACACAGATGCCAATCACGCCTCAACTGAGATCCATGGGGCTCAGCTAGTGGAGATCTCGAGCGTATGGGATAATATGACGATATCGTCAGCTCTGCTTCAGCACCTAGGCGTCTCTTGGTTTGGAGAGTCTCGAAGCTTACATAGCCACAAATGAAGCTTTAAGGGTTTTGCGGGCTATTATTAACGGTGCATCTACCTGCAGTCGCCGATCTTTGAAGAAAATAAGACTCGTAAATGCAGGGCCAAAATGCTCACTGCACGCGTGGAAGCGTGCAAGGGCGTTGTGTGTCTGCAAGGTTAGGGCACGAGGAACCAAGAGACCAAGGGCCGTCAGCACAAGTGAGAATGATGCTTCCACCAGTGCTGACAAGCAGTAGCGACAGTAATAACATGATAGATAGGTAGCGCTGCCCTACAGGGCATAAGGAAAAGGAAGGATCTTGACGAGTTTGAGAAAATGATGGCCCCGCAATAGAGAAAACCCTCAGCGGCAAGCGGACACTACGTACATTAAATAGCATCGAATTCATCAGTTCGGAGACACATAGCTTATTATCGCCGAAATTAATAAGAGTTACATTGAGGAAGCAACATTACATTGAATTGAAAGATTTATATAATAGAAATGTTGGTTATATGTTGGGTTGGATTGAGCAAAAGAAAGTAATTTACATGCGTTTAGACATTTTGTCTATTGACCTTATTATCAATCTGTCTTGACCAATCAGATCTATGCATTAGAAATTTCCTCGAATCCAATTGATATCTCCACTCTTTGCACTCCCTCCCCCCCCTCCCCCAATCACAAGTCTACCACTCTTATCAATCCAGAAGATTGATGGCAGCAACATTCCATTTCTTTGCTTTACTTGGGCATTGCACTTCATAAGAGAACATACCTACCTGCCCATATGAAAACCATCTCCATATCTAGAAAGAATCATCACTTCAATTTCCAGGAACTCAACTCGAGGGAGGATTCTTCTTCTACTTATATACCTTCTTAAACACAGCCAAAACTTCCATGGAACGATTAGTTGCGATAAGGACCCGAGTATATCTTTGCCTATCACTTTAACGTAGGAAGGACAGAGATAAGAAACAACTCTGCTTGCAGCTTCAAAAAGGTCAATGGTCTAGGGTAGCATTCCCTCAGAATTGGCAGCTGGAAAGGATAGGTCCGCGCGTGTGCACTCCGTAAATACTTATCGGATCGGATAAGCCTTGTCTACCGGCTACGAGGGACCCGCAGCGCACTACCGTACACCGCATCAATACCTATCAACGGATTTGATACGGATAACGTCGAGGGGATAAGCTGAGGATCGTGCCCCTCTCTCGCGCTGGATGGCTGACGTACGGGATGCGGGTCATATTGATGGAGGATCGTCGTCCTCGTTGAATAATGTCAAGATCAAGCCGGAGAGTAATGTGACGACTGATCGGGAGAGCTCGACGTCGAATAAAAGATCGAGGAGTAGCAGAGATGCCGCTGCGATTAAGAGAAGGTGTGTTTCAACAGCTTGTGTCGCCTGTAGGAAGCGCAAATCCAAATGCGATGGAAACACACCAAGTTGCGCGGCTTGCTCAAGCGTATATGGGACTGGTATGTTCATCTCATATCTTCAATTGATCGGTGGCAATTGGCCTGCAAGACTAGCTGAGTACTTGGACTGACATTGTGAATTGACAGAATGTGTATACGATCCCTTATCAGACCATAGAAGAAAAGGCGTATATAAAGAAAAGATCGATAGTCTGAAGACTCGCAATTCCACTCTACAAACATTGATACAAGCGATATTGAATGCCGCCGAAGAAGATGTGCCAAATCTGGTCCGCCAAATTCGGACGTGTGAAAGTCTCGATGATGTAGCAGAAAACATTCTGAAACAAGACCAAGCCTTCGAAGACGATGATGATGATATGGACGATAACATGGCATGTACGTCATCTAGTTTGCCGACTTTCGAGACCCAATTATCAGGAAAGATGGGTGAATTGAGATTAGAAAATGGTTCGGTAAGGTTCTTGGGAGGCACCTCGAATTTAATTTATCTCGATGCAGCGAGTGTTGAACATGGGGACGCTTTGGAAACGACTCAACAAGAGGAACCTCTCCTGTCATGGACTACAGTTACAAGTGACACAGAGGTCATCGTCCATTTGATTAATATGTATTTTACATGGCATTATCCATATTTTACGACATTGAGTAAAACGCTGTAGGTTTTTCTTTTTCCATATTCCCCGAATTCGAAGCTAGTCCATTTCACCTTTCCATCGTCTCGGCTTGCCTCAAGAATTACTGACTGATTGACATTACTAGGTTTTACAAAGACTTCCTTTTGGTATGTTTACTGGCTCGACACAGGCTCATTGTATTCCACATTCAAAACATCCAGGGTTAACGGAATCCAGGGAAAACCTCCAGTGACTCCAAAAAGAACAATGTACTGTTCATCACTATTGGTTAGTGAAGGCTCAGCTCTCAATGTGATTATCTTCTAACGACTCTCAGGTTAATGCTATGCTAGCTCTGGGGTGTCATTTTACAAATTCTCCCCAAGCCTGTGCAGATCCAGGTGATACTGCTACTAAAGGTGATCATTATTTCGCGGAAGCGAAAAGACTTTTTATTGAGAATGAAGAGTTTGAAAAACCGAGATTGACTACTATACAAGCTCTCTGGTGAGTCTTTGTCCTTATGTTCAAATATGTATATCTAACATTATGGTAGTTTGATGTCAGTTCGTGAGGCAGGTGCAGGCCGAGAAGGAAAAGGTTGGGTCTACTCTGGAATGGCATTCCGAATGGCTCAAGATATGGGACTCAACCTGGATTCCGGAATCAACAAAAACAGCCCAAAGGAATTCCCCGTTGATGAAGACGAAATCGATGTTAGACGAGTCACATTTTGGGGCTGGTATGTTGAATCGATTCAATATATTCTTTTTCATCATTGTTTAATTTGTTCCTTGACCACAAGTCATATTTTTCTAGTCCATCAACTCCTAGCTTTTACTTCTAATGCAATATTGATTCCTAATTTTCTTGAAATTCGTTCTTTGATGAGCAATTACTGATTCTTCTCGATAGCTTTCTCTTTGACAAATGCTTTTCGAATTATCTAGGAAGACTTCCTCTGTTATCGGTGACTGATATCACCGTCCCAAAATATGACGTTAAAAAATTCGATGACGATGAAATCTGGTCACCTTACACAGATAATGGAATTGGCCAATTACACTCTCAACCATCAAGGACAAGAGCTGTAGCTTTACAGATTTCGAGTCTGTGTGAGATCAGTAGTGATCTTCTCACATTTTTCTACCACCCACAAAATGTTGAAAGGGGTGTTGGAAGATCACAAGAGTTAAAAAAGCTTAGCGAATTACAAACGAGACTCGAGGCTTGGAAAAGAGATTTACCCAAGGATTTTGAACCAAAGGAAGGGCAATTACCTAACGTCCTTCTTATGCAGTATGCACTACTATATCTAAACTTCAACTCGTTACTGATTTTGTATAGCATGTTTTTCCATCTTTTATACATCCATCTATTTAGGCCGTTCCTCAAGTACAATCCAAGCACATCGCCTTTACCGACACATGTATCCCCTCGAAAACTTTGCACACAAGCTGCTGGCTCTATATCCAAGTTAATGCGTCTTTACAAGCGTATATATGGACTTCGTCAAATTTGCAATATTGCAGTTTATATTGTTCACTCTGCTTGCACAATTCATCTCCTGAATCTTCCAGAAAAGACAGCGAAGAGAGATATAATCCACGGGGTGAAACATCTCGAGGAAATTGCAGATGATTGGCTCTGTGCACGCCGTACTCTTTCAATCCTCTCTGTTCTGGCTCGAAAATGGAATATCGATCTTCCTACAGAAGCGTCTGCTGTATTCTCTCATACTGATAGCAGGTTCGGGTATTTCTCGACAGCCGATGTTCCATCGCCGAAAGCAGAAATAGTAGCGACTACACCATCATCATCATCACCTACTGATTTCCAGACTCCTGTGCATTCTCAACCGCTCCTTGCAAGAAGTCAAACCCAGTTACAACAGAGTTTGTACAGCTATCCTCTCGATTCAGAAGTTCCACTCAGGCAGAATTTGATAAGCGATTTATCAGCGCAGTCTTCGCTGCCCAGACTCCAAAATGTTGTCTCGCCACCATCTGATCATACAGATTCCATCTCATATTCGACGACAACAAATCCCCTTCATATGTCACCTGTCTCTGCATATCCCCTCTCTCGTACAATCTACACCAACCCGGCTCAATCTTTCGCTCCTAGTATCACGAATGCTACTTCCACGGCTAATAATAGCCCATTGACTAGTGGGAATAGAAGCGCAAATAGAAATGTTAGCCCTAGTACACTGTTCGGTGGGGTGGAGCAGTTAGTTCAAAGCCAGGATTGGTGGTTGCGGGATCAAGCGAGTTTAGTAGTTGGTTTTGAGAATTGGATGGGTGGAGGTGTTGGTATCGGTACAGGGCATAGTCATAGCTTGAGTGGTGATCTAGGTACCGGGACTGGCAACCCATTTTATGATAATGGCAACCCCAATCCTGGGAACGGAGGTGGTAATACAGGTGCAGGGGGTGGTGGAGGCGCTAATAGAGGGTTTAGGGATGACGACTGGTTCTCATAGTTGCTATGGGTGTTTTGATATAGTACGATATGATATAATACGATGATACTAGGATGGAGTTGAGGAGGGATTCTGTTGGGCTTTGGCAGGGGGGTTAGGGTTATGATGATCAATGATCAAGGTCGGGGCGGAAACAGGAGCCTGGCATGAGTTCAGCTTAGGAGTTTTGTGGGATACCTGTGTTCTTGTCACAGTGGAACATTTTGACTTGAATAAGATGAGAATTGTATGTAGCAATGATTCATTATATATAGATATGTGTTGGGGATGATATGGTATGGTTTGGAAAAAGATGGAGCTTGTTAGTGCGGATAACGTATTTGGAGTAGAAAAAAACATTCGTATTCCATGGTTGGTTGGTTCGTTCTTCGAGACTAAAATGAGGTGGGAATGAATGAGGAGAATTGTACCGGGTTGTATGAGAAACGCTATCTATCCATTCTTTTTTCGATGAGATGTTTAGCTAAGCTTTTCCTTCTGGATATCGATCTTAAATAGGGATTATTTTGAGATTTGACGGGATGGGATTGGATGGCGAGTTTTTGGAGATGGTAAAGAATGAAGGTTGATTGGAAGATGAATCGACCTCCTTTCTCCTATTTGAAGAAAAGAACATGTTGATAGGTATTGAAAAATGATTGTTCCAAGTAAAAAGAACACAGATTCGGCTCTTACGATACCTTATTTAGAAATCCCCCAAAAATCATCACATTCAATTTTTCCACAAAGAACCCCCCCTTCTCCGCTTTGTAATTTTTTAACTCTTAGTTATGTGTGTGATTCGGAAAGACTAAGTAAGTAACAAACAAGTAACTCAAATAACCTCTTCTACATCTTTCTCTTTCCGTTTCTCTTCCTCTTTCTCATCGTCATCCTCATCATTCCTCCCCTTTCAATTCCAATTCTGATTTTCATATCCTACCTTATCTGTTCACATCTAATCATTCATATGCTCATAAAATCCCTTCCATTTCCTTCCCTTTCCTTTCCTTCCATCGTCCAACTCGATATGCAAAAGGGTATCTATTATAAACCGAGTCCATCGATCGCTGTGCACCACGCAATGCAAAGTAAAGTATAAAAAGATTCCCCCTCTCCCATATATGCTCATAAAGGTGACATATCATGCGTGTATTGTACGTCGCGATTCATTTCCTTGCGTTTCCTTGCTTGGTTGCTTCATCCTCTGATTCCTCGGTTTCTTTGCCCGTTTTTTCTTTTGTTTGTTTCCGGGATTGCGTCTCCTTTCTACTTTAAAGAATGAGTGCCTGTTTCTTTTCGTTCTTTTTTGGTTTGTTTTTCCCAGTCCAAACATTCCTAGCGCTTGTCTTGTCCCTTCCCTTTCTCCTCCCTCGACCCCTCTTTCTCACCCCCAAACCTAACAAGCACCCCCTCAATAACTGGCACTAATTCCGTGATCCTAAAAGGTTTCGTCATAACCTCATCCATACCAGCTTCCAGTGCTTGTTGGATTTGTTCTGCTCTCGCATTGGCAGTCACTGCCACAACTGGCACATGTCTTATCAGTTCTCCATTCTTTTCCATTTTGCGTATTTCCCTGGCGCATGTGAGACCGTCCATCACGGGCATTTCAATGTCGAGAAGGATGAGGGTGAGAGGAATGGGAGATTTTTGTGGCCGTAATTGCTGATGCAGTTGTGAGGAGTCTTGGGTTTGGTTTGGAGTACTGGTGTTCTGTGGGCTGAGTATTAGCATGAATCTTATGGGGAAATATGGCAAGAAAATGAACGTGAAAAGGGATCATCTTACTTTCTCTGATACAACCACTTTCGAATGATCCGCTTTCTCACTCATCCAATTCGTCTGGCTTATAAACTCAATGGCTTCCTTTCCATGGTTTGCTACGTGAACTGTACATCCCAACCGGTTCATTTGTGCCGCCAAAACCTTCTGATTAACTAAATTATCCTCCACGATCAATACACTCCACGAACTAGGCCTGAGAAAATCCGGAGTCTTGTTCGTTTTCACCTTCTGGCTTTCCTCCTCCTCAAATCCAAATGAGTTGCGATTAGTGGGTAATCTCCCCTTCTCCTTCAAATCCAGGAGCTTATTCAACATGTTTTCTTCGTGGTCCTTGATGCTTTTCGGAACGTTTGTCGCAAGTCGCCCATTAGCCTCCAGATCCGAGTTCATCTGCGATTCAACATCCAGAGTTTTTGCCCTTATCAATGCACGGCGGCATTTAATATAAAAAGCGAAAGTACTCCCAACCCCAAACTCTGATGCCACACCGATTTCTCCACCTTGCAATTCGGTAAGTTGGCGTGAGATGAATAGTCCAAGGCCAGATCCTCCATAATGCACATGAGTTCGAGGCGACGCTTGAGAGAAACGTGTGAACAAGTTCTTCTTCTCGGCAGGCGTTAACCCACAACCAGTATCTTTTATTTCGAATCGAAGATATATGATTTGACCTCTACCCCATTCCTCGCTATCGGTAACATTTGCTTTCGAAAACCTGGTAGGAGATGGGAAGTATTCAAAATTGGCCAATGACTCTAATAAAGGTGGTTTCAGGGAGGCACTAATGGAAACATGGATTTCTCGTATCTTCTCGTCCTTGGTGAATTTGATAGCATTCGTCATGAGATTAATCAATACTTGAGTCAATCTACTTGAGTCGAGCATGACACTGTCAACTTTCAACTCTTGAAAAGACTTCTTGATGTCTAAATTGAGAGATATGGTATTCATTTGACATTCTCCGGCAAACATCCTGAGTCCTAGCTTTACCACCTCTACAGGTTTAGTAGAGACAGGTGTAATTGTAAGCAGATTTGAATCCAACTTGGAAATCATTAAAACATCGTCAACAATTGATTTTTGGTGCTGAGCACAAAGTTGAATTGTTTCGGCGGCATCTATACCATCTTTCAAGATAGCCGCGAGTTGGTAATCGCGCTCATCCAGATCCTTGTTTGCTGCTCTGTATTGTTTCAAAGATGATGAGATACCATCTGCACATTGAACGATAGCGCTGAGTGGATTGCGCATTTCATGACTTGTTATGTCGATAAACGAATTTTGCTGGCGTCTTGTTTCTTCGTAATCTTTTAGTCGTCTGTCTTGAATCTCCTCGGCCCATTTAATTCTGGAAATATCTGTTGAGCCTACGTTGTGTCAGTTAAGATCAGTTTTAAAGTCATAGATTTAGTTTCGCCAGGGAAGGAAAAGGTCTTATCAAACTTACAGCACATCACACTCTTCAACTTTCCGTTCTCATCATTCTCTCCAGAGAATGTACCCAATACCCAGCGCTGTATAGTCAATGTACTCCCGGCTATGTCCCCTACCCATGGTTGTTCCATACGTGTTTCTATTACAAATGGAGTAGCTTTCTCTACCAGCGCGAACCATTGCGACCTAAACTTCGGTCGGTCCAGCTCATATATTGCATTCATCCATGAGAAGGGGATCTCTGCTAAGGTTTCGCTTTTTGCGAGACCAGAAATATGAAACCATTGCTCATTCGCGTAGGTTAGTCTACCTTCTGGATCAAGAATAGCTAGGCCACCAGGAGCAAGGTCACTGAATCTTCTGAAGTTTCTTTCAATTTCATTGGCCTGGTTTGTGCGAAGCAAAAGTTGTTCGGAGAGCTCTGCACGATCTTCCATTTCTTTAGCGAATCTTTTTTGGAGTGTGATATCGGTGCAATATCCCATGATGCTTTTGATACTTCCATCCAAAGAAAGTTCATGCTGGTAACTTGCCAGAATCCAATTCTCATACTCATCGCCAGTAATAGGATCATACCATGGCTTGACGAGTTGAAGCTCACCAGACCACGGCTTATTACGGGTGGTGAGTTTCTCCCAGCCCTTTATCATAGTCGGAATGCTAGAAGGAGCAATTGTATCCATCCAAGCCATTCTAGAGGCCGTATCGCGAGGTAGGTTCGTTATCTCGTAATAACGATCGTTGGCTTCGAGCAATGTACCATCACTATCAACTGAAAATAAAGCGACAGGCGAAACTTCGGCGATACGTTGCAATCTTCCTTTCTGAAAAGCTAACTCTTCAGAAAGTTTCATGCGCTCAGCAGCAGCGATTTCTGCAGCATCAGTACCACGTCGAATCTCGTCCTGAAAAAGTGTGACTGAGGCTAGGGAATTCGCTAATTGTCTGTTCAAGATTTTGACGAAAGATTCGTAATCGGCATCATACGGTCTCCTGGGATTCACACCAATAACTAGAAAGCCCAAAGTATTTTCAGCGTTGGTTGGTCTCAGTGGCAATACCACAGCTTCTCGAGACGGCTCGCCGAACCCTCTCCAATTATATCCTCGTGTCAAGCCGACAGGAAGCATACTGTCCGAAAGTGATATCGAAGTTGGTTGACGTGTTTTCATGGCCTCTCTCAAGGCTGGCACATATCCTCCCAGATGTCTTTTTAGATCGAGTCTGCTTTGAGCGCTTATATGTCCTTCTGGAACACCCAACGAGCCTTCTAAAATAACCGACTTGATACTCGTAGAACTATCAGAAGAAATCGAACCTCTCGACGATGTTGCATCATTCTCAATATCATCGAGGACCGAGTAAAGCAAAACAAATGGAAAGTCATATTCGTTCTCGGCAAGACCGCCAAGCATCAATTTCCAGAAATCCGACACAGATTGAGCAAGAGCTGTTTCTTCGCCGACTTTCAAGAGTGTTCTCATCCTTCGATTGCTCACCACCTTTTGGGTAGTCTCGAAAGATGCATTGTAAACGCCCAGGAGCTCGGGGCTAGGGCCGGCTTTCCAGATGGGTGTCAAGGTCCAGGAGTAAAAAGTTTCCTCGACAAATCCTCGACGCTCTAGAGGTAACATTTGATCGGTCATGGCGATTCCTCTCCCTGTCTGTCTGCACTCGTTGAAAATCTCGCCAACCTCCTCCCAAATCTCTGCGAAAGGACCTCGAGCGCCTGTCCCCATTAAACGTGGATGCTTCTGACCAGCTACAGTCTCCGCGTAAGTTTGATTGTACAATACGGTCAACTCTTCACCCCAGAAAATGGCAGCGGGGTGGGGATTGGCCATCACCATGTTCACGATCTGGCGGAATTCGGGTGACCAGCTGTTCATGGGACCTAAAGGTGTCGAAGACCAGTCCACACCTCGAGTGAAGACGATGTGGTCAGAGAGATACCCTTCGGGACGCTCAATTGTCCAATCTGCAACTGGAGACTCGGTAACCCAATCTGAGGATGGTCCCTCGACCATCTCACTCATAATGATATCTTCATTTTGATTTTGTACGCCACTTGCCGGACTGTTTAAATTTGACACTTGGACATCTTTCAATGCTGCAATTGTCTTGTCGGAGAAGGTGGTGCTTAAAGTTCCTCTTTGGCTGTGAGCGTAATTACTAAATATAAGATCTCTCAACTCAATATCAATTTTGTTACCACAAATTAAAACCCATCTCTTCCGGATTCTGTATCCAGACCAGAGAAACCCATTGTATGAGAACGATTGGCCTGCATAATCTTCACTGGTTTGTTTCTGGACGAAGTCCTTGATTAGAGATCTGAAGGTTGTAGAGGCAGGTCCCCCAGAATGAAGTGTTGGAGAAGTCTGTCCTTCAGAGTTTTGAGATATGGTACTCGTGAGGAGAATATTGGACTGGAAAGCTTTGTTCATGTATTTCGGTTCCAAATTATCTCCGAATGCATTATGGCGCAAAAGATCAAATATCAGAGTAGGTTTAGGGTCGAAATTTAGAAAGTCCGTGAGACCTATTGTATCGAGTTCTTCATATTCTCCTGAAGTATCGGATTCAGAATCAAGTAGATCTTCCTCATTGGCGCTTGATTGGCAATATTCGGCGTCTCGTAAAGGAGACTGTGTATGGGTTGGTGAATCAGACAGCATAAGTTTTTGGGCCTTCCTTGACCTGGGTGACATCGAATGTTTATGTATTTTTCAGAAATTCCGCACGTCCATGAGCACAAAGATGAAGAAGAGTCACTTCCTTTGCCGATGCCCAATGTAAAATCGACAAGGAAGTATTTCGGCAGTGAATCTTTGTGGGTGTTGGTGGTCTTGAGATAAAACTGCTAGGATCTTAACATATTGGTAGGCGTTCGGTTGGGTAGAGGTTTCGGTGGAGGCAGTAGGTGTACCTATGTATGGGAGATCTTTGAAGCGAAGAGTGAATGTGGGTGGTTGGTGGAGGTAATGAGTGAGTAACGATGAGGAGTGATATACTGCTATTGATTATTCCTAGAATCTGTTTCGATAGAGTTGGGAGATATGAAATGGATTAAAGAAAGATGACAAGAAGAACAAAGTTTCTTGAGGCGACGAATAGTCAGAATCAATAATATCAAGTGTTTGCAAGCTAAATGAACGATTGATTTAGATGATAAGCCTTAGATGAATGGGAATTGAAATGATTTTGAAGCTATAGCTTCAATGCAGTGTGAAAAGAAGACGCATTCAAACAATGAATGGATGGAGGGATGGATGGATGGATAGATGGCATATATGTGTGTGTATGTGTGTATGTGTATGTGTGTGTGTATGGATGTATGTATGGATGACTGAATGAATGAATGAATGAATGAATGAATGAATGAGGTTGAAAGCTCCTCGAAACCGAAACCTTTCTCTTTTGCTGCCTGTCGAATACTCGAAATACTTTGAATTCTTTCGATTCTCTTTGGTTCACATTGGGAGATTTCTCTTCTCCTCTTTTACTCTTTTCTCTCTTTGCAAGTGGGCAAGAATGGATATTATTGATCATGATAGATTTTCCCGATTAACATCCGTATGTTGAATTTTAAAGTCCCCCCTCCCTTTGAGAAACGGATAGAAAAATAGAAAGAAAAAAAAACCCTGGAGGGAAAGTTCCATAGGGTGAATTTAGCGGCTACCTTGATATTTCGATCAATCTAGACCCTTTAAAGTGATACATTCATTAGGTGATCAACTTACAGAACAGAACCGAGAGAATTTGACTGTGCCACGATGGCATAAAAATTGGTCTGTCAGATGTGAAAGGAATTTTAAGGTCAGAGAGAGAACCGAGAGAACCGAGAGAACCGAGAGAACCGAGTATGTTAACTGATAAATACAGATCAATATCATCATTAGATACATAGGAACCATTTGTTACATGATTCAAAACTATCCGTCTTGTTTTCACAGTAAGAAGAGAAGGCATTAGATAGTAGTATCAAAGTGAGGGCCCTACTCGAGTACTAACAAATTGACCCGGAACCGAAGTAGCCCCTTCATCAGTAACAATTTACAAAACGATGAAACCCTTCGAAACCCTATCCAATACAGATTCCACAGCCTACAGTCTACAGTCTACAGTCTACAGTCTACAGTCTACAGTCTACAGTCTACAGTCTACAGTCTACAGTCTACAGTCTACAGTCTACAATCTACAATCTACAGTCTACAGTCTACAGTCTACAGTCTACAATCTACAATCTACAATCTATAGTCTACAGTCTACAGTCTACAGTCTACAGTCTACAGTCTACAGTCTACAGTCTACAGTCTACAGTCTACAGTCTACAGTCTACAGTCTACAGTCTACAGTCTACAGTCTACAGAGCATGGAAAACTCTACATTGGCTACTATATCTAGTGTGTCTAGTACAAGGAACATGCTAGAATTCATATATGGCCGATATTGACCGAGGCTTCTTCCAAGAGAGAGAAAAATCTATCAATGTGATAGATATTCATGCTCAACGCGAGGACAACACGTTGTTTCCTTAATTTGATATGCAACGCCTCAGTAACCCAATCCAATTCAGTATCCAAACTTCAATCAGCAACGGATGATCTGAACTGCCGGCGCTGGAGCGGCGTAGGTAGCCCTAAGACGCTAAATACACATTGAGTGTCTACACAAGGGCCAAAAAATGTCACTTGATTTGATTCTACGTATATAGTTTTGATCTTGATCTTGATCTTGATCTATTGTTATCTCATTCCTTCAATCACTGTACCACATGTTTAGCATGTGATTTAGATGATCTCCAATTCCTCTACCCATCCTCTATTCACGCCATGAGACGCTATTGAATAAGAATCAGGTCATAATTGCATTTTTGGCTTCAAAATTAGTGTAACGGTCTATTCAACGCTGTTCAGGCACATGGATACACTACGCACTGAGCACTATTTATGAGGGTGGCAGGTGCTGCCCAAGCTACCCAGCACCTAGCTAAATATCTAGGTATATGCAGGAGAAAAAAGCTGGGCGTGTTTAGCTGCACTGCAAGTCTGCACTGTCTATCTATTAGTCCACTAGTCTTTGATGGGGACTCGTATTGAGAAGAATTGGCTATAAAGATACCTAGACGTCAAGAGGATCAGGTTGCTAGAATGATTTTCTGTCCCAATTCGAATCACAGCACTGTTTTCCTATTCCGACCTAGTATTGGGGAGTTTCTTTTGGAATATAATATGCGCGCTTTCACTTTTTCCTTCCTAGTGTTTTTCTCCAGATTGCATGAGGAGTGAACTTTGAAGACGGACCGTGTGGTCCCATACATGCCGATCCATGACTTGGCATTTCTTATCGATGAAGGGATTTCTTATCAGTTCATCAGCGCTTGATGCGGTTGTGTTTCCTCTCGTTGGTGGGTGTACGGATTGAGGGGTAGGTAGCTAAAGAACGAGCGTTGGGTTAGAAGGTGCTGTGCATCAGAAAAAACTTCATCGTGATTCCGGTTAATATCAATACATCAAGCCACGCTAGTATCTAAAAATATGTAAATCCATATTACTCGATGAAGGATTACATAGGTACTTATTAGTCTATGATTGGGTTTCATAATTATCATGAGGAAACACTTGAATCTCGAAATATAATTGGAGAGTAACATTTTATGAAGATAGCTCAGTCAGGTGACGACATGATCACGAGCAACTCCCAATGCTACTTGTTAACTTTACAACCCATAGACGGGGCAAGTTGTTTGAAAATGTTGAATTGAATTCAGTTCTTCAACATGAATAAGTCAAGTCAGTGAGTTGTTGGAGATAGAACTCATGTCCTGAGTCCTGAGCAATCTTCAGTTCAACTCGTTGATTCTTTTTAGGCAACCATAAGCTATGCATGTGTGACCACGGCACAGCATGAGTCGTCTTTATGATATAAGTCCAATGGAATGGGAGCTGTACTCTTTTATCTTTCTCTGACACCCCCTCTTCCACCTTCTCTTCCACCTTCTCTCACATACTTCATTACGCAGCACTGATATGGGAATTTGCCTCTCGAGAATACTAACAACGAACATCAAAACCTCAACCTCAGTAAACCACAGTTCAACTATGGATAACCAAACCAGGAATAATCACTTTACCTTCAACTTTACCACTCCTGCTACTGATCTAGCCTTGCAAACCCCCACTCCACCTCCATTAAACATCCATCTCAAACCCACTCCTCCCCGCCTCCAACTTCTCTCTCCATTCTATTCCGGTGTCATCCCAGCCGAAATCCGCTCCCTGATTTTCTCCTACGTTCTCACTCCCACTCCAATCCCAAACACAGAGTACGACCCCAACACCAATTACGCGCGCCCAGGCTTCACATGCCGCACACGACTACACCTCTCCCTCCTGCGAACATGTCGACGTATCTACCTCGAAACCTACCACCTCCCACCCACATGCATCCCGCACGTGTTCTGGCACGCGCGACATCCCCCCTCCGCGAAGCCCGCCCGCAGCGAACACTCCTATTTCCCCCGGCTCCCAGACTACCAGCTCGCGCTCCTCACATCCATTCATCTCCACACTCAACTCTACTGGCTCCAAGATTTCCTCCGCCCCCTCACTTCCGCACACTACCTCCAAACTATCACCCATCTCAAACTCACCATCCGAAGAGGCGACTGGTGGTGGAACGAGCGAAACGAAGCACTAGCCATCAATCCCTACCGCGGCAACGCCGATGTCCCCAGCATGCGCGCAGACATGGAGCGCTCGCGACGCGGTGACGCGCCCGCATGGCAAGCGGGAAAATGGGGCGCATCGCTGGCGGGGTTTCCGCAGCTCGAGGTGCTAGAGATGGAATTTGAGACGAGTGAGGAGAAGAGAGAGGAGTTGAAATTAATCGTGGAGTGGGCCCGGACGTGGGAATTCCCAATGGGAAAAAGAGGAGTGTTGAGTACACGTAAACATTCAAATGCGCGTGCGGGGGAGGAAAATGAAAAAGGTGAGTTGGGGGATGTGAAGACGTGGGAGTGGAGAGGTAAGACGGTGCATTGGACTGAAGTCTGTCCCTTTTGTGTGGGTAATGCTTGTCAGCGGACGGAACCTGCGAAAGGGAAGAATGGGGATAAGTGTCGGGAAAGAAAAGGTTTGATGGAGAGGGGAGAAGGTCCTATGTTGGTTGTCATGGAGTTGAAATGGAAATTGAGAGGTCATCCAGTGGGTGAAGAGAGCAGTGGATTGGTTGAAGAAGAGGACAATGACCAAATAGTGGATTCGGATGAGAGCAGTGATGATGAAGACGAGATGGAATGGGGAGAGGAGGATGAGCATTAAATCAAGAATACCAGGATAGTGATGATGGCTGGAATGTGCCTTCATACAACCTATCAATGCACAAAGAACTCTTTGAGGGAAAAAAACTCCTTGAACGAACGGCATTGTAGGCATGTTTAAGGAAAAAGTGCTTGTGAGATGATCAGAATACTATGTCGAGGACAAATGTGAGCGAATAGCACAACAAGTACCTGGTCAAGTTTTTGGAGTGTCTCAGTACATCCATAGTAAGCCAATATATCAAATGTGGTTGAAAATTATATTCCTAGTCACAGACACAAATCGCATTAATTTAAAAGAACAAACATCCCCTTCATTACAACTAACATCCGCTCCCCAGCATTCCCTCCACTCCATCCTTCGCAACCATACTGCACGTCCCCGTCGCATTCGCCGCCGTCACATTCTGCGCATAGGCGACCATGAAATCCTCAAATTCGATTCCATAGCACGGGTGTACCTTGCTACAACTAACACTCGCCGTTCTATTTCCTTTCGCACCAGTCAAATATCCCGTGAAATTGCGGAACGTGATATCCGAGATGAGAAACTTGGAAGTGCCGGCGTAGGAACCGTTGTTTCCGGAATCCTGGGAGATGCCGGCTGCGATGGCGGCGCCTTCGATGTGGAAGTTTTCGAACAGGAGAGAGCTTACGTTGCCCCTGGGTTTGGGTGTTAGCTTGGGGAGGGAGGGGAAAGGGGGAGGAAAAATTACCAGCCGCCGCCTCGGGGGAGACCCGCACTTTCGTATCCGCTCTGTGGAGCTTGGAAACCTATCCATGTTTTGATGTATGCGGAGTTGTGCATGTCAAGATTGTAGGAGATGATATTGACGTCTTTTACAGTAACGTTCACGACGGATGAGTCTTCGGCGTATTGGCCTAGAGAGCCAATTGCGATTCCGTTGCCGCCGTGGCATGTGACCTATTTTTCAGATTAGTTATGTGGTTTTGAGTTAGATTGTAGAGGTGGAAGCGGGATAAGAGGATATAAATCGAATCAATCGATGAAGAGAGGGATAGGTACATTTTGAACCCAAATATTATAAGATCTTGGTTTGATGGCAATGCAATCGTCACCTCCCTGGTACCAGAAATTGGTTAATTTGATGTTGTTCCCGTCCATAGTATCAAAGCCATCGGTATTCTGGACCCAGTTCGTTCCATATGGTACATTTACGGCGGTCGAGTTGGCGAGCATATCGTTAAACCACATATTAGTACCGTTCATGATGTTGATTGCCCAGAGAGGAGAATCCTTTATCGAAACTTAATTCCAGAAAGTTTTGTTAGCTTGATGATCATGTATCGGAAGAGCAGAGAGAATGAAGGTGACATACAATGCTCGACGAATACTTCACTGACGTTCCAGAAGACAAAGGGCATAGGTCGACCTGGCTGCGTGACTGCTTTCTCGGCATTGTACCAAGCATTTCCATTGCCATTGATGCCACCAGTACTTTTTCCATCAATGTGAATACGATCTCCTGTAAAGACAACACCGGCAGCGTGATTTTGGAATGCGACGGGATAGGAATGATTTCGCCAATATGTAAGATTATCCGACAACTGCCCGATCGTTAGCACACCTCTCGTGAGTAGAAGAGAGCCCAAGCATACAGTCCAAATTCCTTGCCAATCAATCGTTACATCGTAAATGATTGGATTCAATCTCGTCGCGATCCAGTACTCTTTATTCTTCGGAAATACAACCGTTCCGCCATGATTACAATCTGAAAATGCCTTGAGGATTTGAGGAGTATCGTCTGTATGGTTTCCGAGGGGATGAACCGTGCAAGTCTTATGATTGCTATGGGGAGGAGCGGGAACAACATCAGAGCCGCGATGTCCTTTCGCAGCGATGAGAGATGAGAAAAGGGCTATTGTTGAGGTAATTATGAGACGCATCTTGGGCGCGAGAGAGAGAGAGAGAGAGAGAGACACAAAGATTTTTCAACAGCAGAAAGCCAAGCAAGAGTATACCGATGAAGATATATTGAGAATATATAGAAACATTTTCCACATTACCAATGGCAGTATCAATGACGGTGTGTTGCATTCATCCGTGAGATCCATCCCTCTCCAAAGGAAAGCAATATAAACAAGCTCCTCGATTGGAGGTAAAATTCTTTTCAGGAACCTTATTAACTCATTCATCAGATTGCCACATGGAGAAGCTTTCCCCATGTTTTCCAGCTTGGAAGAGGGGTCCTGACTCCTGATGGTGATCATCATCTGGGGTAAGAGAAATGTTCTTGCGGATTCGGGCAATGATGCACCGAATGTGGGGTTTCTTGATTTTGATGATCACCGCTCATCTGTAACGTGACTTATGATTTCTGATTTCTGATGAATGAAATATTGAAGCTATTCCCAAACATGAGAAGATAGTTGTTGACTTGAATATCGCATCTTGTTGATTTGTAGGTAGATAGATAGCTAGTTAGCTAGCTAGCTAGATGATGGCACCAAAACCATCTACTGGGACTAATACTAGTACCATGTCATCACCCCACCATAAGTTTTGAATTGTTTGTTCAATTGAGCTCACTTCAAACGAATCAATGCGTCATCCATCATCAACTTTCAACTTTCAACAACAGACTAATAAGAGCCAACTGCCAAAATCTCGCCACTTGTTGTGTCCATAAAGCTACCATATATACTCATCTAGCATTCGTATCAACCGTCAACGTCTAGAAGTAAATCATTCAAAATAGCTTCTAAAGCTTCTGCACGACTTCTGCGTCTCGCTCGCACAATGTCTACATCAACCACCACTCCAGCATCCATCGGTCAAGCTCCATGGCGTCCTCTTTTCCTTTCCCATCTCTCCAAGATGGATTCCCCGGAATTCGTTCTCTCATCATTACAGCCAAGTAGTGATAAGGATTCTCCCACTCCTTATCTTCCTCGAGCGCGTTACTGCATCTACAGAGGAATGTGGGCCGAGCTTCCAGAGAACAAACACAATGATGCTCCTATGAATGATCGAGTTTATGAGAGTGATCTTCCAACCTTTACCACAGATGTGCGCATGGAGAAGGTTCCCCAATTTTTTGCTAGTTCACATGGTCATGGAGAGGTAGAACAGAGTCAGGGTAGTGGTGGTGGTGGACCTGTTGAAGCAGTTTTCTGGATCAAAGAAGTCATGACCCAATGGAGAGTGAAGGGAGAGGCTTATATCGTAGGTCAAGACATTGAAGGGAGTGGCCAAGAATCAAGTGGAACACGAACTGTAAAGACAAAGATTGGAGAGAGGATGAGAGTTGTGAAGGAAGATGGAAAAGAAGGTTGGAGTTGGGGGAAAGAACTTACTGCACATTTTGGCAATATTAGCCCGGGAATGAGAGGTAAAGAAATTGTAGAAATTGGATGAATACTGTGACTAACTTTCAATCTATAGGTTCTTTCAAAAATCCTATACCTGGAACACCCGTTTCGCAGCCACCAAGCGATCCAAATTGGAAATTGGGTCAAAAAGTCACTGATTTGCATGATGAAGCTTCCCGGAAGAATTTCAGGGTTGTGATTATCAAACCTGTGGAGATTGAACAACTTGATTTAAGTGAACCTGATAAAGCAAGAAGATGGAGATTTACTTACGTCGGCCCCGATGGAGATGCCGGAAAGGAAGGAGAGATTATTGGGGAATGGAAGAAGGAAGAGCTGTGGCCTTAAATTATCAGTTAGAGCTTCGGCTTGACAAAATGATATTGCTGCAGTTACTAATACTGTACAGCAAAGCTATAATAACAATTTCAATCTAAGCCTTCCTTTTTTTCTATCTCCTTCCTTAAAACTCCATGGAGATCATAATTATCTAAATCTTAGCTTCCTGCGGTTGGTGGTTGGGTACGAAATACACAATATCTCACAAAACAGCGGTAAGTTTGCCGCACACAAGTTGGATTCTCGTAAGCTTTCACATTAACCGGGATTTTCGGACTCTCTAACCAATTCCAGTTCATTTAAGTATCATTTCCCACCTTCTCCACTCAAGTATCAAACACTTGAGTGGTTTTCTCATAATCCGTGCATGAAAAGAGTCGATGGCGGCCGTTTTCTGCATAAAGCACGTGTGACAAGGAACGGGAAGAGTCAAACTAAAAATCTCTGGTCTTCCCCTGCTGGTCCTGTCCTGGACTCCTGGTCAATAGACTAAAAAACAACTAAAAGCCACGAGACAAGATGGTGGGTGACATTGATGCTTCTAGTCTAATTCTCGAAATGCCTCACCGTCTGAAAATGAACCGGACCGGGTAGAAAGTATTCCCCGGGAGGGGTAGAGGAGATGATGAAAAGCCCTATGTTGGCAGAGCTTTTTATTTTCTAGTCTCTGATGAAGAAAACTTTGTAAATGTATTAGAGTGAGATGGACTCATTTTTCGATCCAAGGTAGCTAGCTATCATGTAGTGTGGTATTTATTATTCAAGTAGATCAACGTAACACTGTATTGCGGCTAAAGCCCGAATAGTAGCTAGGTATTCTTCCGCAATCAAAAGAAGTTTGGTGATTTATTCTCCGCGTGAGATCTAACGAGGGGTTGTTTATTAGATAGGAATTTTGCAACGCATTAATGACGAGGGGGGTATAAACAGAAAGACAGGAAATGTACAATCACAAAGTAGGTAGGTAGGTAGGTATACGATGACAACAAAGTTCCGAAGTAAATAAAAAAACCAACAGTTTTTCTAAACTATAGATGCAGTAAAAGACGAAGAGGGAAATGGAGGCTGGGATGGGTTTGGTAAGGGTTGAAGACCTATCAGAGAGATTTGACATTATATTTGAACATCTATTTCTCGAATAGGGAACTCTTCTCGTTCACATCAACACGGCAGGATTATGTCAATAACACGATTAACAGTTGCTCTGAAAAAAGATGGTTGGTTGCGAGGACTGAATGCCTATCAGAAAGTAAGAATCGGACTTTCGATATTGAAAAGACAAATTCCTCTAAAGAAACAATCTTCCTCACCCACAGTGGCACCGCAGCAGAAACCATAAAAAACGATATCAGTTCATCTGCACTTTCCCGAGGTATAAGTTACATACAGAGCAATATGGATCTATCAGAATGTTGTAAAGGTACCGACAGCTTGGTTGAAATGAAAAAGTGATACGATATTGAAGGAAATCACCGCTCGGTGAACTTCTTTTGCTCTGTTGCATTGTATCATTACGTGTTCTGTGACATTCTTTGATTTCCCATTTTCGTATTCCCAACACGAATTATATGAAACTTGATGGGCGTTCTGAATCCTGATCACGATTCACAGTGAAGCTTCAGGGAAGATAATTGTCTTGTAAGAGTTCTAACGGCTCGAGCCGTGTGTCTGCTCCAATTGTAATTTATCATAATTACCGTTTCTTCTTCTTTTTGCAGGAAGTGCCTCGGTTTTGTTTCAATATTGTTTGCTAATTATGTATATAAAATGGAAATGAATTGGATGATTCGCTTATTGATTTCTGACACTGACAATGAACTTGAATAATGAAGGGGTCAACAATCCACAGTCCACAGATCCGAAAAAATCCCTGAATATCATGAGCGTTCGAATCCGATGTACTAGGATTGAGTTTACGCCATTTCATTGAAGACGGCTTATCACTTCCTCTGCCCTTGATTCTATTCATCTACACCCTACCATACCACACACACCAACCACACATCATACATATTCTCAAGGTCGGTCTGCGTCGATGTAGAAAAAAAGTAAAATTGATTGAACAAAACAAAACAAAACATCACACAATAGCTTTTCACTATCCTATGTAAGGTTACAAGTAAGTTGAACCATAGTTTCATGCAATAATTCTTATAGATACAGGTCGGTATCCGCATCCTCTTATAAACGCCTGTTCAAACTTGCATGCGAGTAGTGTGAGCAGTTAGTCCGAGATACATATTGGACACTCCATGCCTATATCCTTCATTTACAGATCACACTCCTAGTTAATACAGTCCTTCGGGTCTTGTAATTGAAGGAAAGAGATCCGAATCACTTTACTTCGATCTCCTCTCCTATACTCCACGCAGAGAGTCGCACGCATTGTCCAACTGTTTATTTACTTATTCCCCATTATGACGCAGTGATGATGGTACTAGTATGATGTCCATTGACTTCCTTAACTACCTACCTCGAAGCTTGCAATCCTCGAATCAGGCAAATTATATTCTTTACCACAACCAATATACTCCAAGTAATACTATCCACACTCAAAACGCTCTTGCCAAATCATTTTTCACTTACATTGATCCGAATTCATCATGACGACATTTTCGACATTGGATGCGTTGACCAGTCTAACCCAATCCATACCGGATTGGAACAAACGACTAGACGACTTAAACGGCCAAATAGCTTTACGACAAATCGAGCTTGCCCGCTTGACAGATCACAAACCTGCACGCTCCGTGAAAAATAAAGGTTCCACCGAGTCACTCCGACCCAAAGATGGCGAAGAAGCCACCACCGAATCCGAGAAGCCCAAGCAAGCCCCCTCATCACCCATCGGCTCCCCCAAATCCGCACAAAATGGATTCTCCTCCGAAGCCCGACCCAATTCCCCATCCGTAGCTCGAGCTGCTGCTGCCGCCGCCCTTGAATACAACCAGTCCCCATCTCATGCAGCCCCCCAATCGCCAGAACCCCTTACTCCCCTCGTATCGCCCAACGCTCTAACTCGGCAATCCTCGCAACCTACACCTCCCACGGAACCCCTCCCACGAGCCCCTGCTGTCCTCCGAAAACGCAAAACGGAATCCCTCGCATCGGGAAACTCACACGCCCCCAAATACAGAACCAGATCCATGATCATAGTATACTACGACAGCGCGGTCCAGATGGCATTTGAAGAACTCGTCAAATTTGTGAGCGGCAACCGGAACGCCATGAGAAAGGGGAAAATGGCCGCCAAAATGGCCGAAATGAGACGCGCGGCCGAAATGGAAGCCGAGGAAGAAAGCGATGACGAATCCGAATCCGAGGCGTCAAAAGTACTGGGTAGCGCCTTACTCAAGCCTTCGTTGCAATCTCACGCGGGCGCGGACGCAACCTCCCACGCGACAAATGGAGATGCTCGTGCGGGAGCACAACTCAAATTCCCATCGTCGAGAAACATGGCGTCGACGCGCGAGCGCAAGAATATTGGAAATACGATGAATGTATTACGAGGGTATCGTCGCGCCGGAGGGGGAATCGAAGGCGCGGGAAGCAATTCCCCTGATATATTTGACGAACTTGATAAGGGGCTCGAATGGTGTCAGGGACAATGCGAACACGCTGCGCATCAATTTCTCCGCGATGGAGAGTGCAGCACGGAGATTGAGAATATCAAAAGGAGATTGGGAGAAGTGAAGGAGATTGCGGATAGGAAGATTGAGATATTGAGAGCGGAGGAGGCGTTGCAGTTGGAATTGGAGAAGAAAAATGTTGTTTCGAAAGAGGATCCAGATGTTAATGGATCGAAATCGAAATCTCTTTCAGCAATAACTCCTGTCTCTAATGGACCAGTGGAGTTGGAGGTGGATGATGCGATGGAAGTGGATAATGACGACGATGATGATAATGACGGGTTTGATCCTAAGAAATTGATCTTCAGGCGATCTGGGGATAGGATGGCCTGAACATTTGGACTTGCATGTTGAATTTCTCTAGAAATATTGGAGTTGTACTTTTGGGAAAACACTCTTCGGATTAAGATTTTCTGGGGCGGGCGTAAAGATTGCTTTTTACCTACCTACCTACTTACCTACCTACCTACCTACCGCATGGAATATATGGCGTGAAAAAGTTTGCAGATGGGATTGCAAAAGTTTGGCATTTTCGACGGTGCGTAACATGGATATTCTAGATCTAGGGCTTGGGATATAGTCTTTTGAGATGGATGGATCTGATGAATAGGTGAATGACTATAGTCATTCTTTTGGGCTAGCATTGGGATGGAAAATTCATTGGTCTTACACCGCACTAAGAAGGGCGTTGGTTATATTTGGACATAATCTAATACATCAATCTCATTAATCATATCATCATATCAGGTTTCACGTCATCTTTTGGAATGATAAGTTCTTGTGCAGTATAGAGCAGGGCAATGCTCATTCATCTATTCTTATACGTGTATATCATTCGTGGTATCATACACAAGGTCTGTTGGTAGCTACGAGAATTCTTAACTCTTAACTTCCATCCACCCTAATGCTCTCAATTGTACAGTTTGTGCTTTGGATTGCTTGTACACTTTATCTAATGATAGCTCCAGCCAAAGACTTAACCTTGCAAACACCACCACTCACAGTAACCAATTTTCCAACACCAGTCTTGGCATCCTCTCCTTCCTTACTCAACTCCTTCACAACACCCGCGTCAAATGCAGCTTCTAGATCTGCAGTTGTGGTGAAACCAGGTTGGATCATCTCCCAAACCTTCTTCTTTGGGTTCAAAACGCCCTCAGGTTCTCCCTGCCATCCCTCGAAGAAAACTCGCTCACCAGCTTTTGCTTCAGCGGGAGGAGTAACGAGTTCGACTGGGCCGGCGTGGTGATCTTCTTCTCCTTCCTTGAGTCTGGGAGAGGCGGCCAAGACCATAGCGCACGATTTAATACCACGCATCTTGACGGGCTTAAGGTTGCACACAACTACTACCTTGCGACCTTGCATTTCCTCGAGAGGAACGAGACCGTTGAGACCAGAGCAGACGGTTCGCACAACTTGTCCTTCGTATTCAGATGTATCATCGGTTCCGGGCTTGTCACCCATAGCAATGGTGGAGACAAACAGAGAGTCGGCCTCGGGATGCTTGATAGCTTTGAGGATATGGCCAACACGGAGATCGATCAAACATGGAGAAAGAGGGGCAGATGGAGCAGGAGCCTTCTGAGGTTTTAAAGCCTTCTCTTTCTTTTCCTTCTTTTGTCTAGGAAATTGTGGTTGTTCGCCTGTTACAGCAGCAACAATTGTATCTTTTGCCTCTGTAACCTTCTCGGCGACTTGAGCTACAACTCCCTTGTCGCTCTTTTCCTTGGGTCGATCTGCCAACTCCTTTTGTTCACCTCCTGCGGCGGCAGCGGCAGCGGCAGCTTTCTCTTTCTTCAATCGCTCCTTCTCGGCCTTGGCATCCACGGGAGGCTTAACATATAAGATCTCCTCAGCATCAACCTGAACTTTTTTCTCTTCCTCAATATTCAACCCAAAAATCGGCGAATTCTGCACAAAATCCACATGGCGCACAATATTAGGATGACCCTTCTCACCCGTTCGTTCCTCGCTGCTCCATTTTGCGACCTGGGGTGCCAAGCTCTCGTAGATAGCGATATCTGCAGACGAAGGCTTGGAGCCGAGGAGAGTAGTACGAGATGCCAAATGCGTGTTGAGAGAATCGAGGAGCGAGGGGGTTTCAGCGCTGGCGGTCTTGAGTCGCTCAGAGGTGAGCGTCCATTGCTTGAGCTCGGTTTCCTCGGCGGGTGTGTATTTGATGGAGGAGAAGCTGGCCATGGTTCTGAAGAATTGAGTATGTGCCCTGGTGACGGCGCGGGTGATGAGGCGTGGAGAATACAGTTTGGAAATTGGTTTGGAGGAGTTGAGTGGGTGGTTTTGTTGGGTTTGTGGTTTTTTGAGTCATTCGTCAGTGGAATTTTCTATTTTACCCCACCACTCTTTATCTTCTTACGATAGCTGGGTAGCTCTACATCAGCCAAATAACAGGCGGAAATTGGCCACCGTTTGAAAGAACTTCAATAATTCATATATATTTTTACTATTATTTTAAATAGTAACTCTTCTCTGTAGGATAAGAGGATTCAAAGTATCCTTTTATCTTTTCATATTCTAACGTTTATTTGAAATTGAATTAATAATTCAATAAATCAGTGATATCGAAATAGGCTCAAAAAGGTCAATTTCCGCCTTTTTTTTTTCGCTTACGATAGCTAGGTAGCTAGCTCGAGCCTCAATATATTAGATGAGATATACTGTACATCAAAATAATAGGTATACTCTCTTCAATAATCAATCTCAATTCAAACAATCATCATTTTGATCTAAAAATCGAACGAAAGTATCAAGAAGCATTATTCCCCATCACCTCTCTTATCCCCAACATTCAAATGAGTATCTACTTCATACATCTCCTACTAAAACATTAAATTCTCTAGTCCCTTATTTATTCCCCATCAAGCGATTGAATATACATTTTTTGTCTATCTAGAAAATACTAATCAAAGTTTCATTACAGATTTAACAAAATTACTATACAAATTTTTAATTTTATTGATTAATATAATATAACTTTTTATAACTTAATATCAACATTCAATAAAACATATTTTTTAATTATACTATTAATATAAATTATTAATCAATATTTACATTCGATAAACACCCATTTAGACTATATTTATTATCAACATCGCCTAAAAAAATCGATCCGAACGGGCCCTAAAGTTTTATATCAAATTTCACTAATAGATAGATATATCTAGAATTGATTACTCATTCTAAAACATCAGATTCTCTAGTCCCTTACTTATCCTCCTTCAAGTGATTGAATTAAGTATACATTTTTCATCTATAACCTTACATCTAGAAACCCCCTCCTTGCCTCTCGCTTCTCGATTTAGCAGCATAAAGTATACCTATTCTCACATCCATCCATATATCTGAATGTCTTTTCTTTCCATATCAGATCAGATCAGATCAGATTCACTCTCCAAACATACCCATCTATCTAGAATCAACCTTCCCTTCAAGTAGGTACAGTTTTGAGAATGAAGCGATGCTATTCACTCTCATAACGCAATTCCAATCTACTCGAACGATTATCTTCTCTTCTTTAAATTTATTCCAGATTCTATATATATTATTACTAGGTACTAGACCTAAATCCTTCTCATAATATAATTTCAAGATTCAATGTATACCTACATCTGAGACCCATCTGTTAAATTTCCTCTCTCTCTCTCCATCATATCATGACCTACCATGATATAATATCACAGCAAACAAGCATCGATATCTAAGCTCATTACTATATCCATCCACATAATATAAATAATAACAACCCCATCCAAATATCTATCAAGATCGCCAATCTCAGAACCTCCACCCCCTCTCCTTTTAAATATATTTCTAAGCCAAACCCCAAATATCACTACCATTTGTCCAAGATAGATATCATATACACATATAAATACCCAATCCACATCATCTCGAGCTTTATCCAAAGAAAATAAAGATATTTCATATTACGAGATCCTACATATCTAATATCCGTATTTCTAATCATCAACATCTCCAACCATCACCCATCACCTATCACCCATCACCTATTAAAAAACTTTAACCACCCACTCATCTCAACAAGTCCGCTACATACTATACATACCCCCAAACAGAGAGAGAATTTGCTCAAATACCAGCACAAGTACGGAGTATAGCACAGAATATAGCTAGCGATATATTTAATTTGTAATGGTGATAATGATTTGTGATGGATCGATCGATGTGGTGGAAGATACGATTGATGTATGTGGTATTGATATATAATGTTGAGGTGGAGATATATACCCCGGTATGTTTGATGCAGTAAGTCGACCACCCTACTTTCGGGCCACCCCTGTTTCGGGCCACCCTTTTACACCAAAAATTACTTTTTTAATCTATTAATATTTCTATCAATATTGAATATAATCTAATAAAAACTTAAAATTATATAATTCGAATTGTTTCAAATCTATTTTGAGATTTTTAGATTTTTAGGATTTTTCTGGATTGATTTCTAAAGCTTCAAAATATCGATTTTTAATTATATACAAATTACATACAAATTTAAAATTCTATAAAATCTATAATAACTTTTAAGGGAAAATAGCTAAAAATAAATTATAAAATTTTATTATAAATTTATAAGATATTTAATTTGAAAGATCTTGAAAAAATAAAAAATTCCTTATAAATAAATATTTAAAAGGATACCTTCAAAATTACAGGGATTATTTATACTACTTTTAACTCACTATATACTATATCTCTATATTTATTCATTTTTTTGAAACTTTTTTTGAATTTCTATATAGATTCAGATTTTAGTTTTTCAAAAAGATATATAATTTTCTATTAATTATTATTATTAAAAAATTATTGAAGATTTTATAAAATTTTAAATTTGTATGTGATTTATATGTAAATTGAAAATCGATATTTTGAAGCTCTAAAAATCGATCCAGAAAAATCCTAAAATTCTAAAAATTCTAATATAAGTTTAGAATAGCTTAAATTATATAGATATAAATTTTTATTAAATTATATTTAATATTGATAGAGATATTAATAAGCCAAAAAAGTGATTTTTGGTGTAAAAGGGTGGCCCAAAAGAGGGGTGGCCCGAAAGTAGGGTGGTCGACTTATACCTACTGATCTAGATAACTTAATATCGTACTTACAGCTTCCAATATATCTCCTCACGTTCTCTGGGTATGACTCTATGAACTTGTTTCGAGACTGGGGAAGCTTTTATTATATGTTTGGGCGCCTGGGTGCGGTTTGATATACGTCAGAATGCTTATTACGATGCGAGTTTAAATTGTGCGCTATGGAGTTGATGAATCGTGTTGAAAGATCATGTTAATCGAGAGATAGATGAGCCGGCATGGATAAGTACATTTTTGATTCCCCAAACTAGGTAATAAGTGTTCGATATTTCATTTCCAACCCCGTGCGAGAAGAAGCAAGAAACATGCAAACTCTCACCTCGATACCCACCCCCATCCCCTTACATCTACACAAGCAACGTTCCATACAATCCCCCATCCTCCACTCTCGCACCATCCATTTCCCCCTTAACACCCAACAATTTCACATTTCCCCATTTCGCCAGGAATGATTCAATTTGATCCATCGTCTCCTGATCATCCCTAACCAGCAGCACAATCGCATCATAGCCTCCGGCACCAGGAACCACACCCCCAATCACCCCCTCCACATTCTCAATGACGTCATCTAACAATTTCGTTTGCTCTTCCGGTTCAATCGGAACTCCTGAAAGACTGCCCATCTCTCTGATTTTCTCTCGAATAGCCGAGAAAGCTGGACCAGCTGCACTAATATCATTTCCCGAAGAGAGAATTTCTGCCAGTTTCTCATTTCGCGATTGCAACTCATCCCATAATTCTTTCGAGACGACGGGATCACGTTTTCGCCATTCGAGAACCTTTTTTACCATTCCGACGGTTTGGGATCCGCAATCTACGTCGCACATGACGAGAGCCATACCTTTGGGGATGGTGATTTTATCTTTTTCGATTTGCGTATCCCATTTTTGAGGGGCAGTGTCTTGAACTGAAGCTTTGACGCGGGTAGAGAACCCTGGGGAGCCTGGTTCACCGAGAGAAGAAAGGATAGAGGGGGAAAAGCGACGGTAGAGAGAGGTACCGTAGACAGCTGTTGCAATGTCAAAACCTGAGCCGACTTTTCCTTGGGCTGCACAATGGGCTGCTTGGGCTAGGTTGTGAAGTTGAGATTGGCCTTCTTTGGTATTGAGAGAGAATTTTGAGGAGGGAAGATAATGGGAGAGAATTGCACCGGTGAAAGCAGTTACTAAGGCTGCAGAAGAGCCGAGACCGGTCTTATGGGCATCTTCGAGACGGACGCCAAAGTCAAGGAATTGATGATGTGCATCGGAGGCAATGGCTTTGGTGGAGGGGTTGGAGTAGTAGTCTTTGTCAGCTAGGATTGTGATGGAGGTTGGCTTGATGGTAGTGGATGGAAGAACGGAGGATATGTAGGTTAGTGCGTAGAGTAATGCTGTTTCTACGAATGGATTTCGAGAAGCTGATGCTGATGGAGAGCTAGAAAGATGATGAGATGAGAAAACGTGATGGGCAAGAAGGGAAGAAATCCATGCTACCTTTTTAATTGGGTAACTTCAATACCCCCATCATCCTTAATCAAGTGAAATCCATAATTCCAAGCAGCTTCCCGGAATTGGGGACTCTTTACAATAATATCGGAAAGCTGAACACCAGAGGTAGTCTCGATATCTTGAACCAGCACGTGAATTCGGGCACTCAGACCAAATACCAAGGCGGTATAATCACGATCCAATACTAGATAACCTCCTGCTAAGAAGACCTTGCCCGGTGCCGATACGGCAGTTGTACGATTAGTCATCCTGTTCTCTGATGATGATCGAGACTGGACTGGACTGAATGAATGAATGATTTGGTCAGCGAATATATCAGCCGGGATACAAATGTCATTATTAGTGTGACTGTGTGAGGTTTGACCGTTTGAGAGAGTCAAATTGACAATGGGCAACGGGGCAACGGGGCAACGGGGCAACGGGGCAACGGGCAACGGGGCAACGGGCAACGGAATCAAATTCGGCAAACTGTCCGAGAATGGGGATTTGACCAGTTTACGGTACTCGGAGTACCTACTCCGTACTTTGTAAGGTTTTTAGTTTTTGATACCCCATATTAAAGGCTCCACTTTTGATGACTCCACATTTGATGACTCCACATGAATAAAGAGGATCACAATTTTTTCTTCTTCTCTGCAAATTGTAGTCGACTTTAATTGGCTGAAAATGCTTGGATGTGATTGGTTTTCACTGGTGGAGCTTGAGTTCTGAATGGCTTCTCTGTGGTTCCATGGGGAATTTTATCAAAAAATTCATGTCGTTGATGGATCGATCACCTACTTGGAATACGATAGGCATCCCAATCACATGATTCACATCAACATACTTTGGAGTGC
This sequence comes from Botryotinia globosa, assembly GCA_014898425.1. NCBI lineage: Eukaryota > Fungi > Ascomycota > Leotiomycetes > Helotiales > Sclerotiniaceae > Botryotinia > Botryotinia globosa. The sequence goes on along the minus strand of RCSZ01000015.1, from coordinate 848,706 downwards.
GTTATCGCAATGCAATGCGGACTGGGTAGATGGATGGATCATGGATGTGAGAAGTGTTCCGAGGTTATCATAGGATTCATAGCATGAGATGAGATCACCGTGGATGAGATGAGCCACCACCAGAATCATGTATGATCATGTATGGTGATGATTCTGGTGGTGTACCTCATGGACGAATTACCTAGGTAGAGTACGAATGAATGATTACATACCAGGTCGAGAGAGTCTGTAGTCTGGTCTGCATAGGTAGTCTGTACTTCGTAGTCTGTCGTACCTTTTTTGGATCCTGTTAAATCCGTCTCCGACTCTCCGTCCGCCCGTGACAGAAAGTTACAACTTACATGACACTGATCAGTGATGACAGACATATGAACCAATCACATTCAAGCAAATCCCATAAAGTAGGTCAACGCTAGAATTAGACCCGCGTTCTTGGATGGAACTCTGACGCGCTATACCCAAAACGTCTTAATTTACTCATGGTCAAGCTAGGATAATACCGGGATTATACAGATATTTTACGGGAATGGAGTCACATTATATCGAATTTTTAACATTTTCTATATTTTCTATATTACCTATACCGAAAGATTCTCGTAGGGTTGGAAGGAGAATGCGAGAAGGCGAGAAGACTTTTTGATGCGCGCACAAAATTCCATTTCAGTCCTGATCCGAAGGCACCGACTACAATATCAAATCAATTCGTCATCTACTTCGTACTTCACCTGAAGGCTTGCTTACCTCTACTATATTTCATTATCTTCACATCCTTCATTTTCGTTTTCAATACCTCATACATACAACAAACAGCCTTAGGTTTTTTTTTATAATCTTTCAGAAACGCCAGCCACCCTTCAAACCCCTTCAGAAGAGAGTTGGAAATTTGGGACTTTCTTGATTTCGAATATCAAAGTCACTTTCTTTACCCTACCCCAAACTCTCCCCTCCAAAACTCAAACAGCGCGTTTGTTTGACGGCAGAGCTGTCAAATGAACCTGCGATTGTTGAATTTTTGAGATTTCATGTAAGTTTTCTGGCTACTCTTCCTTCTCATTCTCACTCAATTCATACAACACAAACTCTGAGTCATATTACTATAACTTCTTGCGCACATGGGCGAAAAAAGTTCAATTACTGAAGTGGTAGGAAGCTGACATAAACTTCTTGCAGTCTCCTCTCAACCAATCCTGAGAGGTCAAACCATCCCTAAATGCCCATCTACAACAGTCTATATTCGAATCTTGCACGTCAAGGTTTTGCAAAATCACTTACTCACGGTTACGCTCAATCAGTCGTTGCCGCAACTCACCCTCAAGCTTTAGCAAACCAGAACCGATCCGGTCGAGGATTACAACGTCGGACTAGCAAGCTTGGCCACCTACCATCTTATACCTTTCAAAATGCTTTTCATACAAGCTCCAATTCGACTGGTACGACCGTCGTGCAGGATAGACCAGAAGGATTAGAAATATTATCGGATGCCTGGAAGGCAAATGAATTGGCGAAGGAGGAGAAGAAAGCCCAATTCCCAAAATGCATCGAATGGAAACCAGCTTCTATTCAGGTAGATGGCGAGGGAAAGAGCAATGTTGTTCCTAGTGATGTGACGAAGGATACCCCTAAGCAGGTCGAGAGATTTTATAGTACTAGTGCGGTAGACGATATCAAGCAAGTTCATTTTGAGGCCGAGGAAGAAGCTGCCTTGGCAAAGATTGATGCGGCGATTGAAAAGGAAATTCAATCGAGAGAGGATCAAGCTGCATTCGAGGCGGAATTGAGTGTTGTTGCGGCACGTGTACCGACACCTCCTATCGCGCCAGTCCAATCACCTGCTCTCACAGTCGAGACGGGCTTCGAGAAATCGGAACGTTCGCGATCGCCTATTAGCTCTGCTACATCAGCCACCTCAGCTTCCGACCTTCAATCATTGAGCTATGCCGAACATCTCACCAAACTTGCGGAGGGCGGCAGACATGCTGAAATTCCCGCAGTATTTGAGGCTATGCTTGTCGGTGGTATCAAACCAACGGCAACTGCATACAACGCTCTTCTTGATGCTGCTATTCATCTACCTGCTGATCAGATCCAAGTCGTTCCAAAAGCACTCGACGTTTATTCTGACATGCTTAGACGAAAGGTCTCGCCAGATACTGCGACATACAACACACTTATCAAATTGATTGCTTCTCGTTCGATCACCGTAACTTCATTGAAACAGACATTGGAAGAGAAACGCGTCAGGTTTGGTGGAATGGAAGAACCGGGCAAGTTTATGTTTGCTTCTAATGAATTAGAGTTTGCTATCCTTGCCGAAGATGACAGGTTGGATCTTGCCGTCAGGTTGTTTGATGCATCAATCTCGTACCACACGGATCGTTCATTCCCAGCAGAGACTTATCATCAGCTCATTTCTGCCTGTGCTGATGCTGGTCGTGTCCCAGATATGGTACGATTGTATGAACATATGGAGACGAGCAAGGTCGTACCATTGGCTGCTACTTTCCCACACATGATCAAGGGGTTTACCAAATCAGGTGATTTAAGTAGTGCTGTCGAATGTTACAATGAGTACAAAGCGTTGGCCGTCGCAGATGATAGCGGCAAACTTCAATTGGCTGATCGTCAAGACGCACAGATCTACGCCTCTGTTGTTAAAGCTTACGTCACTTCCGATAAAATGGAAGGTGCCGTGAAATTTTACAACAGAATTGTTGAAGGATACGGAGAAAATGTTGAGGCCTTCAGAGATGTACTCATCAGTGAAGGTTTTGTCCAGGGTCTTCTTGAACGCAATATGTTGACTGATGCTCTTAGCTGGGCTGAAGGTCTTCAACCCACGACCAAGTCTATGGTAATGAGCACAATCTCAATGCATGCTGCCGACAAAGGAGAAAAATCTGTTGCTGTCGCTGCTTTCTCTCACGTCGATCCCGATCCAAGTATTGCTAAGCCAACTATGGCTTTGTTGGCTTTGAGTGTTCGCAGTGGTGATGTCGCTGCAGCTCAAAGATACTGGGGTATTCTCACTGCTGCGGAAATGCCTGTGTCATCCGCCTTCATCGAACCAACTGCCATGTTCGCTGTGGCTATGATTGGCTCCGGACAGGTTCTCGAAGGTCTCACACAATCCGAACAAATGTTTTCAAGAATCAGAGAATCTGCTATCGATGTAAATTCTCACCTGGCTGATGAGATTGAAGAAGGTGTTGAGTTCATTGCCCGATTCATGAAGTCGCATAGTATTGTCGATCCCCGCGACGCAGCAGTGGCCGAAGCTATGTATCAACAAAGCTTTCAACCTGCTTTATATGTTGCACCACCTACATTCGAGGATACTTTTGATCCATATGCCGCTTCTACCGATTTCAAAGGCTCGGCTCTTATCGCTGACGAACTCGAGAGAGGTGCTGGTCGTGGTAAAGCATCCAAGCTTAATGATGCCATGGGAAGATTCAGAAATATGCGTCGTGCTGGTCGTCATCCAAGATACATTACTTACGCTAAGCTAATTTCCGCCGCTGCTCGCGAGGAACGAATGCCTTTGATCAATGACATTCTTGGTATGGCACGATCTGATGTACCTTTACTTGTCCAATATCCTATCGTTCGATATGGTTGGGTTTCAATCCTCGACGCTATGGTTGGTGCTTGTCTGACTCTTGGAAACCGCAACCTTGCTGCTCAATACCATCAAGAACTTCTCGACATGGGTGCTGCACCAACAGCGAACACTTTCGGTCTTTACATTACCACTTTGAAGGAATCAACCAAGACTTTTGATGAAGCTTCAGAAGCCGTCAAGATCTTCCACCGTGCTAAGACTGAAGGTGTTGAACCTTCGTCTTTCTTGTATAATGCTCTCATTGGTAAACTCGGAAAGGCTCGTCGAATTGATGACTGTCTCTTTTACTTTGCCGAGATGCGCGCTCTTGGTATCCGCCCAACAAGTGTTACTTATGGTACGATCGTCAATGCCCTGTGCCGTGTTAGCGATGAAAAGTTTGCCGAGGAATTGTTCGAAGAGATGGAAGCTATGCCAAATTACAAGGCTAGACCCGCTCCATACAACAGCTTGATGCAATTTTTCCTCACTACCAAGCGTGACAAGACAAAGGTTCTCGCATACTACGAACGAATGAAGTCCAAGGGTATTCAACCAACCAATCACACTTACAAGTTACTTGTCGATACTCATGCTACTCTCGAACCTGTTGATATGTCAGCCGCTGAAGCCATTCTTGACACCATTCGTAGCAATGGCGAGAAGCCAGAAGCTGTTCACTACTCTTCATTGATCCACGCTAAGGGTTGTGTCATGCATGATATGGAAGGTGCTCGAAAGGTTTTCGATTCCGTGATGACCGACTCCTCTATCCGTCCTCAAGCATGTCTCTACCAAGCCTTGTTTGAATCTATGGTCGCTAACCACAACGTCGCTGATACCGAATCTGTTCTCGCCGACATGTCTGCTAGAGGTGTCGCAATGACTCCATACATTGCCAATACACTCATTCATGGTTGGGCCAATGAGCGCAAGATTGAAAAGAGTAAATCGATATTTGCAACTGTCGGAAGGGAAAAGCGAGAGCCAAGTACATACGAAGCAATGACCAGAGCTTATCTTGCTGTTGAGGATAGAGAAAGCGCTAAGGATGTTGTTCAGGAAATGCTTAGCAGAGGATACCCAGGAGCCGTTTCCAACAAGATTCTTGAATTGCTTGGTGGTGGTCATGTCGAAACTTCTTAAGTATCACTTGATCGCATTCACTTAGTTTCGACACTTTATTCTGTTCTTTGATTCGAGCTCTTCGACTCAAGTCTCTCGGTTGTCTCTATTTAGCGCTTCACGATACCTCTTTTTCTTTTGTTCAAGTATGTTATGATACCCGTGCAATGGCACATCCAAATGATGATGGTGGATTATGGGTATCAAGGTCTTGGTTAGCAGTTGAGCTTGCTTGCTTGTATACTTGCATTCTGCTTCAGCTGGCTGGTTAGACTAAGTTTCTTCTCTTCCTTTGTTCGTTTTGTTAGATAATAAAATATCCGAATTCTTTGGAGATTGTAGACTTCTTACTTTAGGAACTCTACGGTGTCGAGATCTGGGTAATGGCGTTTTGAGGGTATGGGGTGGAATTTAGTGTGCTTTTTTTTTGCTACAGGTAGCATGGCGTTTTGGAGACGAGGCGAGGAAATGGAATGGAATATATGGATGCATGGTGTATCGGATACGGATATGCATGCATCAAAAGATAAATCTCAACTCTCTATACAGAAATCAGAAGGTGGACGGGGGAAAGGAAGCGAGCAAGTGGTTATGATGGTGCGTTTTTCCTTGGATGAAACCGGGAATTTACCTACCTGGCTGGCTTGGCTCGGCTTGTCGATGATGATGATGGATATATTACAGATACATATCAGATATATATGTAATAATAAAATCAGAAAGATTACTAACATTTATTTTTGTTGCTTACTTGAGAGGGAGTGATGTTGATGTGATTATAAAATTATATAAGAGTAATCATAACTCGGATTTTGATATCTGATATTTAGATATTTAGATAGAATTGGAATCTGATCTTGGTAAAATGATGGATGTATATGACCCTGATATATAATGTTTCTCATTAGTTTATTATATTGTATTATATTTATTATATCAAATCATAGCTTCTCATAATCTTAGATATTCCCATTAGATATAGTATTCCTGATGTATAACATGGAGGAAAATATTGAGATGAAGATGAGTGTCGGGATTATGATAGTTGATTATTGATTATGACTATGACTATGACTATGACTATGACTATGATTGAGACTGAGACTGAGATTGAGACTGAGACTGAGATAGCGTGGAAGAAAAAAAAGACGAAATATCGAGTTCTTGATAGGGACCTGTAGGATGGGAAGGGTAGAGAAGGATATTAGGATTGGGATGAGGATGTGGTGGAGGATGTGGTGGAGATGTCCATTTATTATTGGTGTTGGGGTTGGGGTTGAGGTTGAGGTTGAGTTTGAGTTTGGTATCCAAGAAGTTTGAAGATGATGTGTTTGGATGCGGAGGTGGGGTTGAGGAATTATGGGATTGGGATGTTGGATTTGGAGACTCGGGTTCGGAATTCAGATTGATAATGAGGGGTTCGTTCATGGCGATTGTGAATGTGTCGTTTGGGAAGGCGTTTGGGGAGGCGTTTGGGAGATTGGGGGGGAGGTTGTTGGGGGGTGAGGAGCGGATGGGAAAGGGGTGGTGGGTCGGTTGCGAGTTTGGGATGATGTGGGAGTGGGAGTGGGAGTGGGAGCTTTGGTAGTCGATTGGATGGGGTGCTGAGATTTTGGGTTGAGGAAATGAATTTTCTGGAAAGTCGAATTCATACTCTGAGTCGAAGTCTGAGTCTAGGGGTTCGTCCATGGCGATGTGGAAGATGTTTGTATAGTCTTCATCTATGGGGGTGGATTGGGTTGATGGGAAAAGAGGTGTAGCGATGTGTTTGGAGCTGGAGAGATGGTTTGCGGGAGGACTTTGAGCCGACTGAGATTTGTGATTGGTGTGTGTTGGTGATCTAATCTTATAGACAGAATTTCTGGTTGATTTGAAAGACTTGGGTGATTTTAGCTTTGTCTCTGTATTGGTATCATAGCCCTGCTGTCTTTCCTGACCGTCGAAAACTGTGAATGGCCTCGAAGATTTTGAGACATTCTCTATAGACTCAGCAAATAAATCATCGTCTGAATCTTCGTACAAAGGAATATTAAACGACATCTCTTCTTTCGTAACCGCGAATCGATCCTGAGGTGTTGGTGTTGGCGGAGGCGAAATCGAAATCGAAACTCGAGGTTTTTTAATTCGTGTCCTGTCTTCGAGAACCATTCTATGTGGTGAAAAAGATCGTCTTCTGTTTTTAGAAATCGACTGTTCGAGTTCAGGTTCAGCATCAGGTCCTGAATAACTCTCTGGTTCCATCGCATGCTTGACAACACATGTTAATAATCCCTTCCCCTCTCCCATCGGTCCATTTCCCCATGGTATTTCATACCGTTTCCATCTTTTCGGGCGCTTTTTGTTGAAATCCTCAACACACCTATCCACCCACTCTTTTCCCAGAGACGTAACGGCGTACAGTGAAAACCACACATTGCATATTGGTCCGGATTCCATATATGTGAGATTATACTCGTCAATGTTCGATTCTCCATTCCGGTTGAAGGAAGCTAGAGACTGTGTGAGAATGATTGGGACGATGTAGTCGAGATATTTATTGATCCCCCAATCAAACTTTTCCAACAGAAAAGGCTGTAGTTTCTTCTCGTCAACTGTCCCAGTCCATAGATTTTCCTCCAATCTTCCCAGTCTTTCAACGGAAGAAACACTGGGTGACTTATAGAGACCTAAAATCCTTTCATCTGGAAAATTCAAAGGAACGCTAACTCCTGCATTGGAGTCCACAAAATGTTTCCGTAATTTGGTTCTCCAAATCTCAAGATCCTCTGATGTTTTCATCGCCTCACAAAGTTCCTTTGCAAACCCCCATTCAACAGCCTTACTTGCCTTCCAAACCCCACAACCATGTAATCCCTTCCCATAATCCCCTCCCCTCAACAACACAAAAAGTAACCAGCCCCCCCTATCAAACCCTGGATGTTTACTTTCAATAACACTCGCTCTATAAAGCACCACCTTATCCAAATCTTTCATCCCACTCTTCTTCGCCGTCCACCCACCACCGCCTTTCCCCTTCTCCTTCTTCTCCCCCTTCTCCTCCTCCTCATCACTATAACAAAATCTCATCAAAACCCCACACCCAAACATCAACGCATCGCCATCCTCCGTCCAAACACAATCCACCATACCTCTCCTCTGCAACACCGCACATTCCGCTTCCGCCTCCCCAGGCGCCTCATGCCACTTCACTCCTAGAAACTCCAAACAACTTTGCAAAACTTCGCTCTTGTACTTCCACACTCCACCTCCGTTGGCGCCATATTTCTCACCAGGTTTATAGGGACCATCTGCTACGAAAACCAACTGGATGTTTAACTTCAAGAGCCGTAGAACGACAGATATAAGATTTCGCTCGTTGAGATGAAGATTGGAATGTTCTGAGATTATTCAGCATCAGATTTCGAATCTACAAACGCACACACGAAGTTGAGAACACAAAAATACCTGTACAAAGTTTCGCTTTGTTGCTAATATATAACTTATGTCTCCAAGTTGCCTCATCAACCGCGATTCTCAATGGTCTTTTATGTTGCTCAAAATGTTGGCTTGCAAATTCGGCAAGATCAACAATTTCTTTGCAATCGGCGATGAAATCCCAGAGTCTGATTGATACATGATGTGTTAGTGATGCATGTACTATATTGTGACCGGTAAGAAGCAAACGAAAACTTACCCAGGAATACCCATTTTGGGTTTTGGAGGGAAAGAGATGTGCACAGGGAGATGGTGGGCTGGATGAGCTAGCTTAATGAGGCATGTGAGTGGGTTTCGACGTCGCCGGCCTTTGAATAGATCAAATTTCAATCAATATCACAATGTCAAAACTTGAGTTGGTTTTCACGAGTAGGTAGGATTGATTTTATGATGGCGTAAGATTGGTTTGCATTATTGAGATGGGAAAAAGATATGGAAACACCATTCCTTTATTCGAAATCCGCACCCCTCTGATGTGTAAACAGCATTTTTATCATAAAATGTATCAAGCCAATTTCAATAATTATGAGACAACTGACGGATCGAATTCCAATTCTATTTGATTGGTCATATGATCCAAACATGGATACAGTAGAGCTAAACTTGCCACTAGCAGCAATCCCAAGGAAGGTTGGTTTGTCGGCATTGCTTTTCTTTTCACATTGACGATTCAAGGATCTGGATACACGGGAGTGCAATGCATGACAAACGATATACGATTACTTCACTGACAATACTTCTTCTATATAACATATTCTGCGAAGCCACTCTTGGTGGTAGATATCACCATCAAATCTTTTGCAAGTATTATACAAGCTATGTGCAGCACATGAATCCCAAATCAAATGATTATAAGCAAAACCAAAAACAACTCCTAGTACTATTCGCTCAAGCAATTTGCGCCGCATGAAAGTAAGGTATAATCATCAAGTCGTAAAGTTGTCAATTGGATTAATCAGAAAAGAACCCATCAAAATCGTCGTCCTTTATACCCGGAGGAAGAGGTTTGTTAGCGAGTGGTGAAACTTTGGAGATTCTGTGTGCATTTGGCGATGCGCTGTGAATGTCCTTTTGAGTTGTTGGTGTAGATACTGGCTTAGACATATCAGAACCGAAATGCCTAAGTCGAGCTTCGCGCATGGTATCCAGTTGCGAGCTCTGTGATGAGATTGGGGTAAAGTTGTGATTGCGAGCATTGACAGCGGCTATCTGGTTCTCTTCATCCGAAGAGTCATCGAGTGTGAGGTCGATGGTTGTACCCAAAGATTTACTTGTACATCTCAGTTGAAGGGGTTTTGGATCCCTACCCCATTCTGGCAACTTACGCACTGGATTCTCCTTGGTAGACGAAGAGATATTTCGAGCTTGATGTGAAATTTCAGAGTGTATGGACGCATATTCTGTAGAAGATTTGGCAACTGACCTAGGTGCTGATATCTGCTCTGATGTACTTTTGGCCCTCTTTGGTGGCGGCTGTTGATGTAGCGAAGAGACAGTGTTGGTCGAAGCTATTGGCGACCCAGCACGTTTTTTGCCTTTGAAAACTGTCTTGGGAGACGCCACAATTCTATTGCGCTCAAAGAATGGTATAGCTGGGGGAAGAGCTTTTCTGGTACCATGTTCAATAATACAGGCCAGTAAATCCTCACACTTGACCATCTCAGTGACTGGTGCTACTTTCCCGTTCCGACCTTGATTCGTGAACTCATGTCTCCAAGTATGTACGTCCATGAATGTTACCGCAGATAGCAGTACCTCTACATTCTCCTGAAGGACGGGCGATTTCTTCTTGGTAATGACTTTAAGTTTGTAGCAGTTGTTACTCGCTTCTTGCCCTGGCTGCGTAGATGCAAGAGAACGAACGAGAAGAATAGGTATGATATATTTGATATATTCAGCTACCCAAAAATTGAATATGGGAGCGATGAATCTTTGTAACTCCATCTCGTCAAAAGAGGGGTTCCAAAACTTTCCAATATCGCTCGTGATTCTCTCAGGTGAGACTAAAGGCTTGTTGTAAAGCTCAACAATGCGAGTGTCCGGAAAGTTGTCTGGTACATCAATTCGTTTGTTGATGCGTGTGAGATATTCGCGGAGTCTTTTTCTCCAAGTTGGAAATTGTGCATGAGATGCGTTGCAAAGGTCTTCACCAAAACCTTCTTTCGCAGTCGCCATTTGTAACGCTAGAGCAGCGCCACAGTTTGTAAGACTTTTGCCGTCTTTGTTGTAATCACCCCCCTTCAAGACAGCGAATAACACAAGACCATCTCGAGTCAAGCCTGGGAATTGTTTTTGTATTTTATCTGCTCGATAAATGATGATATTATCGAGGTCAACCTCTCGCCTTGTCTCATCAGATTCGTTAACCCAATTTTGATTGTTTCCAGGCCTCTTGACTTTGGGTTTTTTAACATGGCAGAAACGTATTAGAGATGTGCACCCGAACATGAAAGCATCCGAATCTTCTGTCCAAACGACATCAACTACCCCACGGCTTTGCAAAGCTGCGCACTCAGCCTCGGCTTCACCGGGTGCTTCATGCCATATTACACCTAGGGAAGTCACTGTTTTTTTGAGGAGTGTGTCATTCTGTGAGAGATATTTGTACCATGGCGATTGCCCACCATATTTCTCTTTTGGTCGATTACTGCCGTCCGCGACAAAGATCAATTGGATATTCAACTTGAGAAGTTTCAAAATCTTGTAGAAAATGTTCTTCTCGTTTGGGTTCGCAGGTGGGACCTCTTGGGACAAACCAAATGTTAGCGGAGTATATCAATGTCTGATACGGCATTGTGAAGGAAGATATACTTTTGCGAATGGCTTCGACTTCCTTCTTATCTAAATAACACTTGAACTTCCAGATAGAAACATCAACTGCAATTCGAAGGGGCCTTCTTTCCCTCTCAAAATGTTGGGCAGCAAACGCAGCAGTTGATATATTCTCTCCAATTTCAGCTTTGTCGAAAAGCTGCCAGAGTCTGGAGAAAGAATGTTAGTTAGCTGAGATTAGTGAGCCATAGCAAAACATAGCTTACTCTGGTATACCCATCCTCTATGAGCTTACTCTAGTGACGAAGCCAGGGTGAATAGGCCAATTTATCAATTGAAACTAATTTATGCAAGGAAAATTGGATTGTGAGGAGATTATTAAGTTCAGGTCGCGTCGCGTACCTACCTAGGTACTCATTGGTAATTATTGCAATCACGTCTCAATCAGGCGATCACGTGTGTTTCGCTTGCACTCACTATGTATCTTAGGAAAGAAACACTATCCATTCAAAGGATCAATTCATTGAAACTTGTTGAAACTATCCTTGCATTCTTTGATCTAAGAAGACAACAAAAATCATCCCCAGAATGGCACTTGCTATAGTACAGAAACCACCACCAAAGCCAATACTTCCCGGTGCTCGCCAGAACTAAAACTGCTACACCGCCAGTGGGTGGTGACTGACGGGACACTTCTCAACTTTCTTAATTTTAATAAATTCATTATTTAATTGCTTGGTATCAGAACTCATCTATTCGTTGTTCAATCTCCAATGAATCATTGTGACAATTCCCAAGATATACGAATTGAAATATATAGGTATGAAGAGATATTACCAAGTCCATTTTTTGCAATGTCCGTATATGTAAGAGTTGAGGCCCCGGCTTATCGCACACCACCCATTTTTCGATTTTATTTTTTAAAATTTAATAATAAATCAATTATATAATATAATCTTATAAAAATTGAGTTTTATATTAATAAATAGTAGTTAATTCTTGTATTTCAATTATATTTTCAATCTTATAAGTTAATCTTTCAATATATGATCTAAAATCTAAGGGATTTATTCTATTCTAAAAAGCTTGTAATTTATATTTCAATTTCTTTATAGAAATAAAAACAAATAATAGTTTTTTTAATTCCTTTTTCATCTATTATTATATTTTCTCAATTAAATTAAGATTTGGAAAGAAAGATAATTAATTAAAGTTTTATATATTATACTTCAATCAAGCTTTATAGATATACTCTGAATATATCTTAAAATCATTCTTTATAAATATATATTCAGATTTTAATTTATCGAATAATGAGAATATAATAGATTCAAGAATTTATTATATGTATATTTTAAAAATAATATCTTTATTACCCTCAAACTTTTTCAAAAAGATTAATAGAGATTTATAATTCCAATTAATTACATTTTATATTATTACTAATACTCTTTTTAATTGATATATTAATTTAATACAATTAATATACCTTTTTTTATTAATTTATTTAATAACTTATATTCTATTTGTTTTTTTTAGTTCAAAAGTGCTTTTATTTAATTATATAACTAATCTTCAATTCTTCTTTTTTAATCTAATAATAATAATATTACTAATTCCCTATCAATAATATCTATAAATAAAATCTAGCCTCTTTTTTATTTATATTCTCAAAATAAAGAGTTTAGAATATATTATATACCTTTTATACCTATATCAATATAATTCCTTTCAAATTATATATATCAAAGCTTCAATATTAAATACATTTTTCATTTATTTAAAAATCATTCTTCTTTCACTTCAATTTTTAATAATCGTTTTTATAATTCAATAAATCTTTTTAATAATTATTATAAACTTTTAATAAGCCTTTCTTTTTCAAATTCTTTTAATCAAATTGAATTTAAATATACTTTTTGTAATGGATTATAATATATCTAAATTTGAAACAATTTATCTCTAGGATTTTCTATTAATTCTAATTTGAATAACTCTAGAGTATTAAGGAGTATATCAATTTTAATGAAATTTATAATTATCATCTTCATAATTATATTCAATATCCATTTTGAATTTGAATCGAAAATAATGAATTTTAAAATAATAATTGAATTTTTAAAATAGAGTGTATAAAATTAGATGGTTATTCTAATCTCGCTTAAATGTGCGATAAGCCGGGGCCTCAACTCTTACAACCACTAGTGCACCGATCGCGATTGCTCGCTTGAAGAACTGGGATTCGTATTGCGATAGTTAGTCGTGAAAAGTCGCAATGCTTCTCATTCATGCATATATCCAGTTGACAAGTAATTTGAGGGGTCATGAGAGATCTCAGTCCAAGCAGGCTTAGGACCCCAGATATGGAACATACATATATCCAGTGCAGTTCTGAAAATATAAACACTACTACTGTTTTGTTACCGATTAGTCTCAGAAATCATGCTCTTAAGCAAATATCTTAGTTTCATCTCGGCCAAACAACACAATGCATGTTGCAACGGAATTCTCACAGTATCCATTTGATTCAAATCGAACGACCAAGCAAGAGCCGCCTCTGGAAGATACTGACAGACTCCAGTGATTCAGGAAAGAACAACACAAATCAGCATGATACTTTGTAACAATCTTCTGATTCTGGATTGATCAAGCTTGGCACAAACTGAGGCTGCAATAAAGACATATATTTTATGATATCTACTTTCTTCTCACATATTTGAAAACTACATCCTGCGGCCTATTAACCTGCAACGTCAATTTCGGCGAACTATCCTCCAAAATTTCCATCAACCTCCTCCTCGCATCCTCCTCTGTCTCTCCATCTCTTCTCACAATCTCCACATTCCACTTCCGGAATATTTCATACAGCACGCCGACAAATTCTACTTGTGACATTTTCATACCGGGGCAATAGCGAGGTCCGTGGGACCAAGCAAGAAATGTGCCTCTGGGCGGTTCTCGAAAAGTTTCTTTCTTTGAAGAAGGAGATGTTTCGATCCAGCGCGAGGGCCGGTAATCTAATGAATCTGCACCCCATATCGAGGGTAAAGTGTGAATTACGGTGGTGTTGAGGTGGATTTCTGTTTCGGGGGAAAAGTTGATATTCTTGATGGTTTGTGCTTGTGGTGTTCTGCGGGATATAGTAGGGACTAGCGTATATAGACGGAGCGTTTCGTACTAATTCCAGGTAAATATCAAGTCAACTCCAAGTCCCTACAGTAATTTGCTTCAAGATGAGGCTAGGGGTTAATACATACCATTACTGCTAGGGAGCGAGTAAGAAGAGGAAAGGTGGTAGAGTACTCGGATTCGGGGTGTAACTTTTCGACTTCGTCGATCTCGGCGATGATCCAATTTTGCAATTCTGGATAGATTGCTAGACACATGATAGCATACGAGAGGGTGTTTGCCGTAGTATCGAATCCTCCGACGGTCTGTATTTGATTAGAACTGTTCCGGGCGATTCTCAAACAAACTCATTCTGGACTTACCATGGCAAATAAATTTCCAGTAACATCTTCATTTGATAAATAAGCCGACGTCTTTGAGCGTGAAAAATCCGTACTCTGATCGGCAATTCTCACCAGGGAGGTGAGGAGAGAATTTCGAGAACTGGGGGAACTTCTTTCTTCGGCTATACTTTGGTTCAGGTGAAGGGGAAACTCGGCTTTGGCAATACCCATTTTCTGTACGGCAGCTGGCATGTACTTTGAAGTTAGGTATTTTGTAGGTATGAATACCGTCGCAAAGAGGTTGTGTACAATAGTTAGTAAACACGATGCGAATGTAGTTTCAAATCCTTCTGGGGGTGTTTTCGCGTTCACAGCTTCCCCCCAAGATTGACGAGTGCCAAAACAAACGAATGTAATCACGTTGATAGTGATGGTCCTCAAGCCTTCGAATGTGAGGTTGGTCGAGCTTGATTCATCGTTCATAGATGGCATTGACAACGTAGAAACCATATCTTGAGTTTGTGTTAGAGATTCATTCCAGACTTCTTTCATAATTCTCTCATTTAAGGCAGGTGCTACAATTCTTCGATGTCTTTGCCAATCTTCTCCTTCTGATGCACTTATGTTTGGCCCCCACACATCCATTACCCCTACACTCAAGTCAGCTTTTGTGTCGACTCAACAGAAACACGAGAAAACACCTACGGAGAGCAATTTCATTTTTCGCAAAGTCTCTTCTTCTTGTTAAGGCCTCCTCAGCTACTTCGGCGTCTCCGACAAAGACTGTGTTTTTCCCAGGTGTAACAAGAATAAACGAAGTGCCCCATTTTTCATGAACAGAATATTTGCAATAATGTTCCCATGCGGGGATCGTTATCTTAATCCTATCGAAGATGAATTGAGGCAAAACTTTTGATAGATTCGAATATCCGACAGTTGCACAAATGATAAGCCTATAAATGATTATGTTTGAGAAGATGAGGTGACAACAGGAGAACATCAATCACTAACCAGAATGGATTTGCCGAACCCCATAAGCCAAATTTAATAGGCAAGCCGGAACTTTTCGCAGCACGATAATTACTTGGCAGAGCAGAAAGATACCATATTGTGAAAGCTAGAATCAACAATAGTGAGGTCAAGAGAATACCCATTTTTCGATATCTTTCTTGAAGTTTGTTGATGATTGACTGTATCAGATTCTGAGAGGGGTTGCAGTTCATATATATATATGTCGGTTGCAACCACCAACATGTTCAACATAACGTTACTCTGTTGGCACTTGCCTGCATACAGATCTGGACCCTAGTATTTGCGGGACCATAAACCCCCAGTAGTACATCGATAACACAAAACAATTGCTGTACTCCATCGCTAGGAAGCTTCTGGTGGTCTAAGAAGTGACTTCGGTTGCTAACCGATGCAGCTTCTGCAGATTTCAGTGTGCACACTACTTTCGTCGATCTCGTTCGATCTCTGCGGTTCTTAAATGCTGCCATGAAAGCCAAGGCGAGATGAACAACACCAAAAAGGATAGTACCAAAAAACAACCAGAACGTCTAAAGAAATGCCCCAGAAAAGGCAAACAATGGAAGAATTGATTACGGACGTAATCTTGTGAGGCATAAAACTTACAGGGTCGGTTGGGTAAAGTATGGCTAAATACCAAAGATTTATGTGAATTGGCCAATCAAATCTCTTCCTGAGATCAGTCCCAAACCCTCGGTATCGACACACCATTTTGATTATCCAAATTCAGATGTGAGTCATGTGACAATCAATTACCCTTCCTTTTCGCTTGAAATCCGTTTTGATATCGTATTTCAATACATATTCGAAGCAGTCCTTGGAAAGTTGAGAGCCCGATACCATTTTTCAATGTTTGTCTTGGTGTGCGGATTGCGTGAGACAGATGTAAGCGATCTCTTTATAATTGATTTGCTTTCCCCCTCCTTCGTCTTCTTTTCGTCTGACGAGTGAAATTGATGCCGAATAAGTATATTCGAATTTGATAAAAAAATTCAAAAAAATCAGATCGTTACTTTTCTCCCCTTGGAAGACGAGAATCAATCTCCAATCAAACAAAGAACGTATCATAACAAGTTCGAGCATTTTCGTCTACAAACATTGGTTTCTGATGCTAAAAGTGATCGCAAGAGCCTTTTCAACACGCATTGTGTATTTATGGTTAGCTTGAGTTGGATAGTATCGATCTCTCGAGTCTTACAACTCCTCTGTCCAACACTACTATTTTTTCACTGGAGTATCCAAAAAACTTCCTGATGAAATCATCTAGTATACCTTTCTAGAAAATTCCAAGGGGCTAGCATCAATCTTTTAGAAATGTGTGTCATTAATTCAATGCACCATCTCACAGCTTTACTTCGGTTACCCCAATGGCTGTAGCGACCGCGGATTTGGTGATCGCAAATCCGGTGGAGAGAACATTTGTGGTCGAAATGGTACTGCCATTAAAATAGCATGGGATGTGAGGCTCCGTATTGCTGTTGAGCCTGTTGTGACACGTTACATAAGAAATGCCGATTTCAGCACATATAATTTTTGACCCCATTACTTATTTCGGTTCCAATATGTGGTCTCTGAAGATAGCGACTCTTGCTGTTTGGCTGGGATAATATCGATTGGCGATTCTCCTCGGATCGAGTCAACAGTTCTCAGTTGGAAGGTATTTCGTGCCGAAATCGAGGAAGATGCAAAGGGGGAGTGGTATTCATAAAATGTTCCTGTTTTTTCTTCTTACGCTTCTACCAAACGTGAATAAGCTTAGGATGGTAATCTGTTGATAAATATGTGGCACAGCCGACAGACTTGTCCATAATGTTTTAGTCAAGACTACGCAGACTCTTGAGACGAACACTCGTTTGCG
Organism: Botryotinia globosa; assembly: GCA_014898425.1. NCBI lineage: Eukaryota > Fungi > Ascomycota > Leotiomycetes > Helotiales > Sclerotiniaceae > Botryotinia > Botryotinia globosa. Next base: position 831,395 of record RCSZ01000015.1, on the reverse strand, counting down.
GCTTGCCAAATGAGAGAAACTCAAACATTTATTAAGAGCGATAAGATTGTCTAAGAGAATATCTTAGCGTTCCGGTCTCTGTCGCTTGTCTGCTCTTACCCACAGTTGATGCTGTCCCCAAGTTTTGACTCGAAGACCCATGTCGCAATACTTTGGAATCCCTTGAAACCGCCCCTTCCTTTTGTTTTGATATCGACGGCGCAGCTGTTGCGAGTTTCCTCGAGCACAATCCTGTTCTCAAGATACATCGATCGTATCTAGACAGAGAGTACAAGCTTATGGCAAGATGTTAATGCGCCAGCTTTCAGCGACTGCGAACGTTTGAATTGCCCCTAAAAATTGTGATGTGCGATGTTGGATTCGCTTTCACGATAGACCAAATAATGGAATGTTGGGGACCATCCATTGGTGGACTTGTATCTAGTTGTGTCTCCCAGCTGTTATTTCTTCCACGAGGAAATAACAAGCGTAAAAGAGCATTCGGTATTTTTCTTCTCCACATCGCCGCCAAGAAGGATTCAAAATCATCTGTTCTTCAAGAAGTTCATCTTTCATGCCTTTGTGATATGCAGATGACATATTGTATAAGAAAATGTGTACAGCCTGCTCAAAAGCCGCGAAAATAGAAAATAGTGTTTCAACTGGGACCCTAACCTATATCGCATAGACGTTTAGTATGTTTAGTGAAGATGTTGATACCTTTGCTTGGAGATACTGCTGAGACTGAAGGCGTGGGAGGTAGATAGGAGGCCTGAGAGCTTAGTAGTGTTTAAGATAAACATCAAAGAGGATCCCCTGATTATAGTAATTGAAAATGTACTGTATCTCTACTATGGAAACCTCAACGCGAAAATTCGAGGTGTTTCTATATCATTAAGAAGTTTCGGCGAAGTTGAGTATGAAAGCGAAAGACTACAGTGACTAGTACTTGATCACAACCATTCATCTGAATCAAAATATCTCAAAATAAGCTAGAGACTTTGAAACAGGAGGCCGTTCGAGAATTAGGGAGGGAAAGTTAACACTACTACAGTACTTTAAACTTTTTCATGCAGGGTAGGAAACTCCTGTCAATCTATCCATGCCATATGGCTGAGGCAAGCTCCTGTCTATCCAACCAGGGATGATGCACATGCACACCGACGTTCGAATCTGATTCTAGATGTGCAAATGGCCATAGCGGGCGTAAAGCGTACCACATGATCAATCATGATACAGCAAAACCTCTCTATAAGGATATCGGTTTTTGTAGTCTTTTTTAAGAATATAAAGAGATATCTTTATATAGAGGTATCCAATTAATCCTGACATAATAATAATTGACTTCCGATTAATTCCAATCGAATTATATTTTATAATAATTTTATAACAATTTCAATTTTTTTTCTATTTTTATAATATATAATTAAATTCTTTATATAATATTATATTATAATTCAAATCCTAATAATTTTATTGATTTAATAAGAATATATATGATTTTGAGATTGAGAAATATGAGGATATTCTAATAAAGGGGTTTTAAAAAATATAGATTATTTTTAGACTTAAAAAAAATAAGGATAATAGAGGTTATCCTTAGAGGGGGAATCCTTATAGAGAGTTTTGCTGTACAAGTATTCATTTTGTGACCGTGAGTATCTTAGTATGTAACCAAGCTTCATCGACACATATAACCTGATGCTATTTGTGTAGAAATCGATCTCCCAGGAAGGGGAAATATAATCCATCCGAACTCTCTCGTTTCTCACTACCGCTACCTAGTCAATGTATTCGTCTTTAGCAAAATGTGGGATAAAACTTGGGATAAAACTTGGGATATCTGAGCATTATAAAATCGAGCATGGGGAGGTCTCAACCTTCTATGTAATACGATACACGGCACTTGGTTAAGACTCAAGAGAGTCATGTTCATGACTACGAAGGTTGAAAGGGTAATTGATGTAAACCCCACTTTTCGGCGTGTGGCCTTAGTGCCTCACTCTGGTGACTCCTGTTTCGCGCTTACATAACTCATCAGTCTTCGTAAGTTCGTACCCGACATGAGAAAAACTAGCGGCCGCAGTTACGAGACTCCAATGCATTCATTTACTGTACGAAATTACGAAATTACTGTACACTGTACAGTATTTCCAAATTCCAAATTCCATGTTCCATGTTCCATGTTCCATGAAATTTGATGAAATGCACCTGGTGATCACCAGATCGTACCTACCTACTTACATAATCACGTTTCCGAACACTTCTCGTTCTTACTGTACACTGTAGTAGTGTACGCACATTAGAACGGAACTTTCCATTCTTAGTCTTTTCCACATTCCGAGCACTCCAGTCTCCAGGACTTCAGACGGCATTTGTATTCGTCCGAATGAATGCAAAACCCGTCAATGGAGGATACCAACACCATGAGGACACGACAGAGAGAAAAGAATCCTACGTGCCTACATGTGCCTACATATCAGATGATATCGGGGCGCATGGCGATCTCGTGGCATTGCATCGTGGCATGACAACTTACAAGTTCCCCCAAATCTGAGCCACGATCCCCAGATCAAACCATCAAACCATCAAACCATCAAACCATCAAACCGTCAACCTGGAAACCGTCAAACCGTCAAAGCGTTACGAACAATCCAAACTCGGCGTCAAATTTCACGTTACGAACTTACAATCTTTGGGGGCGGACGACGAAACGTCCTTGTATTCTCCGCATAAAAGTGATCGTATAAAAAACCAAGTAGTTTATCCAATGGATCTTGATGTTGACTCTTCGAGCGTCTCTAGTTTCTCTCCGCCAACCAATGAGCATCAGAAATCCTTTGACGGATACGGGACTCGGACTCAGCCTTATGCCGATCCGTAATCACGCACGTAAAAAAAAGTGACATGAACCCCGATCGAGAAATTTGCTACAGCCTACAGTACATTTTTAAACTTTGTTCTCGTGCTAAGTTTCTATTGAGTCTCGAGTCTTGACCCTTTAGATACTTAGGCTACAATGAATCAGATGGAATGGCGCGGATGCATTGGATTCCTGGTTCAGCCTTGGTAGACCGTAGATGGAACGGTGAGTCAATTGTGTTTATATAATATATGTATTGGGGTGCCCCCCTTCGAAAGGTTGGATTACACAAAAGCTCAATCGCATGCTTGTTACATTGAAATATACTCGAAAGACACCGACTACAGTACAACTTTTTCCATCAAGAGTTGAATCATCTTCGTCGCAATGGGAAATACACATTCACATCATCATCAACATGAATCGAGACATGATTCAAATTCTCCATGTCCACACAAACGAACCTCGAGAACAAACTCTGAACATTCAAATCATTCTACATCCACCTCATCCACCTCATCCCCATCAGTATCACGCTCACAATCTCCTCGATCTCCTTCATCGCCGCGAATGTTCTTGGGTTGTCATTCACTCTCATTACATGATTCACATAAGATACGAGAACAGACCATGCAAGAGCCGGAAAAAAGACCTCCGATTAGGATTGGGTATCCTTACTATGAGGACGTTACCATGTTAGCCGGGAAGAAAGAGAAGAGGCATAAGAGGCATAGTTTGAGAGGTAGATGAGATCTTGGTTATGTCAACACTTATCCGGAGCGGGTTACCGAACTGCATCGCTAGATTGATGGAGAAAGGGCGACGGAGAAGGAAATACCCAACGAAGTCTATGAGAAAGGACTATTTTGATATTCGGGAAATGGGAGCACAACGAGACGGAGATTCCCAGGGCAGAGGATTGGAAACGGCGGACGATGTGATGTATTGATACCCAAGTCATTTGTGAATTTATTCGGCGTTCAGTATATCAATAGGGCGTATGACAGGGAGGCATGGGATATGGCATTCTATTTGTACAAACTTGAAACTTGAAGAAATTCAAACAATTATCTAACCAAAACCACTCTGATCTCTGAAGAATGTATCTTCCCTTATCATTGCGAGTATCTTGAGATTAAAACACCATTGCGCCCCACCCATAAAACATGTATGCATCACACCGACCCAACACTCTTTGACCGATAATACCCAGGCCGTTTCTACTCACTCTTAAAACATATCCGAAGGGCCAACAGGGACTTGCAGCAACGCTAACAATGCAGCGGCAATCTCAGGTCCCAGTGCGGCAATAGCCCTAGGATTAAAAGTGATCGTCCAGACATTATTTATCGTGCATCCAGATGCGATAGGAACGCCATCAAACCTGTCGATTAGAAACGTAAACGCATCACCCGCGCCAGTAATCGCTTCAGTAGCATGCCCCCCAAACATATCACGAGCATATTTGATATTAGCTCCTTGAGAGCAAAGCTTGCTGACAACAGCATCTGTATCTTCGACTTTCGAAACCTCATCACCGATCGCCTTGTAGAGAAATATAGGCATCTGTGGGGTCCCATATATACCCATTTGTCCGGTGATGGCCAGGACATCCTTTGCAACATTGGTAAACAGGGTTGATAGTCCATTATCGAGATATAAACCTATGTCTTGACCAAGAAAACTTGCGATGTTGACACCTAAACATTGAGTTGATGCTTTGTAAAATTTAGAAGCTGTTGATGGAACAAGGTTTTTGAGGAGATATTCTTTCAATTCTGGGTAACCATTGGTGAGACCGATAACTCCAGCGGGAATCAAACCGGTGAAGACGCCTTTGTTAGAGGAGAGCATCACAGACGTAATATTCGGTACAAGACCACCCAAAGCAGTTCCCTTGAAGTTAAGCTCTGGTGCGTAGGAAGGTTGAAGTTCTGCTGCCCATTCAGAAGCCAGAGATCCGCCAGAGTAGCCCCACATTTGATACTCGGCTTGAGATGAAATGCTAGTCAAATTCCCAGATGACAGAGCCGCACGAACAGAATCAAGAGTCGCTTGACCAGCTTGTATACCGGAAGTGAAAGCTGATTGAAGACCCTCGTAATCGGGAAGATTGACGATCCACCCTTGATTGAGAGCAGCAATGACCAGCAAGGTCTCAGCCGCACCAGAGCCCCCATTTTTTAAACTTGATCCCAACTGTAATATATAAGATGGTGCACAATTTGGCCACGCAGCGTCCGTCGCCATTTGGTAGGATAGTAACCTCGATGAGTTCGCATTTTTTGGCACAATGATTGTTGTGACTGCTGCTGATGCATCCCCCAAGCTGTCAGTCGTTCTATAGAGAAGTTGATATGCGGCCTTGACTTGGAATGGCATGACTCCTCCAATTGAAAGGTCGCCTATTGATCTGCTGCGTAAAATTGTGCCCGGTTGAGAATTTTCCAGTCCTGTTGGTGGGACATAAAAGGGATCATCTGTGGGAGGTATTGGGAGTGCATTTTGCAAGAGTTGATCACTGGTCGGGACTGCAAATGTGGTGGTAACCCAAAGGAAAATGTACCAAACAGCCGCGAAAATGAACCTCATATTTACAAGCTGTACACCAATAATTCAATCTGAGAGAATAAAAAATGAACAGAACTGTGGCGGCAATTGAAAAGATTGGAAAGCATGGCAAATAGAATACAAAGGTACATGCCGGCAGATTTATATGAGAACTTCATACTCGAGCTCTGGCGTCGCTGATATATATTTAGACACGTGAATACATGTTCTCAGTATCCAGCCTCTGAACACGATTCAAGTGCACACGGGATATGAGTCTTGTGTAGAATTTGCGTGGTACAGATGGACGACCACGTTCCCCTTATACTTTAAACCGAGTTGTTTACTATTAGCAGATCGAACTTCGATCAGATGGAGGACCCTTAACTTTACGGAGAAATTGATCATTGTGTTTAAGGATGTGAAAATCTGGGACAACGAATTGTTAGAAATCTGCAAACTCATCGTTGATTAAAGTTTGCGAGAGGATTGTGATGCGGGCAGGGAGAGGTAAATCCGCACTTGAACAAGTAACTGTATCGGGAATCCAGTCACGTGTGATTAACCTTAAAGAAAGTTAAGCCTTAACGGCAGTCATTTGATTGTCACACAGGGTGCGTCGTGCTGATAATTATTACACAACGCAGGCCTCTTCCAAAGGGCAAAAGGGCGAATTTCTTCAATTTTTGAGATTTTTGGAATTGCTGACTAAGGAAAAATCGATCAAAAAAATTGCCAAGAATTTTTGAGTGAAAAGTGGGACTCATACCTTAGCTACCTCCCCCCCAAAGCACTCTTATTGCTTTTCAAAAGACCTCTCCTCAATGTCCTCATACTTCGGAAGAGGCACTACGCTGAAGCGAAATGACCAAGCTAGCTTTAGTCTTGAGAAAACAAGACGATCAACGTTGATGCCGCATGGAATATAACCAGATTGTTCTTTCTGGGCTACTTCAACGAGGCCAAGAAAAGCTTTTAGGCGGCTCGCTCCCATCGTCCAAACTCATTCTGAACACGATCAGATGATGCCACCTCAATACTTCAACGTAAAAATTGGAAAAAGCCACAGACTAATTCTACTCCATTGTCCAGGTTCAAATTGAACATCAAACTGCCGTTGGCCAGTTCGTGGTGCTTTGGGGTGACTGGATTGCTTCCGCCACGTCAAAGGGATCCTTTTGAGAGTCTTGAAATGACGCCTCTGCCATCATCAATTGAAAATGTCCATATATCCGTATCCCTTTTTGGTATTCGGGAACCCGAAACACAACCTGAAAGTACAATCAATACTAGCTTGATTGTGGGGATTTGGTATTCAACCAATAGGTTCCTTCGAGCCATACTACATTCAACTTGGAGCCGTATTAACCTTGATTTCATTTCCGCCGAGACAATATCTTACAAGCCTTGAAGAAAAAACTCCATTCTACAACGAAACTTCGAAAGGGATGAGTGGGATGGGATGACCTTGATCATGTCAATGTCTTAGGTGTTTTTGCAATGTCACCCTGCACGGTTCATTTCAGCTGGCCTTTAGAATGATGATCATCACTGTGGCTGGCCAGAGTTATTGGCATGGCTTTCCAAGCAAGCGCTGGATGTGGATTGAATGCAATTCTACTTTGTACATATAAATTTCTTTTCTTACTCACAATGGCAGGAGGGTAATTTTTTGGTCAATTGATTCCCGGTTCTCCATCATGCTGTCTATAATCATTCATCTGCTATTTACAATAGCTTCTGCTGCTGTTCTCTCGGACAGACAGACGTTAACAGGTAGTGATGTTTGTCAGCAAATAAGCGGAAACATTACCGGCGAGGTCTACTTCCCCTTGAGTTTGGAACTCAATTTTAAGAAAGATATTGAGCATTATATGTCATCCAGTGTATGTTTTGACCCACTTATTAATTCCTGCTAGAAGAACTTTCTTTTATCTTCTTCTCATTGAAGGGACTGGAGAAGAAACGGGATTAAGGGGTTGCGAATGCTGATTATATTCTCCATATAGACACAGATACCAATGTGCGTTGTTGAAGTTGCTAGCGATGCAGATGTTTCTACCGTCATTAAGATCATAGGATCTAGAAGAACTCCCTGGGGAGTGAAATCCGGTGGACATGCGTCGAATCCTGGATTCTCTAGTACTCCTGGAATCTTCATCTCTCTAGCGAGACTGACTCAGGTTACACTTTCTGAGGACCAAAGTACAGTTGAGTTAGGTACCGGAAACGTAGGTTACTCTGTCAAGGCTCTGCTTGTGTTCATAAACATTGACAAATAAAACAGCATTGGACTGATGTTTACACGACCCTTGAAGGAACGGGTGTTAACGTTGTTGGGGGACGTGTCGTTGGTCCTGGTGTCGGGGGCTTCAGTCTTGGAGGGGGCTATTCCTGGTTGACAGATCAATACGGTTTGACTTGCGACACGATTATCTCCTACAATCTTGTTCTTCCTAATGGCACCATAACCAAAGTCGATTCTTCGAATCCTGATCTCTTCTTCGCCCTTAAAGGTGGTTTAAATCGATTCGGCATCGTCACGAGTATTGTTTTTAAAACAGTTCCACAACAGAACATGGTATATGGCGGAATTCAGATATATGGGATTGATGCAATTCCTGGTCTTATCAATGCCACGAATACTTTTCAACAAGAGAATACAGATGACAAAGCCCAGGTGATTCTCACTATTAATGGTGGTTTGGTCCCGAATGCCATCCTTATTTCATTCTACGATGGTCCAACTCGACCTGCAGCGTTCGATCCTTTCAACAATGTTGGCACCATTCCACTGATATCTAATGTCGAACCTCAATCTTTCGCATCATTTGCTAAAGCCACTCCGTCCAATCTCCAAGCCGGATATAGAGGAGCCTTTCATACCATGATGACTACCAGTCTTACAGTCGGTTTTATGCAAGCAGTCTATAACGAATCTAGTTTTTACGGAGCGCTCGCTATCCTCCATAGTGGAACGTTCATCTCTTACGACATTGAGCCTTTTACCGACTACGGCAAATACGCCACCGAATCTGCGTTTCCTCACGACAGCTCCCCACTGCCATTAAATCTCTATTTTGCTTGGACTTTGGCGACCAAAGATGCATTCTGGAGAGGGATTATGCAACAGAGCATAGATCATCTAACTGAGGTTGCTAAAAGGGAGGGCATTCATTCCGAAGATCAATATGCATATCCGAACTACGCTTTGAGCACTTATGGCGGTGCTCAGCTTTATGGACCAACGAATGCAGCGAGATTAAGAGCAATTCAGACAAAGTATGATCCAAATGGAGTCATGCTTCTTGCTGGTGGGTTCAATATCTAGACGTATATGATGTTTGTCCATGATAGTGAAGGAAGAATATAAGTAATTTTTATTGGATTAAGAGCATGAAGTTGGTAGCATTTAATAATTGATGTTGCCTCATTTCGAGATGATAATAGAAGATTGAAACATCGAGTTCTTGAAAAGCCTGAGTTTGTTGAACATCCGTTTGGAATTATGTTGAACGCCATACAGCAAGTGGCACGCAGGTCCATTTTGTCGTGCCACATCACCAAAAATCAATTCATATTGTGAGTGTATAAAATTAATCCTGATTATGTCGAGTGAACACTGTGGAATAACTATGCAATGGAGTTTTAACACTTTCGAAGCCAATAATCGAAAATCTTGAATTTTGATCTGGTATTCAACTTCTCTTTGTTGTCCTCGGTGTAAGTAGTGTAAACGAATTGCATTGATGGGAATCGGTACAGTATATTCGTTTTTTAATCAACTGCATATGATATCGAGGAGACAACGAGATGTTTCATGTACTTAGCCTCAATTATATCTGATAACATACCTAAAATTGGTGATTTCAAAGATCTTCTATTTACACAAATTTTGGTTGTCTACGACTGTAGCCTCTCGTCACAGACGAAAATCAAGCTCCAAAACCATCAACCAATCAAAAGAAAGCCCATCGTAATCCTTACCGAACCACCTCAAATTTCAATTCCACTCCGAATCCACCCTAATACTCAATTGTATCCCACACCACCACCACTCTACCTCTCCTCTCCATCTCAACACACCACACAACACACGCCGACGATGGCATCATTATTCACATCCCGCGCACTCCTGCGCAGTGCCCCTCGCACATTCTCTGCCGCAACTCCCGCCATCCGCGCCCTCTCTTCCACACCAGTTCGTCCCGATGCCTCCGCTTCCACCACGGATAGATTCAGCAACATTCCAGATTTCAGCAAATACAGAAGTAAGAAGAGTGGTGGAAGTAATTTGGTTTATCAATACTTTATGGTGGGAGCCATGGGTGCTTTGACAGCCGCGGGGGCAAAGGCTACTGTTCAAGGTTTGTCTTTTTTCCTCCATTTGGATATGGGATAGAATTTCAGGTCTGCGAAACGGAAGAGTGTCGAATACTGGCAAGGATATTATGACCGACTAGAGAACCGGAGAATATGCTATAAAATGCAATTGAAGGAATTGCACCTACTGGACCTATGGACTGACGATGTACTTTAAACAGACTTTCTCGTCAACATGTCCGCATCCGCAGATGTTTTGGCCATGGCCAAGGTTGAGGTAGATTTGAATGCTATTCCTGAGGGCAAGAACGTACGTTCATTATTACACCTACCTCTTCCGACATGATCAAGAACAAATTCCTGACATGAATACACAAAATAGGTCATTATCAAGTGGCGTGGAAAGCCTGTCTTCATCAGACACAGAACTGCCGATGAGATCAAGGAGGCCGAGAACGTCAAAGTCGAGACTTTGAGAGATCCACAATCCGACGCAGACCGTGTCAAGAAGCCAGAATGGTTGGTTATGGTTGGTATGTATTACATTTTCTCCAATCCACACGGTCTAGTCGATGCAAGATATTAATGGAGAATCAAACAGGTGTCTGCACACATCTTGGATGCGTCCCAATTGGTGAAGCTGGTGATTTCGGAGGATGGTTCTGCCCATGTCACGGTTCCCACTACGATATTTCCGGCCGTATAAGAAAGGGACCTGCTCCATTGAACTTGGAGGTTCCAGAATATGATTTCGCTGAAGAATCTTCTTTGGTCATTGGTTAAATTAGAGGATCGAGTGGAGAGCGATTTTGTAGTTGTATAAACTTGGAGGAGTGTGGATGGACGGAAGAGTGGAAGATAGATGAAACAACGTTTTTATTTTGAACGAGAGAGAATGATAGACCTTGATCTGGAAGCGTCATGGCTTTGTAGAAGGGGTGGTGGAATGGCCTTTGTACAAAAGATCGGATAAATGATATCGCTTCGAAAAGTTTCAAATTTTGGATTTAACCACTATGTTTATGATTATATTGTATATGGGATAAAAGTGTCCCAAGTGATATACCTATGAATTTGATACGTAGCAATGGTTGATCGGGAAGGTCAAAAATTCACAACTGGGAAACAGGCAAGTTACAGGTAAATGCTTTCTTTTGATTCACATTATCATATCCCGTAATATTACATCTCCTTCATATGTAGGTCATTTCTTCATCTAAAGCCATCAATCATCAATGTCCATGTCCATCATCCTCTCTCTGTTCCGGATCCAGCTTGATCAAGGTATCTATCCTCATGATGGAAATACAAGCTTCAACCGCCGACTTCAATTGTCGAATCTTGCTCATACTTGGCTCCAAAACACCAGCCTTAATCTCATCCACTACTTTACCCTTCAACAAATCCAATCCGTAGTTCTTGTAGTTCTTCTTCTTGGCAATAGTCTTTTCATCTTCGTTAGCATCGCCATCCTTAATACGTTGCGATAGAGCGTGTCGGGAACGGAGCTGAGCAACCAATTCAGATGAATCTTTAGCAGCGTTGACAGCGAGGGTTTTGGGGATAACGAGGAGAGCCTGAGCAAATTCGCCAATGGCAAGTTGCTCTCTTGAGCCAACAGTACCGGCAAATTCTTCCAAATAGATGTGGAGTGCAGTCTCACATGCACCACCTCCTGGAACGATACTTCCGCTCTCTAAAGTTCGCTTAACAGCGCATAGAGAATCGTGAACGGATCTCTCCATCTCGTCAAGTTGATAATCGTTGGGTCCTCTAAGAATGATGGATGCAGAGGTGTGAACTTTGGTACCCTTGACCAAGATACATTCATCGTCGGAAATTCTCTCCTGAACAACTTCTTCGGCATGTCCTAATGAAGATGCCTCGAATTTCTCATCACCGTTCAAATCAGACAATGAGCTGATCAAGGTAGCACCGGTTGCCTTTGCTATTCTTCTCAAGTCCTCCTTCTTACATCTTCGGACAGCCATGGCACCCTTCTCAATGAAAAGTTTCAGGCACATATCGTCAATACCCTTTGTCGTCATAACCACATTTGCTCCAGCCTTGAGGATCATATCGATTCGATCCATAACAATTCCAGCCTCTCTCTTACGGATTTCTTCTAATTGTGTTGGATCGTCGATTGTAATGTTGACACCGAGCTTCATTCTCTCCTTCTGTAAGTTGATATCTAAAATAGCAATCTTGGCATCCGTAATTCTGGTCTTCATTGCTTGTGATGCAACTGTACAGTTCAAAGCATAACCCTTGACCAAAATAGACTCCAAAGCTCCTTTACCGTGTGCTTTTAAAATGTTGACAGCCTTGACGGGGTATTTAACTTCCTGTCGGGTATTTGTTGATTTGACTGCCTGCATAGCGTCTACCACCATGTTTGCAAAGAAATCGGAATCTGATCCAATAATCTTACTCGACATGGAAGTTTTGGCGATACTGATCAGAGAGTCCCGGCCCAACTGGTCCACCTTGACACTGATGTTCTCGTGCATGTACTTGACAGCTTCACGGAGTGCTAAGCGGTAACCAGTGATGATTGTGGTAGGATGTATACGGTTCTTCATAAGTTCATTGGCTCTTCGGAGAAGCTCTGCTGCAATAATAACCACAGATGTTGTTCCATCTCCAACTTCTTTATCTTGTTGCTGTGCCAAGTCGACTAAGATCTTGCCGGCTGGATGTTCGACATCTAATAAACTCAGAATAGTTGCGCCATCGTTTGTGACTGTAACGTCCTGTCTGAAATCAGTATTTGGTGGGGTTCTTTTGGAGAGGACAAGCATACTCCTATATCATCTACCATCATTTTGTCCAAACCACTTGGACCAAATGAGCTTTTGACAACATTGGCAATAGCCTGGGTTGCAAGAACTATGAACAGGATTAATTTACATCTTTTTCGTGAACATTTTAGCTCATACCATTTTGATCCCGAATATCTTGTCCACTGATCTTTTGGCCGCCGAGGACTACTTGTGATTAGCATTTTTACCAGCAAAATTTCCAAGTGCAAACATACACAAAGTTCCAGCATTTCTAGGTTGTTCAAAAAGGGACCCCATATTGTTGATATTCTTAAAATGGCGGAAACTTTTCTGGTAATATTTCTTCTTCGTCGTCGCGAGAGAAAAGGGACGCGAGAGCTTTCCACGCTAATATTTTTAAGCATTTGGCCTTGAAAATTAAGGCAAGAGCTCAGCCTCGTCGAAATACTTAGTGGGGCCGACCAGGCCAGGGGAAAGTCCACTAATAAATCGCAAGCCTGAATAAATCCTTGTCGCTTAAATTTTAGGGCGGGGGAATAGTTGAAGGGAGTCAATGAATCAGTCACTCGTTCAATAAACAAGAGCAACTCTCTTCCTTCACACTTTTCACCACCAACAACCAACATAATCATGGCGGACTCCAATACTCCAGAAGTTGCGCAAGAAGGGCCATCTAAAAGTGCCTTGAAAAAAGCCGCCAAGGAAGCAAAAATGGCTGCAGATAAAGCCGCGAAAGCTGCTAAGAATGCTGCGCTTCCTGTAGTGGGGGGTAAGAAAACAGATGATATTATTGGTATTACTGTCAAGAAATCCGAAGACTTCTCACAATGGTATCAAGAGGTTGTTTTGAAGGCGGAGATGATCGAGTATTACAATGAAATCTCCGGGTTCTTTATATTACGTCCTCAATCTATGTTTATCTGGAACCAAATTCGAAATTGGTTTCAAGCAAAAATCGAGACACTTGATGTAGAGGAGGCTAGTTTCCCCATGTTCTTGTCTTCAAAGTCATTGGAGAAAGAGAAGGATCACGTCGAGGGTTTTGCTCCTGAGCTTGCTTGGGTCACCAAGGCGTAAGTTTCCCTATCTTGTTCTCCCCTACCCCGCTATACTAACTTTGATAAAGTGGTGATAAAGATCTCGAAGTTCCTGTTGCAGTCCGTCCTACCTCAGAAGCTGTTATGTACCCATACTACTCGAAATGGATCCGAAGTCATCGAGACCTTCCTTTACGATTGAACCAGTGGAACAGTGTCGTTCGTTGGGAAGCCAAACAAACAACTCCATTCTTGAGAGCTAGGGAATTCTTATGGCAGGAAGGACATACCGCACATCTTACAGAAGAACTCGCCGGGGAGGAAGTTCTTCAGATCCTCGAGTTTTACGCTGGTGTTTATGAGCAACTATTGGCAGTTCCAGTTGTCCGTGGTCGCAAAACCGAGAAGGAAAAGTTCGCAGGAGGATACTATACCACAACAGTTGAAGGTTATATTCCCTCCAACGGGCGCGGTATTCAAGGTGCTACTTCTCACTGCCTTGGTCAAAATTTCAGTAAGATGTTCGATATTACTGTCGAGGATCCAACTCCAAAGAACGGAGAAAAGGCTGGCCATCTTCACGTCTGGCAAAATTCTTGGGGTCTTTCCACTCGTGTTATCGGTGTCATGGTCATGATTCACGGTGATGACAAAGGACTTGTTCTCCCACCCCGAATCGCAAAACTCCAGGCCGTTATCGTCCCAGTCGGAATTACAAATAAAACCACTCCCGAAGAAAAGGCCAAGAGGTACGATGAACTACAAAATATTAAGGACACTCTCAAGAAAGCTGGTGTTCGCGCCGATTACGATATCCGTGATGGATATACTCCAGCTTGGAAATTTAACGATTGGGAATTGAAGGGTGTTCCTCTCCGTCTTGAATACGGCCCAAGAGATGCTGCCCAAGAGGTTGTCTCTTACGCCCGTCGTGATACCGGTGAGAAAGGCACAATTGCGATCGCAAACCTCTCGACTGAAGTTCCTGCTCTCCTCGAAACCATCCAAAGCTCTCTCTACACAAAGGCCGAAGCAGCATTTAAAGCTCACAGACTTGTCATCAACAACTGGAGCGAAGTTGTCCCTGCGCTTGATGCCAAGAATGTCGTTCTTATTCCATCCTGCTTGGGCGAGAAGTGCGAAGATAAGATTAAGGACTTGACCAAGGGAGGTGCTAGTGAAGAAGTTGGACCTGATGGAAAGAAGGTACCAACAATGGGAATGAAGAGTTTGTGTATTCCATTTGAGCAACCAGAAGGTCTCGTCAAGGGTGAAACCAAATGCTTGAACCCAGAGTGTGGAGCTTTGGCAGAGAAATATTGTATGTACGGAAGAAGTTACTAGATTTTTTGCGTAGGAATGGGATTGAGGAGTTTGGAGGCAAAGAAAAGATCGAAGGCATGGATGGACGGAAGAAATATGATGGATGAATGATGATCAAGATGAATACGTCAACCTGAGTTCAATGATTAGATAGCGAAAAAGCGCTTATTACAATTTGTTTTCCTAGGTTTAGAGCGTTTAGCTGCTTCTCGATACAGTGCAAGAAAGAAAAAAAGAAATTAAAAAGAATACCCGCATGATATCTCTCTCACGGCGCATTTTAATTTCCATAACCGAGTTGCATCTCATTTACATAGCACACCTATTCAAAATGTAGAATAGGAGTTCATTGTATTAGTATTTAAAACACGAGTTTCTTGATTGATTAATGATGGGAATATCTTTCCATTATCCTCACTCCTCTATAGAAATCCAAATCCACAAACCACGATTTCTATTTCCCCTCCCCTCCCCTTTTCTTTCCCCTTTTCTTTCCCCTCCTCTTGACTCTCAACTCTCAAGCGAACCAACCCCCCTAATCATCATCATCATCATCATCATCATTACAATAATATAATAAAACACAAATATAAATCCCCCCTCTTCCTCCCCTTATATATACTATCTCCAAAGCTCTTCTCAAAAACCAACTAACTTTCATCCCCAGAATTTAATTATTATCACCTAGTCACCTATTTTCACGTTATATTATATCATATTATATCACATATATATCTAATCTAATCTTCCCTCTTTAATAAGTTCAATTCATTATTCCTATTATTCCCATAACTCTCACCCCTCCATCATTTTACCTTTCATAATAACAACAATAAGAATAACAACAACAACAACAATAAAACTAAACCAACAATTTCAATCCCCCAATATATAAACGTATAGTCATATTCATACTCGCACCTAATCCCCTACACCTACAACATCAAGAAAATCAAGAAAATGACATACCTACATACTATAAATACTCAAGGGAACTGAGTGAAGTGAATGAACTGAACTGAATCCATAATTATCTATTCATCTGTTGTATTGTACTATATTTTAATGTTTTTTATTATCTATGTATCTTAAGTTTAATTTCCCCCAACCTTCCCCTTCCCCTTCCAACCCCATTTTCTCTCCAGCTCTCATCTTCATTTTCATTTTCATTCTCATCGTCATCGTCATCGTCATACTCATACTAATGCACTCGCCCCATCACATACTCACATACAGTAATGCTTTTCAATCGAATCAACCAATCAATCGTCATATATCATGCAATCCATCCATTAATTCATTCATTATCAATGGTTCATTATCGATGCGTTCACTTTCTTTCATACCATTATTCATCCACCCACCATATTTATCCATTGATCCAAACCAATCACCTTCTACTCCCCTCTACTCCCTCTACTCCCTCACTCTTCTCCTTTTGTTCCCGCTCTCCTCCACTAAAAACGTTCTAAGTCCGTCCTAATAGTTTCCCTAATGTAGGTCCTATATCTGACATGATTTGGTTTACAGAAAGCCGAGCCCCTTACCAAAAATGTGAGTTTCATAGCGTCTATGGCGACAAGAAAATCAGTGGCCAAGGTACTCGATCCGCTCAAACAAAATCAGCAGAGTAAGAGAAACCGCGGAACTCTTCTTGCATAGCTTGAGACAAAACTGTAGATATTATTAGTCAAAAGTTTTCCATAAAGATGTAAAGTAAACATACCAGACTGCACTGGTGTCAAAACAGGTGTGACACTAGTGAATTCGGAATCGAAATTGCTAGTATCGGTAGCATTGGTGATAGAAGGTTGGAAGGGTGGTGGAATTCTCTTGTGGTAAACATCATCCCAATTAATGCTTCTGAAGAATGGTTGACTCATAATCTCTTGTGCATCAGTGGGTCCACTTCCCAGTCTTTGTTCAGGTTCGCGTGTCAATAATTTTTGTAATATCGATACTGAATCACGGGGCATGTGAATTGGGTATAAAGGTTCATCCGCAAGAATGGCATCGTAAATCTCGTCTTCATCCTCTCCCCTGAAGGGTGATTGTTGAAGGAGCATTTGGTAAATGAGAACACCAAATGCCCACCAATCGACTGCTCGACCGTACTTTTTGTCTAGCAAAATCTGATCCACAGTTAGCGTTGTACGATATTAGCCATGGGATAAACTTACCTCTGGGGCCATGAATTCAGGGGTACCACAGAAAGTGCTCGTAGTCGAACCATACCACATCTCTTCCTTACAGAGACCATAATCGGCAATTTTGATGTGGCCATCAAGTGTCAATAGAATATTGTCCAACTTCAAATCACGATAAATGACACCATTTTCGTGGAAGTATTTCAAAGCTAAGCAGACCTCAGCAGCATAAAATCTATGATTGTTAATGGATGGTTTTCAAGAAAGGATAACAAATGACTTACTGTGCACGCTTCGTTCCGAATTGTCCTCGTTGAATGTGCAACATAAGATCACCGCCACTGATGTACTCCATAACGAAATATACTCTGGTTTCTGTTTGGAAACAGGCATGGAGAGTCAACAAGAAAGGATGACGTTCCTTGTTTGCGATCAAGAACACTCTCTTCTCAGACCTAGTACTTTCGACTTCGTCATTCTCAATGATGAACTCCTTTTTCAAAACTTTAATGGCATAAAGTTGCTTAGTTTGCTTGGTCTCAGCAAGCATGACCTTACCGAAATTACCCTTACCCAGAACCGCAAGAAAGTTGAAATGATCAAGACCAATACGACGTCCAGTGCCAGGTTCGTTTGCTGCAGGAACTTGCTTTCGTTGTTGCCCTTGAGGTACGACTTGTTGTGAACCAGGTTGTGCAGGTGGTGGAATCTCGGGAGGAGGTCCTTGTGATGGAGGCGCAAACATTGTTGCAGATGGAGGAGGAGGTGGGAGTGGCGAATGTTGTAATTGGGGCATTGGCTGAGAATAACCACTGTCAACATTTGCATATGCGGCAGGGTTATAAGCTGGCTGTGTAGGCATTTGCGCCGAGGCATTTGCACCATATGGAGTAGCCTCAGAATGCTTATCGGGTGCATTGCCAGTCGCGCCTCGCTGAGTTCCAACTTGGTAGGTATAATCGGTGGAAGCTCGGGAATATTGGTCTTTTGGAGGTATCGGTTGCCTACCCCCCATTGCAGCAGTTGCAGCAGCAGCGGCAGCTGTAGCACTTGATGATGTGGATGTTCGATCAGGTCCTGCTGGTCGTTGTTGTGGTGAACTTGGTGTATACATTGCCTGTGCGGCTTGAGTAGCTTCGCTAGAGCTAGGTGCCCCATAAGATTTTGCTCTAGGAGGTCGTTGTGATTCAGGTGATCCATAAGAGTTACGATCAGTCGGTGTTCCTTCCGTTTCTGGCTTTTTCTCTCTCAGCGTTTTCTCGCTCATGGGAACAGGTGTCGTCAGTCGTCGTTTTTGGCTTCTAATACCATCAAGAATGGCATTCGCGACCGCCATGGACATACCACAGAAATCTGGAACAAGATGTACACAGTGTGCATGGCATGTAAGGGAACATTCTACTCTTGTTAGTTAAACGAGACTTCGCTTTCGTGTAAAAGTACTTACCTGTGCACTTGCGACAATTCTTCTTTCCAAATGGTAAAACATATCCACAATGACAACACCAGTTGGCGCTCATATTGTTGAACTTCTCGAAACGATGTGGAATACGATGATTGATCTTTTCTTCGTCTGGATCGGTTTCCGCATTGGATTTGCTGATACATTTCGTAACGACTTGTGAGAAACACTTCGTATGACAAGTATATTTGCAGTCCTCACACTGCATACCAGCAGTATATGTAAGGAAGTCTCCACAGAGCGCACATCGCATGATGTTGTAAAATTGTTGCGAGATGAACTTGTGCCCATACATCTCGTGCACTTCTTCCTTTCTTTGACGAATGGCACCTTTTCGACCAAGGGCAAGGTCAAATGGTCTTCGATCTTTAGTTTGTTTCGTGAACGAGATATTGAGATTTACGGCACCGCTAGGTTCAAGGGCAAACCATGCATCGATCGGTTGTGGTGCTACCACTGTGTTTCCCGGCCCTCCAAATTCGTTTGCTCCGGCTGGTTGCGCTCCGGTTCCCGCGCTACCTGGCGGTGGTCCAAATTGACTTGCGCCAGTCATTGGAAATTGTGCTGGTGGGGCGCCGCCACTAGCCATGCGGTCCGCAGAAACCCATCCGGAGTTATTGATCTCGGCCTCGATTCTCTTCCTTCTCATTTCTTCGACAATGTCAGATATTCGGACCCACAATAAACCAATAGGTAATGCTTGATCGCCAGCTTTGTCGTAAACCGTAAGCTCAATTTCGTTTGCCTTGTCTACATAAATGTTGTGAATTTCATTCTCCCATTTATCAGTTCGGGTGTTTTTCGTTCGTGCAACAACGTTATCTTCTACCTTCACGGCGATAGAAGTTTCCGGACCTCTTGTAAATCTACTGGTTGTTGCATGATCAACATCCTTAACTGCTTGAATGCGGAGAACAAGTTGACCTGTCAAAGGCTTGCGCATATTAGGGGTATTGATACTATCATCTGTTGAAACCTGTTAGCTCGCGAAGTTGGCCAAAAGACACGTTTGAGATCCTACCGTCTGGAGCATCCGCTGAGCTCTCCATATCTATATGTAAATCTTCGTAACCTTTCAAAGCCTGCTTGAGGATCTGAATCTTTTGATTACTTTCAACTCGGCGAGCAGCAGCATCCGCTTTACTCTTCCTATCGCCCTCCATTTGATACAATTGAACCATCTTCTCGATACCCTTCAAATATTGTTTCTCGACATTAAGCTTAAACTCCAATTGTGAAAGCATGAGTTGAATGCGGGGTCCTAGATAAGGGGTATCATACTTGATGAGATCTGAATTGCACAGTCATTATTTGTCCATCAATGATAGGATGTATAAAAGTAACCTACCAAGCTTGGTATAATTAGGACGTGATCTAGGCATGCCAGAACCTGGTGCAGGAGGCGCAAAAGGATTCCTCGGTGGCATCATATCACCATGACCACCAATCTGGCTATATTCCTGATCACCATATCCGGCTTGATCCCCCGTCTCGATGGGATTTCCTCTGGCATCCTTGGGCGGCGGGGTTGGCGGCGGAGCGGCTCTATCCTCACGCAGACCGCTACTGGGCGGGCGACCAGCACTACTCCCCGCACTACCCGTTCGACCTTCTGTTCGTAGCTGTAATTCTTTCATGCGCTCCTCTAGGTATGAAATATTTCGACGACCATCGCGCATTTGGATATCTATCCTAGCTCTGACTTGCTCATTCTGAGTCTGCTGCCTCATTTGATTCGCGGCATTGAGGAGAGCACGTTCGCGCTGGATCTTTTTGTAGACGGAGCTAAGAGCCTCCTCATCGTTGCTATTCATGATTACGGCTTGGTCCTCTGCCGTCCTTCAACAAAATGACTCTGCGTAGATAGGAAGAATGAATTCTGGGCGAAGAGTTTCAACGTTTGCCCGATTTTTAATATGGTAAGGTTTGTGATGGTCGAGGTGGAGATGGAGTAGGTGGGGTTTTACTATCCGGGCATGGGCTGGGATTTGTTTGTTGACGCCCGATGTTGCTGTTGGAAAAAGGTAATCTTGGCAAGGCGAAGAAGGGGTGGAAGGCTGGAAGCAAGTACCGTTATGTAAGAGATAGATAAATACAAAGCTTAGGATCTAAAAGCTCTTCTGCTTTGAGTTGGCTTGTTGCATGAAAAGACTTGTTTTTTCTTATGTCTTTATCTTTATCTGTATGTTTCTTGTGTGTATCAATTCCGCAAGACTTCTTTTCGTACGGTGTTTCGAGATATGTATGGTGATTTGATTGGAGAGTTGAATGTATGTATGATGGTAGTATGGTGGCATGTATTTGATAACACCGGTATTGATATGGAGGAAGGGTTGGAAGTTGTGGATGGAGATGAAGATGAAGATGGAGATGGAGATGGAGATGGAGATGGAGATGGAGATGGAGATGGAGATGTTTGTTGATATCAATTAACTTTGGTTGGAACTTTAAGTTTCCCCCAATCACCCCGTTGCCTATGTCTTTGATAGCTGGAGGTACCAAGTACTCCTAGACTCGTCCGACCTTGCTGTGCTTCAGGTAACGTTAGTATCGATTTCCAAGTGAGTGCATCAAGGTTACTTTGTTTATTTTGCTCGGCCACCATATGCTAGATTCCAAGGTTGCAGGTGCTTGATGACGGGTCGGAAGGAAGGATAAAGAAAAGTTACTTTATGCCGATATACGTTTCATCAGTCACGACAGCAGGTGAACAGATAGAGCTGATTACCGGTATCTATATGAATATCAATCATATCAAACCACTTCCACCTACCTATCTATCATCAAGGCCAATTGCTATCTACTACTATCCACCATCCACTATCCACATACAACTACAACAATAACATATAGCTGATCGATCTTCTCAATGTATACTTATTACTTGCTCAGATGAATATCAAACGATTGATTCTACCCGTGACAATCCATCCGCAAACAAGAGGGGAAAATGCAACGGGTGATGTCCGTGCCACTACTCCTATCAATTTAGGGAATTTAGGGAATCTAGGGATTCTAGGGTAATCATCGACATTCTAGTTCAGGGGCTTAGCTTGGAAGAAACACGACCGACGGTATATACGAACGGGAGATAGATAATGAATATCGCTCAATGTCTATATCGTAGAATCGATTTTTTGCGGAATATATAACAACACAGAGATATCAGACTCGGATCAAGACGGGGCGATCAACTAGAGCGAGCTTTCACTCCATACTTCTAAATTGGTATCAATTATCTCTCTATATCTTCTATCTATCTCTTACGACTTGTATTGTTGCTTCAATAACTTTGCTATCGTTGTCAATTGGATATTGCTCGTTCCCTCGTAAATAGAACCAATCATCGAATCTCTCCACATCTTTTCCGCAATTCCTTCACGAACAAATCCCATTCCTATTATCAAAATTTAGTATGGAGCGAGAACCAGAAACGTGAGATGTTTAACTTACCACCCATCCATTGAACCGCCAACCCACTCACACGTTGAGCGACCTGCGAAGCAAAAAGCTTGGCCATGGCTGCATCCTGAACAAAGTTCTCACCCGCTTCCTTCTTGCGTGCAGCGTTGTAAACTAGAGCGCGAGCGGCGGCAATTTCTGTATAAGATTGTGCGATTTGATGTTGCATACCCTGGAAATCTCCGACTAATTGTCCAAATTGTTTTCGGTCATTCCATACGTATCTGTTCAAGTTTATTAGCCGTTGAGAAACCCTCAAAAAATATATAATCGTGCGTACTTAGTAGCGTTTTCGAATGCTCCCAAAGCGAGTCCGGTCATCTGTGCGGCAATTCCAATACGGCCTTCATTCAAAAGGGCAATGGCATATTTGTATCCTTGTCCCTCTTCTCCCAAGAGATTTTCTCTGGGAATTTCCACATCATCAAAGTTGAGAACACAAGTGCTGCTGGCCTTGATACCAAGCTTCTTTTCCTTCTTAGCAATAGAGAAACCCTTCATGCCCTTCTCGACAACGAAAGCGGAGATTCCCTTGTAGCCTTTACTATGATCAAGGTTTGCAAAAACAATGAAGAATTCTGCTTCCATAGAATTGGTGATCCACATCTTGCTTCCAGAAATCGTATATCCTGAATCTGTTTTGGTAGCTTTTGTGGCAAGCGCGAAAGCATCGGATCCAGATACTGGTTCGGACAAACAAAATGATCCAACAGTATTTGTAGCCAATTTTGGTAACCACTTGTTCTTCAACTCCTTACTGGCATATTTGATAACCGCAGTGTTGACCAAAGTGTTATGCACATCCACCAACACACTCACACTTGGATCGACTCTTGCCAACTCCTCAATTCCCACAATCGCTGCCGTAAAGTTCATTCCTGCACCACCATACTCTTCAGGTATTTCGACTCCCATAAGTCCTTGTTCAAATAACTGTTCCACGACCGCAGGGTCCATACTCTCAGCCTCATCCATATCTCGTACTTTTGGCGCGATGATATCGTTCGCAAATTTAGAAACAGATTCCGACATGGCCAATTCAATTTCAGATAGATGTGTTATAGGAGTTGGAGGAATCTCGGTTATGTCGACGGGATCTGAACGAAGGCGAGAGGTGGCGGAAAGAGGACGGGCACTGCACTGATGTTAGACTGAAAGGAATGATGGGTAACAAAATGAGAAGACACATACTGTTGATATATTCTACTCTGTCTAGTAAGTCTGATTGCAGGTCTTGCAGCAGATGCTGATGTACCAGCTCTTCTTACCACCGGTGCTAAAGCTTTAACAATTGAGGCCATTTTTCTTTCTTCCTTTATTACGTCAAATGAGTATTGAAAGGTAGCAAAATATTTTGTGAGAGTTTTCGAGAGAACGGCAAGAGCTTTTATAAGTCAAAAAGCAATGGCTAAGTATTCTAAAGGAGAGGCAATTACGCTTCGTGAAACTTATTAGTCGTTGGTGTTCACGGAGGAAGGAAACAGCTCGGCTTAAAATATCCTCGGTTGTTGAGCCGGTGGGCTTGGCAAGCGATGCATTCCCCAGATTCACAAATTTCGTATCACCGAAAGCATCACCGAAAGCATCGCTCATCTATTTGATGATGCGAACACAATTGATAAACTCGTGACTCGTTTCGATAATCATCGGAGTTTGTACGGAATAAAACTCTAGCAATCGAAAACACACCTCCGTTCACATCAATCTTCGGGGTTTTCAGTGCCTTCACGCACGACCATAGCTATGACCTTTAACCAATTAACACATGCAAAATGCGGGGTGACTAGGTAACTTAAACCACCCCACTGCACTCTTTCTGCTGTCGACGACCCGACTACTATCCGATCTGTATCCGATCCGTATCCGATGCGTATTCGTTTCATTGTAGTTTATTGCACTTTTGAGAGACATGAATCTTCAGAATAATCAGCCACCGACGTTCAAGTAAAGTTAACCTTGGAATGCATTGAAGTCTCGTATACGAGTTGTAAATAGGAATTGAAGTTGTATGTATTCTTCCCGTTGTAAGCTATGATAAACTAGCCGAAAATTACTGTAATTTTTGGCGGTCCTTCTGAAATTTCAATATCAAACAACAATTTCAATCAATAAATTTCAAAAATCCCAATGCAAACGAGAAAGCAAATCTTTCATATTGACGCCATGGTCCCTCCATATACACCTGCCAGCCATGTCCCAACGTCTTGGTATCAAGTAAAACGCCATGGCACTTCCGCTCAGTACCGAAAATCCACCTAGATATGTAATCAAATTCAAAGCGCATTTCATTTTCATATTCCAAATTTTGTCGTGCAGTCGATCATTATGCCAATATGCTGTATGTTTAATCGTCTTTCTTCTCCGCATTTGGTAATAAGAACCAGCAAAGCATCATGACAGCAAAGAGACCTAAAGCAATAGGATGCAAGACGAAATTGCCAAAGGACTCAGCCAAAACTCCGGTGGTGAAAGGAGCAATGGCACCACCAGAACTACCAAGAGCACTGATGACACTCATTCCACTGACTTGGTATTTGCGAGGGATGATGCGAGTGAAAATGTAGGCGGCACATGGGTAGACGGGCCCAAGAAGGAGACCGACGATAGAAACCGCAACAGCGTCTCCAATGACGTTAGGAACACCCCAAACGATTCCTTCGAAAGCAGCTGATAAGACCACAACGATAATCACAAACTTCTTTTCACCAATATTGTGCCCGACAGGAGATAGAAAGAAACGACCGAGTGTGATACCACCCCAGAAACCAGAAGTAACATATCCAGCATTGTTATTAGCACCTCTGGTTTGTTGCAAGAAGTAGACAACCCAGCCGGAGATAGAAACTTCCGCACCTTGATAGGAGAAAATGAAAATAGCACCGATCAAGACAGCTGGTAATTTAGTAGCTTTCAACATTTCCATCAAGTCCTTCTTTGCACTGGACTTTGGTCTGCTTCCTGATTGGGTCAAGTTGAGCAGTGCCGTTTCATTTGGATCCTCGTAGTCCCAGAAAGCCCATCCGGCAAATACTAAATTTACGAGCATCATTCCAAGCGGAATAAAATAGTAACGACTCCATGAAATGCCAGACGAAACGAGTGTGGTGGCTACCAATGGAGCAATGATACCCCCAACTCCGTAGGAACCATGCATGAAGCCCAACATTTTAGTACCATTATCGAGGTTAGCTGCGAAAACGTTTGACAACGACAAGTTAATTGCCATGCCAAATCCGATGAATAAGAATGCCAGGACAACCACTGGGAATGGAGGATTGGGAACAATCATCACATAGCCAATAATCATGAGGCCTTCAGCAAACATTATAGATTTGGCTCTTCCAAATCGAGATTTGATAGCAGCTATGAAAAAGGCTGCCGAAATATAGCCTATTGCCTGCGTGATGAATATGAGAGATACGAGTCTTTCTTGAATGTTATATGCTCTAACATTTAATCAGTAATAGTTATTGTTTCTTGGGAATGAGTTAACGTACATGATCATCCTTGGAATCAAGGGTCCAGCTGCGGCATCACTCAAACCGTTGCCAAAGTTCAGCAAACAGGTCGCAATCATTCTGTATTTATTCTTGGGAGGATTGGAGAAGCTTTGAACGATGTATTCCGGCTCGTTATTTGGAGTTTGTGATCGACTCTCCTCCAGCGCGCTTGGGGATGTTGAACTCTGCCAACCTGGAGTTGTCCATCCCGATTCAGGTTCTGCTCCAGGTGTGGTGGTTCCAGATGCAGATGGTCGACTGACATTGGATCCCCATTGTGAATTATCGAGTTCAATGTCATGAGGTTGTTGGGCTGAGTGATATGTTCTGGTAACTGATTTCTGAGGGGCGGCGATGGGTTCATTGTTCGCTGCCGTACCAGCAGCAACAAGTTCATTGTTTGTCGATACGACGTCGAAGATTGAAGAGAAATGAGCAGCCATTATGACTGTGATAGAATTATATATGCCAACTATGGTAATCAGATTACATGAAAGTGATTTGGAATATGTGAACGTGTGTATATATTGATGGTTGAGATGATAGATGGTAGGAAAATCAAGAAGGAAAAGGGAGAGCTCAATGATATATGCAAACAATTTCTATTTAAACTGATGAGGAAGTTGAATATCTGGAGGTCATACGAAGACCTTACTAATGACGAATAGTAGCTAGTAGTGCCTATAGACTAAAAGTGATAATCACCATACTAAGTATGAAATTTGCGTTTTGAAGCAGACTAACATCACTAGATCAGGACCGGTGGAAGGTCAAGGCTTCAAAATAAAGGTTTGGGGAGCTGGGGAGAATACTAGCTCCATACCAAGTAGGATCTCCGCCAAATGTGGAGAAATCCAACAGGTTTTTGAAAAATTAGATCCATGGTAAGACAATGACTGTCGTAATTGAATCTCGATATATTCTGGAATGCATCTGGACATATGGGAATACTTCGGAAAATGCACTTTATACATATATGTAAGTAGGGTTGGGCGATTTATTAATATGTGATATCACATATTTGGTAGTTAAATATAACATGTAATATGGATTAGTTAAATTGCGTTATATGTATAACTAATCCTAAAATCCTATAAAAAGGCTATTTTGAAGCTATTTTGTAAAGGAAATTATTAGTATATAAATCACATGATTAGCACCTAACTTTTAGGTCTAATTGTATACTAAATTAAAAGTTAACTTAACAAAAACTTTTTCCAAAAATAACCTGCTTTTATTTATCCTGATGATTTTATTAGTTTAAAAAACATCTGTATAAACTTGATATAATATTTTATATACCTCAAAAAGTATAATAATATAGATTTATATAATCATCCCCAAGATTATATAATTCGCCCATGCCTATATATAAGCATCTTAAACCACATGGGAAAAAGTTTTCACGTATAGGGCTTCTAAAATAAAGTAAGCGGAGTTGCTCAATACGACCTTGACTTATAAATTAATGTCTTTTAGATCTTCCAAGGGTTTCTACATCAGGGCGTCAGGGTCTTCGGCTAAGTTTCCCATGGACAATACGGTCACGGATAATAATAATTCCGAACCCCGCCAACGAAAAATTATTCCCAAGTACGAGCGAGTACCTTTTAAGAAAGTTGATAGACATAACAAATCAGCTTGTTAAATTTCATCATCCTTGGACTTTCCACAAAATTCTATCGTGAGGCCTAGACCTGCTCTTTTTTTGAACTTCAATTTTCAATCAATTCAAATCTCACCACATTAAATTTTTTAATGGGGAAACCAAAGCGTAACGTCTTTGCGGCTGCCGAAGAAACTTCTACCCCGCCAGATACATTGACACAAACACAATCGATTGCTCGTGTTATCAAAGCTGAAGGAAACAGCTTATACTCTTGCACTCTCACTGACAATTCAACCATTCTTGTCGAATTGCCTTCTCGATTCCGTAATACAATTTGGATCAAACGTGGTGGTTATGTTCTGATCGACACGAAAGATGCAAACGTGAGAGAGAATAAGATTGGTGGTGAAATTATAAATGTTGTCCGGGATGAACACATTTGGCGAAAGGAAGCTTACTGGTAGGTCTTCATATCGAGCACTATTTTGGCTCGAATTTCCTGACACACCATCTCAATAGGCCCAAGGAATTCCCAAAAAGCTCCGCATATATGGAGGATTCGGATGACGAGGAATCGACCGTAGGCAAAATGCCACCATCAGACTCGGACGAAGAGTGATATGACCAAGATCCGATATTTTACAAGATACCAAATGTTCTGGGGCGAGAATGAATTTTGCTCACGCCTGATTAAGCAGCTTTCTTTTCGACGGCCCCTTGGCCTTTGGGCGCAACAAAATCAAGCCTGGTTCCCCACCATACACCCGCCACGGTGATAAACATAATTCCAACTACCACCAACGAGCTTATATCAGTACTTGGGTATACATTCCATGCCCATTCCTGCGCCCCCCATAAAGCATATTGAAAGATTGGGTGCATGCCACTACGCCAAAGTAAGAAGGGGGTAGCCCATGCAAGATAGGCAAAGAATTGGTAATGCAAAGATCGAGCGAAGAGCATACCAATTGTGGTAGCAGTCAGGATGGTTGTCATAATATAGTTTGGTGATATCGTATGCGAGCAGGCGTGCAGTCTTTGTCCCAGTGGTTCCTCAAATCTCAGCGCACTTCGAATCAAATCCATGATTGGCCTCTCCGCTGGCTTGAGCCATCTAGTCATTGCGAACAAAGCTAGAGTACTAATATGTCCTACCAATAGAGATATAGAAAATTCCTTACTCAGGAACTTTTCTTCTCCCAAAAATCTCCAATTGACTGTCCATTTGAAAAAGAATACCCTTGAAAACTCAAAAGCTCTACTCAAATAACCAATTGCATTTGTTGGGAGGAAGGATAGTGCAATTACAACTTGCAGTTGTGCCATAAGCCATGCTTGTTTAAGAGCTCCTTGTACCCCTTTTGTCAAGAATAACATTATTCCAATAGAGGGCAATGCTAGTAACAATGACATCTTAATTCCCAGACCCCAACTATATGCCATGCTCCCAATTGTCCATAATCTGCGCTGGAAGAAGTAGATCGCAACCCATAAGAAGAAAACCGCGAAGCCATCATTGAATAGTCGAAGAACAAATATGCTATGTAATCGTTTTGAAAGGACGAGCATTGGAAATATATAATGCGGTGCCTAGATTTCAAATCGAATATTAGTCCATACTCTCTGACTCCTTGATCCCAATTCATATCCAATTAACGAAACCTACCTTAGCCCTCTTATAACAAGCCAAAACAACCCCCAAAGTCCCCAGGTACAAAACTCCAAATATGCGCTGCGCAACCAGTATATCACGTCCATGATCAGTAATCCACCATAATGCATAGTATATCCATACATGTGCGGCAGGGTATACCAATGGGCCGGTTCCACCTTTGATTTGAGTGTAATCGCGCTCGCCGGAGTCGTATTGGCTGATCTGTTCCATGTAGGCTTTCCAGTCTATTTCTGTGTCTGTGGAGAGTCAGCGATGGCATGATGGAAGAGGGGGGGGTGGGGGGCACTATGGAGAAAGAAGAAGAGAAAAAGAGAACATACAGGGTATGTAGTAGATTACAGCACTGCAAAGGAAAGCTTCAAAGAGCAGGATGAGCGCGGGAACATAGCGTGAGAGCCAGTGTTCGCCCATTGCTAATCGTTTGAGCTGGAGGTAGACATTCGCGGTTAGGGGGATGGTAGCATTATCCTCCTTTTTCGAAGCTGGAGGGGCGGGAGCCATTGTTGCAAAAGTATAGATGTGCTCTGCGAAAGGTCGGATTGAAGATTCACAAATGGGTCAAAGAAATGGTAAATACAAGAAGAGAAAAGGGTAGGAACTAGAAGATTGGATGAGAGAATACGAAGAGTGTGAGAAACTCGCGCGCAGTGTTACGTAGCTCTGGAAAATCAAGCTTTTAGTAGTGCTGCATGGATGCTGGGAATGATTACAGGGGTATTTTGGTAGATTTAACTCACTAGAAGTGAATGCTGAGTTCTTCTTTATATCTCTCAAGGTAATATTCGCGCATTCACTCATTACAGACTGATGTACTCGAGTACATATAAATATCAATATTCTTCATTTCTGATATCAAGTGATTGGATGACTAGGCATTTCTCATTATCAGCGATAGTTTCACTGCCTTTGATTTATCAATGTCCTGTTTGACTACTTAACAGATTGCTCAAAATACACACAGCAGTCGAAGTTTGGACTTTTAGACTGGGCTCATATATTCCCTTGTCTTGACAATTTCCTTGGAGTTTTCTTCTCCGTCGAGGTCTGCTTTGATGTATCTTCCTTTCTCAAATGACCTAGCGTCCGCGTTTGAGATGAAACATAAAAAGTGATGCCAGTACTGTGAAGGTGCGAGGTCATCAAAACTTTTGATCTGATATGAAGTTCTAGATGGATACCAGACTGCAGCACATTTTCCAAAGCTCGACTTTATGTTTCAGGGCTATACAACTATACAACGACAGTAGCCTCTATTCAAAGTTTGCTTCTAGTCAATCTTATATCGAGTGATATTGTGCTCCTTTCTAGTCATCTATATGTATAATGACGAGGAAGGTCAAACTGGGAAGAGGTTTGAGGCAGCAATGCGGAGCTAGGTGCTATGTCCTTTTCGAACATGAACGGTCGAAATTGAGACAAGCGCAGGGGGCCATTGGGTCTCCACTCAACTACCGTCGTATATACTTCAGTCTCTACCCAGTATCAGTCCAATTCAGGTTGGAAAGCCAACCAACCTACATTCATTCTACTGCAAGCAAAGACGAATTTCTTCATCGTGCTTCATGGATTCTACCTCTGAGTTTCTTCCAGGCGGGGTGAGGAGGTGCGTGTGACAGCTCATCGATACCTCTTCTTGAACTGCTTATTTTCGTCTTACAGCATCAGGCCATAGTGGTTTGGCAGTACCACATCTACCATCATTAGATATAATATAATTCATATATTCTGGCTTCATCGTCTGTTT
This sequence comes from Botryotinia globosa, assembly GCA_014898425.1. NCBI lineage: Eukaryota > Fungi > Ascomycota > Leotiomycetes > Helotiales > Sclerotiniaceae > Botryotinia > Botryotinia globosa. Next base: position 800,935 of record RCSZ01000015.1, on the reverse strand, counting down.
TCTTGCCATCCAGCACCTCGATTGCTAATTCACGATCATACATTCAGGCCCCTCCGTCCCTTCTTTTGCGATTTGACTTTCATGACGGCCAAAGTGCAATTTCAAGTTCAGAATCATATTGTCTTTTTGTTCCAATCTATGATTTTCCAAAAATTTCAGACCTTACTCTTGTATCTTTCTCAACCGATCATCCCTATATTTCAAATTCATTTACACATACATTCGGCCAAATCTCTCAGCGTTCTCGTCTCATATGACACCTTTATATTTCCCAATGGTTTGATTCAGTGACACACATCCAATAATTAGAGTAAACAGATATCAGAACAACACCCCCAAAAATTGTTGATCAACTGTAGACAGTGGAATGGTGGCAATCAAAATAGTCTTTATTCATATCCCCGCGTAAATTCTGAAGGAAATGGGCAAATCCAGCTGGCTTAACTTATCAGTCTTCTTCTTCCTCGCCCCAACCTTTTTACACCATTTTCTCACAGAAGTCTATAAGACTTATGATAACAGGGAAATATCATGAAATTCACTTCTGCCTCGTTATTCCCTCCTTCCCATAATGGGCGCAGTGAAAAAAATAGCCCAACATAGCTTAGTCTACTTCTTCACCTCATACTTCACTTCTATGCTTGCGTCGTTCAGAAGCGAAAACCCTTACAACAATCATTCTTCAAGTTCAAAAATTCACTTCAACCTCCTCTTCCCTTTCCCTGTGGTTTGAAAATATTGAAACAATTTCAATATCTAATAAGCTTACCTAGTCTCCTTCCTCTTCTCAAGCTTTTACAATTCCTGGTCCCTTACAAAACCATCACCACCACCCGACCCTCCACGTTTTTTTCTCCTCTCAACTTCGCTCGCAACCAATAATTTACTCGTACAATATATCTACAACAACTTCATTTCTCTCGTGAGAAAGCTATCTTCTACTTCCATTTTTGCAAAGTAACTTTGCGACAATCTATTTATATTTTGAATCTCGAAAGTGAGAAGGGCGGTTCTTTGCGGCTTCGTCATGACTCTATAGGATGCGTGAGACAACATCGCTTTATTCATACCTTCACATAGTGAGTACTTTTCAGTTGGATACCTATTGTCAATCTTACCTTCACGTTCCCCTTTGCCAAAGCCAGAGCTTGCAAGCTCTTTTGATCATGTTTTTCTGATTGTTGGCCCAAGTTTCTGAATCTCTGCTTTTGGCCCTTGGCATGAGATCTCACCTTTGCTGCAACACACCATTCAATTCCTCTTCAATTCTAAATAGATGCTGATATTCTTTCCAAAGGCACAAATCATTATTCTATTGCCACTCAACTCGAGTTGATCTTCTTACTGAAGACGTACGACAATCACTCCTCAAATACTTTAGTCCAGATCAATCCGGCATCTCATCCCCCAACAGACCAGTTTCTTCCCCTGAAAATCTAATTTCCTTATTTCCAGTCTCCAGATTCTTAACATCAACTCCTACTTTGGTATTCATCAGCAAATCATGCCGGTATTACCTATCCCGCTTTCATTCTAAAGTTTGAATTTTCAATCCCAGATTCACTCGATTTGCTTTCTGCTTTTACAATTCGCAATATCAGCAACCCATCTCTTCATTCTCAAAGCTTGAATATCTCGTATAATACTTTTAAGGGCAACTACAGCAATTATTTCAAAAAGTATTACACCGATACTATGTCTTCCAGCGAGGAGGAAAATTTTGAGAACTACCTAGGCGAAGGGTATGGTGATGAATTTGTTGAAGCCGGCAGAGGTCAAGATTTTGATAATGAGAATCCTTTGACACCCTATCAAGTTCAGCGACCGGCGAACTATGTTACTCCACCCCAACCTCAACGTCGCATGCCTATCCAACTTCCCACAATTCACATGGGTGCTTTAGAAGTTCGTCAAGAGCCCTCACAAGGACCTGCGCCTCGCGTTCTATCAACCCCTGCAGTCCCTCAAGAGTCTTCAAGCCCAGAGATTAGCGGCAGCCCAGAACAAGGAAATATTCTTTCAAGCCCAGAGGTCAGCGGCAGCCCAAATAAAGAAAATGTCCCTTCAACTCCTCAAGAGCAAAGAAGCCCCTCAGCCGTCCTGCAAAGTCCTTCCATGTCAAATAATAGCGTGCAAGATGTTCCGAGTCCAACAGTTGATTCTGATATCGAAGATAGCTCACCAACAAGTACTCGGGATGCAGATAGAACAGGTGCTGACCTAATGCCAAGTATCGAGTCACCAGACGTCGAAGATGAGGAAGATTCCCAGGCTACTCTTGACCATGACAGAAGTCAAGTGGTTACAAACGATTTGTACGACGTGAGTTTTCAAAGATCTATTCGCGCACCCCTACCAAAGTCCAACAAGAATCGAAAATCTATGTTTGGTACGACACATAATTCCAACAGTCGATCTACCGGAACTTCCAGTCATATTCAGACCCCAAAAGAACCACGTCAACGAAGACAAGCAGAAGTAGTTGCAATTGAATCCGGCTCTGACGACGATTGCGTTTTTATAATGAGTAGACCAGCACGCCCCGGAAAGCCAAGGATAAACAATCCGCCTCCTGTTATAAAGAATGAGCCAGTCTCTGATTCGACCACGAATGTAAGCACACCAAAGATAGCAAGTGTCAGTTCTGACAAGAGTGTACCGCCCGATGACTTTGATAGAGAATCAAGCCCCACTGAAGAAGAAATGATCGCGGCTCAAGCATCAATTCTTCGCCCAACTATCTGTCGAACTCAATCTGAAGAGGAAGACTCTCCCGGGCCCGTGAGAGATGGTAGGAAGAGACGCAGAGAGAGCATGACATATCCCGAGGATCAAGCGGATGTTGATAATGCTATGCAAGTCGATGAAGATGATAATGATTGGATGCATGATCAAGAAGATGGAGGCGACGATTCACAAGAGGAATATGAGAACCTTGTGAAGTTACGAAATGCTTTGAGCAAGGACCTAGATAAAGGAACTCTCGATTTTGCTGAAAGAGCTGAACTCATTAGGGTCAATCACACTCTTGCCAAGTTGGATCGTCTGAAGACTGCCAACGCTAGAGGTGCTGAGGATGAGGACGAAGATGAAGACGAAGAATCGCTGTTCGTTTCCGAAGAAAGGCATCGGAGATTTCAAAATGTTGCTGATAATGGCGAAGGTCCATCTTCAAGACCTGGAGACAGATTTGAAGATATTTATGATGATGATGCAGGTCTTGCAAGTATGCTTCAGGAAGAGTTTGACGATGACGGTTCCAAAAAGCAAAAGCCCAAGAGAAAACGTCAAGCCCCAGCCAAGAATGCTCGAGAATTTCAGGCCAGGGAACAAGCAAAAATTCTTGAGAAAGAAAAAGCAAAGTCGCAAAAGCAAAAGGCCGGTGGAAGTGGCGGTAAGGGCGGGAAGACCAAAGCCGGACGAAAAGGCAAAGGCAGGGGCAAGGAAAAGGACAAGAAGTCCAAAAAAGGTGCAGTCAAAGTCGATAGGAACATGAAAGAAGCTCGGTTCATGGGAAAACGTGGAGGACAAGATGATGTTGGACAATTGATTTTGGATGATCTCATGAATAGCGATGCGATCGGAGATCGTCTCCAAGATCCTATCTTCAATTGCGCTCCCGAACCCGAACTTGGCGGAACTCGAAATAAAGCCACCCAGCTTCAACAATTGTTCGCCAATATTCCTGAAGGTAGTAGTAAGACCAAGGGAAAATCTGACAAAGCAAAACTTCTGCAAGCTTCTCGAAGTTTTGGTTATGCACAAGTCAAAGCAATTAATGGAAAATGGCTTGTCAAGGGAATGAAATCGACCTTGTACCATCATCAGCTACTGGGTGCACAATGGATGGTTTCTAGAGAGTTGAGTTCTGAACCACCTCATGGTGGTCTACTTGCCGATTCAATGGGTCTTGGAAAGACTGTGCAAACTCTGGCTTGCATGGTTGGCAATCCACCCACTGAAGAAGATAGAAAGCGCGGAGTAACGGCAACGTTGATTGTTGTTCCATCTTCAGTCATCTCCCAATGGTTAGAAGAAATCCGGAACCATGTCCACGAAAAAGCATTTCCCAAGGTGATGCAGTATAAGGCATCAATGAATATCCCCGAAAATGTCCTCAAAGATTTGGACATCGTCGTTACTTCCTACACAGAAGTTATGAAGCAATTTCCCTTCCCCGACCGTAAGGGCCGAGAGGATATTGCTAGGCATGGATACAAAAAATGGTGGAAAAACGCTCATGATCAACTTGGCGACCTTCACAAGATTAATTGGCGCAGAGTCGTTCTTGACGAAGCTCACGCGATTAAAAACAACTCTGCCAGAACAAGTTTGGCTTGCCAAAATCTGAAGAGCGTTTATCGATGGTGTTTGACTGGTACTCCCCTTTTAAACAGGCTCGAAGAGTAAGTGGACTTTGCCCAAAATTCTTGCATTTGATTGTTGAAATTCTATTTGAACAATGGGAGGGCTGGTTTGACCACTGGTCGCCAGAGGCCATTCCATTGTTCAATATAATTTGGGACAACCAGAAGCTGACAATTGACCTAGGCTTTTCCCGTACCTTCGATTTCTCAAAGCCAATTATGCAATGGATTGGAGGACTTTTCAACAATATTTTTGTGATCCTGACGCTGACGATTGTACAAATCGTATTACAACTCTACTAAGTTACGCTATGATGCGCCGTACTATGAAGACTACGATCCTCAATCGACCAATCATCACCCTCCCCAAGCCCCACCCTGTTATGCAACAGCTCAATTTCTCTCGAGAAGAAAGGATTATTTATCGAATTGTAAGTGTTTCAGGTAGTTTGGGACATTCAAAAACTGACTTTGCTACTATAGACTGAGAACCGCTTTCGGGCAAACCTTAATGTGTTTCTGGCTAACGGCACTGCTCAACGAGCCTATGGAGTCTTCTTCGTTCAATTGCTTCGTCTTAGACAATGTACTTCTCACCCTTTTATGCTTGAACGCACGATGAGAGAGTCCTGGACTACCGAAGACGTTGAGCGACTTCGTAAGGAGCTTGGCAAATTCAAGGACACAAACGTAGCGTTTTACGAGCAATGCAAGCTTTGGGTTACTGAAAGTGAAGAAGAGAGAGCCGAAGCTATAGCTAGAGGTGAAAAGGGAGCCGAAGCTATCCCTTTTGGACTTTCCAAATTTGGTGAAAGCTTCAAATTTGATAGTGCTTTGGATTCGCTCAATGAGGAAGAGCTATATACTCGGATTACATGTCATCTTTGCTCAGATGTTCCAAATGAGCCTGTTATTACTGATGTAGGTTGAAAGGGTCAGGAGAGTTTGTACCAATGCTAACATCTTTCAAGTGCTCTCACATCTTCTGTCAGAGCTGTTTGACCAATCATCTACACACGCAGATACACTTTTCCGATGGTGATGACACGGTAAGCACTATTCTGTACAAAAATCTCAAGAATTCTAATAACAAGTACTAGTTCAACGTTTGTCCAAAATGTGACATCATCTTCACCAATGCATTACCCTATGAGGGTCTCGAAATTCCTGATGATGACGGCATGGATTCTGGCCACAACCAAGCTCGGGAATCCGAAAGCTCAACTAGGGGAACCAAGCGCCGTAGAACCAACAATGACAATTCTCGTCGTACACATGGAATTAAAAGCAAAGGATTGGATGCGCTTGACTTTGAACCCTTTGCTAAAGACAACACTTGGGTTACTAGATCAGATTACGATCCCACATTTCCCCTCATTCCAAGTGCAAAGACTACGGCGTTGAAAGCTTTGCTCTTGAAAGGGTTCGAAGAGGCTCCTGATGATAAGGTACGCTGATCCAAATAATCCTCCATTTCCGACTTTTGAATGTCCAAATCAAAACTAAACAACCAATTCACTTGCCAGGTGGTTATTTACGTCCAATTTCGCACGTTGGCCCGCATCATCGGCCGGATGTGCAAAGCTGAAGGCTGGGGCTTTTTATACCTCACCGGCGACGCCTCACTCGAGCATCGAAGCAAAGCCATCAAAGAATTTCGCAACCGCGACAACATTCAAATCCTCATCGCCGGCCTCAAATGTGGTGGTCTCGGACTCAATTTCCCCTTTGCAAATCGCTGCATCTCGCTTGATCTCTGGTGGAACCACGCCGTCGAACAGCAAGCTTTCGGTCGCATCTTCCGCATTGGCCAAAATAAAGAAACGTGGATGACGAGACTCGTGGTGGCAAATTCGGTAGATATGCGGTTGTTGGGGATGCAGAATTGGAAGCTGAACGCGTGTGAGAAGGCGATTGATAATAATGGATTGAGTGGTGCGAGTGGGAGTGCGGGCGGAACGCTGAATTTGTCACAGTTAGCGAGGTTGTTTGGATTCTTGAAGACGGATGAGGATAATAATTTGTTGAGGATTGAGCCGGATTATGAGGATGGAGAGGATGCTATGGATGGAGGAGGGGCGTAGGGGAGTGGATGAGGAGAGGTGGATGGGTTGGGTTTGGGTGGTTGGAATTGAGACGGAGATGAAGATAAATTGGAACGCGAATCAATGTTCTTTGAGGTTTTAGGGCTTGGGAAACTGGGAAGCTGAGAATTAACTGAGGGGTTATTATTTTCCTTTTCGCAGGAGGCGTTCACGGATGCGAGCTGGGGAAAGTTATTATTATTATTATCATCGAGTAATTTTAGGGGCTCACGCGGGCGTTTTATTGATTGGCGAAAACTTAGGGGAGAGGAGAGATTTTTCTGAGGGGTTTATTATCTTCAAAGTACATACATACATAAATACATAGTTAAATATTAGAGAATCCGATACAGCAAAGAATATTAAGTATTCCAATAACATCCTCATGTTACATACCTGCATATCTACGTACCTATTTAACCAAAGAGCTATATCAAAATCTTAAATCGTTAATTCGATTTCAAATATTCGATATTCGATATTCAATCTTCCATTCCGGCTTTGGTTTGTAGAGTCAGAGGAGAGCTGAGGTTAGTGTTTGGATTTAATTTTAATTTTAATTTTAGTTTGGAGATTGAGAATTTGGGATTGGAGATTGAAGGGAAGGGAGGGAGATCGGGGGGAAGCTATACAGAGGAGAGAAGAGTGAGAGATAAGAGATGAGAGAGTGTGTAGAGGGATAACAGAGCTCGAGAGGGAAATCATCGGAGAGGATTTCATTATTGTTGTCTCATCTTACTATTATTCTCTCATCGTTCCCTCTTATTCTCTTTTTTCTTTCAAATATTTTGTCTCGGGGCGTTCTTTTGAAATGTGGAGGAGGAGGAGGAGGAAAACTTGGATATCTTCTTCTCTAGATTAGCTCTTTTGTAGAGATTTGTTTTACTATCATTTGTAAATCAGATTGTTTGATTTTGATTTTGATTTTAAAGTTATATATATAATAAGCGAAAGATATAAACTTTATTTTTATCTTCATCTTCATCTTTTTATACATATATACCATCACATCAAACTTCACTTTCAAGAACTGAGCAGAAATTCAGCGAGAGCAAGGATAAAGAAATTAAGGGATAGAGTATAGGGTAAAGGGGAGGGGGGGATTCTCAAGAGATCAATCTCAATCTCCAATCTCCAGTGTACATAAACAAACATCATGAATCCACAAATCATCATTGTTAAAAAGGGGGAGGGGAGAGGGGATCTTGTATATGAGATATCCGGTCTATCTATGATTTATTCAAATTGTATATTTTAGATTTTAGATTTACTTATATTCTATGTGTGTAGGGGTTCCTTTCTATAGTTCTATTTATATGCATGTCTGTCTTTCTACCTGCTTGCTATATCGTTCCCAGGATGTCGAATGTACAGCAAGTACATTCAGTTGAAAAACGCCGGTATGTAAATCATTCCTACCATATGGTATCATACACAACTTCATTCCATCTTTTTAAATCGCATAAGCGCATCTGACGCATCCAGTAGCATCTAGTCCCATCCCCAAACAAACCTCACTCTCCTCACAACAACAACCATCCCACAACCGCCCCTAAAATCCCCACCCCGCACCCACAAATCCTCACCACTCTTCCTGCCGCACTCTTCTCCGGCACATTTCCCGTCGCCTTTCCGCCCAAATACCAACTTCCAATATCCGTCAACTGCCCATCCTGATCCAGCATCGTCGCATTATATCCCACATTACTGACGCTAGATCTGAACGATCCGAAATACGAGTAGCGATCTACGTATGAGAGACGATCGAAATATTCTGCGGAGATTTTGAAGAAATCTTGGGTGGTGGGGAGAGGTTGGTCGTTGAGTGCGTATTCGGTGAGCCAGATGGATGTGTTGGGGTAGCTTTGGGGAGGGAGGTGTTAGTATGTGTGTTTGTGTGCTGGGGGTAGAGATGTGATAGGATGGAATTGAGAAAGTAATAAGTGAAGAAGGTCAAGATATAAGGTGAGTGAGACAGGAGGGGGCAACCAAAAAAAAGAAAGGAAAAGATAAACTCACGTCCCACGTATCTCCCCCATAAAACTCGCTAACCCTTCAAAATTCCCATACCAATGCAGCGGGATAAAATCCACCGTGCAATTCGTTCCTGCATCCGCACAGGCGCTAAAGAAATTACTCAGCCAAGTAATTCCCCTTGGAGAACCCGTTACGGCAGGCGCTCCGGCCTTAATACCTAATGCGCGCAGCGGCTCAACTTGGCTGATCCAATTTGCAGCGGCGACCGAGGGGGAGATTGCCGACCCGCCCGTCGAGGAAGTTCCATCGGGTTCATTGTAGGTGAGAACGTGGGAGATATTGCGGCCGGTTGCTACGAGTGCTTTCATGTCGGTGAGGAAGGTAGTCGAAGTGCCCCAGAGCATAGGGACGAATTCAAAATCTTCTTGCGTGGCCTTGGAGTAGGCCGGGGAGGCGGCAATGCCGTAGTTGTAGTACCATGAGAGATCGGAACCAGGTTGTACCCAGACTTGGTTATCGTTGGGATATTTTGAATTGGGGACGAAGACGAGACCTCGTTTCGACGATGAACCGACGGTGCTACCGTCATCGGCGGCATAGACGCTGGTTATATAGCTTGTAGTTGCTAGGAGAAGAGTAGTGCTGATATGCATTGTGATATGTGTATGATTATCGGGTGATATGATTCGGTATGACTGAGTATGTATGTATTGAGCGTCGTTCAATCGACCGTCCTTCAAATTGAAGTATTAAATGTAAAAATTAAAATAATTGAAATAACAAGAACACTGTGTACTCCCGAATGACAAGAATAAAATCTATAAACTCCGGGGATATCTTCACGATGCACCTTCTTGCTAGGGTCAAAACAAGGCAAGGCACAGATAGATACCAAGTTTATCAAATGAATGTAGATGTGAAGAATATATCGATAACAAGTCTATGATATTCGTCTTTGCAACCACACAAATGAATATGAACAGAAAGAAGAAAAGAAGAACGAGAGATAAAAAGACAGAAGATAGATAGGAAGAAAGAAAGAAATACCCACAGGACATCTATACCTCAAGGTAGTATTTTTACTATCTCCAGCTGAAAAGCGAGCTATCCACTAGATAGCTTCCCAATCTTCTCTTCATCCGAAGCTACCTTACCTTACCTTACCTGACCTTGGTATTTTTTGTCTCTTTACGTCGTACCATTCGCATATATTGATTCGAAATCATCCAGGAACATTTGAATGGTTGGATGAAAAGAAATGGAGAGTTATTACTGAGTTAAGAAAATGATAAGGGCACGGTCCTGCCTCGGTTCTCTCGATGTTTGTTAGTGACAGCGCTAAGATAGTTTCGATCTATTTGCTTGGAGACGGGAGAGCGACATGGAATTTTATTGGAATTGGGATGATTTATATATATTATATATACATTGAGGTGGGTATTTATATTCTATATTTATATTCTATATTTATATTCTATATTTATATTCTATATTTATATTCTATATTTATATTCTATATTTATATTCTATATTTATATTCTATATTTATATTCTATATTTATATTCTATATTTATATTCTATATTTATATTCTATATTTATATTCTATATTTATATTCTATATTTATATTCTATATAATTTATATAGAATGGATGAGTAATTTGAATGATAGGAGCTTCCTGTCTTGCAATTGAACATATTTGCATATAGTTTGCATATAGTTAAGATACCTCTCTCTACCTATTTGTTCATTTATCTATCTACCTATCTATTTACCTATCTATCTACCTATCTCTTCACCTACCTACCTACCCACTGTATACATACATACACATACATTCCCTATCCCTCAGCTTATATGCTGACCTCCTCCAGAGCCAACATTCCGAAACCCGGGAAATATCTTCGTTACATCCAAGTGCAGAGTGAACACCACACAGAACACAGAACACCGAACACCGAACACAAAACAGAATACAAAAGCCATCCCAACAATAACTCACTATACCATCTCCTCAATCCCAATCCCAATCCCAAAAACCAAAACCCAAGAACCCCGATTCACAGAACCAAAGCACCACACCACACCAAAACACCAAAAACCATTCTCGAGCCATTCAATTCTAGCGCAGACTCCCAATCCAATCCAATGTCCAACCTCACTACTGCAGGAACAAAGCACTAGGTAATCTACTCCATCTCATGATTCTCAACCCATCTAACTTCATTACATGACACTATCCTCTAGTTTCTCATTTCATTCGTAAAAGAAAATAAACTTCGTACCTGCGTTCACGACATATTGATAGACATGGATCGTTCTAATGCTCATCTTCACCCCATCAAGCTCGCTAATTTTTTCCCACTCCATACACATTACACTACACGCAAACATCCATAGAATTTCTACATACTCGTGATATCACTACCTAGATACTAAAAGTGTGACATATGACTAGGAATGAAAAGAACACAGTTTAGAGGTTAGAAATCATTCTTAGCTAGATAAATTATGGCGAATACTTACACTATCGAAGTATCGAATTCTTGTCAATTTCTTGGTTCTGGGTCTCATCGGGGTTTTCGGATTGGATTTGATTGGATTGGATTGGATTGGATTGGATCTGATCTGAATTGAATAGGTCTAGTCTGATCTAGTCTGATGTGATTAGAATGATAAATCATGAGAGTAGATCTAGTCTGATCTAGTCTGATGTGATTAGAATGATAAATCATGAGAGTAGATGATCTGATTACAATGAAAGATGCCTAGGTAGGTAACTAGAGTCGAATTGTCAAGTTAGAAAAAAAGACTAAGGTAATAGAGTTAGATACCTACCTACGTAGGAATTCGTGAGCGAAGTCTACATATTATATACACACTACCTTATATAAACCTACACCTAAGATTTGAAATATGAAAATCAAAATTAACCCTCTATACCTACATACACTTACTTATTACAACTATATACCGTATATACCCAGCTGGAGATTAAAGAAATGAATCGAAGTAAATCGAATCTATTGAAAAGGATTATTTATAATTATCTATATGGATATGAATGAAAGTACTAATTAGTAAAACTAGATGCTTCAAATGAAGTCTATCGATCGTCTAATATTCATACTTTAAATATTCGTATCCTATTCATCCATTTCTAGTTTCCCGAATCACAATTACAATTCTTTCTCTTTGATATGTGTCGGGACATCGATCATGTGATCAAAGAGGGCACTGTATTAACTAGCGTCTGCACTAGCGCTTCCCTATATATATTTAGTACTTAGCTTCCCATAGATAATAATGATCAAGAACGAATACAACCACATAGGACTAAGTACTTACACTTATATCAACCAAGTTGATACCAACAATATGTTTATCATTACTTTACTTTATGATATCAGATTATAGATAGATTAGATATTCATCATTATCTTTCTTTCAATTGCAAATGCAATCTTACATAAATCATATACCTACCCATCTAGATATATAATCTACATATTAAGCAGATCTCCTTAACCCTCACTTAACTCTAAAATTCTAGGAACCATAAGAACAACTCGGGATATAACATCTATTCCACACATCGCAACACATGATCTAAAGTCACCTACCTATTCAGCATAAGAAGCACCACGTATCGTGGTAGCCGAAGAGAAATGGTGTGAGATATGCGATTCGTCGAAGCGGGAAGCGTGTCAGGTGAGTGCAGATGATGGGGAAATTCGATAGAAAACGTATTTACTCTGGACTTCCCTTCCATCGATTATTCCTCATACTAGCATCGACGGATTCAATACGGACTGTCACTCTTCGCTTGTAAAATCCCCCCTTTACTCTCAACCTCATCTAAGATTAAACCCACCCCAAATGACCCAGCGAATCCCTAAGCGTCTCCTCACCCATATTTCTCCGTGCTATTCTCTGATTTTCGTCTCGATCATGTTCAAGAAATCTTCATTAGTGTATTCCCACGGTGATAGGGTATCCGAGAGGTGATCAATATTCGCTAGAATCTCAATGCCGGGAGTATTACACGGTCGCTTCACATCTATCTCCTGCAGTGTTTCCTCCCATGCCTGTGCAAATTCCCAATCAGGGTCTGTATCTTTTATCGAGCCACTCGAGTTGGAAGAGGTGAAGGAAATATATCTGTGAGTTTGGAAGTGCGGAGTACTTCAACTTCTTTATCACCAGACCAACCCAGAACCTGGCTGCCGCTGCTAATAAACGATGAAAAGACTCATAAGGTTATACCGGGTGTAGGATACTAACAAAGTCGTAGACGACGACTGCAGTGATACGACCCGTAGCAGAATCACAATACAGATTTTCAGAGACTTCAGTTATTATTAATCGTATGCTCACAGCAAGAAAAGGAAAGATTCTTACCTAAATTTCCATATATAATAAACTTTTCTTACTTCACAAATACTACATCGAATAATAGAACCAACAATCTCTTCTCAACAAAAACATCAATCCACTTTCAAATACCACCTCCTTTCCAACCCTAAAAATACAAATTCGCATCTACCTTTACAAACACTACTTTCAGAATCCCTACAACACTTTCCAAACCATCCCAAGGTTCAACACCAATACTGATCAAAGGCCCACTCACAACCGCACCACTACCATCAAAATCTGAACCCCAAAGCTATGAATACTCCAGGAGCGGATAGTCCTACAGTGCTTCCACGAACCGTGTCATTTGTTTCAGATTCACTTTCTCCGAGCACGCGGCATCGCTTTGAAACCCTTGGCCGAAGGCTCCCCGGGTGTGGGTGTCAGTTCTTGTAACATCCAGCTTCCATGAATGCGACTTGCGCATCCCAGCAAAAATTCATGGGGCAACAGGCCATATTAATCAAAATTGATCTGATATCTCATAGACCGAAAAACTCACACTTCAGAAGATTTTCTAGAAATGTCGTAGACAGATAGACAAAGCTTGAGTCTGCACACCCTTATGAACATTCTTGTCTGTCGGGGATCATGTATGCTTAATATATCGTATCAGTTAAGTATTTGCCATGTGTGCGAATGGAAGTTGTTTTGCTTTTTGAATTTACCAATCTTCTTACTTACCTGAGGTGCCATATAGTACCTCTTTTAAAGTCTAGGTAGGTAGGTAAGGTAAGGGTTTTGAAAAGCATCTATAAGGTTTTGGAGAGGTAGGCTGTGGTGTGAGTAGATTTCCTCCACCATCTAAGGAATACTAAATGCTGGTAAATCTAGATGCCGCCTACATCAGAATATACGAATATGAAAAGGACACACATATTCAGTTATAGAACTCGAGATTCGTATATATTTAATATCTGAATCTTTCAGGCGCGAGAAGCCTCCATTAAGTGCTCGCTCTCTTTCAATGGTGTACCCTTTCTATGCCCTCAAATTCACACTGCATCTGCTATCTAGATAATAGAACATATCCTAACATGATAAAAGCAATCAAATATTTCAGTATCGACTTGGTTTCTACCTAACTACTTCCTTGCCCACAACCCCCTCCAATCAATCTCAACACGAATAACTAGCCATTCAATCAAGATACAATTTCATTTCCCAGCAATTTCCCAATCTCCTCCGCTATCTCCATGATTCTCTCCTCAGTCAATTTCCTCCCAATAATCTGCACAGCAACTGGTGCTCCGTGATATGCTTCCGGATCATCTATTCATACATTAGTGAACCATTTCTGCAAACACGACCAAACCCTCCTCCCCCAAAAAGAAACAAGACTTACATTCTCCCTGCACTACTCCATCTACCTCACTCAATCCCTCATAGCTCTCTTTCTTCCCATCCACCCTCTTATCCGCAAACAATACTGGCACTACCACGCTCGTAAAATCCAACAAATTAATCACATTCATATACCCATAATACACAAACCGATCATGACGAATGGCCGCCGTCGCCGACACAGGTGCAACAATCGCATCGATTTCCTTACCAAGTTTCTCTTCCATGATTCGGAATTGCTCGAGGTATTCGCATTGGTATGCCCATCTTTGGAGATTGATATCCCAGAGTTCGTTGAGGGAGAGAGGGGCGTCGGCTGTGTTTGCAAAGTCTTCTATATTGGGGATGGGAGGCTCACCGGATGCGGAAAGGTCGGTGCGGATATCCTTGGTTTTGTTTAGTGAGGAGGTTGGTAGGGGACTTGTTTATGATTGTCTTTACCTTTCCAGCATCTGAACTATATATTTTGTTGACGAGATCTTGAGCGTGATCATGCTTGTAGGGCTTCCATTCAAAGACTTGATGCCCATTCTGTTTTAGAGTATCGACTACTTTTTTGATTCCACGGAGAATCGGAGGATGAGGTAGGACCTAAGTACCTAGTTAGCATTTCATAGATCATAGGCATTCCTTCTGTCCAGAAAGGGCGATTGTATATCTACTTGAGGTCTTATTTCTACCGCCTCTATAGTCGGATATCTAGTTTATCCCCATTCCATATATTCAATAAACTGCCAGAAAAGTGCCGAGGGCCTTAAAATGAACTTCCCACATACTTTACCATCAAAGTTATAGTAACCGATCGTCAAACCACCATCCGAAATTCTTGACTTTATAACATCGGCTTCCGATTGCCTCCATGGAATAGGAACAACTTTAGCATCAAATTTCCAAGGTTCTTGTGCAAGAACGGATTCGACAAACAATCGCATATCTATAAAAATCAACAACTCGAACAGAAACAGTATCAAAAAGAGTCCGAGGTAAGTTCAACATACCTGCAACTGAGTGTGTGATAGGACCACAAACACTATGTAGAGTTTCCTGACCCTCCATACTATTTGCCATCTTACCATAAGGAAGACGACCGTGACTTGGACGTAAACCATACAAGAAATTGAATGCCGCTGGTACACGAATAGAGCCACCGATATCAGTACCAACGCCAATGACTCCACCTCGGAATGCAATATTTGCACCTTCACCACCTGATGAACCACCGCATGACCAATTCTTATTATAAGGGTTCACCGTTCTACCGATAATATTGTTAATCGTTTCACAGCACATCAAACTCTGGGGCACACTGGTTTTCATGTAAAAGACGGCCCCGGCTTTGAGTAAAAGCTTCACGAGGATTGAGTCGTCATCTTCGTATTTGCCAAGCCATGAAACATATCCCATCGATGTCTCCAGACCCTGATGAACACAGAATAAGCATGAAACCTTTTGTAGAATCGTAATCTACTCACCTTAATTCTGAATTGATCCTTCAAAGAAATTGGTAGACCATGAAGTGGACCAATTGTTTTCCCCGTTTTCTTGTAGTGCTCATCCAATTCCTTAGCACGTGCAAGAGCCATTTCAGGAAAGAATTCGAGAGCACAATTTAGCTTGAAATCATTAACATGGCTCCTATTTTATCCGTAAACTACTCACAAGTTGATGCGCTAGAGCAGCTCTTTTACAAAATGCCGTTGTTACTTCAACGGAAGTCAATTCACCCTTTGCCATCTTGGCTACAAGATCAGTAGCTGATGATTTCGTGATGGAAACCTCGTCCGTAGACATCACATCACCAATGTTAGTATTTTCCATCACATTATCTCCAGTAGGCTGGGATTTCAAACGCCATTCCGGAGGAATACTTGCGTCGATTCGATCTTTTTTATCTTTTGCAATATCTCGCCAAGACATGATGCTTCGATTCACAGAAGTAGATTGTGGTTGATATTTGAAGTTGGTCCAGATCTCTGAAGGTCCTGGGGAAGAGTGTGAAATCTGAAAGAGTGGCAAGAAGAAACAGGAGGATAGGACGACGTTATCTGATAGTGGGGTTAATATACCTACATAGATATTAGTATGTTGTATCCTTGTAGGGCTTGAATTAGTGACTGTTTCCTGTGTGGGGAACCTGAGATACTGGTATCTGTAGACCAGGTTTAAGGCAGTGACTAATAATAATAATAATGCGCAGCAAACTTTGATATGAAGAATCGCATGATGCTCAGGGGCATTGGAAGCAATATTCCACGAAAACGATAACACATACAAAGTCTCATGAGCTCGGTACAGGTCTCCGAAGATGTAGGACACATAATACAATAAGACCTAATCGAGAATCATGACTTATTAAAAAAGACTCCAGCTGGGGTTGAATGTCTAAAAGAGGACGCAAAATAGAATACAGCGGGGGAACCGGGGTGCCACAGATCTCAAGCAAATCATTTATGGATAACAACAGAACCAAGCTTGTCAGAATGGAAAGATTCTAGGGTATGGAGCATCTTATTACCAACAACAAGGCCCCTGGGGTCTCATCTAATTAGATGCAGAAGTTCGAGCTGAAGGACGAGGTGTTTTTCTTGAGGATCCAGACTCGGACAATAACGGTGTACTCTCAACGGTGGTTCCACCTTCGTCATCTGTATCGTGTTCTCGCGAGCCTGCAATATACCCAACGATACATCTTCCATTCGACTGCTTAACGTTAGTGAGTGTTCTAAACTAACGGATAAATGATTTCACTTACAGCTCCACCCTCATTGATCTGTCTCTCCCTTCTGGCTTTGAGTTCGAAAGAAATTCCCATGACCAACAAGCATCCTTGTAAACACCCTGTAATCAAGAACACACCCCATGTACTCCAACCAGCAGCTCCTAATCTAGCGAAAAGACTCATGGACCAAACAAAGCTGCCAGGAGTTTGAATACACATCATTGGTATACTTAAGCTTCCAATATGACCAAGATTGTATGTCAACCAGATTTGAGGTATATATTGGATACCTGCAAGAATTGTAGCTATTATACCCAATGTGTTGGCCCATACTCCAAGTACATTAGGATGAGCGAGTGCCAATGATGCACTCACAACGATAGTAACGAATCCATGGAAGAGACAAACCAAAGCTACCGTGACAGCTGTGCGCCATGTATGTTGTTGTTTGCCATCATCGAGTGTAGGAAGGGTCGGAGTTCGCGGGAAGAATACCATGAAAAGGACTAATCTATATGAAAGTGCTATTAGCATTTGATTTCTTCATTGTAGGTGATCGCGTTGCGTACATTGCACTGAAGCAAAACCATTGAACCCCGACTTGGGCAATACCAAGTAATCCTGCGGCACATTCAAAGGTGCTAACCATTTTGCAACATGCCACATCCGCGCGAGATGCTGGCAGGACTATTATGTTTGCAAAGGCGCATGTTCCAGATGTTGTACCGAGAAGAATAAAGAAGGGGGATATTCCCTCTGAGGTTTTGCGACTGATGATTCGATAATGTTGAGGTAAGTAAGAAACGAGGATTCCAATAAGAATGAAGCTGGATAAGGTAGATAGATAAGTCAGCAAGTTGCCATTATAAATGAACTGAGAAGTCTGAAGAACCTTGGACGCTTCTTACATAGATACTGCGAGATTGATATAGCTCACATCTTGGAGCTTTTGGCAGCGGTCTGACAAGTTATCCGTGATAGACAACATGATGATGAATTGTAAATTACGAATGGGATAAATGAATCTGCCAATGGAGTATTAGAGAGTCCAAAGCTTGCTATTCTTATGGTGAATGAGTTCAGATCATTGGTAAGTAGTTGTGAATGTTGATGTTTATCTCAAGTAAAGCTTTCAGAGAAATGCCATAATAATAGCTACCGGTCCCTACCTAGATACATAATAAGGTACCAACAAACATGGATTGTCGACACGCTCAGACACGGTTCTCCCATGTTATCAGCTGATAGGGAGCCGTGAAACACAGGGGTAGCTGTTTTATGCGGCCGCATCGTTCCGTGATTACTAAACAAAATCTCCAAAACACCAGGAACCACCGGGGAGCCACCACCACTACATACTCCCACTTCACATCTCCAACAAACGGTGAACCCTTGGTACAACGGTCAATCCTTGATACAACGGTGGACCCTTGAGTACAAAGTATTCGTGAGTGAGAATGTTCACTTCATAGATCACCAGATGCTCAAGTGGCCGTTCCCATTGGTGTATATGTTCAACTTTCCTGTCTCATCTTTCCCTATTGTCTAGTACTGACTATGACTATCACAAAGTTCTGTTTCTGTTGATCTCCCAACATAGCATGATACAATTTTTTCGTCCCATATTGTCTTAAAAATCCAAGAGACCAATGGCTGGTGAGAAGTTAGACATCCGTAAGTATATGGAAGTTCGATCTCTATTACAGCCAACTATGAAACAGCGAATTGCGAATGCATCATTTTCAAAGTGTTATCAGCTTATTCTACATGGATCTACCATTCGAGCCTGCATAAACACCGATTGTAGTGTCGTTGACTGCATTTACCATTCATCCCCACTGTAACCCCAGCTCCGGAACTCAACGGTCCTCGAATACAACCCATCTTTGTCATCAATCTGAGTGATTCACGAATTCAACAAGTTCCTCTTCGTATCCATATATTTGCCCTCTACATTTGAAATTCTTCATAAGCAAAAGTTTCTCGATGCTTCGCAAACAGCATCTGAAGTTATGAAAAAATCAATATAAATCCTTTCACCTAGCGTCAGTAGTATACTCACAGCAAAGACGGATCTCGTTCAAGTGATTTCAATCATTTTCAGCCCTTTTCACGGCTACAGACACCATGACATCCAACACGACTAAAGTCCCACAAATGCAAAGTAGATCTTCCAAACGAAGTCGCAATCGTACACTACTCTCATGTACGGAATGCCATAGGAGGAAACAAAAATGCAATCGAAATCATCCCTATAATGATTGTCTGGAGCAACGTGTTCCATAATGGATAACACCAAGAATTCTTGTTGATTTAGAGGAACGAAGAAGAAGGAGGGATCCAAAACTTGATTATCAAACCACAAAAGCTGCTCGTGATCGAAGGATACTTGCAGGGGAGGAAGTTCTACTTAGCCTCGAATCGGTCGACGATCTAAGAAGTGTTGGATCATCTTATGCATCCACTCGTGCACCTACAGATTTGACACAGAACTTGTTCTCTAACCATACTTCTACTCATGATATAAAACTACAAGCTTTCTTCTGGCGCCCAATCTAACGAGTGGGATTCTGGATGGATTCGATCCATTCTCAATATTGCCAGATACAAGTGGAGATCCACTGCCCAAATCAATTCTCATAGAATACTGTAAGCGATTCATTTCATATG
Source organism: Botryotinia globosa (assembly GCA_014898425.1). Taxonomy (NCBI): domain Eukaryota; kingdom Fungi; phylum Ascomycota; class Leotiomycetes; order Helotiales; family Sclerotiniaceae; genus Botryotinia; species Botryotinia globosa. The sequence continues at coordinate 781,357 of RCSZ01000015.1, read as the reverse complement.
TGGGATAAGCTTTACTGATAATAGAAAGTTGTTAAGCAATTAGGTCCGTGGCTTGGTACATATGATGATGCTAAAGTTGTGGGTCGCCCAGCACTCTCTTGGCTACCGTTTGCTTTGCAACATCCCCCGTTATTCTATGCTACGTTATTGGGCGCAGCCTTTCATCTAGACCGCAAAAGACCTATAAACAAACGCAGTTTGGTCTGATACAAGATTGAGACAATGCGTTTGGCAAATAAGACAATGAATGTACCTCACGAAGCTGCTACGGAGCAAATGCTTCTAGTAATTTTGATCTTACTATACTTCAATGCAAGTCTTCACCTTAGTATTTGAGTGCCAAGCTGACAGTGATCCTAGGTTGGTGGTAGAGATGGAGAGGAATACGAAATGCATCTTTTAGGTATCAACCAAATGTTAACCATCAGAGGAGGTATGGGCAATCTGGGAATGAGAGGTATGATTAAAAACTGGTTGGGAGTTTGTTACGGTCCTTGGCATCATGATTGGCACTATGGTCTTTTCTTTTTGTGGATTTTTATGGCATCAAACGACAATCGAACTTGTGATGAAATAATCAAATTCCAAATTTCGGGTTGCAAGACTATCATAAAGTTTGAACTTACAAAACTACTCCTTCTCGAATCACTCATCACCAACCAAGCCAATAACTGTCTGCAGCCACTTTACTTTACAAACTCTTCTTCCACTCTTCCACGGTCAATACCTCATTTGGAAACAATGGCCAGATAAGATCAGTCGCAGCATCCTTTACCACGGTATTCAAGCTTGCCGTTGCATCCTTAAGCATAGTTACATGATATCCCCTAGTACCGCCATCAGTTACTGTCCAAGACATGCAAATCCAAAGTCAACTTACAATTCATAAGCATATCTTGCTGTGGATTCCAAACAAGTATTTGCCGTCAATCCGGCAAAGATGAGATGGGTGATGACTCTTTGCTTCAACTGGGAATCCAAATCGGTGTTTGAGAACGAACTATTTCTCTTATATTAGTCACCTTCTCTTTCTCAACCACATCACCAGAATGTACGACATAATGCATACCTGCTGCACCAATGTTTACTAACAACCGCATCTCCATTCCCCTCCACATCCGGCTCCAATCCTTCATAAATCTCAACCCCCATGATCCCTCCTCAAAAGTCTTGTGATCTCTTTGACCCTGCTGCGTCACAGTTGGATGTTGCCAACCAGCTAGAAATCCTGCTTTTACCTGTTGATGCAAACCATAATAGATAGGTATTTTTTGAGCACGAGCAGTAGTTACGAGATTCTGGAGATGAGCAATGGTGTTTGTAGCGGCGATAGATTCGGCGAGAAGATGATATACTTTGCCTTTGGGATGAAGGAAGTCATTGTAAGGATCGATGAGAACGATTGCGGCTTTGTTGGTGGATGACATTTTGGGGAGATTGGTTGGGTGTATGGAGGAAGTAACTAGGTATTGTGGATGAAGAATGATGAGTTGATGGTGGATTGTTGAGACAACTTCGGATACATCATGTATAACATCTTTGTTTTCTATATAATCTTTATATTCAATATTCAAAAACTTATTATTCAAGCTATTAAAATCATTTTAAATATTTAATATATATTATTATTATTTCGTAATATAATTAATATAATTATATATTTTAAAAATTAAAAATCCCTATTTTTATAATTAAAAAGTGTTTTAAAAATGATTTAATATTATATTATAATAAACCTTTTAAAATAAAGCATTATAAAAGAAATTCATTCTTATCATATAATAATTTTTTGTAAAATTTATTCAATAATTCTATTACCTAACGTAAAAAAATGAAGCATCTCTATACAAGATTCCCGAACGAAATTTAAACTAAGCAATAACGACAAGCCAATATCATTTAACTGAAACCACAACGCAAACTTTCCGTCCAAGTGGTAAGTTTTCAAACTCGCATTCAAAGTAGCTTGCTTTATATTCTCCACCAACACTCGTCTACAATCTTGAAATACCTAGGTAGGTACTTGTCCAGAAGACTTTCGGTTCATGATATTCACTATCAGAAATCCTCATCCTATATATAGAATGGCCGTGATCGGCTAATAAATCTCATCATGAAGATGTTTTGTTGCGCATCTGAAGTCGGGTCTTCTTCGGGTCTTGTGCGGGTCTTGTTCGGCTCTCTCGAAATCGCGAATAGAGAGAGCCGAGATACCACAGGTATAAACCAGTCGTGATAGGCTGAATGCGTGAAATAAAAGTTTTGTTGCACATCTGAATTCGGGTCTTGTTCGGGTCTCCCCAAAATCCGGGTCTTCCCCGGCTCTCTCGAAAGCGCGTCTAGTATTGAGAACTCGTTAGATGCTTGGGAGAGCCGATTACTATGTCAGTTGACATCTGTCATTGATATATCGATTGAAGTCCAACCTTTGGTCACTGGCGTGCCTTCTCCGCGCTGTCCCCCCTCAGCTGCCATACGTTGGTCACTGCGAATAACTACGGACGCATATCTCTCGCCAACGTTTGACCAACGACCGACAGACCCAGACTTTTCAGATATGCAACAAAACCTCTCAATTGAAATCATTCGCCATTATAGACTCTCATCTCATGAATAGCGTAAGTAGATATGATAGGCTAAAAACACAACCGAAGAGTTTGTTGCACGTCTGATTTCAACGGTAAAAGTGAACTGCTTGCTATTACTTCCTAGGTAACCATCCTATCCATCTCACCAGACCTCAGCCATCTACCCGATTTCAAAAGCAACCAACCTCCAACCACAAAAGTGAAATACAGATATGCAACAAAACCCTCCAGCCCTGCACATTCACTCAAACCAACACCCAGCACAGACTCCATCTATATTCACCCCTCTCACAATATTTTCAAAAAAATATATATAATATCATCTGCCAACAGTAATCACGAATTGAATTTTTAGACATGCAACAAAACTCCTCGTTGAAGAAAAGAGAGGCGTATTCACTTGTCGACCCTCCAGCATCGATGTTATCCATATGCATGAGTCTTATTCACTTAAGAAGATCTAAATTCGTACGCTATATCATCTTGATTTTGCGTGGCGGTATATGTATGAATACTACCACTAATAACTCTTCCGATGCTTTCCTCTCGAATTTCATATACATGCCAAGTCGGATAAGATATGCAAGAGTAGGTGGCCATCAAACCCATCTACCTCCCTCGATGGCGATATATGAATCTCCACTATACACATTCCAAGAGCACTGCATATCCATATAACTCGCAGGAAAGTGTCACAAACACAGGTGCACACTACTAAAACGACACCCTATAGAGAACCATTGCACTTAGCTCTTTGAATGGCACAATTTCAGGATTCAAACTTACTAAAATCTGAAAACCACGATTCATCCAAGGAAATACCATGCACTAACATGGTAAGGCAAGAGTCCAAGTGAATTTGGTGTGATATCTACTAGAAAGCCTAAAAATGGATAGTTGACGAAGCTGTTATGTGAGAACTTTCTGCTATAAAGCATAACATCCAATATAGTGAGGATGATATAACAAGTTTCAGAAGAGGGGAAATGGGGGATATCACCTTGCACTTCTTGATTCTCTAGCTGGCAGGAATCATCCAATGGATGGCATCAAAAGCTAGATGACAATGAAGTGAGTTGAGTTGAATTGGTTTGAAGATGACCTTATGTATTAGTACATAAACTGTATATTGAAGTCGACTAGCTCTGTTAAGAGTTTAAGAATCAATGCCGCATATCCTCTAATCGCGCCGCCATGTATTTCTGACACGTATGAACCATCTACCTATATACCATAACGCCTTGCAAATGCATCGTACTAGTTCCATGATTCCATGATAGCTTGTATATCCATCCATAATATGTCTCCAATATGGGCATAAAATGAGTCACAATCCCCATTATGCCCAATGCCTCTCTCAAACTATATGGACAACCCAATTACGCACCAAACCTGCAAATGCGAACCGATTACTCCAAACGATTCATTAATCCTTTCCTAACTTTCATATTGACAACGCCTCCAACACCAAATGCAGGCACAATTCTACATATTCTAGCCGCAGCACTAACACCCCAATTCTTCTTTATAATACTCCACCTATCTCCCCACGTAACACCTTGACCTCTGTTATATAAATCCAAGCCCAACAAATGCATAGGCGTACTCAAAAGTTGTACGGAAGCCGGGGCCAAAAATTGGGAAATTGTTTGTCCGCTTATGGATTTTTGTAATTCCTCAGACAGGTTCTTGTTGATAATTGGACCAAGCATTGGTGGTATGTTGAATGAAGCAAAAATGGTAAGACAATCACGAGCAGTGAAGAGTACATATGAAGGAAGTGGTACAGGTCTCGGTGGACCGGATGGACCAAACATACGGGCAAATGTTTGATCTTTGAAAAGGCACAATCCGATATTTGCGGTCGAACTGGCAACGAATTTGGAGGTTCCAGATGTGACTGTGGATGCAGGTTTATTGTGTATGGTGGATGTAACAGTATCGAGGGTGTTGGCTGTTAAATATGTGCCTCCATATAACATACATATCAGGGCGAACGGTTTCGAGAAGATGAGACTATGGGGTCGGAGAATAAAGCTCTTGAGGGATAATCGTAATGATTCTTTGAGTGTCGCTTGACCCGAGGCATTTTGCATGATACCTCTGTTATAATATTAGCAATTGGCGCAAGAGTCAGAGAGTTGAAACTTACTTATCAATGATAGTGATGATGGGCGCAACCATAGTCGCAGCAGTGGCACCAGACACAAAATCCACGCCCAATCTATATGGCAGATTCTTTGTATTCCATTCTCGAGGTTCTGCTATAGGTTCTGCGAGTTCAGGACTTCGAGTCACTGTCTTTGGGTTGTCAATCTTCATTGGGGATTTTGGTGACTCCATCTTGCGTGAGTCTTCGGATTTCATAAAGAAATTGTCATCAACAATCAACCAACAATCAATGTCTCTCTACAAAACGAATGATTGAGAAATGTAGGATCAATTGAATTCGGTATCAAATATATAAGAAGCAAACAATTGCTTAGAAGAGGTTTGAAGAATGATACCAAGGATCCGAGTAAATAAAAATTGTATCTCCGTACGTACAATAAAGTTTCTTGAGTGGAGGCCGAAGTCGCACTGTGCAGTCAAAATGTGAAGAGGAAAAAAAGCAATTGATAAGTAGAATAAGCTTATCGGAGAAACCCTTGACGATAGCAACCCGAAGCTAACCGATTGTGTGCAGCATGAATCAATTTCTCGACATCAATGAAGGGGTTTCTTTTCTATTTTCTACTTTTTTCTTTCTACTTATTACAAATGAAGTGATGAACACCAACACAATGGAAATATAAGCCTATCTATATTGTCACCTCTGCCGTCAAAGTGGTAGCCTCTGCCGCCAAAGTAGTAGCCTCTGTCGCCAAAGTAGTAGCATCAAAGTACGGGTCCTCTACAGCAAACAATAGCTTCAGATAACCGTTCCGGGGGAAAGAAGCGGATCCGAAGAATACATAGGTAATAACAGGGGCACATCCTACCTCACAATGATTCAGCCAATCGTGAAAACTAGATTAATACCCCCATGTTTCTTCGCTTAATGAGAAAGATCGTCGTGACTTTGACATCAGTTCAGAAGTTGTCTCGTCAGCTCACCACGACGGGATATACAACCTGGGAGAAGTAGCAATATGGAATCGGGAAAATGTGGTGATTCCTTGGAAGAAGAAGAACTGAGAATGCGTGATTCTTTACTCGGAGATGAAAATGAAGACACATGTCAACTAGAATCTCAACAGGGTCAGAAGCCACGGATAACACGCTCCGGACACGGCTTGCGAAACAAATGGATAGATAGACTAATACTTGGCCTATTGGTATTCTGGGTTTATACGTTCTTACCATATGGTAAAGACGCATCCAATGAAGACACTGTACTTCGTGAGGACGATTGGTCTTGGGAATCGGTACGAACTTTGATTAGGAAAATTAGATGGAACTGACAGAATATGATTAGATCAAGCCAAATTTTGAATTGGTTTGGCATCCATGCTTTGATGAATTTGACTGTGCAAGATTAGAGGTATTACTACTACGTTCGTTTACTTTTACGTTACAGGCTCATAATATACTCTCAATATAGGTACCACTAGATTGGCTAGAGCCTACCAATTCATCAAAAGTTGTTTTAGCTGTCTTGAGGAAAAATGCAACATCAAAGGTGGATTATAAGGGTCCGCTGTTCGTAAATCCAGGAGGACCTGGAGGATCCGGTGTTGGCACCGTGAAAGACTTTTGGAAGGCTGTTCATGTTACCGTTGGAGCTAACCACGTGAGTCCTGTTCCCGATGACTTGAAGTCTAAAACTAATAAACAAAATAGGATATTATTGGATTTGACCCTCGTGGAAGTAAGTTTGTAGCACTAAATAGATAGTGAGATGGTGTATTAACTTTATGCAAAGTTGGCGCCACTACCCCTTCCGCTCATTGTTGGAATGGACCACGAGAGGAAAGAATCTGGGGCATTCAAAACCTCGGACTTGTCGACTCACACCCAGGAATGATTTATGATCTTTATGCACATCAAAGTGTCGAGTCTAGGAATTGTGAAGCCAATCTTGGTGATCTATCGCGATTCATAGGAACAGCTTCTGTAGCAAGAGATATGTTAGAGATACTCAATAAGCTCGGGTATGAAAAATTGAGATATTGGGGTCTGAGTTATGGTACAGTGATTGGAGGCACCTTCGCAGCCATGTACCCTGATAAGGTTGAGCGTCTCGTTAGTGATGGTTAGTACTATTTCCGACTTTGGACAATGAAGGCTGGCTAAACCTCTGTTAGGAAACGTCAATTACTCAGAATGGTACAATGGAACCGGAATCCATTTCATCGAGGATACGGACAAAGTAATGCTAGCTTTCTTTGACTTATGTCACAAGGCGGGCCCTCAAAAGTGTGCGCTCTATGCCTCAACGCCTACAGCAATCCAAGAACGACTCGAAGGTATCTATACCAAGCTTCAAAAATACCCAATGCAAGTCTTCCCTACCACGAACACCGCCATGGAGTTGCAGTCCTTGGGAATCACTCGACCAAAAGTCCTCACTTATTCAGACGTAAAGAATGCAGTGATCTACTCACTCTACCAACCTCTAGCATTATTTCATCACTTGGCCAAAGCTTTAGCTGCACTAGAAGCTGATGATGGTATGCCTTTCTTGAAATTGGCTATAGCTCAAGGACACATCCAACCAAGTTTCACATGTAGTTGCGATTCCCCTGACTGCGAAGAGGAATCCGTATGGCCTCTAAAAGCGATTGGAAATGGCGACGCAGCAACATATGTGAAATGCGGAGAAGGTGACGCTGATGCGGATAAAGATAGCTTGGAGGTTATGATAAAATACGAAGAAGAGTTACGAAGGAAAAGCCCCTTATCCGCATCAGTCATGTTCAATATTCGCCTATCGTGCGCAGGCTGGAAATCAAGAACAAAATGGAATTTTGTGGGTGAGTACTCCTCCTATCGTCCGCGTTTCTTCTGATCAGATATGCTGATAAGGCTTATACAAAAGGTCCATTTGAGCAAAACACCAGTCATCCCATCCTCTTCATTGGCAATTCAGCAGACAACATCACACCACTAGGAAGTGCAATCTACAACTCACACTTCTTCCCCGGTTCTTCTGTTCTGGTACAGAATTCCTATGGTGTAAGTTCCTCCATAACAATATTCGGTAATCCACAGCTCATCAAATTATCTAGCACACATCGGCATCCTGTCCTTCAAAATGTACAGCCAAACATCGCCTTGCGTATTTTCAAACCGGTATCCTCCCGTCAAATGGTACATTGTGTGAGCCTGATTTTATACCATTTGGAATTGAGGCTGAAGGTATGGATTCGCAAAGCAATGGAGATGAGGAGTTGGAGTGGGCGTTGAGAGAATTGATGAAGTTGTTGTAGATATCGTGTGCTTTGTTTAGTTCTTTTTACCTTTGGACTCTATGTGTAAGAGAAGAAAATTATGATTATCGGATAACAAGGACAGCAGGAAGATTAAAGAAAACGACTAAAGAAACAAGCCCACTAAAATCATGACTTGAAGCGTCTTGAGACAATTCCTGCTCATTAAGACTCATAAATTCCGTGCTATATAATCCTTTTCAATGTCCTGGACTTTCATAAAGCCCTGGATATCTCACACACTATAATATGTTAATAGATTAAGGCAAAAATTCACATCTAGCAATTGACCATATATCATCACCCTAAAATCTATATGTAGCAAAACCATCCATCTAATCCCACCTCAAGGAAAGCGCCCTCATCCCAAACCCTACAGTAGACCCCACACTAACTCTCTCCCGCAGTCGGAAACGGCAACTTCCTATGCATCCTCATCACCACCTCTGCAAAATCCCTCTCATTCTCCTGACTCAAAATCCCATGCCTCACAAAAAAATCAATCATCACCACCGCACTATTCGTCTTGAACGTCCCCTTCCTCAACTCCTCCACCACCTTCTCCACACTCCACAAATAAAACCCCTCCACCTCATCATCCCCCGGCGTCGGAATCGTCGCTTCCCTCACCTCCAAATCATACACATATATCATATCCGCCGTCACCAACCCCCTAATCCCTCCCGACCCCGCTCCACTACTCTTCATATACGTAATCACACCCGTGGATTTGACATGCGCACGGATAAGCTCCGAAGACAACGACGCCTCTTCGTCCGCTTCGTGAACGATGGTTTCGAAAGGCGATTCATCTGCGCGTACGCCCCCTGCAACCGTGGTATCGAATTTCCCCGGGTACGTAAAAAGATGCGCGCTGCGTTTTGCGACCCAGATTTTCATTTCGCCTTCGTCGCTGCGGGTGTAGATGGTGAGATGGGCACCCCGAGATATGGTGCCGAAGAGTGAGGCGGCGTAGCGCTCGAGGTGCACGGGTTGTTTGGCGCCTGGGATGGCGTAGGGCTCGCTGTGTTCGCCGTGGAGAGTGCTGAAGATATCTTTGTCGATTGCCTCGTTGATTACTTTTTCGAATGCGTTGTTGCATGTAGTGGAGTAATCGTTGGAAGCGATATCGATGGGATGTAGTTGGACGCTTAGGGGAGGGGTTTGGGTGATGGTGAATTCGGGGGACCAGGGCATTTGGGAGACGATTTCGGGAAGCATGTAGCCATGGACCCGGTCATCGTCTGGGAGATATAGTTTGTAGAGTTCATCGATATTTACATCGTATGGAAAGCTAATAGCGGGTGATTAGTGCCATGGCTTGTAGGGAACTGATTGTAACCCTACTTATCACAAGCTTTCACAAGATCTAGATAGGACTTCTTCGAATCTGAAGACATGGTGATTGATCATACGATGTACTTTAAAAGTGGGATAAACTAAATCCGACAATGTAATATCCTCAATATACTGAGGTTCCAAATTCCAATCTAAAGAAAAGAGAAGAGGATTCCAACATATAAAACCAACAAACTGATCACGAAATTTCCCGTAACGTGATATCTTGAAGATGTTCCCAAAGCCATTTCCAACCAGGTCACACTTTCTTAGCTTAGGTAGCTTATTAGATAACCCATCTGGCCCGTGTGTCCTGTATCAAAATAAGCGAGACGCTTACCTGCCCTGCCCGTCCAGCCCCTTGCACGCTCTACCCCGCATTACCCCAGAATAGATACAAAATACCACCTCCTCCTCACTTCATGCAACCATGGGCTGTTATTTGAGACAAGAGAGGATGTGTATTATTCATGTAATCTTACGTTACTACCAAGTACTCTCCAAGATACGTAAGAATTGATCCCTTCAGAAGAATACTCGCAAGTTATCGCACGACAACTTCAATATATTTCACGAGTTTCTGGTCGGGAATAGTTGTATACATGGGTCGGTACGAACAAGTACTAGACAAACATCTTTCCAACTCCCACCCCTTCACAGCACACCACTTAAAGAAACTCCAAACAAACAAACACCATCCAAGTCCCACAAACCCACCATCCCAACCCCGGGCTCTGAAACCCATTGGACTTTGAACCGGGAGCTAATTCCAATCACCACCATCCCATGCCATCCTATCCTATCCTATCATAATCATTCAGGCGATACCCCCTACACCTCTCTTACCATATCCATCCATCCATCCATCCATACATATGTATGTACCTCCCAACCTAATCACGAGGACACACCAAAGATACATAAACATGCTCTTTCCTCCAAAATACAGACTGGTCATTTATTATCCTCTCCTTCCCTTTCAACCACCTATTTAAATTTGAAGTATCGATTTCTCCAACCCTTTTCCATCTCACCTCTACAACTACCCAAAATCATCGCAACACCCCTCATTACTCATTGTCCATTTCACCACCAGAAATCTTCCCTCACCCACCCAGCTCATCAGTTCATTCCACCAAATCTCATCCACCCACCCATCCATCCATCAAAAAACTCTCTCTCCTCTCTCCATCCCTCAACCCATCAACCCTCGCACACCCCCCAAAAATGCCTCGCCCAACCCTCCTCCCCTCAACCACCCTCTCCCTTCTCACCCGCACAATCCGACAATCCTCGACCTCCACCACCGCCTCGACCAAATCGCTCACCCCCCGACAACCCATCTACTTCGGTCCCAACGTCTACTGGGGAAAAGCATGGAAGAATGTGTACGGAACGGGGTTACTGTATGTGAATTCTTCCGTCTCTTCAATTATCTATTCATTCATTCATTCCTTTTAATTCTGTTAAATTATTTCCCCTCCTCCACCCCCAAAAAAGGAAAAAAAAAGGAAAAAGAAAAAGAAAAGAATCCACACTATGCCATTTTATACAATACCCTACCCATTCTATGCTAACACCCAATCCGAATAGTTACGTCCCGGTCGTTGCCGCAGTCATGTTTTGGCCCGTTCCGATTGCGCCCATGATGAATTTTTCAAAAGGGGTCAAGAAGGAGGGCGTGCTTGCTTGAGATAGGAATGGACTGATATGATGTGGGATGTGCGATGGAATTTGCTGGCTGAGGTTTGATCCAGACGAACATGCTAGAGATATCGACACAAGCACGACAAAGAACGATAAATGAATAATACAAGAGAAACATATGATACTATCCCATCATGATTCTTTCATTACTATTTCGTGTTCTTGCCCATCATAATAGCTAACCGATTGACCTAAAAACAATTTGGGTATATCCTCTTTTATACACAATAAACACAACCTCCCGTCATAATATCATTCAATACATGTACTTCAAATAATACAGACCAAAAATTTAAAACGCAAAACACCGCCATCGAGATTCTATCCACTCAAACTCCCGCTAATTCGCAATTATTACAAGGAACTCCCCTTTGTCAGATACTGTGCTATGATACCAGCCTCTGGCGTTTCATATGGTGTCCTATACTCACTCGTTCCTCGACTGGTAACCCCTCCAATATCAAGCCCATTGGTCGAAGTAAGACCACCATGATCATTATCAAAGTATCCCTTGTCTTTTCCCTTTGAGCTTGTCATCCTGAACTTTTCCAAATTGACTTCACTTTTTGTTTGTGAAAGATTGGCGCTGCCAGGTCGTTTCTTCTTTTTATCCCCTTTTGCTTCTTTCCGCTTTCCAATCAAAGTTTCATTCTCGACCGAAGAATTTCCAGCTGTACGCATTCCTCTAAACTCTCTGACAACTTCAGCAAACCCTTCCTCCAAAGTCTTCATCCTTGCCAGCATCAATCTTCCCATCATACCATCTGCAGTCTCTTCTTTTTTGTCACGTTTCATCGCCATCTTTGTAGCGATAGCCATTTGAGTTTGAAATGAACTCGGTACTGCGCCGAGTTGTGCATGCTCAAGACCCATTTCCGATAAACTGATATTCAAACTAGATTCTTTATGACGCAAAACGCGATTGCGCGCAGGATCTGGTTTAGTGATAATTGGAACAGATTGAAAATGTGTACGGTTGGGTAAAATAGGACGTGGTCGAACAGTTGTATTCGTGACGTTGGCGGTTTTTGGAGTACGAGATCCTGATTGGCCTGCTGGGGTGTTGGTTCCGGTATTCACTTGTGAATACATTTTTGCTGTCAATGGTCGTGAACGAGGGGGAGAATTGGACGAAAATGAAGAATTTTGAATAAGTGGATTGAAAAGAATCGTCGTCGTTGATAAATTCCTATCATGAGCCTTCTTCTTTGGTGCAGACTTGGATTGCTTTGAAGGAGAATTATTTTGTTGAGTGACATCTTGTTGTGGATTGAAAGCCGCAATGGGAGAAATAAATCTTGTTGCAGTTGGAGTTTGAAAATACTCTTCTTCCGATTCAACACCACTTTGGCTGAAATTTGTCGCTGTATGTTTATCCTCGTCATGTTCGTCTTCATCATTGGACAACAATTCATCATCTCCATCTGCATCTGTATGACCTCCACCAAACTCATTTGGATGTAGTTCATCATCTGAAAGTCGAGTCATGTCATGAAAACCTGTAGACATAAATTCTGCTGGATCGCTAGCCACGGATCTATTTCCGGAAAGCTGACGACTGAGTGCACGATGTCTCATGGCATTTGCTTGCCTAGATTGTCTTCGCATCTCTAGCCTTTCCAATATAGAACGATCTTGTTCTTGTGGTGGACTAGCAACGTCTTCTTGACGTTCTATCCAGTTATTGATGACAGTCTGAGTTTGTCGACGATCAAAACTAGGACGATTTCTACCAAGATTATCCCTCGGCGTTAGCCTGAAAACTTCATCAAGAGCTCTGTCTTTCTGAAAACCAGCAACGGAAGATTCATGTCTCCGCAAATTAGGACTGAAGAGCCCATGCCTACGATCTTGGAATGATATTGTTCGCTTCGATCGTTGTCCAGCTTTCTCAACCAAATCCGTAGGTTCAAAGACAGATCTTGCCAAGAAAAGCTTTTCGTAGACACATATACTGAACAATAAGGGAAAATGCGTCATTTTTATGACAGTACGATTCATCTTGATGAATGTCCTGAAAGGAAAAAAGAATCTGAATGGTGTGAGAACCCAAGCAAGAATGTTCGTAGGTGCTACATAAGAGAAGAGAGCATCATTCTTAACCATAGAAATCGTGTTGACAGCAAAAACAAATTGATGTTCTTCGTTTGCGTTTGAGACGATTGACATAAAGGAGTTTGTTAAAACCGTAATGAGAATGGTAATAACGAGGAAGTGACAAATGAAGAGGAAAAGCACAAGTAGTGCCTTTCCTAAGAAATTGTAAGTTTCCCATGCTTCCCATGCCGCAGGTGTAAACCCCATCAATATCTGAAAGATCTTGTAGGCAACTCCTGCTGCATCATATTCGCTTTTGCCAAACGATAGAGTGAATGCAACAAAAAACCCACTACAAGCTATCAAGATTAGTACAAATACCGCCACAAGATCAATTGCCATCAATCTAAATGCAATTAATAATTGTGAGAAATATCGATAATGGTCCAGAACACTGAATAATCGAGGGAAGAGTAGGATTGCATTTGTTGCAAGAACATCATATGCCATACTGTTCCACTCCTCTCTTCCATAGTCCACCAAGAAAATGCCATATAATCGCATGCAATAGTAAATAGTAAGTAGAACTAGAATACCTAGGTCGAAAGCATTCCAGAAACTCATAATATATAACGAGAACCCTTGTTCATTGAACCCAACTACCTCATCAAGCATGAAACCTGCACTCCAAAACCAGAATATGACTTCGAGACCGGTGATGTCTGTTGATCTTTGACTGAGGACAGCTAGAAAAAGAACAAGAAGGATAGCAAGTGAGCAAGTGGAGAAGAATTGACGATATCTTGGTACCCTCAATCTCGAAAGCTTAAAGAGAGATGCATCTCTTGGGTCATATAGTGTGACCGTTCTCCTAGTCAAGGTTTGAATCGCTTGTTCCGATTCTGGTTCTTTATTTTGAAGTTTTGGGCGACTGTTTGTTGCCCCATATTGAATTTGATCCCCGGTAAGTAATGGCACCGCAGCTCCATTGCTTGGACTTGGTTTATTAAATCCCGTCCGGTTTATCGATGTACGATGAAGATTATCCGCCGCAGAATGAAATACAATTGTTCCAGCCCAAATAGCCTCTAGTTGTTGCACTACAAGTGGGTGTGCCAAAAATCGTTTCGCAGACGCCCTAATAGCTACCTCCAAAGTTGAGATCCTGGCAGCAACTGGTCTTGCACGATTTCTTTGATTCCAGTTCGTTATGGGTGGACTTGGTTCTGCTACTCCTTGTAATGGAAAGAAGTCGTAGGAAAGAGCATCGATTAACTCTCTAGTATTGTATTCCTTCAATAACTTGATAGCCAGAAGCTCGCAAACTAAAGCTCTGGTTAAGCTATTCCCTGCATTACCTGGGTTTGCTTGACTCTCCTTTTTGAATTGTAAACAATTTGCCATCAACGCATATAGAGTAGCTCGATTAAAGTGCGAAATCCGAATCTGTTGTTGCATAGGCTTCACCAAGAACTGTGAGACTTGTGGTGACCGTAATTGATCCCATGTCAATGTGGTTTCCGTCCGCGGGAGTATGATGAGTCGAATGGCATGTGTGAGATTATACACTGGAAGCGCATCTAATCAAATGTTAGTATTGGGGTTTTTGGAAAGAGATACAGAAATGCTAGATACCAAGATGTGCCGCAGAAAATATAGGCAAGAGAGGTTGGTCTTCATCACCATCTTCTTCTTCTACTTCGTCTTCATTACTTCCTTCATCTTCATCCTCCCCATCATTTTGTTGCGCAATCTCTTCCTCTGTATCTTCTTCTATTTCCGTTTCCGTAAAATCTGCGGATGCATGTCGAGGTAAACGGTCTCTTCTGGCCGCAGCTGGTGAAGATCGGTCAACATTCAGTGTCGAGAAAGGGGAATGTATTTCTTGAGCGCGTCGTCGAGCTTTCGCTGGTCGCAGTAACGAAGATAACATTTTTGTTTGGAATGTATTCAGCTCAAAATCCGCGGTTGAGCGATTTAATCCTTAAACCTGTATGGTCGGTAATGGAAGGTGGGAAGGAACGCTGGTTGCTGAGAAGGCTGCCTTTCTTGAGTTATTCCATCTTGCAGCGATAGAGGTTGAAGAAATGAAGCAACGCAATCCGAAAATTGATCGAGCGAAGGAATAGTTTCAAAGGGTTGTCAAATATTAGTTCATTAGTAGTGTTTGTAAATAGAGAAAGAAATAAGTAAATAAATCTTTAATTTCCAGGTTATCGCGTTTCTCGAGCGCTTTTCAATCCTTTCTCGTCCCAGCTCCCAGAACCAAGGCTCGGTCGTTCGAAGAGTGGATGGATATTCCTTGATGAAGATCAAGCAACCAACCAATTTATAGAATTAATTAAATTACATATCAAAACGACATGAAGGAAGGGAACATGAAGATATAAACTCTCTTCCCGACGCGAGGGCAAGTAGTAGAAGATGGCGAATCCAAATCCTGTTTCATTTGCTTATCTCACAACCCTCCCAAAATCACATAGGATACAAGATCGATATTCAACCCATACTGGTCGAGAATTGGGGAAACCTAGAATCAATGATCTCAACTTTTTGGGGGGGAAGGCAATCAATCAATCAATCATGTCATTGCGCACCGAGACACCCTTGATGCTATGCACACTTCTCGTTTATATGCATGCTGCCGATCAATCCTGGCGATACAATTCCTATGATCCTATCTCATCCAATCAGAGAAGCAAGCACGAGAACATGAATTGAGATTGAGGCTTTATCTAAAGATAAAGACGGAGGTCGGTACGTAGGCTCGTAGGTACTCACGGAGTCTCACTTGGGAAATGTAAAACAACGCTTCCGTTCGTATGAGATGTCCTCGTGATGGAATGAAGAAAGATGGATACTGTAGATATATAATCTGAATTCGTCTAGGGAGAACCCTTTCTCTCGCTTCTACTCCCTCGTCTCTCGTCTCAATACAAAATACAAAATACAAAATACAAAATACATCGACATATCATTATCATGCATTAGAATTCATTTCGAGAAGTTGGTGGCTTGAGAGCTTTTAATATGGGGGAAGGTCAGCTTACCTTATTTGCATGATGAAAAGAAGAAGTTGCCAAAACGAGAGTCTCATTGGATGATTAGATACTACCTAGGTAGTATGTAGTCAAGGTAGTCAGTCCATCCTTTCGCCATTTACCAAATGTTCTGTTCATATTCGCTTGCGAGATCATGAGGGATCTGAAAAATTGGTACACCATCAGAGACACACATACCTAGTATCTATAATATATTTTGCAACTTCCTCTATTGGACAGTGAGCAGGTGGTCAATGTCAATTGGTGTGGGTGATATACCTAGCTGGTGTAGGTAAAAAACCTCCGGGGACTTGCTTGAACTCACAAGGCTCACATCCATCTAATCGATGAACAGACCGCTATTCTACCCCATGGTATGTATGGACTGCAACAATAAATGGCTGTTCTTCCTGGAGGTCTGCTGTAGGTCTGCTGTAGGTCTGACTCGCATGCATTTCATGGCTTGGTTCGAGACCTTTTTATTTTCGTATATGAGATAAGATAGATACAGTACTAGAGCACTTCTACTTGGTCGACCGGATTTTACCCGGATTTTAGTCTCAACCATGTATTATTCAACTCTTATTATTAAATCAATCATTTAATATTATATTTTAAATCTTTCAGAATATCTTGATTTATATATATATATTAATATAATGAAATTCTATAAAAGTAATTTAATTGAATTGTTTAGTATTTAATATATTAGTTTTTTATTACAATATAAGTTTCAATTCTATTTTTTATATTAGCTTTTAAATTTATAAATAATTTATTATCCAATATATCCCAAGCTATTTGTAGAGTATTCTTTAGTTTCTATCTAGTATATTCCGATTGACTTTTATTTATTACGATATTTGGAAATATCTCGAAAATATATACTTTTAGATATTATCAAATATACTTTATAAAATTAAGATCAGGATTATAAAGAGATTAAAGATTGATTAAAAAAATACTCTTTTTCTAAAACCAAATTAGTATTTTACAAGCTCGATATATAAAAGTATTATTCTGTATAAATTGATATGTTTTGTTTAATCTCTTTTAATAAAAAATTACTTCCTTATTAAAAACCTCAAAATAAAAGTTGATATTATATCTGAACTTCTTATTCTCGAAATCTCTATTTATAATATATAATTTACTTCTCCTAATATTGCAAAAATCTTTCTATATTATAACCTTCATATTCTTATATATATTATAGATTTGAATTATATTCCAATTCTATTTCTGATTTAATATATAGAAAATCTATTCTTGATTTTTCTTTTTCCTTTGTTTTATAGAGTATTTATTTGATTAAAAGATTAGTTTTTATTCCTTTACTATTCATTTTTTATAATTTAAATATTAAATTAATCTTTTAATAATATATTCTTTTGTAAATTCAGATTTTTTTCTAACTCTTCAATTGGTCATTCTATAATTCTTTAAAATCCTTTTAATAGTATTTCTTTTATAATCTAATCTATAAGTATCAATTGTCTTCTGATATATCGATTTAGATTATAATTTTATATAATGTAATAAAACTTATTTATCTCGATTTATATATAATCTATTTCTAACCTTTTTAAATAGAATCTTTCTGTTGTTGTATAATTGATCCTTTTTAATAATATAAATAATAATCGATTTTCCGATTTCAAAAGTATTTATAATTTCTTAATAATTATTACTTGTTTTTATTCTTTCTATTATTTTTTTGTTATTATATAGATTCAATTATATATAAGGAATATTATTATAATTAATTGATTTCAATAAAGTATATTATAATAGTATAATTAATATAATAAATATATGATGATTGGAGGAACACATCGAAAAATACATTTCGATCAAGTAGGAGTGCACGGTTGCTATATACAGTACTAAGCATAATGTTTACACGAAAAATATTAAAACACAAAAAAGCATATAACTTTTTATTAATACTTTTATTTAAATTACTAACTATATTGTAATTATAGATTAAATTTAATCCATTTGATAATAATATTAAAAAAAGGAAAACAATTAAATGCTTATAGAAAAAGAAAAATCATTAGAATATAATATAATAATATACAATCTATTTATATTATAAAGCTTTAAATATCCCTGATTTGATAATTCGTATTCTTTTATTAAAAAAGTTATCACAAAAGAATAAAACATCAATCTATATATAAATTAATTATATAAACATATAGAATGAAATATATATATAATTATATATTACATACATTCTTTTTAAAAAAATTACATATATAAAACTTTACCAAATTCTCTTTTATAAATATTATAATTAAGGTTATAAATTAAATCTATAAAAAATATTCTTATTTATTTTAAAGATTATTAAACTGTAATTCAAATAGTATATATTATAAAGATTTTAAATATTTAAAGATTTTGTAAAGTATATATAGAATAATGAATATTTAGTGAAGTAAAGGAAAGGAAGAAATAGGGAATAAGCTTTTTATATTATAATAGAAAGATTATTTTTATAATGTATTGTAATATATAAAAAGTCAAAGGATATATTAGTAATAATATACGAGTACTTTTAATACAAAAATAGAATCATCAAAAGATTTAGTTTATATATATTAAATAGAAATTTCAAATCAAAGAAAAATAAGTATTTAGTTAATTTCTATTTTATTATATTTAAATATTAAATATTCTTCTACTAGAAATCTGAGTTACTTTTTATATAAAATAATACTTTTATTTATAAAGCCTAAAAGTCCTTAATTGGTTTAGAAATAATACTATAATTATTATTGATTAATTATTCTATTTTCTCGATTTAAATTCTATGGAATATATATATAATTTCCTTTCCAGAAAATTATATTTGAAAAACATTTAGAAGTTGAAATTATAAGAAGTAAAGAGAATATTAATAGAAATTTAAAATCTTATTTCTAATAAAATATTTTTAGAATTTTTAAAGAATATAATAAATAAAAGGAACATTATTATTAAAACTAAAGAATGGTATATTAAATATTAAATAATATAGTTTTTTGAAAGATTATAATATAAAACTATTCAATTTATCACATTCATTATTTTAATTTATAATTATTTTTAATAATAGATTTTATTACTCAATCTCTAATCACATGAATTTTATTAAGATTACTATACGGTATTGAAGATTGATTCCGAAAATCAACATCGACATGCTCACCGCACAAACATTGATATAATGGACATAATGCTTAAAGTCATTGCGAGGTAACCAATATTTCAAGCCACCAAGATAATTGTCCAATTTGCAACAACGGCGGGCGATCTTTGCAATGGAAACTTCCACATCAGAGGGGAGTCTGCTAGGTGGGTCGATAGGTATTGATGTTCATACGGCTGTTGTTTATCAGTCCATGTATCTGTACCAGTATAAACGTTAACCTTCCATGCAAACTTTCGGCGTAGGAGAGGTGGGAAAGATGTTGAGCGTCAAACAGCTGCCGTATACTGATTTATATTCCGATGGCACAGCACAGAAACATTTTACCTACTCTGCTGTAGTAACCTCATTCCAAATAAATGCTGTGAAATCTATCTATATGTATGATCCATTTTCAACATTGCTTTGACAGTTAATTATTACAAAAGTACTTGATATTTGATGCCCACGTGCCATCCACGTGCTGCCCAGGTGAGTCTCTAGTCCATCTTTATGACATAATAACATCGGTACTATTCTGGCAATATACCGGTGAAAAGTTCTTGAGGGGCACGAGGGGTAGATGCAAGGCTGATGATAATTGGTAGTAGCCTTGACTTCATATCCCTGCTAGTATCAGAAACTAAGCCTAATATCGAATCGGCTCTCCTCGGTTGTTCAGCACCAGAAAAAAAAAATTGAGGAGTCCCATTTTCTGGAGAGAAATTCCTAAATTCTCAAAAACTTATTCAACACTTTCAATCTTTTATATCCATAAAGTCGTACGGCCAGGAATTAATCTTTGATACTGGACCTACAAACTGGCGAACTTGGATCACTAAAGCACTCCTCAATCTGCTTTGCAGCTTGTTGAAGGGCATTTCTTGAAGTCCTTGCGCGCAGATCTCAAAAAAAACTCTTTTCAATATCTTACATTATAATGGCAGAATTAATTTTCCCTCCAGTTGCCGCCCCAATCCTCAATGGCACAGATGAAGGACTCATCAGTCTGGAATTGAAGGATGGCACAATTTATCAAGGATATAGTTTTGGTGCGCAGAAGAGTGTCGCAGGAGAATTGGTCTTCCAGACAGGTATGGTGGGGTACCCAGAATCCATCACTGACCCTTCATACCGAGGACAAATTTTGGTCATTACGTTCCCTTTGGTGGGTAATTATGGTGTACCATCTCGAGAGACCATGGATGAACTCCTCAAGGATCTGCCAGCACATTTCGAAGCATCTCAAATCCACATTGCAGGTTTGATTTGCGCTTCGTACGCAGGCGAAGAGTTTTCTCATTTCCTCGCAGCCTCCTCCTTGGGAACATGGTTGAAAGAGCAAGGTGTTCCAGCAATCTATGGTGTTGATACCAGAGCTTTAACCAAGAGAATACGAGAAGAAGGTAGTATGCTTGGACGAATGTTGTTGCAAAAGAATATCCCTGCCAATGGAAACGACAACATCTCTGCTTTATCCACAAAGGATTGGAGATCATCATTCGAAGCAATTGAGTGGGTGGATCCCAATGCCGAGAACCTTGTCGCAGATGGTAAGTTCCTACTTTGCTATAGCCCGAATGAAGGGCTAACATAATGCCTTAGTATCAATTCGCGAGCCAAAATTATACAAACCTGATCCTTCGAATGCTTTGAAACATCCCTCTGGTAGACCTATACGTGTGTTGTGTTTGGATGTTGGTTTGAAATATAACCAATTGCGTTGCCTTGTAAAGCGTGGTGTGGAAGTTCTCGTCTGCCCATGGGATTATGATTTCCCTGCTCTCGCCGGCAAGGATTATGATGGTCTATTCATCTCCAATGGTCCTGGTGATCCAGCCATGATGGACAAAACTGTCAAGCACATTCAATCTGCCTTGAAGGAGAACCGAACCCCAATTTTCGGTATCTGTCTTGGACATCAACTTCTCGCCAGAGCTGCTGGAGCTCAAACAGAAAAGATGAAGTTCGGTAACCGTGGACATAACATTCCATGTACAAACATGTTGACTGGAAAATGTCATATTACATCCCAAAATCACGGTTTCGCTGTCCAAACTAGTTCCTTGCCTTCGGAATGGGAGGAACTTTTCGTCAATGCCAACGATGGAAGTAACGAGGGTATCAGACATGTGAACAGACCATACTTCAGTGTTCAATTCCATCCAGAAAGTACTCCTGGACCAAGGGATACTGAATTCCTCTTTGATGTCTTCATCAACACTATCCAAAAGACTCTCGATGATGAGAAACTCCTTTCCGCACCAGTTGTCTTCCCCGGTGGTGAGAAGGTTGAGAATGAGAAGCTTACACCTAAGGTTAACGTCAAGAAAGTCCTTGTCTTGGGTAGTGGTGGTCTCAGTATTGGTCAAGCAGGTGAATTTGATTACTCTGGAAGTCAGGCTATTAAGGCTCTTAAGGAAGAAGGAATCTACACCATCTTGATCAACCCTAACATTGCTACAATTCAAACTTCCAAGGGATTGGCTGATAAGGTTTATTTCCTTCCTGTCACTGCTGATTTTGTTCGCAAAGTCATCAAACACGAGAAGCCTGATGCAATTTACGTCACATTTGGTGGTCAAACTGCTTTGTCTGTCGGTATTCAACTCAAGGATGAATTTGAAGAACTTGGAGTTCGCGTGCTCGGTACTCCAATCTCCACTGTCATCACTACCGAAGATCGTGAGTTGTTCGCTCGTAGTATGGAGTCGATTGGTGAGAAATGCGCCAAGTCCGCTTCAGCGAACAACGTCGACGAAGCTATGCATGTCGTGAAAGATATTGGCTTCCCAGTTATCGTTCGTGCCGCATATGCTTTAGGAGGCCTCGGAAGTGGTTTTGCAGACAATGAGCAAGAATTACTTGAACTCTGCAACAAAGCATTCGCCGCTAGTCCTCAAGTTTTGATCGAGCGAAGTATGAAGGGATGGAAGGAAATTGAATACGAGGTTGTCCGTGATTGTCGCGACAACTGTATCACAGTTTGTAACATGGAGAACTTCGATCCTTTGGGTATTCACACTGGAGACTCAATTGTTGTTGCTCCTTCCCAAACATTATCCGATGAAGATTACAACATGTTGAGAACCACAGCTGTTAACGTTATTCGCCATCTCGGAGTTGTTGGAGAATGTAATATTCAATACGCACTCAACCCAGACTCTAAGGAATACTGCATTATCGAGGTCAACGCTAGATTGTCCAGATCTTCAGCCCTCGCATCCAAGGCTACTGGATATCCATTGGCTTTCATCGCCGCAAAACTCGGTCTCAACATTCCCCTCAACGAGATCAAAAACTCAGTCACTCAACAGACCTGTGCTTGTTTCGAGCCTTCTTTGGATTACGTCGTTGTTAAGATGCCACGTTGGGATTTGAAGAAATTCACTCGTGTTTCCACACAACTTGGTTCATCGATGAAGAGTGTCGGTGAAGTCATGAGTATCGGAAGAACTTTTGAAGAGGCTATTCAAAAAGCAATTCGTGCAATAGACTTCCATAACCTGGGTTTCAGTGCAACAAAGGCTTTAATGTCAATTGATGATGAACTTCAAACACCTTCCGATCAACGTCTCTTTGCCATCGCTAACGCTATGCAATCTGGTTACTCTGTTAACAAGATTTGGGAAATGACAAAGATTGACAAATGGTTCTTGAACAAGCTCAAGGGATTGAATGACTTCAGCAAGCACATGTCAACCTTCAACACTAGCACCATCTCATACGATCAAATCAGACAAGCCAAGCAACTTGGATTCTGTGATAGACAATTGGCCAAATTCTGGGATTCTACAGAGCTCGCCGTTAGATTGTTGAGAACTGAAGCTGGCATTGTTCCAGTCGTAAAGCAAATCGATACCGTTGCTGCTGAGTTCGAGGCTCACACCAATTATCTCTACATGACTTACAATGGATCTGAGAGCGATATCTCTTTCAATGATCACGGTGTCATGGTTCTCGGTTCAGGAGTTTACAGAATTGGTTCTTCTGTCGAATTCGATTGGTGTTCCGTTCGTGCCATTAGAACTCTTCGTGAATCTGGTTTCAAGACTGTCATGGTCAACTACAACCCTGAGACCGTCAGTACTGATTATGATGAAGCCGATAGATTGTACTTTGAGAACATCAACCTGGAAACCATTCTCGATATTTATGAATTGGAGTCTTCAAGTGGTGTCCTCATTGCTATGGGAGGTCAAACACCAAATAACATTGCTCTTCCACTTCACCGACAAAACGTTAAGATTCTTGGAACATCACCAGAAATGATTGATACTGCCGAGAATCGTTTCAAGTTCTCTCGTATGCTTGATGGTATTCAAGTTGATCAACCAACATGGAAAGAGTTGACTAGTTTCGAGGATGCTAAGACATTCTGTAACAAGGTCTCTTATCCAGTGCTTGTCAGACCTTCATATGTACTTTCAGGTGCAGCTATGAACACTGTCTACTCCGAACCAGATCTTGAGGCTTATCTTGCTCAAGCTGTTGAGGTTTCAAGAGATCATCCAGTCGTTATCACCAAATATATCGAAAATGCAAAGGAAATTGAGATGGACGCTGTTGCAAAGGATGGTGTCATGGTTGGTCACTTTATCTCTGAGCATGTTGAAAATGCCGGTGTACATTCCGGTGATGCTACTTTGATCTTGCCACCTCAGGATCTCGACCCAACAACTATCAAGAGAATTGAAGAAGCTACACGCTTGATTGGTAAAGCTCTTAATATTACTGGTCCTTATAACATACAATTTATCGCCAAGGACAATGATATTAAGGTCATTGAATGTAACGTTCGTGCATCTAGATCAACTCCATTCGTTTCAAAGGTCATGGGTGTTGATCTTATTGAAATGGCTACTAAAGCCATCATGGGTGTACCATTCATGCCATACCCACCTACCGAATTACCTGCAGGCTGTGTTGGTGTTAAAGTACCTCAATTCAGTTTCTCTCGACTTTCTGGTGCTGATCCAGTTCTTGGTGTTGAGATGGCTTCTACTGGAGAAGTCGCTTGTTTCGGTCGTGATAAGTATGAGGCTTACATTAAAGCATTGATCTCTACTGGATTCAAGCTACCAAAGCAAAATATTCTTCTTTCTATTGGTTCATACAAGGATAAGAAGGAAATGCTTCCATCTGTTGTCAAGCTTCAAAAGATGGGTTACAAACTCTTCGCTACAGCTGGTACCGCAGATTTCTTGCAAGAACATGATGTTCCAGTTCAATATCTCGAAATTCTCGGAAAGGGTGAGGATGATCAAAAATCTGAATACTCTTTGACTCAACATCTTGCCAACAACATGATTGATCTTTACATCAATCTTCCTTCCAGCAATAGATATAGAAGACCTGCCAACTATATGAGTAAGGGTTACCAAACTAGACGTATGGCTGTCGATTATCAAACACCTTTGGTAACCAATGTCAAGAACGCCAAGATCCTTATCGAAGCCATCGCAAGACATTACGATATGGAAGTTAGCGGATTTGATGCTCAAACCAGTCACCGAACTGTTGTTCTTCCTGGTCTCATCAACATTGCATCTTTTGTTCCTGGCATCACCACTCCTGGCAGCCGTGATTTCCAAACTGTTACCAAAGCATCAATTGCATCTGGTTTCAGTATGATTCGTGTTATGCCTCTTGGTCTTGATGGAGCAGTCACTGATGCTAGAGCATTGAAGGTAGCTCAACTCAACAGCAAACTTGGTTCATCTTGCGATTACAACTTCTCTGTTGCCGCAACCTCTTCCAACGCCGATCAAATTAGTCAAGTCACTGGTGAAGTCGGTTCTCTGTTCATCCCATTCAATCACTTGTCCGATAATATCAGCAAAGTAGCCGCTGTTACTGCTCATTTTGAATCTTGGCCATCTTTCAAGCCAATTATCACTGATGCAAAGATGACGGATCTTGCATCAATCCTTCTTCTTGCAAGTCTCCATAGCAGAAAGATTCACATCACCAACGTCACCACCAAGGATGATATTGGATTGATCGATTTGGCTAAGCAAAAGGGCCTTCAAGTCACTTGTGATGTTTCAGTCTACGCTCTTTTCTTCAGCCAAGATGATTACCCTGAAGCTTCCTTCCTCCCAACTGCAAAGGACCAAGCAGCATTATGGGAACACATGAACATCATTGATGTCTTTTCCATTGGTAGCTTGCCATATCAGCTTGCAACTCTTGCAAAGGCAGAGGCAGATGCTGCTGTTGGTATTGCTGACACTTTACCTCTATTGTTCTCAGCCGTTGCAGATGGTAGACTCACAGTTGATGATATCAAGGCTCGTCTCCATGATAATCCAAAGGAGATTTTCGAAATTCACGATCAAGTCGGAGCTTCTGTAGAGATTGAGATTGATAGACCGCATACTGTTAAGCCAGGAGCGGTTTGGTCACCGCTTGTTGGAAAGGTCACAAGAGGTGCTGTTCAAAGAGTCATCTTCCAAGATAAGACTGCTTGTCTAGATGGTTTACCAACTCAGGATGCTATTGATGGTAAAGATATGTCATCTCACCTTATTGATTTGCACACAGTACCACAATCACCGCTTGTCAAGGCTAATCTTGGATCCCCAGCTATGGGACCAAGACCTGATAGCTCTCATGGACTGAGAAAGTTCTCTTCATTCGCCGGTGCATCATCTTCAGCTATGCGACCTGCAACTCGTTCAAGGTTCTTGGATGGTGCTGCCAATCAAGCACCACAATTTGGTTCCATAGCTGAAGATTTGGGTGCTCCATTGTACCCTCAACCAACTATCTCGCCATCTTTACAAACCCTCCTTGGTCAATCACCATTCAAGAATCAACACGTTCTCTCAGTTAATCAATTCTCCCGTCAAGATCTTCATTTACTTTTCTCTGTTGCTCAAGAAATGAGATTGGGTGTTCAACGTGAAGGTGTTCTTTCCATCCTCAAGGGACGTCTTCTTTGCACAATGTTCTATGAACCATCTACTCGTACATCTGCATCATTTGATGCTGCTATGCAAAGATTGGGAGGACGAACAGTTGCAATTGCTACTTCTCATTCTTCCACTGTCAAGGGTGAATCTCTTGCAGATACCATCCGTACTCTTGGTTGTTATGGAGATGCTATTGTCCTTCGTCACCCTGAAGAGAGCAGTGCTGCAACTGCTGCCAAGTTCTCGCCAGTTCCAATCATCAACGGAGGCAATGGAAGCAAAGAACACCCAACTCAAGCATTCTTGGATTTGTTCACAATCAGAGAAGAATTGGGTACTGTTGGTGGTCTCACCATTACCTTTACTGGTGATCTTAGATACGGTCGTACCGTTCACTCTCTCGTCAAGCTTCTTCAACATTATGATGTTCACATCCAGCTTGTTTCCCCACAAGCTTTATCGCTCCCACAAGAAATCTTGGCACTTATCAAATCCAAGCCTGGTCAATTACTCTCAGTTTCTACTGAGTTGACCCCCGAGATCCTTGCTAGATCCGATGTCCTTTACTGTACTCGTGTACAAAAGGAACGATTTGCCGATTTGGAAGAGTATGAAAGATTGAAGGATAGTTTCATCATTGACAACAAGACATTGAGAAATGCAAAGAGTTCAATGATTGTTATGCATCCATTACCAAGAAATGCTGAGATTGGAGAGGAAGTGGATTTCGATCAAAGAGCTGCATACTTTAGACAGGTACGTCGTCAATTTCCCCCAATTACATTATCCTTACTAATGATTTTACAGATGAGATATGGCCTTTACTGTCGCATGGCATTGTTAGCTTTGGTATTAGCCCCATAGATTTGATTTTGTATAATCGTTTCTTTTGATCAAGATCATGGGCATGGCGTTGTATTTAGGGAAGGAGGAAAAGTCGATTTTTTTTATTGTTATATGATTACGAGTAAATGCATTAGATATGAGTAGACACTCTTTTATGATTGTAGAAATGGTTTCGATTTATAATTTTGATATATATTCAATTGGAGTGATGGGTATATGTATGTATGTGTATATTCATACATATGTATATATGGTTATGTATTATTTGGGTTGGGTTATGTATGTGTATGTATGTATGGGTTGGCGTATAGTGTATATGTATATGTATATGTAGGTATATAGTTTTAGGTAGATTAATGTTATAATTATTTGTACATCTATCTCACTTTGACTCTTCTTGTCTTCCTCATTCTGTGCTTTATTTCGGTATGCCTAGGTAGGTAGATGCATCATTTCTTAAGGAGTGACAATGATGATTGACGGTATTCATACTAAACTCTGTCTGTTCACATCAGGGAATCAACATTAAAATCATCGAGGGGCTTAAACGCGAATCAGATAATGCACATCGGTTATTAATGATCATGGCAATGATTGTATACACAAGTGAAAAGGGGCTATTGAAAATAGTATCAGGGCTGCACATAGGTAGCTAGGTGTTAGGATTTTCAGTACAGACGAGGACATTCTAGACACCTGCGAGATTCACGAAAAGACTTCATGACGTTTGTCTTGAGACACTCTTCGATATTTCAGTGCGAGTATGGCAATCCGATGGCCTTTCATACTCGAGCTTGTTGATATATGGATAGGAATGTGGGTATACAATTTATTTCGTACATGGCGAGGTAGCATTGCAGGCAGAAAGCTTTGCCAATCAAACATGCAAAGTTCTCCTTCACTTCGCTATAGGATATACGACAACGCGAATCAATCTCCACAGCTTTTTTCCCACCTTGGTTGACCTATCTGATTTGCACAGAGATCATATAGGATGGTGGATTGACGTCGAATTGAACGCCAAGGTTAGCACCCATGTCGGTAGATAGGAAGGTTACAGCGTGTGGGAACGCCCAAAGTCTTGTTTGAGATACCAAGATGGGCAGGCTGGGTGGCATTGCTTATTCTCACTGTTTTAGGTGTGAAATATGCCCAGACGGGACGGTCCGACTACTTTACTATGCCATGAGATTATGAGTTTTGTGAGTGCAACATCATTATCTTCTTGAAAGTTTGTGATTTCTTCACCTGCTTATAGAAGATGCTCCAGACTGCTTGGAATAGCACATCATGATGAATAGAAATAATGACTAATGCACATATATACATATAAACGGTGGGACAGTAGAGATTTATGAGCGATTTATAAGGATTACAAAGAACTAGAAATAATGAAACTAACTAGAGCGACTGAGCGACTGAGCCGAGAAGATATACCATGTTTGGAAGTCCGCCTACTCTGATCTTACTCCAATGGACTGAATTTTCTAGAAAAATCAATTGATTAGAATTCATTTGCGAGTACAAAGTAGTAACTATGTACCTACGGTATTGGAGATCTATGTCTATCAATCCACAGCGGTGTCATAGTGGTTTCCCGTCCACTACTTGTATCCACTTCAATACCTCGGAAAAAGTATTTCGCACCTCAACACCACACCATGAAACCAAGGAAACCGTAAAGTACGATTCTTAAATACAATTCTTGGAATCATATTCTATAATCCCTAAAACTATATTTGTATAAAGGAATTTCCCTTTAGTCATTACAAAAGCCTTATATATAATATAGTAAAATCTTAATATGATATAGAAAATACAGATTATTAAATATAATTCCTTTTCAATTCAATCTCATATATTTTCTAGTTTTATCATTAGCTTTTTTAATTCTTTCTCTTCTTTAAAAGAATCAGAAAAGCTTTATATATATCATTATCATTAAAAATTGAAAATCTATTATACAATTTGATTAAAATATTTATATAAAAAAGGGAAAGAAAAAAAGCAAATAATTGAAAAAAAGAAAATAAATGAAAAAAAGAGCGTTTTTAAAATTTAAACTTATTTTAAATCATTTACCTTTATAATATTAATAAAATTAATAAAACTGAATTTACTATTGATGAGATTAATAGAATTCATATATAACTTTTTTTAAACAGCTTCAATTGAAGAATTGAAAAAGTAAAAATAGAAATGATGGATTATATAATTGACTATTTAAAACAAGTGAATTTAAAGCTATTTTAATATTTTCCCTTGGTTTTATAGATTTTTATACAAGATATACTAAATAATATATTGAAATCTCATACACTCAATCTCAAGCTTCAGTTTAGTACACTTATCCCCACCCAAACCGTAGTTTACGGTTTTTGTGATTCTATAGGGCATACTAATATCTATATCCACGACATGACGGCAATCAATATTATATCCTCAATTAGTTCACCGGCACCACGATATTTTTAACAGAATACATAACGTAGCCATACAAGCCAAACCAGAACCCCCGAACTATTCCCCCATACCCCAACATTTGTTTCTCTCCACAAACCCCGACTTTCGGTCAGAATCTCTACAATGAAACCCTAACAGGTTAAAATATCGTGGAGCACCTGGAGAAAATTGACAAACAGACCCGCGCGGATTGCAAATAAACAAGGGGCCGCGGAACCGTCCACTCGTTCCAACGCCTTCCACTTATTCATAGCCAACTGCTTTCTACGTGTTGGTCAAGTGTGGAGAGCCCAAGTCCCCACAATGCTCCAATCCGGAGTCAAGACCGTGAATAGACCACGAATCTCTCGTGTTACCTATCTCATTTCATCTTAGTATGCAAGGCATATACGGGGCATTGGTTACTATCTTTGTTACACTATTTCATTACCTAGGTATCATTTGGTGCTACTTTGACCAATCTCGGGGATTTGCTTATCTTTTTGATTCTGGTGGCAAGTTCCATTGATGTTGAATGGTGTTGACGATGGAATGGATATTCGGCACCATGATTGGGATGACCAACAGGGGGAAGGTACCTTGGAAGCGGCATGGGATTTTAGAACAAGGTCTCTAACGCCCTTCAATAGAGAAGACGTGGAGAATGGGGTGGATTCGCTGAATATGGGGAAGATTTTCTCCCATATTTCAAACATGTATCCTCGATTCGAGTTGAACTATTTGTGCTCATAAACTTCTTCTTTTCTTTCTTCCGTTACGAGTTCCTTTATTTAAGTATCTTGAAGTTGTGGATGGGTCGTTTTGCAGTTTCAAACTTTTTTTGATCTCTCAAAATACTAAAGTTGATTTAACGTTGGTTTTTGTACCATTTGATATCAAACTTTCAGATCAACGTGTCTTGAACGAAACGATACAATGGCAGTCACAGCAGGCGCTATTGAGCGTAAAGATTCAAACCCCAGTGGTGAATTCTCTGAAACCATCGACCATGCAGCAACTCATGCAACTTATATTGAAGCAGATGAGTTATCTGAAGAACATAGACAATATCTTCTTGCACGACATGGAACTCTTGATTTAGATCCCTTACCTGGACCTAGTGAGGCTGATCCCTATAATTGGACCAACTCAAAGGTATCTATCGAACCCATCTAATCAATTCCTCTAGACTTAGCTAACAAGAAGTATAGAAAGTGACAAATCTTGTACTTGTTGCACTCCATGCATGTATGTCAACATTTACAGCAGCAGCCATTATTCCAGCCTATGAAAGTATCGCAGAAGAACTAGGTGTATCACTTCAACAAGCTTCATATCTTACCTCACTTCAAATTGCCATCTTGGGAGGAGCTCCTCTACTATGGAAACCTCTGTCCAATACTTTCGGACGAAGACCCCTATTTCTTATATCACTTCTTATTAGTTTGGTTGGAAACGTAGGATGTGCTAAATCTCCCACCTATGCCACTATGGCACTTTGCCGTGCCATTGTTGCATTCTTTATTTGTCCCGCGGGAGCAATTGGTAGTGCCGTGGTCACAGAATCATTCTTCAAGAAAGATCGAGCTCGTTATATGGGAATCTGGACACTTATGGTTACGATCGGAGTTCCATTTTCCCCCTTCGTCATGGGCTTTGTCGCCAATCACGTAGGATGGAGATGGATTTATTGGATCTTGGCAATCATGAACGGAGTCCAATTTATCGCATATGTTTTCTTGGGTCCAGAAACTAGATATCTTCGTCATGGAGTCCAACATCCTAGATCTTCTTTCAAAGAAGAATACCTTACTTTTCATCGAATCGACCCTTCACCACTTCGTGTCTACGATTTTGTTCACCCTCTCACTCTCTTCGCAAAACCATGCATTGTCATCCCAGCAGTTGCATACGCCATGACCTTCCTCTTCGCATCCGTCCTCATCACCGTCGAACTCCCCCAACTTTTTGCCGAAAAATTCGGTTTCAACGCCCAACAACTCGGCTACCAATTTCTCGCTCTCATCATTGGATCCGTCATTGGTGAGCAACTAGGAGGCAATCTCTCGGATTTCTGGATGAATCGCAAGGCTCGCAAGACAGGTATCCAGCCCACTCCCGAACATCGTTTGTGGTTAAGTTACGCTGGATTCGTCCTCACCATTATCGGAGTCGTGGTCTTCCTCGTCCGCACAGAACAGGCAAGGGAAATGCATTGGAATATCACACCCGTGATCGGCATCGCCATTGCGGGCGTGGGAAATCAAATTGTCACGACGGTTTTGATTACTTATGCCGTAGATTCGCATCTTGAGGAATCCGCGAGTATCGGGGTGTTCATTACGTTTGTGAGACAGATTTGGGGATTTATTGGTCCTTTTTGGTATGTTTTCTCTTCTCTTTTTCTCTTGATTTTCTTTGAGGAAATATCGCATCTAATGGAATATTAGGTTCCCATCCATGTTCACCAATCTTGGGCTCTCGAAAAGCGCAGCGGTGGCAGCGGCTCTGCTTATCGGAGTCAGTATCATCCCCACGTTCATCGTGCAATTTATGGGGAAGCGATGGAGGCCATCGCGCCCGGTGGATTTGGCAGGAAGAGTGGCGGATCGGGAACGAGGCGTCATGGGTGCGGATGTGAATGCGAGTGAGAGTGTAGGTGGGAGTGGGAGTGGCAATGGAGAGATGAAATAAATGATTAATGATTTGTATATTTATGTTCATGTTTTTTTTATTGGTCGAGTAAACGAATCAATAAATGGAACTGTTTATTCGAGATGAGGAGTTTTGCTGAACTTTTAAGAGTGGATATTCTGGTAAAAATGTGGTGAAATGCATATGTGTATATGTATGCATGTGTACATGTGTGCAGAGAATTGATGGTGATGAGGTATGAGGATGTAGTGAAGTGTAATGCAATGTAATGGGTATGAATATTCTAGATGTGAATATCAACATCAACATCAATACCAACATTAATATCTACCCTTCCCCCGAACGATCCCAACGATCCCAAATATCTCAGCCTAGACCTCCTTACCTCTTGATTCTACCTCATCACTTCTTCACTCCGATTCTCACTCCAATTCTCACTCCAATTCTCACTCCAATTCTCACTCCAATTCTCACTCCAATTCTCACTCCAATTCTCACTCCTAGAAATCTCATCTATCCTTATACAACACTAGACAAGTAATCTTATAATACCTGGATAGTGAGTGAGTATCAGATTAGTCTCTCTAATTTCCATAGTCTTTATGATTTATAAAGTGATCTCCTACCCATCCATCTTCGTTCATCCTTTTATTTCTCCACTCATTCCTCTATTTCTCCATTCCTCTATTCCTCTGTTCCATCTTCTTTCTCATCTTCTTTCTCATCTTCTTTCTCATCTTCTTTCTCATCTTCTTTCTCATCTTCTTTCTCATCTTCTTTTCCAAACACTCTGTAAATCAAAATCAAAATAGATCTATAAATAAGCTAGGTAGGTACCTAATCATCGAAAGGTCGGATCATGGATGATAGGATGATCGATTTTTTGGGTCTGACTGGATTGGGTTTGGTTGAATTGAGTGTTCTGACGCCGCGTGTAGGTTTCGACAAGTTGGTACGCAGGTAAATTAGAAGTTGGAACTGTGTAAACTGTACAAGTGATAAAATGAACAGTGGTAAAGTTGAAATGTACGAACTTTATGACTAAAAGTCTGTCTGATTTTTACTTCGCGATGCTTTGATTTATATTGATACTCGTACTTGATGATAAGTACATGGGTAGTAGTGAGAATAATAGATAAAACACCAAACCGATTTCACAGAAGTAGATGTGTTGACTCTTTATTCTATACAAGTAAGTAAGTGTACCAACTAGACATTCCCTCGCACCAAGTCGAATTTGCATGATGATCTCCACAAATAAAATACCCCATTCCCAACCCCCCCCCCTATTCAAAAACTCTCCTCTTTATTCCTCACTCTTCACCTCCCCCCAAAACTCCGCAAACCTCTCTCTCGCAATTCCCACACAATCAACCCCACAAACCATCTTCCGTACCTCCCTATCCGCCCACCTTTCGGGAACCCCCTTTCCCCTCCCCTCCCTCAAACCCCTCAACAATCCATCCCTCTCCTCCTTCAACTTTCCCTCCCCAAGATACCGACTCCTCGCGCTCGGCGCCGCCAACTCCACTGCATTCTCCGCTCTCTTCTTCCTAACTTTCTCCTACACTCTGAATGCTCTATTCACACTCTCCCTCGATCCATCCTCCAACAATCCCAAACACAACGCCACCACCGCTCATCCTCCAACGCCTGCGCAGCCCCCTGCGTTAAACGCGGAAGCGTAAGATGACACGCATCACCCACCAATGCCATACACCCCCTAGCCCACGTCGGCAAAGGAGCATGCACACGCAGATTCTATTCGCAGACTTCAGCATCCCGGACGAGATTCAACAAGCGACGGACTTCAGGGTTGAAATCTTCAAGCCTTTGAGCATGATGCTTTTGGATCCTTTGGTGGTGCAGGTTTCCGAGGGGGAAATGGCGAAATCGATATCCGGTTGGGTGGTGGAGATGTTGTAGATGCGTTTGGAGGAGATGGGGTAGGCGATTATGTGGCGACGTTCGCCGATCTGGCGGGTGACGCCGGAGGTTTTGATTAATCTGGGGGAAGTGAGTGGATTATGGGACAAGATGAATGGCTTTGGGAATCAAATTGATGTGAGGATTTTAGAAATGGATATGTGAAAAAGATGACAGAAGGGAAAGATGTCAATCATACCTCGGATGACATCCAGACATCCCAGCCAACTGACCGTTCCGAGTCAAAAGATAGAATGAAAATGATTAGAATAGTCCGAAGAGAAGAAAGATAAAGTACACCAGGCAAAAATTAAACTTACTCCAAAAATTCCAGATCATCCTCCATCTGATCCCTCGTAAGTAAAATCCTTCAAGCCTGTTTCGAATCCACCACATCCGCATCTATCCCCCAATCCCTCAACATCATCTCCCTCATCTTCGATTTAATCCCATCACAGGCCAACAAAACATCACAATCCACTCTTTCCTTCTCTCCTCCTCTCTTCCTCTCGATGAAATTGTAAACGAAGGTCTCGGGGATAAATCACGTACTTCGTCAACACTAGTTCCGCAGTGAAATTTCAGATCTGAATATTTTCTACATCCATTATACAGACCCTGAGTAAGAGAATGCCGATGGCCAACCATATGCGGATCCCCATATTCTTCACGAATACAACCTTATTCCACCGAACCTAATTCTTCATCCGAAGACCCTCCTACAATTTTCTCTCATTAGTAAGTAAACTCCCAATCCATCCCAGACTAAAACAAACAAACATCCCAAGACCAACTCACTTCTAATACTCGTCCTCTCCAATCCCCCCGCTTCTCTTTCAATACCTTTCTAAACCCCCAATCCGTCCAAGATCCTCGACATATTAGGAGTGAGTTTGATTCCCGCCCCCACAAACCCCAGATCAGAAACTGTTTTAAAAACCTCTACATGTTTACATCCTTCTTTCTTCAAAGCCAAGGATGATGTCAAGCCTGCCATTCCTGTAATCCATACATATTACATAAGCTTTTTACATGGTGGAAGTAGAGTAACGACGTCTTGGGATCATGTACGAAGCGAATGAGAATCGATCAAGAGGTAAGAGTTCTGGCTTCTCCTCACCGCATATGTAACGCTTTTCCAGCTAAAATATGGGATTATTCAATTTTTCATACTTTAGTTTATTTCTTATTAAAAAAGATAAAATTAGATTTTTTTTAAAAAAATATTATTTAATTAATCAAATTCTATAAAAAAATAAATAGAATATTTTATTTTATTTTTTGAAATAGAATTTGAAAGAGTTAAAGTTGAAAATTCTAAATTTTGATGAAAATTCGCTTATTTTATATAGAGAAAATATTATATATTAGAATTTTTAAAAAAATTTGATTTCAATATTATATAATTATTCAATAAAAATAATAAAAAATATTTCAAATAATTTTTTATATTTTGATTTTAATTATTTATTATTTTCGATTTTTTAAAAAAATAAAAATAAAGATTTGATTGAAATATTCAATATAATAATTTGTATAAGAAAACCTCATTTTTGCAGGGATTTTGTCACATTTGTTACAGAGATGCGGTGAGCAGGTGTCAGAATTCTTATATAATATATATACCTGCATCTATAATAGAAATCTTTAAATTTTGTTTCGGGTCGTCCATCTTTACGTTATTTGTAGAGTTACCCAGTGAAATTATTTCCAAATTCCGCTTTTGGATATCCAAGTCTCAGACTCTAGTAGACAATCAAAGATCCTTCAATATTTCATCAAACGAGTAACCGAGTCACAGCCCTTAAGAATGATACAACTCGGTACCAAAATCTGCAAAATTCCCATCAAAAAAGAAACTTCAAAATCTCAAAATCTCAAAATCTCAAAATCTCAAAATCTCAAAATCTCAAAATCTCAATATCTCAATATCTCAATATCTCAATATCTCAATATCTCAATATTTCAATATCTCAATATTTCAACATCTCACTACAACTACACCAAACAACGCACAACATCCGCAAACCCATCCAGACACACGCCGATATCGTCTTCATCCAAGCGATTCTTCTCCCGCCCCCCATCCCAAAAGATTTCCCAGACCCAAGATCGTACGACCTGATAATACCTACCTACCTAGTACACAGTACATACACCCCATCCAACTTCCCCGCCAAATAATCAAAATCCATTCATCCATCTAGATTGTAAGATTAAAATATATAAGACTAATACCATTCAGCTTCCTCTTCCCCTTCCCTTCTTCTCCTTCTCCTTCTCCTTCTCCTTCTCCTTCTCCTTCTCCTTCTCCTTCTCCTTCTCCTTCTCCTTCTCCTTCTCCTTCTCCTTCTCCTTCTCCTTCTCCTTCTCCTTCTCCTTCTCCTTCTCCTTCTCCTTCTCCTTCTCCTTCTCCTTCTCCTTCTCCTTCTCCTTCTCCTTCTCCTTCTCCTTCTCCTTCTCCTTCTCCTTCTCCTTCTCCTTCTCCTTCTCCTTCTCCTTCTCCCTCAAACACCAAATACCAACCAACACCAGTACAGTAAACATACATTTCCAGTCACCATATCATTATCAAAAGAGGCGAAATCCAAATCTGACAAAGCACAAAGTAACCAACCAGCCTTGCGAGATACATACTCATACTCATACAAATAAATTCATAGCAAAGCATCTGAGCGATCAACTATCAACAATGATAGGTTAGACAAAAAGGGAATGAATGATATCATCTAAATTCCTCACGAGTAAATTCTTTAAATTCTTGAGAGAATAAAGAATGGTGTTGTTTGAGAGATGGAGGAGTAATAATATCACGGCATCAGAACTTTTTTACTGATTTATCATTGTTACTTCTGTTGTTAGATTATATATAGAAAAACTTGACTATATCGGATTGAGATATATCGGAATCTTGAATATATTAGACTTTGTTTTCTTTTTCTTTCGAAATTTATATGGAAATATTGGATTTTTAAATACACTTGATCGAATACTTTTTTTTTATAAATTTGATATAAATTTGATATAAATTTAATATAAATTTTAATAATAAATTTCATTAAACAACCCTTTTTTTCTTTTTGATTAACAAATTTAACTTACTTTACCTATACAATTATAATTTTTTCTCTTGAAAAACATCAAGCTTTAGAATTAAAATCAAATATAAATTTTAATCATCATGATTTATATCAAAATCTTTCTTATATCAGATTTCATTAGTCGAAAATTTCAGTCCGATACATACAAAGTACAACTAAGTTCTTCTGTACTCCGTATCCCTTCAATGAGGGGCACTAAATAAGCGAGTGGAGCACTAATACACTTTGGGCTTAGAAAACTGCCGTGTGGTTCCAAGGTTGGGAGCGATTGCGACTTAAGCCTAATAAGAAACCACAGTGTCGGGACAAGGATCATGTGACCGTACTAGTGTGTGCATTAGTGCCTTGGCACTAAGTATAGATGTATTGTAGTCCTAGGTTTTAGAACCTCAAGTAATATTACAATAGTGTCAATCATAGTACTATATTATCTTTACCATCCCATAGTAAAACCAACACCTAGAAAAACTAAATACTAATATAAACATATATTACCAAGCTCAATTAAATTCTACAATTTATACCTAGTATAATATATAATTAACAAAATGTAATAATTACTTTCTTTTTCATATTATATTAATAATTAATTTTCAAATCATAAACTTTCAAATTATCAAAAGTCTTTCAAATTACTAAAAGTCTTTCAAATTTGCTATCAAAAGTCTATAAT
Source organism: Botryotinia globosa (assembly GCA_014898425.1). Taxonomy (NCBI): domain Eukaryota; kingdom Fungi; phylum Ascomycota; class Leotiomycetes; order Helotiales; family Sclerotiniaceae; genus Botryotinia; species Botryotinia globosa. The sequence continues at coordinate 743,497 of RCSZ01000015.1, read as the reverse complement.
AAGGCTTTATATTATAAAAAGAAAAGAAGAAAGAAAAATCGAATTTTCTTACAAGGGGTAATTGAATAATATTTAATTGAGTTTAGTTTTCTTAGCCTGTCGCCTTTTCAATCGCTCCCATGTGATTACCCTTGCCGCGTCATGACAATTCTTTCATTATTCAAGTGTGGGGATTCAACTGAATGTGTTTGATCTTCCAACTTTTGTCCAAGGTAGATAGGTAGTAGATGTTGAACAGCAAATGGTGTTCATGATGGCTGTGACGAGGTTGATGCTCGATGTAAAAGCAACGGTAGGTATGCTTTGCTTTTTTGAGATCGACAATGATGAATGCTACCCTGCATATATAACTCATTACGCTGACTGAAACGCGAAGTGGTAATTTACACCAACATTTTGTTGAAAACTAACCTCCCATCTAAACCCATTTTGCATTAATCGCAGTCGATTGATACCATTACGCCCTGCTCCACACATCCATAAATCATAAATCATAAATCATAAATACCCATACTCATATCCTAAACTCAATGACAAAGTGTATTCCATTGATCCAAAATATCCTCCATATCGAATGCAATGCCCCATTGTGAACATAAGCATTTAAATAGCTTCTGCATAGAATTGAGTTCATAAAGAAGATTTTTTGTTGTCCCCATTGCTCTAAAAAATGAGTTTTCCCCTCGAAGATATAACTCTGTCTCTGACTGACTTGTGCATCCTGGTTGGATTGAAGAATTTACAGCTTCATTGGTCGCTAAAACAGCTTGCCAGTCCACAATATTTGGTACATTGACTGCACCCTGACCAGCTAGTGAAAATACGCAATAGACTGTTGCGGAAGCAAATAAAGAACTTGGGATATGTATGACATGTGCTCTTCCTCTTGGTAGTTGTTCTACAATCTCTTGGATTGCAATGGCATGTAAGAGAGCTTTTCGTGCTTCTTGCGTACTGGCCCAACTTATCAAATCTTGTTCTGGTTTCATGATATTCTTTCCACCACAAACATGTTGAACGATACCATAACGAGAACAGATAGATCTGCAAAGTAATGATGAATCTTTACAGGCGTCTAGGCAAATGGTATGCCACCTTAGTAGAAGTTCAAGTCGTTCAGAATGTGAAAGATTTGGGCTCATTGATATAGCTTCAAAAGAGTGACTCAAAGCTTTTCGTAATTCGAGTTTTGTAGGTACGCCAACTGTAGAAAGATCATCGGAATCGCAATCTGAGACCAAGGATTGAAGGCCTTCTAGAATGACTCGAAGAGAAAATGCCGAGAGTGCATGAAAACCAGTAAGAGGTTGACCTGTCGGGGCAAATAATGATCGAATAATACTTCGGAAGGAATATTGTAAAGGTTCTTGAGATCTCATGTGGTTTAGCCATTCATTGGCAGTTGTAGCCTCGAATGCTGTTTCGCTACTTGGTAAACCCAATTGATTGGCAGCATGTCGAACTGATGGTGTTTCCCCAGACATTCGGGATATTAAACCATCCAATACATAATGACCCAACAACGCACGTTGCTGAATTTCTTTGGCTGCCCACACTTTCCAAGCTCTAGTCTTTTCTTCGTCAGTAGCACTTTGATTTGGTAGATTACTCCTTGAGTATGCTTCACTATCAGATATTGCGCATTGTCTTGCCCAAAAGAATCCAAGAGCATGGAATGCTTGACTTGTGGTACGAATAACTCGATTTCTCGAGAGAGCGCCGTAAATTTGAGCAAGTAGAGCAGTCACAACTAATTGTACTCCTTGGCAACTATCGTAAGGACCTTGGTGAGTGATTAATGTTTCCCAAGATGTCGCGACTGCCACATGAGCAAGCCTCCATAGAGCTTCACCTTTTGCAACTGAATCTTTGGGTCCAAGATATAAAGAACCGATAGCCATAGCATTGAGAAGTAACGGTTGAGTACATTCTCGAAAGACGAATGTTGATCGATGTAATACTGGAAATGTGGGTATGAATCTTACAAAGAACATATGTAAACATTCGTCCAGGAAGACTGATGTGAGAGATGTAGCTTCAACAGCAGCCGTAACAGTTGATGACTATATTTGATAATGAGTAGGGAATTTACTCAAGAAGCCGTGAGAACTTACCAAACTAGTGACCATCTCACTAACATTATGTACCGCTTGATGACTTTCTCCCACCGGAATTGAACCAATTGAGCCCTTCTCTTGAAATGGACCCGGTATACCAAAACTTCCATTATTTATGCGTGACCGAGTTGTGATAGGTACTGGTAGCATTCCAATTGGCATTTGCCAAGAATTCGTTGGATCGGAAGACATCAAGGTTTCGAATAAATCTTCCGAATCTGGCCATATTAATTCAAAATCGAGATCTTCGGTAGAAGATGGTGTATTTCCAATGATGGAATGACCAGCATCTCTATCCTCCATATTTCCTTGTTGTGTTATGGGTGTTTCAACCTGTAAGTTTGTATCTATCGCCGGTAACATGTTTGTCGGTATGCTCGATTGCGAAACTAAACTCGAAGGTGGTGAAGGATAATTGGGATAATTGCTCTCCCTTCGAGTATGCAACCTTTCATGACGAGCAAGGGAATCTTGTCTTGCAAATGGTCTTCTGCATTCTTTGCATACAAAAGGTCGAGATCCAGTATCTTTTCACATCATTCTGTATTAGCTTGCGATTTTTGTTGCTGAGGAGTGAATCAAATTCCACGGGGATTTCTTCTTACGACTTCTTTCGTGTCTCTGTAATGAATGATTAGTGAGTATGAGATATACACCTGGATGATATTGTATTGCTAACCCTTAAATGTTCGCCTTTGGAAAAACTCTTTTGACAAAATCTACAATCCATGCCGGTGTATTTTCTCTGTGTGGGAGTGGGAGTGGGAGTGGGAGTGGTAGTGACTGTTGTTGTTGATTGCCTTTGAGATTCCATGATGATTGACTGTACGATTGAGGTATTGACTGACTTTGACTTGGCTCACTTGAGTTGTGATAGGATCATTGATATAATTGACATGTAAAGAAGGTAGGTGTAGGTAGGTTGGTAGTATTCAATTGTTTTCCCAAGGACCACCGGTGGACGGTACGATAGATAGATAACCTGAGGTGATAGATACAACATGAATTAAAAAACAGGTACCAACGACGTAAGCCTTCTGGGGTATGGATACATGGATACCTAGGTATGAATATGGGGTATATCTACCACCTTGTAATCTGCTTAGCTTAGTCGTGCTCTGCGTAACCGATATTATATATATGTAAGATCTTACATACTGTACAGTATGATGTACGGAGAAAGTATAAACAACCTTATCACGCTGATGATCAATTCTCGGGACCGACGAGACAAATACAGGGCAGGGGCAGTACATACAGTAATTAGTATCTTACATACATATCCATCATCGCTTCGCATTGACCCTGGTGACCATTTTGAGCTACTACATAGGTACCTACCTACCTACATGTGGATAGACAAGACTTACCTACCCATTCGTCCGTAAGGGTTCGAGATAGATTGATTGTATTGTATTGTACAGTATTGTGTTGTATATCAGTATTTCTTGATTCATAATGATCCCAATTCACATTTGAATATATGCTCCTGTTGAGAATAGGCCAAGGTTACAGAATCTCAAATAATATGAAACACTCGAAATCCAAACTCGATTACATCCAGTTTATGAACAACATATAAATCTCCTTCTTCATCCACATGTGTTGCTGGCGAGAAGAGATTGAAAAAGCTAGGTCATGTTTTGAGGATTTGGTAAAGTAAAAAAGACTCGCAACCAGTAAATAATTCACAGACTAAAGAAACGCCTCAAGAGTCCCATGCTGCCACACCGAGTAAGAATTCATTCTATCCGTCCCCCAAGTAAACCCATCTCTCTCCTTCCCGACATTTACCGAAAACCGCTACTCAATTCAATGTCGTCCTTGTTGATCAACCCACTCTTGGACATCTGCTTCAAAGTCTGCATTGTACAGCCAGCTCAACTCAAATGGTTCTCTCTTCTGATCGGCCGAGTTTCCCGGTAAACGTCGCAAATCAATTTGCTGATTCAATTCCAAAACCTTTCCAACCCTCTTTTGTCGATATTCTTGCCAGAAAGAAAGTGCTTTTTGGGTATCTCCCTTGTCCGACTTTGCAAGTAGCAATGCAAAGATATAAACATCTTCAAATGCTTGGTTGATACCTTGCCCCGCAGAAGGAGGAATTGCATGAGCTGCATCACCAAGAATTACCACACGTCGATTCTCAGATACCCAGTTATCGAGTTTGGGAACGATGTAGAAGGGCCAAACATTAATCTTATCATGAGAAATTTTGGAAACGGCGTTGTGGACGATCTCCGGAAATAGATCGTTGTTGCTTTGCAAGAATTTAACACTCTCTTCCTTGTTGTTTGAGAGATCATTCCATCCGGCTCTATCTTTCTCCTCGATGCGTAATTGTTTTCCAATCAATACTTCGGATCCATCTTCTTGCTGAGGAGCAATCACAAATGCACCCTTGGGAGACATTATAGTGACAGGGATATGATATCCTTCCGGAAGCTGTAATTGAGATGTTGGTACAGCTGCTGTGATTCCAACCATTCCAGTGAACTTGGTCTCCAAATCAGGATAGAGATAACGACGAACGGTAGAGTGAATGCCATCAGCTCCGATGAGAAGAGGTGCGGTACCAGTTGTACCATCAGCGAATTCCCATTCAACTTGTTTGTCGGTTTCCGAAGTGATGTGTGAGAATTTCTTGCCAAAAGTAATGGGGATATCTTGTTCCTTGAACATTTCAAGTAACTCAGTGATGAGGATGTTTCTGTAGATTCGAAGAGCTGGGAAGCCATATTTTTCTTCCGAACCAAACTCCTGAATCTCTACTAATTTTCCATCTCCAGCGGTACGATACTCAAGATTGTCAAAGTTGTAACCCTTATGACGAAGTCTATCATAGACATTGAGAGCTTTCAAAATTTTGAGAGCGTTAGGAGAAAGCATGACAGCACCTCCGATATTCAAAGGCGCAGGGCGACTTTCGTAAACTCGACATTTTATATTGTTTTGATGAAGGGCAAGAGCGAGAGTTAGACCAGATAATCCTGATCCGATGATGGCGACCTCTTTTGAGGATGGTGTAGACATTTTGTTTGAGAGGATGCAAAGGATATTGATAAAGTTATCTAAATCGACACGTGGTGCTTGAAGAGTTTGACGTTGTTAATTTTTGAATGGAAGCTGTGTGGACAATATTATACCTCTGGAATGAAGGATATTCACTTGATATATATCATCTCCCAATCTGTTGGTGATCCATCGGGTCATATTATGACCATTCAATGGTATGATGTTCACTCACCGAATTGTGCACCAACAGATTAACCCTCGTGTAAGAATTACATCCTGCATTTCCGCTGGTTCCTGCATCATCGTGCGAGATTTTGGACTTTCGGATCCGAACCGGACTACATAGTTGTGCGACAGTGAGCATCTCGGCTTGTTGGTTTGTCAATTCCGTAAATCTAATCCCCGGTGTCTTATATCCGCACGGCATTTTTAGTTGCGCACCAATCCACCGGTCTATTTGATTTCCGCTCTTAAGAGTATATTCTTAACGCCGGTTTGTTTGCTTATAAAGTGTTCTCTGTAATGTACCGGAATAGTACATTTGAATCTACTGAGTTATTTCATATAACTTTATTTTCTTGTACCCGACATGAATAGAAAATCAAGCCACAATGGCATTCCAATCGCCCAGAAATCTCGTTGACAACGAGAGATTCTTGATTATCTTCGGTACATTGAATACGTGGACTGGAATTCTTCACAAACACCAGGCCATCTATAATTTCCAAGCGTTATATCCAACGGAGCAAGAATCATGGAATCACTACAATATCTCGGACGAAGAACTATTTCGATGCAGCGAGTTCTCATACAAACATAGCTACTCAGATATGAGGGTGAAAGAAAAGACCTTACGACTCTTACGCTTTTACGAAACAGAGAGTTGGAAAACAAAATCAACTACCCTCGCCTCTCCAAGTGAGCATCGTAAACGAGACAGACCATCGATAAGCTCACCATCTGACATTGACTTGTGAAACTCTACTTACGACCAGAATCATAATGAAGATTTCTTCAAGTCTGGGAAATACATCCCCATTCTCCCTATGAGATTTTCCACTCACCGGTATCCAATTGCGTATACCGGAAGATCAAGATAGTATCCGCAAGTTGAGCGCAGTGAAGAACAAGCACAGGTCATGAGATATATAATGATATCTTCAAGAGTGTGTGAGATGAAGCGACCTTTCCATTTTAGTTGATCTTTATAATCCCCAATCGTCCGTCCGGGGATGAGACGAGATTATCTCACCCCTTGATCGAGCAGCCCAAAGCACGAACAAAGGATGATAGAGATCTACGGGTTAGGTAGGATGAACTCAAATTTCGCAAAACAGTGGAAAGCAAGGGACTACACGATACGATATATGGTAGTTCGGGTTGCAGGTCGACAATTGATCGCTTTTTGATTTATCTTTGGCTCTCCGGAAATGTAACTAATTGAAAGACTCGATTCGATAGGATGATTCAACTTCTTCAGGAATCGTTTGTTCTGAACATTGCAGGTGTTGTACGACATTTCGAAGACGTCGCTTCCTAATTGCACCGCATTTCACCCGGTACCTCACGAGGAATGCGAAACGGTCCCGGGAGAAAGTCACACCGCTGACTACCACTACCTACTCACCATGAGATGTTGTCAGACGGCTTGCAGAATTTTCGAAAATCTTCTTGACTAACTTATTTTAAATAGAGACTATTTCTTAATAATTGGGCACTCATCTCGATATCTTCCTTTGTTCACTTTTAGTCACATTCGCCTGTACACAATTACCCCTTACCTCCTTAACCACAACCCATCAAAATGTCCCACAAACAAACACTCATCTTCGTTCCCGGAGCATGGCACCGTGCCGAAATCTGGGAGAAAGTAACTGCACTCCTAAAAGACCAACACTACAAATGTATCCCCATAGAACTCCCCTCCACAGCCGGCGATGCCACGATAGGTTTCGGTGACGACATCACAGCAGTGCGAAATGCTATATTATCAGAAACCAAACAAGGTCGCGACGTGATACTAGTTGTGCATTCGTACGGCGGCGCAGTCGGTCAAAGTGCAGTCAAAGGACTCACCCGTCGCCATCCCGATGATCTCGCATCTACGGACGAGAAACCAACTGGTCATGTTGTAGGTCTCGTGATGCTGGCTTGTGGATTTGCGCAGACGGGGTTAAGTTTTATCGATGCGATTGGGGGAACACCTCCACCATTGTGGAGATTCGATGATAGTGGGTTTGCGATATTGGAACTTTCTGCGAGAGAATCATTTTATCATGATCTTTCTGAAGAGGAAGGTGAATATTGGGTGAGCAGGTTGAAGAAACAATCGCAGAGGGTTTTGAAAGAGGGTGGGGACTGGGCGTATGCGGGTTGGATGGATGTGCCGGTTTGGTATTTGACTACAATGGATGATAAGACGTTTCCGGTTGGGGTGCAAGGAATGTTTGTGAAAATGGCGAAGGATACAGGAGCCGATATTACGGTTCAAGAGGTTGTGAGTAGTCATTCGCCGATGTTGAGTAGACCGAAAGAGACGATGGAATTTATTGTGGAAGCGGCAGTTTCACTGGCTCATTGATTTGGCTCGGCAGGCTATTGCTTTGATTGAAAATCATGAGAAAAATTGTAATAATGTAGTATAAGAATCTCAACTTTCCACTAGCAATGCTTCAACACTTGCATGGTTCCTAATCGCCTCAACGCACCATAAATAGTGCCCTGATTCTAGTGCTCCTCACTACTAAATAGCCTCGCACATTCAAAATAGTAATGAATGGCCAAGTTGTGCAACAAAACCGCAATCGCTTGCGGGAAATCTGTCCGTGGGAGAATCACATGCGGCATGTATTTTAGGGTGCTACTACGCGAGTAGTCCCAGCACCAAGGAGAATCTAAACTTACACAATAACGAGAAATATTATAAAAAAGCAATATATAAAAATTTAGAAGAAGCAGTACTTCATACCTTGAAACCAAACGACCACAAGAAAGATTCCCGATCATATACGAAACGTCATATTACAATTTACCCTATTCAAACTTCTCAACCATACCTCACAAACCAACCTCGAAAGCATGACAGGTCAATTGGCGAAGATTGCTGGTGTTGTCTATCTTAAGGAAGGTACTCATACATTCTCACTTAAGAATGGTGCTGAATTCACAGTATACGCCTCACCCTACACTTGCGGATCTATGGGCTTCCAATACCAGATAAATGAAGACCGTTTTAATGACGCAACTCAAGTCGCTCCCGGCCAAATTTCAATTGCCACCAATCCTATTCCTGAAGGTGTTGATATCGTCATGACTCACGGTCCTCCACATACGATTCTGGACCAAGTTGATGGCTCTTATAAAGGCTGTCGTAATCTTCTCCGGGCCGTAAGCCGTGTTCGACCACTTATGCATTGCTTCGGTCACATCCACGAAGGAAACGGCGCGAATCTTGTAACCTGGAAGCCAGATGGTAGCGTAAAGGATCCATCATCAGCTACACCGATGGAGACAGAAGAAGTAAACGAGTATCCATATACAAATGAGTGGCCAATCCAATATGGAAAACAAACACTTATGGTAAATGCGGCGATCATGATGAACACCGCAAAGGGAATGCGTCCAAATTATAAGCCCTTCGTAGTATCACTCAATCTGCCTTGCCATCGTTGATGTTATTTTCAGTCTCTCCTTTGTTTATTCAGTTTGACGACTTTCGATAGGATTGGAAAACTGCTGGTCCGGCGTTCGTGGAAATGTGTTTTGGAATTTCGAAGTTGTTGATGGCGTATATAGCAAATCTTACCTACCTTTATATTTATCGCATTTTCAATTCTAAACCTCTTGATGTTTGCACGTAATATTTTCGTTTCAAAACCATATAATTATATGGGCTACCCGCACCGGTGGCAAGTGATAGACACAAGTGCTTTCGATATACGATGTCAGAATCCTCCAAGTCGTTCCCATTGTTATCTTGCGCATGTGCTTGATTCGGAGCTCTCTTGAGGGAAAACGTATGCGACCTCCAATCTCAATCGGTGGTTTGCGCACGTATAGTGTTTGAATCGAGATGTGTTGTTGACTCTACGAGCTTGTTTGAAGCGCAGAAGCTATGGAGCCAGTATTAAATTCGAACCTCTTGGATTGTAGTAGGCATTGTAGTCTTAGATATGCAGCACCATGTATCTTGGGTATGATAAGATTTGTCGGGATTCGAAACTTGGTGTTGGATTCGAAATTCGATCAAAAAATATAGCTCCCTTCGCGCGCATGTCTCTTCAACATTTTCAGAGCAGGATAAGTATGGGTCGAATGTGCGTGTCTGTTTCCTCTGGAGGGACAACACGAGTTCCTACAATCCAATCTCCACCAATGTAAAGTATGTTCCTTCTCAGTTCCATGATCGCTTCAAGAATGGCTCGTTGGTCGGATTCTCGATTTGCCAATAGTATACTAAACAACAAGGTTAGAATCCGATGGACAGCAAGATTGTGCTGTATAACGTAAACAAAATGTATACCAAACCTTGCATAAGAGGTCCGATCATCCTGCAATGACTCATTTGCCTATTTCCGAGTAATTATTGAGGATAATGGTTGTGAGACTCAAAAGTGTTTGCGACAGAGACAGTAGTGAAGAACTTGCGAAGAATTATCGCCGCATCCTACGCTCCAGAAATAATGTATCTTAACTTTGATCTCTCAATCTGCCTAAGAGGGTTATGCGGTGGCATTGACCATGATAGGTGTCTTAATTTTTCTTATAGCGAATCCAAAAATATTCCTTCCTAGCCCAAAAATTGTCGATTATATTCACTTCTCTTCAACCATTCTTCGCTCATGGATTGTAGATGGAAGTGCGGGTAGCCAATTTGGCGCGCATACAAAATAAAATATCATAATCTTTGCCGCAGGACTTCTTCCATATTAAACAAGTTTGGTGTGGTGATCAATCCTTGTGATTCGGATGTGCGAGAAAAAAATAGGTAGTTTGCAGGAGGAATGATTGTTTTGAGGATGCGGATGTCGAACTGATGCTACAATCTCGGCCGCGAGGGTCTCTTTTTTCATGGCGCAACAACAACTCTCAATATTATTGATCGCAGTTTAGATATTCGCAATCTAGTTCATATTCTCATTCCCTCTTGTGCCCGCCGGTAACTTTGGGGGTCGTCTGCGGATAGAATCCAAATCACCAGAATCGACGCCAACATCACTGCAAACCGAATTTCTTGTAAAAGTTATCTTTAAAGACCTGGCGCATATATCTGTAGTTGAACAGAATCTATGCCCCAATTGTCAGAGTCTCAAGACCATTATTGGTGTTGTAATCGTAAATTCCATTTTCGCTGATGTTGAAAGTCGTCAAATTGTTTGTCGCACAGTAGCCCAACGAAACGGCGATCTTAATAACTCCAAAACCTGATCTCAGAATCTGATCAAATCTTGCCATAATACTCAAATGTATCTTCTCAAGGTATTATTAAAGTTTTAAAAACTTCCACCGCGCAGAACTCTCACAATCCCCAAATGAATGTTTTTGGAGCTTTTTTGAACCAATGGCAGGCCTTCCACGTGATGATTTTTGACCGACAAAACGTTTTGTTGCACGTCTATGGCACTTTTTGAAAATGGGGCTTTTTCAAAATTTTGCAATTTTTTTGCAGATTTACACGGCTCTCAATTGCGCCATTTAAGGAAAACTATCGACGTTCAATTCTGACAAGAATTGGGGATGGTGTTGTTGGTTTTCGTTTTTGACGGTTTTGACGTTGGGTCGTTAACTTCCTCACAAATTCTTCGTCTGATATCACTTCAAATTCACTTTCTGGGCCCGATTCGGTCATCCTCGGTCATCCTCGGTATGATTTATCCCGTAAGCCGTAAGGGTTTCAAGTTCGGGAATGGATTCATTAACCTTATTAGTTACCTACGGTCGGTCGACGTCACTCATATCAAGACTCGCCGCCCATCATACCACCCAATTTTCATCTGTTCAGACTTCCAAGGTTCACTCAGTAAATACCTAATAAGTCCTAGTCCTTCTGGTGTTCCAAGATTGTGAATTATCTTCTGCTAATAACAACTATTGGTGATCGGGGACAATAGGTTGGCCTAGTCAATGCTTTGTTGGTCGAATAGCTTTTATATTGTTACAATGACTAGCACAATGATTATAATCAAGTTGTCACATAGAATTACATAGAATTGGCTCTCGTACTAGTCTTGGGGCTTGGACAGAGCGGACTGAGAGAGCAGTGGACGAAACGTTTCCTCGAAGAAACCTGGAACGAACAGGACATCAGTCAAAGATCTGAAAAGAGGCTATCCAAGACAGAGGCACATAACAAACTCATAGCCGTCATTGAGCTTAACCCTATGTCAAGCAGGGCAGTTTCCGTACCAGTGCGCTACATGACATCGTGGATACTCTAGCATGTAACTCTTTGGATCCGGTGGATCTTTTCACTGATGAATTGCGTGCCCCTTTTCCCTTCTGTGTATATATTCAAGTCGTAGAGGTGGAATTTGTCGTCTACCACTCGAAATGTGTTGGTTGGACCCTCGCTGTCGAGGACTACCATTATTCGAGTAGAGGTGGTGACATTGGATCTTGGTTGTCTTCCATATTATTGACCTCAAAGCATCGCATTGTAGGGATCAGATCGATGCTGAATGTTATGGCCTTGAATTTGAGTCTGAACTTGAAGCCATGGTTGTGGCAGATTTAATGGATGTGATTGAGAGGTGCCCAGGTTTCTTAAGTTTGAGTGTTCGATATTTTTAATCTCCAGCTGTTTGAAGAAACCATGTTTGACTGCTTAATTGGGATAAAAGTGTATTTTTATATTGTCGCCAATAGAGTGCTTCTACTACTATTTCACTTCACTATAATGACAGCAATATTCCAGTCAAGTATGAACTATTTAAATTCCTAAATCACATGCACCTAAACACCCAAGACCCCCAAACCTTTTAAGAATATCTAAGAAATCTATCTGAGCCAATTTTGTCGTATGATATTTATCAGCTTCTGAATCCCTAGAAACCAGTGAGACTATCTACCCTCTTCCCAAAATAATTGGTAGGCGCGACGACCATTCCAATATTCTCCCTTTCGATCTCCCTCTTCTTGGTCCCCAAACTCTTCTTCACATCTCCCAAGCTCATTTCTCCAATCAATCCTCTCACGGCCTCAAAGACCACCGCCTCAAATGCCACAATCTCTGTTTTCGACACACAATTCGTATCATACTCTAACCTCAACGCAATCGCATCATCAGAAAGCACTGAAAACTCCACCAAGAGCGCAAATTTACTTCCGTCGGTATAGGTAATCAGAGGATCCACGCCTTCGATCATAGTCTTGGGAGTGCGATTGTCATGAAAAGTGACCATAACATCGAGCAGCGGATGATTCGGAAAGCGCACTTTGGTGGAAGTGGCGCTGAGAATCTGATCCCAAGGCATAGCATGTGCGATTGATTCTTGGCTGGAGGTTTGTACAGCACGCAGGAAAGATGTGGATGTCGTCTGGGAGGTTGAAGGCTGGCGGATGCGAATGGGAAGAGGCTCGAGGAATAATCCAACGGTTTCGAGATCTTTGGCTCCGCGGTTGAAGTAAGGACCTCCCAATACGATGTCGACATCGTTTTGATCGTGTTGAAGGGAAAGCGCTACAGCACCCAGTGCCATTTGATGGAGTGTCACTTTTTGCTCATCTGTAAATTTTAGAATTTGACGGGTGAGATCTTGGGGGAGCTTGGTAAGACGAGTACGACCGCCATATGTGGTGCGTTCTACCATATTGGGGAGGGTGTAAGTTTTTGATGCACCGTGAAGATATTCTTTCCACCATTTTTGCTCAGTTGGTGTGGCTGTAGTGCTCCATTGTGTAGTTTCCATGTATGTATGCTCGATAGGTGGTAGTGAGTTACCGCTGTAGAGCATAGTAACCTCCTTGAGAAGAACTTCAAGGGAAGTCAAGTCTGCAATTATGTGGCTCATAGATGCAAGCATTGTGTTTCTTGAGAGAAACACTCGGATAGGATGCTGGCGTTCCAAATCAAAAGGTCGATTACATTCTCTCCAAAGGGCAAGTTTGTTGACTGTCTTGATCTGAGGTGGGAATCGATCGTAACCTCTTTGTACACCGCCTTTGTGCCCACTCCTTATATATCTGCAACGAAGAATACGATGGCGTGACAGCACTGTATTCCATGCTGAGATTAACTTATCGGTGTCAACAATATTGGTGTCGATTGCACAGGCATAAGTAACATTGAATGAAGATGTTGCGACATTCAGCCTATACTTTTCCCACCATTCACGCTCAATGGGTGATATTCTGTATTTTCCCAGTGGAACCAATGCATCATCGACATCAGTAGATTGACATTGAGCACGAAGATTCTCGATGATCTTTGCCATTTCGAGTAGATTAGCCGATTGCATGATGTGAGAAACCGTCATCCTCACACGGAAGATTTCAGAAAGTTTACTCGCAAGACGAAGTTGCATGACGGAATGACCTCCAAGTGAAACAAACTCAGAATCTCTAGTTATCTCCACATTGGATTCCAATCCCAACAACTCCTTCCATGCTTCAGCAATCCTGACTTCGGTCGAGCTTTCGATCTTCTTTGGGGTGGACTCCTTTTCTGCCAAAGTCATATTGGTAATAGCCTTATAGTCTAACTTTCCAGCAGGTGTCATTGGGAATTTCTCCACGGCTAGAAATACTCTAGGAACAGCATGAACAGGTAGCACTTGAGTAACCTTTGCTCTCACTTTCCCGATGTCAAGTGTCTCAGGCTGAACCATAGCAACGAGATAATCGCCCTTTTGACAAATAGCAATACCAGAACATTCCGGGATAGCTTCCGCTACCCGAATTTCCAAATCATTAAGATCAAGACGGAAACCACGCAGCTTGATCTGTCGATCATTGCGACCCAAACATTCGACTTCACCAGCCCGGTTGAAATATCCTCGATCACCAGTTCGGTACATCATTTCCCCTTGACGGTTGCAGATGGTATCGGGAAGAAATCGTTCGGCAGACATTTGTGGCATACCGATATATCCTCGTGCAACTTGTACACCGGCAAGATAGATTTCTCCGATCACACCTGGTGGAAGAAGTTGTTGGTTTCGGTCGAGGATGTAGACGCGAGTAGTGGGGTTTGGTGCTCCGATATTAACCGGCTTTCCAGGAAGTAATTGTTTAATGGTAGCTCCACAGGTGGCTTCAGTAGGACCATACATGTTGTACAGATTCTTCACACTAGACCATACATCATTGACATGTTGCGGAACCGGCTCGCCGACTAGATATACATTTCGCAGCATGGGGAAATCTTCTGGGTCCAAAATGTTGGCAATAGATGGTGTTAAGATGGCAGCTGTGGACTTCTCCAGGTGAGAAAATGGATGTATGCCATCGGCTAGAACAATGGTAGCACCATAGCTTAAGGCGGAGAAGATCTCGTGGATACTTCCATCAAATGCTGGTGACATCAATTGAGAGATTCTCTGGCCTGGAAGTGCGAAAAGTCGAACAGCAAGATCCTTTTGAAATGCTACCAGGCCTTCGTGGCTACACATCACACCCTTGGGTTTACCAGTAGACCCAGATGTAAAGCAAAGATATGCATTATCCGCAGGTCTGGGTGTTTGTCTTTGAGCGACCGCTAACGAGCTTGGCAGAGGTAATTGGACCAAATCTTCAACCGAGAGACACAATTTGCATGATTCAGGCGCAATAGTTCGTTGAGACGATGCCGGTGTTAAGAATAGCTTTCCTCCAGCCGTTTGGAAATTGGCTTCCCGAATGTGACCTGGTAAGGCAGCATCTTGTGCAGAATACACCGCGCCGGTCTTGAGGATACCGTAAATGGCAACGAGCCAGTTGATACTTCGATCTGCATGGACGCAGACGATATCACCTGGTTGAACATATCTAGAGAGTTGGGCTGATAGTTTTGTAGCCATCTTATCAAATTCCTGATAGGTCAAACTGTCTTGGGCTTTTTCGACAGCTAAGATGGATGGATTCTCTGCAGCGGCGCGCTCGAATAAAGTGACCAGGTCATCTTTAATTGATGCTGGTGATGTTTCATCTGTTAAGCAATTTCCCATCTTCATCAATGTTTCATGAGATTTGGAAGAGAGTAAATTGGATAAGCATTCGCCGATGGACTTTTTTGGTGACAGAAGAGACAAGATAGCACTTTGAAAATTCTCGGATAGTAGTTCGATATCGGACACAGTGTATTTCTGTGTTTGATAAGACATTCTGATGATTCCAGTTGTGGACATGAAGATACTAAGTGGAATATCGGGCACGACTTTGAACCATGATTGACCAATAGGACGAATCAAATGATCATCGGTAGGCTTCATATCAAACTCCATAGCCAATGCCGATGCAAATTGTCGACTGTATCCATCCTCTGGAAGAGAATGTTGAAATGAGCTCAAGTCAACCGAGTGTCTGAAGACAGATTGAACATATTCCAAAGTCGTTTGCTTGCGGTCTAGCGAGACATGAAATGGTAGTGTGTTTATCAGTGGTCCAATTGTGTCATCCATCCCAGCTATCGACAAATTGCGACCAGAAAGAACAGTACCAAAGACTACAGTGTCGGAATCGGCATACATGGATAGTACCAGACCCCAAGCTGCTTGAAACCACGATGCCAATGAAATGCCAGCCGACCTCGCGGCTTCGGCAATTTCTTCAGAGGGTATCGGAAATGAAACATCGGCATTTCGAGATAGTTTAGAGGGCGACGATGGAACCGGAAGAGCTAAGTCACCAACTGGTGATGGATGCAATTCCATTTGTTTTCTCCAGAAAGCCCTGCTTACATCTCGGTTCATTTGTTGATGTTTTTGCACTTCGTGAATAACGTTTGAGAATGGTGTGCCTGGAACAATATTCTGACCCATCACAATCTTTCGAACTTTTTCGTACAATAGATTTGCAGAGTATCCATCAATAAATGCGTGATGAACTCTCCATATTATTGTGCTAACACCAACATCTCCTGACCTTTGAGTCCTTGGAGTAAGAACTGTAAAAGTAACCTCCATCTTCTCGGGTACAATCTCCCTTTCTAACTCTGACATGTGGATATCGGTATCTTCCACAAACACTTCATCCCAGATGAATGGTAATGGTTGTTTCGAATAAGTCGCTGTTACTCTATCGTGATCGAAAATTGTCCGGAACACTGGCTCCGAATCTATAACCGTCTTCCAAGCCATTTTCATAGCTGGAATGTTGGCGGAACTGTAAGTTTCATAGAAACTAATAATGTTGCTACCAGGTTGTCTTTGGTAACTGTGCATAAATGAGTGTTGCATCTCCGTTAAGGAAATATTGGAGGCGGATGTTGTATGTCCAGTGGATTGGACTGGCTTAGAAAGTGACATGCGGCGTTCATGACTCAATCGTGTAGGGCTGACTATTGTATTCAGATCACGAGTATTCTTCAGGATGTTTGTTGAAGGAGTAGATCTTATTTCGGTAGCCGAATCGATGAGTTGTGTAAGAGTCGTACTCAAAAGAATGGAAGGTATTGATATGACGAGACCATCTCGTTTGCAAGCTTTGGAGAACTTAATAGCCATTAATGAATGGCCACCAAGACCAACAAAGTTGGATTCCAGATCAACTTTGGTTGTAGGAAGCTCGAGTATCGAGCATAAGTGACTGATAACAAGGGCTTCTTTCTTCGATGGTGTCATACTGGAAGTCTTTTCGACCATGTTTCGTTTCGAGTAACCATTGTTACCAATAATATCAATGAATGGAGACATTGTAGATGTTGATCTATGCTGTCGATGCTGATCTGTGAATTGAAAGTACAAACAATAGAGGAGAAACCGGTCATACATAAAGAAATAATGATAGTAGATTATCTAAAGGAAATGGATGAGACATTTCCTCATCCGGCTCCGAGAGCTTGACGATATCTCGACTAAGACTTCTCCTCCGCTATTCTCATCTCCTGCAGCCTATACTACAAGCATCAATCTCACATAACATGACTAGTGAAATCCGAATGATAGCTTGTCAGGACATTCTCAATCCATGTCCTACACTAGTAGGATTCATACTTCACTCGTTTTCTATAGCAATAAAGCTCTAGTCCTCATAACGAATCAAATCCATTAGAAACCATTATTGTCATACTGATTCTCCCTCAAAAAAAAGAATCAAAAACGTTTTCAACGCTTGATATGCATTCCATAGATAACTACAAATTCAAAAATCAGATTGCTTTTTCTCGACAAAACAATACTCTAAACTCTCTAGTATTCAGTTGTTCAAACCTTGATCTCCCATCATACTTGTCTCCTTCGTATTCAGACTCAATATACTTGATTATATATAAATCTAATTCTGGAACTATTGATCAATGATGTCGATTATTAAACCTGAAGATTATACAGAATTGGTCTTAGATTTCTTTTTTCTCTTCGATCTCTAAAAAATAAACTCTGTACTCATAATTTCCAATATACCAAATTACTTCCCTTGATATCGAGGAGTTTCTCCTCAACTTTATAAATTTGATAATATATGAATAGTGCATCAAAATTTTAAATCAAGTGATTCAAGTATCGTGATTTTATTATAGATTGAGGAAGGCAGGTTGCCTGTGGTGATGGGCATTTTCAAGGTGGCCCAAAAGAGGGGTGGCCAGTCAACTTACTTGAAATTGCGTGATATGCATCCAAATTGCTCTTACTTTTGTATGACAGATGGTGGTGCACTTCTAGATTTGCATCTAGTGTTTGGATTTACAATCAAGCACGTTTAATTTTTCTGTAGAGCAATATGTCAAAGGAAAGATTTTGGACACCAATATCAGCTGCCTAGGGCTATGAAGCTAATAAATTTTAGACGTCGAATTTGTATGATACTTTAGCTTGCATTCTCTGATCCATTCTCTGATCCATTTGCAAGTTTAGGTATGGTTAAGGTAATGCCAAGCGATGGAGATCTAAGGAAAGGGGACATGTTGTCAAAATTCGCTTGATCCCGAGCATCTCCGATGGAACCACGGATATCCGAGTGTAACGGTTTCATTATTATGTCTCCACATTCTCACCCGCAGGCTGATAAAATATTTTGCTTGAGACTTAGTCATGTTTATTTTTCAGCTTCCAGTGATCTTCTAGCGTAAGTGGGATTCAGTCTGTGCATCAATCCTTTCGCTTTCGTATATGGTGAGAAATAAGAAACGTTGTATTCTCGGCAAATATGCATGTGGGTTTCACGGGTCCGCCATCTTCAACATTACAGTAGTACCGGATCCGAAAAGAATCCTGTCAGCACGTTATGAGCACGTTTTCACAGTTTGAAGTGGCTTCATATTGCGTGCTGAATTTTGTATTAATCCAGCTCATTTATCGTCAATTGTAGCATTTCAAATCATCATCTTCTCGAAGCATGAAACTTTTGACACCATTCTCTGTCAATACACAAATTTTCTAGCTTTAAAATTGTCATTTGTTGATCGACATGTCTTTGCCAAAAATTGCTGTCATAGGTGGTAAGTCACTATCATGAACTATCATTTTCAAAAGAAGTTCTCGACTAACAAATCATAGCTGGCCCTGCCGGGTTGACCTTTGCTCGTCTCATTCAATATAATGGTATCCCATGTACCATATTTGAACTAGACAGTGATCGGAATGCACGAAGCCGAGGAGGCTCACTCGATATTCACGAAGGGTCAGCTCAAGTTGCACTCCGGGAAGCTGGATTGTATGAAAAATTCTTGGCAGTTGCACGACCCGAGGGGGAAGTTCTCAAAATTTACGACCCTTCTGGAAACCTCATCCTTGATGAGAGCAAAGATGTCGGTGAAAGCAGGCCAGATTCTTTCAAAGGTCGTCCTGAAGTGGATAGAGTCCAGCTTCGTAATATGCTTTTAGATTCTCTTGAGCCTGGGAGCATCAAGTGGGGACATAAGCTACAACGTGTCGAAACATCCGCTGATCCAACATCTCTTACGTATGATCTACACTTTCAAGATTCTGTCGAGAGAGGCTTTGATTTGGTTGTTGGAGCAGATGGGGCATGGAGTAAAGTACGACATATAATTTCCAACACGCGACCACAATTTGCTGGAATCACTGGAGTGGAAGCCAAAGTTCTGAACATCGATCAAAAAGACCCAGCTCTCGCAAAACGAGTAGGCTTGGGTATGTGCCTCACCCTCGGCAACCATCAAACTGTACTATCGCAGCGTAATGGTGATGGATCAGTTCAAACGTATGGGTTCTTTCGAAGACCTGAGGACTGGCAAGAAACATGCGGTATTGATTGGTCCGCGCCTGGCGTGGGACAGAAATTCGTAGATAAATATTACGAAGATTGGGACCAAGACGCGAAAGATTTGATTATCAAGAGTGATGAGGAAGCAATTCCAAGGCCAATGTATATGCTTCCGATAGGGCATAAGTGGCTTCACAGAGCAGGGTAAGATACCTTTTGAAAAATTCATCTCTTGCATTCAGCATTTGACGGCCTTCCTCATTTCCCGCCATTAAAAGTTAAAACAATGAGCTGACCATTTATTTAGTGCAACCCTACTAGGCGATGCAGCTCACCTCATGACTCCATTTGCAGGCGTGGGAGTAAATGTTGCAATGGAGGATGGAATGGAACTTGCAAGAGCTGTAATTGCTCGCAAACCAAATTGGGCAGGAAAAGACAAGTTCGAGGATGCTAACGGTCTGTCCGAAGCTGTAAGAAAGTATGAGTTGGCAATGTTTGATCGTGCAGAGGGATATGCAAAGGAAACTTGGATGTATCTAAACCTCTTCTTTAATGAACGAGGAGGACATGCCATGGTTGAAAGTTTCGCGGAGCAAAAGAAGCAGCAGAAAAAGGAAGCCGAGTCAAAGGTGTTGGAAAAGGAGACTGTCAATATTGAGGTTGTAAGCGTTTAAACATTTTTGTTGTTTTTCGGAGTTCTGATTGGAGTTTATGAGAATAGGTAAAAGTCTAGGTCTCATTATATTGATTGTTCCGGATCGATATTAATATCAATATCAAATATTGGCAAATCTCAGTCGCAAAGGCAGTAAGATTCTTCAATCAAACAATCCAAACGTTGAGAGCAACAAGGACTATTGGGACCCGGTAATGTGACCGCTTGGTGATGAAGACGTCAACCACTCTACTACTATTCGACACCTACGTAGCACAGTCATCTTGTAGCCAATTTCCGCGTCTGGAGTCTGGGGTAAACGTTTCTAGACGAAAGCGGATTAATGTAAGACAAAAATAGATGTAAGACAGCGCTGTTAATTGGATAATTCGTGAGAAAAAGCCGGGTCCGACCGGCTCCGGATTTCATAAGCATTACCTTCAGGAACAGAGAGAAATATATAGCTGAAAGCATAGTTTGAAGGAGCTCAAAAAACAACCATGATTTCATATAAGGAAACAGAAGTATCGTCTGTTGTTTGCATTGCCAGCTCTCCCCCTCCCTCCTCATTACCACTCACCACATATTGCACAACATTTGTACCCTTAATCGAACTTTGATAACAAATCAAGAAGACAAAAGTCAGCTGAAGTTTAACGTTCCATAAGTATGCAGCTTTTTGTGATTGGTGGTAGTGGAAGAACGGGTAAGATGGTAATCGAAGAAGCATTACTTCGAGGTACGTACATGCGTATATAGTAAGAATGCAGTAGCATACCAAGAGATCAGCGATGTCGCCATTTCTTATGCTTCCGACATTCGATAGCTGACATGGCGATATCTAGGTCATGATGTGACAGCTTTAGTTCGGGACCCCTCCTCAATGGAAGCCAAGGATGGTTTGAAGATTTTCAAAGGTAAGAAATATAATCATATCCTCAGATGCCGAAACTAGTCACTGCATCCGAGCTAGATATCAAGAAGTACCTTTACTAATTCTCATCAATACAGGTACCCCTCTCAACAAGGCTGATATCAAAGCTGCATTCGAAGCAAGTACCAATATCCCATCCGTTGTTATTGTTACTTTGAGCGCTCCTCGTACATCCGATAGCCCTTTCGCTGCATCTATCTCTCCACCAAGGCTTATGGCAGACTCAAATGCCAATATAATTGCTGTTATGAAGGAATTTGATGTGCGCAAGATTGTTGTGATGCAGGCTTTCGGAGTAGGAGATAGCTGGCCGCACATGCACTTCTTACTTCGAATGTTAATGAAGAAGTCAAACATGTATCTGCAATACGATGATCACAACTTGGTGGACAAAGAGATCAGGGCTAGTGATATTAACTATGTTCTCGCTCGACCGGCCAGACTGGAAGAGGGCGAAGCAAAGGCCGTTAAAGTGTATGGTAATAAAGGTATGGGAATTGCCATGATGGCTAGTATCACACGAGAAAGCGTAGCCAACTGGCTTGTCAATGCAGCGGAGCAAAAAACATGGGATTCGCAGACTCCTGTATTGGCGAATTAGAGTTATGAGTGGACAGAAGTTGCGTTATTTGCTTGAAGGGTGTAAGGTTAACGGCGTAATTATGTAGCATTTTTGCCAGATGCCGAGCTTACTTTTTCTTTCTTCATGTCTATGGATCAAAGATGGTGGGATCAGTAGGCTGACGTGACGGGTAGCTGTAATAATACAATGTATTATTCATCGGGCACTTATCATCTCTCTCATCATGCGTTTTGATTTGTGATTGTTCTTCAACCCTTGTGGATTAGGTTGATTGATTATACGGACATGCAGATATATCAGCTCCACGAGTCACGAGTCACGAGTCACGAGTCACGACCCCGTTTGGGCCCATATAACCATTGATATTTACCCACATTTACCCGCAAAATATGTTAGTGGTATATAAATATATCTCTGTTGATTGGTTGGCCATGTATATTTTTTAGTGGATACCGACATGATTCGCAAACGTCCACGGGTATTCCGTATAACGATGCATTTATCGTAATAGGTAATAGCTGGAGGTGATAGGTAATAGGTAATAGGTCATATGTAAATAGGTAAATAGGTAAATAGGTAAATAGGTAAATAGGTAATAGTCTCGCTTTTCAGCCCCTTCATTTCCTCCACACCCGAGCTTATTACTAATTATTAGTGTCTTCACACAACACCACAGACGGAGTCAACCAAATATCACCATTGTTCAAAGTCAGCTAGAGGAACTGGGTAGCTCGGGTTGTAAGAGGCGAAGGAAGCTGCATTTACGTGAGTAGGCTCACCATCCTGGTTAAATCTGCTCTTTCGAGGCTGCTGCAAAGTTTCTAGCCTTCCCGTCTAGCCTTCTAGTCACTCGAGCCACTGCAACCACCACTCTCGTGCTCGTCGCTAGTAAGCAATATATCACACAACTATGGAGTGCTAAACTCAAACAACCTCTCACCTCCTTCCAAAACGAGAGTGAGCACAACTCCCCGGCCGATCATACGACGGACCCTTACGCAAAGCTTACTGTACCATACATATCTTATGTTTTATTCCAGACAGCATTTGCAAATACCAGTCGTGGTCTTTTTGGCCCGTCACGGGAATCTGACTACCCTTTTTTATCAAGTGTTCGTGCCTACCAATCTTATCCCATGCAAACGCAGTGAATAAGACGATTTAATCCTCCGGTTTCCCCTCTTTCGTAAGATCTTTTCCAAATCAAGGTATCACGACTTCCACAGGTATTGGCAGCATTGCATCGTGTTGTACTCCGTACCTCCATCTGTCTTTTTATATTCGCAAGCACCGAACGCAAAGCTTTGAAGAAGAAGAAAAATGGAGGATACTCGATTTGATTCCTCTCGCAAACGGCCGCGGCCAGTTGTTTCTTGTTTACGATGTCGTGAAAAGAAATTAAAATGCGACCGACTTTTACCGTGTCAAAATTGTACCAAGACACCCAATGGATCAGCTGAATGTACTTACAATCACGACCCTACAAAATCCATTTCAAAATCCAGACCTTCAACACATTCACCAGGAGATCGTACTCCTGACCTTAAATTCACATCAAACACAGGAACAACTAATTCGAACATCATTCAGGTGAGTTATTTCATATGGTTTAATTCCTGCAAATAACTTCAACAATAACAAATACTGATTTTCTCCCCAGGGCAATGGCGGGGTCGGCGTTGTTGAAGAGCTTCAATCCCGTGTCGCGAGGCTTGAAGAGTTACTCCAAGTCACTGGAAAGTTATCGAACATTCAAAAGTTATCATCGCAGCCATCACCAACTCACAGAGTTTCGAAACGTACAAATGCTCCTTCAAGGTTGATACCGGGACTCTGTACCTTGATCGTGAAAGGGTCAAGAAGTAGATATCATGGTCAAAATGATCGAATCACCTTATTGAATCAGGCATGTATTCCATCTGGATCTATTCCTACTTGTTCCTCCAGATGTATTGCTATACTAATATCATTCGTAGTTTCCCGAGGCAAAAGACTTCATAAATAAGAGTGCAACAAGCAATGCTTCCATCATCAATCTTGCTAAAGATGTTCAATATCTACAGCAAAAATCTCAAAGTCATTTTAGGATGCGAAAAGAGACATTGAGCCAAGAAAGCGCTGCAGTCCTTTCCAAACTTCGAGAATTTCTTCCAGGAAAGCCTGTTTGTGATAGGTTATTGAAGATCTATACTGATAATTTCGAAAAGAGTTCAAGGATCCTTCATGTGCCTTCCTTCCTTCGTCTCTACTCACACTTTTGGACTTCCCCCGACGATAAAATATTTCAATCCTCACCATTTCTACCTCAATTGACAGCTATACTAGCGATCTGTTACAAGTTCCTTGATAGCGATTCGGGATTTGACGATGACCAGAAAACATATTTGGAAATGGCATCGCTCGAGCTTGTGGCGGCTTGGACCGATACTCTAAGTAGAAAGCAGGCAATTGATATATCAACTTTGCAAACCGAAACGCTGCTCTTGCTTGCTCGACAACTACAACTTATCTCTTCAGATAAACTCTGGTGTGCCACGGGGGCTTTGGTTCGTTCTGCCATGGTAATGGGACTTCACTTAAGACCAGCGGACTTTAAGAAGATTTCACCGTTTCATGCCGAGTTGAGGCGAAGACTTTGGGCCACAATTGTTCAAATGGATCTACAAGCATCCATGGCTGCGAGCATGCCCAGTATTGTTCCCGACATAGACTTTACTCAATTGGCTCCAGCAAATCTGAATGACGCGGACTTTGACGAATCTACAAGTGAACTTCCTCCTTCAAGGCCTCTACATGAATGGACCGACTCTCTCGCCCAGGTCACATTGGCAATGTCTTTGGCGCAACAACTCAAGGTGGTTTCACTTATCAGGGATATTAGTCCTAATATGGACCTTGCAGAAGTTATTCGGGAAGGAAGGAAATTGGAAGAGCTTTTACGGCGTGTTCCAGCACCGCTCAAATTAGATGGAACACTTCAACGCTCCCCTTCTCATCTATTAGATTGTGTCTTATTAGATATATACTTGAGGAGACCTTTTCTCAATCTCTACCGATTGCTTCTATGGGAAGAGCGACAAGATGATCCATTATTCCGAGAGATGCAACAAATTTGTTTGGAATCATCAGTTGCCATTGTGTCTTATCAAGATTATTTTGATCCCTCAGTGGCAGATTTGGATTTGTTGAGTACAAACTTGCATTGGACAATGTTCCAAATTTGCTGCAAGAATGACGTTTTAGCCGCTGTCTTAAGTATCTGCCAATATATCAAAGCTTCCACATCTGGGTCTCAAAGCAATGAGCCTAGTCCAGGATTTACACCCAATCAATTCCCAATAACCCTACCTAGCCCTCCAGCAAAAAATAACCAAATTTCAAAAGCCAGGCTTACTAGGATAGTAGAAGGTACACTAGAAGGCTTCACTAAAAGAGTAGGGGAATTTGGTAGTGATCTCAAGGACGTCCTCATTCTTTCTGTGGCAATGCAATCCGTACGAGCGAGTGGTACATCAAATCTAAAAGAGAATTTGATGCACGAAGGTGCCAAGAAAGCATTGTTAGCATGCAGGCAGACGCTACTACAATCCTTTCCTGATGAAGAAATGAAACTTCCATCCAACAATTCAGAACTGAACGAGGTAAGCATTTTCTATTTGATTGTGCAACCGGGGAAATCAGACTAATTCTTTCACAGGATAGTAAGAATGACATTAGAGCAACACCTGCAGTGGATATTCCAATGTCTGCTGTAGACCAAGCCATATATACCTCACAGCCAGGATATGTAGATCAGTTAGCCACTTTTGCGACTGATGTGAATCAGGTAAATTATTTTCTAGTTAAGTTTTTCGTTGGATTTTCGCGTGATCTATTAACATCAAAGCTAATTCGTTTGATATCCATTTAGTTTCAAAGTGATATCTTTGATTTTTCAGATGCCGGCATATTTAATGTGGATAATGATTGGAGTAACAACGAATTTTGGCAATAAAAGTATTCATGTCACATTAGAATAGGAATGGGAAATATTCCTCCTAAATTACCATATCCCGCTTCCTGGCCATGTGAATATTTTCATCCCTCAGTTCGATACGCGCATCATTCCCTATTACTTGTACAGATGATATTTCAAACACAGATCAAATACTACGGGGTCAAAAGAATTCTGATTGAAAGATGGTTTTTATGTTCAATGGGGCTCGAAAGACACCCGGTAAGCCGCATTTTTCAATGTCATATCGAACTCTATACATTCAAAGCGGCTATCGGGATACGATATATGCCACCAAACAATGCAGCTTAGCTGCCCAACCATCGAAGTACCGATGCCATAAAGCTCATCCTTCTCTTTTCACACACCTCAGCTTCATATCCGGATGATTAATCCAAATCTCAGGATTTCTCTGCCACTCCTCGGTTTTCAACAATGATAGCTCATACTCTCTTACCAAATGTACTAATATATTTCGTATCAATATGTCTGCCACAAATTTTCCCATGCATTGCCTTGGACCAAATCCAAATCTCCAAAAGTTATATCGTGCTTGAGTTGCGGTTCTTTCCATAAAACGACTCGGACGGTATATGGCTTTGTCTTCCCCCCAGAATGAGTTACGGATATTTAAAGCATACGAATCAATTACAAAATTTGTTCCAGCCGGAAAATCGTAGCCTCCGACAACTCTTTGAGTGGGAATACTTTGAGGTACAGAAAATGCAGCGAGAGGGCGTAGACGAGAAGCTTCAGACACACAAGCAGCGAGGAAGGTTGTACTACTCGACAGGTATTTCTCTAGCGTCAAACCGTTTTCGTCGGCTTCTTTTTGGGCAGCTTGATATTCCGCTCGTAACTGATCCTGAACGGATGTGTCAGATGCAAGGAACACGAGGTTCCAGCTCACGCCGCCAATTGTGACATCAAGATTTGCATATAGCATCTCGTCAAGAGTATGCAGCATTTCATTCTCGGTTAGTTCTCCCATTTCTTTTGCGGCGAATAAGTCCAAAATGGGGGCGTTGAGACCTTGTTCCTTCGCTCTTCGGTAAGCAAATTCGTTGAATGCAATCCATCGTTCTTTAAATGCTGCAAGGTCTTTATTGGCTTGTGTGGGAAGGTAAGCTGACCAGTCAAAGCGAGTTAGCCCACCCGAGATAACGTGCTTGAAGAAGGATTCTCGGATCGGAGCGAGTGCACGGAGCTCGGATTCGACATCTGGAGCTAGCTTCCCGTAAACGACTTCAGCCACAATCAAGAATGGGAGAAGTTTCAAATCATCTGCAGGGTCGATAAGTCCACGTGATAAATCTTTAGAGTCCCAAAGTTCTTGAAAAAATGAAGTTGTTCGTTGTTCAATCATTGGAACATATCTTGGAGTGACGCTGCGATGGAATGGTTTCTCGACAATAGAGCGAACACGTTTCCATTGCTGGCCACTGATCAAACCAACACATTGACCAAGTATTTGACCCAACAAATATCCGGAATTGTTGTTCACAGCTTTGAAATGTTTATCTGAGTCACTGAATACGGCTTGAATATCGGCAGCTTGAGTGAGCACGCTGTAATTCACATGAGAACTTGGCTCTCTTTTGATTTTGGGCCCGGATAAAAATCCAAATGGTGCACTCACATTTCTGGTTTATGGCCTGACCAGATATGGTAGATAGAACCATATTTTGATCCCCATAATTCGCTGTTCTCTTTTCCATAAAGAAATTTTGCACCGTCACCCTGACCATTGGGGAACTCATAATCGCAACCTGGAAGTCTATGTCCAAATTCGACATGCTTGACAGGATATCGATATGACAAGTATATCTATTTTTCAATCAGTCTCATGTAAATGACAAATTGAGAACATGTGATGTTATGGGGGCGCAGCAACTTACGTTAAGAACCCTTGAAAGGATACTATTACATGTCGCCGTCAAAGGCTTCCTGAAAATAAAACAGCCGCATAAGACAACTGCGATGACAAATTGCCCTGCAATAAGAGTATTTGGAAACATTTTATCTGCTGAATGATCAATAGTGATGCTGAGAACACCAGGAAGGAGCAAACTTATATGCCATCTGTCATGATATTCTCAGTACCAAGAGAATATGGATATATCTAATCCGACGACGCCGGAGCACGTAGACCGAAATCCGCTGCTTATCACTTTGAAATGGAGTCATTCCGATTATAATAAGCTACATGATAAGATATGAATCCATATATCCGGTCGGTCGATAGATGTCCGGTCACCGGATCCGATAAAATTGTCTCGTCCCTTCGCTTACTTGTCAGATGAAGAAGCACTAGCGATGTCAGCCCCTGGCAAGACTCACAATTAGACGAAAATCACTCGTAATATCGGAGCCATTAGCTTTGAGGCTCAATCCTTCCAATCTTCCAAGCGCCTGCGTCTCGGATAGATTTCCGAGTCATGCTGCATGCAGCATCCGATCATTCTCACCATGCATCTCAACCACGTTTTCAGCCTTGCTACCATGCCTACTAGAGTAGAATACGACGTACAAGTCTATTCAGCACATGGCTTTCAGGGGTTCTGAGCTCTTGGCTCTTAGATTTCAGATTGAGCACCGAATGAAAGGGTTGATCTCTGTAAGGTACGATCAGAAATGCAGTCATCCACGTGAAAACCGAGATCTCAGCCCCTGTTAAGCTGCTATCAGAGGGGCTTTGCTATCAGCAAGAACCTAAAGTGGGATACTGAACCAAGGATTTGGAATTGTAGGATCTATTTTGATGCACTCCACAACTTACATCGCTGTCATCCACGTGGGGCACAGTTCTCGAAAATCTAATTGTAGGATTCTCTGCCGTTTGAGCTTTGAGCTTTGAGCTTGAGACAAGACTTTTCGGAGCCGCCAGTGAATGCTATGAAGTCGTGAGGTTTGGGAAGACTGATATAGCTTGTGGCTATGGGATTCTTGTGCTCGAAAACGTATAAGAAGATCTTGATTTCCAGATATCAAATTTCTTTTCATCATCATCATCATCATCATCATCTCAAGCATCGACAACATAAAAAAAACAATACAGCAATACTAGCAATTTCATCAACAAGAACAATCTTCAGATTACCTACAGAATTCACCACAATCAATCAGCACTTCAAAAGTCTTCTACAAGCCTCTTCATACAATCTTCACTAAAGTAGCAATCAAAAAAAAGCAATCAAAATGCGTTTCTCTATCCTCGCAATCGCTCCTCTCATCGCTTCAGTCCTAGCTTTACCAGCTGCGGCCACCATAGACTCTCTATCCAAGTCTCGCCCCACCCCTTCCCCACCCAAGCTCCCTGTTTGCGGACCAACTCCTCGACCTTGCTCCTGCCCAGCAGGGACCTACTATCAAGTCTCAACTTCTGTTGCCATCATTCCTGCCTCTGTTCCTGATCTCAAATCCATCATCGGCGATTTCCTCGTAACCTCCTGGTTCGGAACTGCTCCCGAGTCCACCATCGGTACCGGGTTCGTTACCGGCGCAAAGCGTAACCTCTTAGGCGGTATTCCCGGCGCGGGCGTCTATCCCATCACCGAAGAACTCACACAATGGAAATCCTATCCTAACAATGCTGGCTTCTTCCAGAAATTCCAAATGGCCGACGCGCCTTTCTATTTCAACATGACAACTGGCGCGCCGGGGATTCTTGGAGGAACTTGGGATATCATGGATGTGCATGCTATTGGATCGAGCTCTAGCAGTTGGTTGTGGAATATCTATGCTTGTTTCAGTGTGGACTTTGATTTCCAGGAGTTTCATGAGAGTGCGATGAAGAATGTTAGTGCGATTTTGACGAGTCAGGGAAAGTCGCATGGGAATCTTATTGGTCCTTTCTCTTACTAAGTGGGAGTATGCATATCGATATGAGGTTTGATGGAGATGGTGGAGGATGTATTCTTACTGTGCAATATTTAAGGGGGAGCATTTTCATTGATTGATTCTTGAGGGGTGTTTGTTTGTTTTCGTTTTCGGTTTGTTGGGGAGGAGGGGGTTTGCAGTTGTTTTATTATACCTTCTTGCTTTGCTTTCTTTCTAGACGGCTTAGATCTTCCTGCTCGCGCAGATTGTTTTGGGGGGGAGTTTAGAGATGTGGTTTTAGAGATTTTCTTTTCAGATTCGGGGATTTTTGTGTACTATGAGCTTATTTGAAATTTATACCTATCTACTTTGAAAACTATTTTTCCATCTTCAAAGTGTCATTTGGATAACTTGATATCTACGTTGTGATTTTGATGACCTCCAGTGGCTATACATACTCTGGCTACTTTGGTTTCAAGAATGTTAGCTGGTCATTCGAGTTGGAGAAGTGACTTTCATGCTGTAGTTTTGCGGGGGAAACAAAGCAAGGATGGGATTGACTTGACTTGCGGTACAGCATAGATTGATACCTCATAGTACCCCAAGAAATGATATTATAATTCTATACAACCTTTGGTCTATACCACTAGTATATTGATGGTTGGCTATTAAGTTTCTTGACGTCTATGTCATCTGTTATTCCCTGTGTTACACAAACTCGATTCGCCTCCGATAAGTGCCCGTATATTCTCTGTAGTGATTAGGCTGTGTATCTAAAACCGTTGAGGAAGAGAATAAGACTCCCCCTTTTGTTGCCTTGAATTCTTAGCATCAGTATGTCTCGCCTTTGCTGATGAGTTGGTTGTCTCACATTGCTTCCACACTGGTATTGAAGGATTTTTTGAGTAGAATTAGTTCCATCCTATGACCTCATCATCCACCCATCGTAAATGCATGTCTTAATATAGTAGTATTAGCGTCGAAGGGAATCTTGCATAGATCTAGAAGCTTATTTATCGCTTACGAGTTCAAGGGATAATTTCTCAAGTACCGAGGGAAGGCGGGGTGGGACAAAAAGATCTTGGCATTCGTTGCAACGTTGTAGCTAGGATTTTTCCAAAGGAAGGGCGTCATTCTTTTTGCCTCGTTGGAGCTTGGGTGACATGACTCCCGAGGATATATATATGAGTAAGCTGACTTTTCGTTGATGAACAATCGGATGACTATTTGTGCAGAAATCTGTCAAGTGCCAAGTGCTCACCGCAGAACAAAATTATTCACCAACCCACTGCAACACTAAGATATGCACCTTTACGGATGTTGATTTGGGCCAACATCATTCATCAAGTGCATACCAGCCAAATTTCATGGGTGAACGGTGAAAGATCCTCTTAGTTGATTGCCTTCTCCTTGGCTAATTGCAAGACGGACTTTCAAGCACGTCATAGGATCGTGGCTACCATCCATAATCACTCGTAAACCATTGCCTCATGATTAAAGCCTTCCTTACCATCTGATGATTTTCAAGCTTACCGGAAAACATCCACTTGCAAGGGCATTGAATAGGCTTCTGAACATATTCCAAGCCGTCGCACAGCGGCGGCACCGATTGGTTCATGCAGATGACATACCATATTCATGTTGATGACATTCTAGAAGCTTTGGTGGTGGCTTCCCTGGTGATGTGGCTTCATTACAAAAAAACTGGCACAGCAGTTGGTATCGGCCCAGGAGAATATATGCAATGCAAGTGTGGTTGCGCAACCTATGTTATGATCTCACTTTCAGGCAATGTTAGTAAACATATACTCATCCGGCTATATCAGAATGAGAATTAGTCGAGTAAACATTCGGATACATGAATCGGGTAGCTTTGTGGTATCTGTTAGTACCTACCCGGTGATGCATGTGTCTTCTCTAAACCGGGATAGTATCCATGTCTCTTTGTTGGCTGTCAAGTATTATAATGAGCAGGTAGTCACAGAGAAGCTTCAATCTAAATTGAGAGCATATAGAGTGACTGACATGGTCCAAGATATTGTATCCAATACTCGCCATTATCTGTCTCCAGATACAGACAGTCAGGTTATCAATCTTTATAGCCTCATGATACTTTTAATTGCTTAAATGTGAATTCGACAATGAAAAGTCTTCCCAGGCTCAATGGCATTATCCTCTATATCGCTGAGAATGGGCTCCCTCGCTTAATAGAATCTTATTGATCAATTAGATTATTAAGATTCCTTGAATTTAATCCAATATTTATATTTATTTTTTGATATAAAATTCAATCAATATTTTTTCTATATCAAAACTTCTAATATAATAATATATACTAAATCTCAATCTTTTTTTTTTTTTGAAATTATAAAAAATCGATATTTGAAATCAAGATTTAATAATATAAAAAATATAATTGAAAATCTATTAAAATAGCTATTTTATTTAATAAGACTTTATCATTCAGGATATATCGCACGGATCACTTTTGGAGCCCATTCTCAGCGGTATAGGGGATAGTACTTCCTACTCCTTTTCTCTACTTTCGAGTCTAGACTTGGGCAATCAAACAGCGTAGCAGATTAGAGAGCTGTATGTATGAGGCTCTTTGTTATCGGATCTAGACTTGATCATTGAAGAGCCAGTTAAGCATGAATACTTATGATAACCTCTATTGTTTGACTCTCTTTCAGATAACCAATTAACATATTGTGTCTAGACATCTCGTACTACTTATGGGCTCTTCATTATATGCATTCATGTGCCATCTTGATATGATGATTGATCAAAATTGAATAATTGATTGGCGCGCAGCTGTGGTTTTTTATTAATTTGATATCTTAAACTTATATTTATGAGGACCTAGGTAGATTGTGAATCGATTCAATGGAAGCGAATAGTTTTCATTTTTGGTTGTATAATTATATCACACTTGACTCTTTCTCATCAATCATATTACTTTTCTACCAAGAACTCACTACAAACATGATGGCGTTTGCTTGTTATGAAGCACATAAATAGTTCATTGCTAGCTAACAGACCTGAGTCTCTCGTGGCCTATATGTCGAACAAGTCAACATGTTTCGCTCTCACCAAACACCTTATACCATATGTTCATTTCACACTTCTCCCAATGTCATTATTATGGACACTGAGGAAACGGAACTTTACCATAAATGAATTCTATCATCCCTGAGTTTCCGTTGTAGGTAATTCCAACCATCCAACTACTGTCCAAAATGATTTCTCAATGTTCAACAACCAACTCTCAAATACTGACTGTCGTCCGATGTATACATTCAGTACTAACAATATAAACTCAAATCTAACTCTATGGAGTGAAGGAAAGTCTTTGAAAGAAAACGAATCATGCCCCAGTCTCCTATGATTCAATATATGTATAACCTTCGACCCTCATGACCGATAACATATCGAAGTTTTCAAAGATTATTAGACATTCTCAGGTAGGATACAAGGACTGAGACTGAGACTGAGACTGTAGGAATATATGATACATTGGTTTTAATACTTCAAGCTTCTCTATTGCTCTGGTTTTTGTGGAGTGAAATATAGAAAGCCCCTTGTTGGCTCGGTAATTGAAATTCCTAATTCCTAATTTGGTAATTATCATGAAATACCCTAACATAGTTAGATTTGAAATATTGCGCGCTTCGCTAAATTTGTGAGTAAAATCGATCATTTTTCATGCATTTCGTTGTGTAAGCTAATAAATTTGTCACAGTCGTCAAGAACAAGGATTTCAATGTGGAACATCCACGATATCCGTTCCAAGGGTATGCTCTAACCCAGGAACTTCGCGACGAGCTTCTTGCTGTCAGGGAAGCTGCAATTTAAGCAGCAGAAGCAACAAAAGCAGCAGCAGCAGCAACAGCAACAAAAGCAGCAGCAGCACCAGCAACAGCTCCAACAAATGTTGCACTCCTCCTTCTGCTCCTCCTCCTCCTGCCAATGATGGTGCTAATTCTTCTGGTCCATCAAAGCCAAGAGGCAAACATCCCGTTTCCAAGCCCAATGTTATGACGGCGGAGGATAGGGCCCATGTCAAACATTCAGTATCCATGTTCCAGATATTCAATATGTCTCAATCTATCTATCAATCCACTTCAACCATTCAATACATTTCAGATATCCAATCCGCCTTCTTCATCCAGACTCTTTCAATAACTCAACTCATCTCAAATTGAGGATCCCAAAACCGAATCCAGATACAAAATTCACCCAGACATTCACCCAGACATTCACCCAGACATTCACCCAAGCCCTCCTGATAGACTTTCATCCCATCCCGTCTTTAGACAATCTAAACCCCTTCCCCATCTTGAATAGATATCTAGGTAGAGATATACGAACTGACCCATGTGGAAACATCTATCTGCACCCTTCCCAAACAACCTGGTGCTCTCCTCTCACCCTTTCTCCTCCAATCACATTCCCTCAAGTAAATGCACACAGACAACATATACATCTCTCCATCCTAGATCTCTTAGAACAGCACATGGAGCTTCTCCACACTAAAAACCATCAGGAAATCCTAGATTCTTCCCAGCTCATCCATCAATATGTTCCTATATCCCTCGACAACTTTCCATCAAGCTATTGTGTGAATCGATCACTTTGTGATAGCGATGTATATACCTGCCTATTTACTCCAAGACAACTCAATCTAACTCCGCATTCCAATACTACTCTCAAAAGTCCCCACAAACACACGTATCACATATCACATACAAGTCTCTCTAGAGAAATCTTATGTTCTATCAAATGATACTCGAGTATAACATATTGTACTTTTGATTCAGATTTATATTTATATTCTACAAGTCTTTTTATTCTCATCTATTCTCATCTATTCTCATCTATTCTCATCTTTTCCCATTCACATCCTTTCTTCTCTCCTCTTGTTTTTCCTTTTCTGCTCTTTAAGGTTACTTGAATCTCATACCTTGAATCTCAGACCTTGCCAATAATATGTATAGATACATACATATCTACCCCCTCTCCACTCTACTCTCCTCTCCTCTCCACTTCCACTCTACTCTCCTCTCCACTCCACTTCCACCTCTCCACTTCCACCTCCACCTCTCCACTTCCACCTCCCCACTTCCCCACTCCCCACCACATCCTCCACCACAAACCCAAGCTCTCCCACTTCTCCCCCTCCTCTCCCAACCACACAACCACACACCCCTCCACCCTCCACCCTCCACCCTCCACCCCGCATCCCCAACCTCAACCCATTGAAGCCATGGATGTTCTTCACCTACCCGACATAGATAATTGCAATACTCCATCTTCTTTCTCCATTTCATTATATTCTAATCTAATCCATCTTAGTTCAATCCAATCCAATCTCATCTCAATCCAATCTTATCTCAATCTCAATCTAATCAATCTCAATCCAATCCAATCTTATCTCAATCCAATCTAATCTCAATCTCAATCTAATCAATCCCACTCTCTTTCCTATCCATTCTAATCTATTCAATCTCAATCCAATCTCAAATTCAATCTCATCCTATCTTCTTTCTCTAACCTTTCTCCTATCTTGTTTCAACCCAGTCCCTCCATCTCATCCCTCTCATCCCTCTCATCCCTCTCATCCCTCTCATCCATCCATCCACACAAACAGTATAAATCAAGCAACCAATCTACACAACCCCAGAACTTAAAATCAAAACCAAAACCCAGAAATCAACATACAAAAGATGTTCCCAAAATCCCATATAAGTATAAACATCCACACACAATAATACTCCAAATATATTGATTCGTTCATTCATTCGTATGTATGTATGTATGTATATAGTGTATGGTCCATGAATCCATCCATCCACACTATCCATCCACACGATCCACACCACTATACCATCCACGCCCATGCATCCACGCCCATGCATCCATTCATCTATGCATACATACATAAATCTGATTCTAACCACCGATCCTCTTTGCCAGAATCTAATGCCAATATCAAGAAAGGTAATGAGTCCCAATCTCTAATAAACCATGCATCATCTCATCTATCAAACCCCCTCCCCAAAGATTTAACAACTCCAAATCCCCACTATACCACTCCTCCTTCCCTCAACCATATACCCATCCTTAACCCTACATTTCCCCACGATATTGTTCTCATCCGCTTCCGTCATATCTCCTTCTCTCTCAGCACCAACCCCACAATCCCAATGTCTACCATCCGTTTTATCATACACCTTAACCACATCTTCTCCAGCCGCCGCTATAATACGTCTTGTATCAAACATCATACTTGTGATAGGTGAATCATAAGCATAAGCATCATAGATTGCTCCCGTTCGGAGATCCCAGATCTATCTGATTATTAGTCAATGATCCAAATAACACCCTCCCACATATCATAAAGTAATAAAACAAAAAGCAAAAACTCGGATAACATACCCTAATACTCCTATCCAAACTACCTGTAACCAAATGAACATCATCAAATTGTAAACAAGTAACAGGACCTGTATGTCCCACCAAACTCCTGTGCACCTGACCACTTCTCAAATCCCATAAACGAACCATTCCATCAGCAGTACCACAAGCAAGTGCCGCATCAAAAACTTGTACCGCACCTACGAAATCCGCTGTTGCATCTGGTAAACGTCCAGTTTGCCGCCATGTACCTTCAGTAGAACCCATCGTTGCCGAAGCTTGTGCTGCTGCCCACATAACATCTAATGTTTGTACACATCTTCCTTTTTCCAAGTCCCATTGTCTTAATGTTTTATCAGCCGAACCAGATATAAGAGTATCGCCACGGAAATGAAGAGCTGTGACTTCATCCACATGAGCTTCTAATGTGAATAATGGACAATCCGTCATCATTCCTTGTGGAATGTGAATTGGTTGTTTTTCCTGTTCCAAAGCTTCACCAAATGCAGGTTGATCTGCTTCTTCTTCCTCCTCCTCTTCTGCTTCTTCCTTGATTTTGTCTTGAACTTCATAACGAGCTTTACTTAAATCCCACAATCGAATTGTAGCATCCATAGAACCAGTCGCAACGATATTATCTTCTACTTGAAGAGTTCGTACAGATGCAGTGTGTCCTTCAAGAAGTCCTATACATCTACCAGCATTCATATCCCATACTCGAACTGAATCGTCCAAAGCCGAAGATACCATGGTACCAAATGGTACATCGAAATCGAGAGCAGTAATCATATCATCGTGAGCTTGAATTTCTCGAATTGAAGACCCCGGTTCGAAATGTTCATGTAAAATTGGCATGGATTTTCTTCGAATCGTCTTGTGTCTTCTTGATCCTTTCGATGAAGGTGTACTTGCTCTCGAGGGAAGTTTTTCGTAAATCGATTCAGACATAAATGATGAATCCATTCCTGCATTCTCAGCATCTTCTCCTTCATCGGTTCCAGTGATCGATTTTCCCAAAGCTTCCGCATCATCAATTTGTTCTTGAGCATCCTCCAATCGATTCTCCACATCTAGAACTATTCCCCAAAATTAGTTATACCCCGCACTTTCAACGTTCGCAAAATATACTCACTCTCATGTTCCAACATCGACTCTTCCTGTTCCAATCCCGCCAATCTATCCAAAACAATTCTCCTCATAGAATTAAGGTTTGCGATTTTATTGTCAATCCCATGAATCTCACTACTCGCCATATTCTTCCTAATCCCCATCATCTCCAATCGATGATTCAGAGCCGCTTTTTCTCTTTTCAACCTCGCAAGACTGGGTGGACCATCCCCCTCCGATCCCCCCTCACTAGCATTATCAAGAAGTTTCCTACCCCTCGAAATTCGCCTCTTGTGCTTTTTTCCCTTCTCCTCACTCGTTTCCGGCAGCGTTGCTTGAAATCCCTGGAATAAGGAATAACTATTATCATTGTCGGGAATATTCCTCAAAAGTTCATCGGGCAAGAAAGTCAAGGCCCGATATTGAATTTCCGACGTCGACAACTTGGAGCGCACCAAATCGGTCGGGGTAGTTTTGGCAAAGGAGAAGACGCTGCGTTGAAGATTGGGTCTGCGAAGTTGTTTATGTAAATCGCTCATGGCATTTTGATAATGGGTGCTGGAAGTGGGATCGATAGGACCTATGAGATGGCCAGCGGTCGTGGTAACCTTTCGACCAAAAGCTTCTAACCCTCGGGTCTGATCGAGATAGACACCCATTAGCAAGCACAATTCAAAGGGAACATGAATAAAAATAAAAGCAATGGATAGAATATGCAGATAAGGAACAACTGTAGTCGAGCTAAGAGAAAATCCAGCATAAACATACCGATATCAAAGCGCCATCTTCATCCTCTTCTGCCCCGTATGAAGAGGCATTGCGGCTACTGGAGCCAGCCATACAATAGACTTTTTGCACAGGACCGATGTCAAGTTTTCCTGCTCAAGATTTGATAATTCAATGCGGGACAATTGGAGAGCGGTATTTGGTTGGTTGGTTCCCGTGGAAAGTGTGTGTTGGCACAATTAAGTTTTTGATATTGATATTGATATTGGGAAAGAATTTTAGAAGTTTTTTAATTTGTTCATTCTGTCCAGATCTTTTTTGGAAGAAACGATACGGGAGGATACGATAGGATACGTACGATACGACAGGATACGATACGACAGGATACGATACGACAGGATACGATACGACACGACACGATACGATACGATACAATATCGGCTTGAGACGGGTATGATGAATGGATTTTGAGGTAGTTTTGGTAATTGACTAGGTATGAAGTAGTGAGACTGATGGAATGGAATCGATAGGTGGGAAAGAGATGCATAAAAGGCAAATGGATATGGAGGGCATAAAATTCTGGATTGGGCAAGATGAAAGGTAGTTGTTAACATGCATAATATGTGTACAAAGTAGGTAGGTAGGTTGGATGGGATGGTATTTTATAGGTATAGTAGATATATCAATACAACGACACATCTACATCTACATCTACATCTACATCTACATCTACATCTACATCGTCGTACCAGGGTTTCCCATTCCATTATATATAAAAGCACACGAGCAACAAAGTACGACAGAGTACGATAGAGTACAACAGAAGATAGATCCCTTACTTACTGGCTTGGTATTTTCTCCGGAATATTCTTTACCCCGACTATCATTCTTATGTGATGGATGTATTTATTACTATGGTGGGTAGATATAAGTAGTGAGTGGTGGATTATGACTGTATTTCTATATATATATAATATATAATATATAATATAAATATAAATACAAAATATAAATAAAAGCTTCATGATATATGATATGATAGAACAGAATATCTACCTAGGAGATACCTAGTAGATATAGAGAATGCATATATAAGAATCTATAATCTCATTCTCACCCTCACCCTCACCCTCACCCTCACCCTCACCCTCACTCTCACTCTCACCAATCCAATCCAATTACCTATTCAATCCTCACTCACTCACTCCCTCCTCATCACATCACATCCATCCCCGGATCCGAGGAGAAATCGCAAAAATCCAAGCAAAGACGACCTCGGGACACCAAGCAACTCTATTTCCATCTTTCTTATTTCATACCTTTCTTCCCTCTCCTTCTTTTCTATAACCTACATAAAGTTGAATATCAAGTGAACTGAACTGAACTGAACCAAACTAAACTAAACTAAACTCACCTCACCTCACCTGCACTGCACCATTCGAATCTTTTCTTCCAAATTCTTTGATTCCCACATACATAACTTTCTACAAACTCGAAAATCTCATTCCCAATTCATATACATCCAAATTCTTCAATTGGGATAGGATACTTACAAATTTCATCATGGATGCAGCAATTGATCTTTCAGATGCTTCTAAAGCTCTTGATTTGGCCAATATTCGTTTTCAACTTATGTGTGTACTTTCTTTTCCCCCCTCCCCCTTCCCCTTCCCCTCCCCCTCCCCCCTCCCCTCCCCCTCCCCTCCACCCAACCCCCAAACCCCCAAACTAACCTCCCCCCAGCCGTCTCGAAGACACCATAACCTTCCACCTAATCGAACGGGTCCAATTCCCCCTCAACCCCACCATCTACATCCCGTCGGCGCTCCCCCTCCCCAACACCACGCTCTCCTTCCTGGACTGGCTGCTGCACTCACGGGAAACCCTCGACTCCCTAATCCGCCGCTTCCAATCCCCCGACGAATACCCCTTCTTCCCCGACGCTCTCAAACCGCCCATCCTCCAACCGCTGCACTACCCCACCATCCTGCACCCCAACACGGTCAACGTCAACGCCCAGATCAAAGACCACTACATCAAGACCTTCCTGCCCAAAGCCTGTCTGCAAACCGGACGCTCCGACCGCGGCGAGCGCGAGGAGAACTACGGATCCGCCGCAACCTGCGATATCAACTGTCTGCAAGCCCTCTCCCGACGCATCCACTTTGGGAAATTCGTCGCGGAGTCCAAGTTCCGCGCAGAGGAAGATGCATTCACGAAGATGATCCTTGCCGGCGATCGCGAGGGCTTGGGCCGCGCTATCACGAATGAGAAAGTCGAGTTGCAGGTGCTCGAGCGATTGAGATTGAAGGCGCGAACGTACGGTACCGATCCGAGCTTGAATAATGGGAATGCCAAGGGAGAGGAACCGCAGGGCAAGATTAATGTCGAGGCCGTAGAGGGCTTGTATAGAGATTTTGTCATTCCGTTGACCAAGGTCGTGGAGGTGGAGTATTTGATGCAGAGATTGGAGAAGAAGGAGTAGATGTTTGGAGGGACGTTGTACTACTAGATAGAAGATATGAGGATGGGGAGGATGTATAGATCCTGATCGTTTCGATCATCTTCTTGTTTGCAGACAGAGAGTATTGAGGGATTTTTGATTTTTTTGTCCATGGCACACTTCAATCTATAGAAGTATGGGGGTAAAGGCCAGGCATGAGAGAATAACAATTGTGCCAGAGAATATTGTAAAAGAAAACGTATACCCCAGCGAATGTCAAAAAAAGGAGAAAGCAAACAGAAAACAGAAAACAGAAAATCAAAAGAAGCAAACAAAAAATTCTCAAGTCATACATGATATTAGTATTGAATTTTATCTATTTCTTTCATTTCTGTCATTTCTTTCAACACCTCTTAATTAGGCGCACCCAAATATTCCCCCAAAGCTTTAACACATTCTTCCCACTTTGCCTTTTCAATCAAGATCAATTCTCCCACCGCTCGAATCCCCATTTCCTGGAACGCCCTCTTACTATCCGCCATGCCCTCCCCCTCATCCTTCTTATACTCAAACTCCTCATACGCACAGCTAAATCTCTTCAACACCTCATCCTCGGGATGAAAATAAAACACCTCCCCACTCGCCTTTCCCTTCCCCTTACTCTTCTTACTCTTCGGGCCCTGCTCCTCCCGATCCAACCTCGATTCCACCTCTCGATACCCCCTGGACACCACCAAATAATACCGAAAATCATACGGTTCCTTATCCTCCACCGCCGCCTCAATCTCATCCACCAGCATGCCATACATCGGCGGCGCCACCTCCGACGGCACATTAATCAACCTCTCCGCCAACACCACCCCCACATCCTCACTCCCCTTCAACACCTGTTGAACCTTCCCCCCCTCCTTCACCTGACTCTCCAAATACCGCTTCAGCCCCCTCACCGCCTCACTCAACACGCCCCCCTCCCGATTCCCCCTCTGCACATTCAAAATCGTCATAAACGCATACGCATCCGTGCCCTCCCCATCCACCTTCACCGTACTACCAATCGTATCCTGCGTGACCACCTCGTCTGCCAATCCGCTCAGATCCAACAACTGACTATCCACATCGAACAACTGTCGAATCAGACTCTTGACCCCGTGGAAATCTATCTCCCGGAAATTAAACCATTCGAAATCGACGTTTAGGATATCTTCGCCCTGTAGATGGTTTGTCTGCATCAGTATACCTATCTATGTAATATTGATGATACCGAGGAGAAAAACTGCAGATATAGGATATAAAGGATCCGCATAATGCAATTGAAATGGTCAATCTCAAATTCATATCCCCACCTGTCCACCCCCAAACCATCCTCCCAAAAGAAAGCTCCAAAGAAAGTCCCAAAGAAATCCAAAACTTACATCACTTCCACTATCATTCTCATTGTCCTCTCCGGCGCTGTGAACAGGCGCATCGGGAAGTTCTTCAGGATCGCGAACTCTCTTCTTAACCATTTTGATATCGTGTATATGTGGAAATGTTCATGTGACGTCTTCTCAATGTAAAATTTGACTTGTGAAAGTCTTTAAAATCGAAGTCGGAGTCTGATAGTCCACCGCCCTGGCAGAATTATAAAATTTGGGGAAATACAGACGCTAGTAGCGGGGCATCAATTCGGTTGATTCCCATGTTTTTCAGGAGATAAAACGGTTCATGTATGGGCAATTCACAACATTCAATTCATTGGGAACTTATTATCCATGAATATTATTTGAACTTTCCTTTCTTTCAAACTTTGTTCATTTTGACTACCTATAAAACGAACCCAACAGCCCATATAGATAATCATCTCATCTTACTCCCTCTAGTCTCCTATTGAAAAGCCTGCTTCATCCCCAATAATGAATCTTCTTCAATAGTCACTATTATGCAAATCAAAAATGCCTCCATCCTCCCAATTTTGTCTCCATCCGAATAGCAGTTTAAACGAATTTGGGTATATGTAATAAGAAAGAAAATGGTAGTAGTATCAATAATCTAACAACGTTCTTCCATAATCAAGTAGCAAAGACTGATGCTATCATTAAAAAATTAATGCCAACCCATGAGCACATAAGCTCACGACCGGTAATGTGTGATGTGATACCGTCAGTAAAATCTAAGACGTAACGGGGCGTGAAATTTAATTCGAATGTAAATGAGGTATTGGGATGCGTGTGAATATAGGATTGGTTGATGTGCGTGTGTGAAGAGAATCTTATAGTCCTTGACGCCTGTACTGAATGAAATACGATGATCGTGAAGCCGTGAAATTATTGATTAGAGAAAAAAATATGAAAATTGCCGTCATTATAGACCTGGTGGACCACCAGAATCCGTCGAACCATCACCATCGATTGTCCTCCTCCAATGATCTGGGAGACAAACACAAACTAATGGGAAAGCTTTAATCTCGCCACTAACATTTGGAGAATCATCTCTTCGCCCAGATGTGTTCGAGACCCCACTATCGCGTTGTGCTTTATGCTTTTCTTCCCATTCATCGGCGCGCTCATTTATCATGACTCCGGTAGCCCATCCATCATCCCAAATACCAACAACCTTGAGCATATCACCACGTTCTAATGAAAATTCATCTCCGGCACGTGGTTGATACGCCCATAAAGTTGCAACTTTGTCGCCAGGGTGAATTTCATCTTGGGAATAGTAATCCTTGAAGAATGGTAGTTGCTCGGACTGATTACTGGCCACGCCGTGGGGTGATGACATACTACCAGAACCAGGAGTTTGAGGATCGTCAAGTCCAAGAACCGAGCCACTAGAAAGAGAACCGGTTCGTCTGTTTGGAGGTGGTCGTAAAATTCCACCTTGCATACCTGATCTGGGACTATCCCCAAAATCACTCGAAGAAGTATCATGGTCATGTCTTCTTCCGGCAGCATAGCCAGCCGGGCCTCCTAATACAGCGCCACCATGTGCTCCATCTCTGTCGCGTGGGGAAGAAGAATGTCCAGAGTGAGAGTGTCCTTCAAGTGCCGACATTCGGGCGATCCGTCCTCCAGGAAGTACTTCGTATCCTTCAGGGGTAGTATTAGAATTTACGGGATTATATGCCATGCCATTGTTTCTGGCAGGTGTCGGTTGGTTCAAGATACTTCCCTGCTGACTTCCACGTCGTTTACGCAAGCACATGAAAAAGATCAAGCCAACAAGTGCAGCCAACCCAAGTAATGATCCAATAACAATACCTGCGATAGCACCACTGGACAGTCCCTTCCTCGATGTTGATGAGGCGGCAGCGGCACCGGTGGAAGACGATGTTGGAGTCGATGTTCCTGAACTTGAGGAGGCAGTACTTGTCGAGAAGGTGATGAATCCTGTAATCGTCGGTAATACTACACCAGCACAACGTGATTCTGCTCCTGAATTATAACAGCAAGTATCTGTACTGTTTTGTCCACCAGTACCACAGTACTGACATAATCCGAATGTGCTATTGCCATATCCACAACTATCTGGTTCATTAGTGGAACCTTCTACACAAGATCCAGTCAATGAATCTGATGGTAATGCGCAATTTGTAAAGTCGGCACGAATTTGAGAAATAGCATTGCTTCCGGGACTTGAACAAAGTTGACTGTCAGCAATTATTATCGATTCGCTCTCCGCGAATTGGGCCTATTTCCTATCTGTCAACTTCAAGTCATACAAAAATCGGACATGATGAAAACTCACGCAAGAATCTGCACACACTGGCGGAGCTTGAGTATCCGACAAACTACATGATGATTTGGAATTCTGTATTATAGAATTACATATGACTGTGGTTGTATATCGAGCGTAAAGGTTTGATGTATTTGTAAGATTTATATTTCCGCATCCGAGAAGTTGCTGGTACCTGCATGATCGTGTTAGACAAGCATCGGCACATGTAAATAATGATAGGGATGCATACTTTGACTGCACATAGCTTGTTTGAACGTATGCCCTTAATTGAGTATCAAAAGTAGCGCGATCGGAAACATATGATAAAAATGGGCTAAATGGTATATAGTCAGTGTTGATCGATAAACGCTTGTTGGTAGGGCGAGGTCAAAACATACAAAAGTCCG
Source organism: Botryotinia globosa (assembly GCA_014898425.1). Classification (NCBI taxonomy): domain Eukaryota; kingdom Fungi; phylum Ascomycota; class Leotiomycetes; order Helotiales; family Sclerotiniaceae; genus Botryotinia; species Botryotinia globosa. Next base: position 699,283 of record RCSZ01000015.1, on the reverse strand, counting down.
GTCAAGTTGGTATCAATTGAAGCGGAAGTAAATGCAGGACATTGAGTAGAATCCGAAAGAGAAACACAATCTGCAATTGCAAGAGGGACACTTGCGAGAATTGATATTATGGCTGCCTTGGTGAAAGATCCAGTCCACCTTTGTTTTCGTTTACTCCTGTTGTTGAGTCCTTTCCTATCTTTCGATATGACTCTCGCCATTGTTTGAGATGGGGATAGTTTCAATGGTTCGTATGATATGTTATTGTCGCAATGATGATTCTCATTGTTTGATATCGAAAAGTAAGTTGTGGTGAAGGTGTGATTGGAATCGCTCCCCAAAATTTGCTGGTTCATAATCTCTTTATATCGTCGTCCTTGCTCAGGTACAAGCATTCGAAACCTTTTGCGATTATATCCTTTTCTGTCTTTCTCGAATCGACTCTTCAATATCCTCAGCTCGATAAAAACAAAAGTACCACCCAATATCCAAAGAGGCGATTGTTGAATTAACAGATTTTGTAGAAAAGAAAAGAAAAAAGAAGTTCTTCCAAAAACGAATTGAAAATTCCAGAGAATGATTCTGTTAATTTTGTAACGATCAAAGTTGAGTGAGGTATGAATAGTATAACGTGAACGAATGAACAAGATTCACTGCAATAGAGGAAGGAGAAGAGGAAGAGGAAGAGGAAGAAGCAAGACCAAGGGACCAAAAGATGGTTGAACTTTGATCAACCTCTTCTTTCCTTTAGTGACCGCCTCTTGATTTGAGAGTGAGAGAGCCGCTCGCCTTTGGACAGGAAGGAATATTTAGGTTTCCGATATTCTCTACCTGAGGAAAGAAAAGGACCAGAGGGAAAAGAGGGAAAAGAGGGAAGAGAGGGAATAGAGGGAAAAGAGGGAAAAGAGCGGAAAGGACCTGAAACTCGAGCACATACTAGGTAGTAGGTAGGTGATTGAATGAAAGGAAAGTTTTGGCAGTTTGGCAGTTTGGCAGCAGGTTTGGCGTGGTGGCCGGAAGAATGTCTAAAAAAGGTTCGAAAGGTCTGCGCTCAAAAGGCCAAAGTGGGAAAAATAGATAAGATTCACTGCTCTGTACCTACCACTATGCGCACAGTTAGGTTACCCCTTGTAGTCGACAGGGAGTGTTCGCGGGAGACGGAAATTTAAAATGAGGTGAAGCCAAAAAGTATCTTGTGAGTGAAAGAGCTTTTGAGTTAACAGAGGGAAGATTGATTGGATGAAAGATTCCGAAGAATTGGGGTTTGGGTATTTTATACATGTAAATAGAAATAAAATACCAATTTGGGAAGATGGTCTGGATTTGCAGTATACAATATTATACAACACAATACCAATCAGTACCAATACCTACCTAGGTAATATGGCAATATGATAATATGATAATGATAGAAAGATGCGATGCGATGCGATGCGATGCGATGTCATGCCATGCCATGCCATGCCATGCCATACACCTGCAAGTCTGTATGTTTCTTGGGGAAAAGCTTGCGTGCCTTTACCAATATGTGAAAGCTGGAACTTTCTGAGTTGTCATAATGAAGAAGTATCGACTGGTTGATATTGACTGGTTGATATTGACTGGTTGATATTGACTGGTTGATCAAGGTTTAGTCGGGAAAAGAAAAAGAAAGCATATATCGGTAAAGTTCATCGGATTACCTACCTACCTACGCTTGTTCCCTTTCGTCCCGTGGTTCCCCCGCTAAATTCCATCGCCAATACAATACCGGGACGTATGTACCCGTTCTACCTCCTCACCCTTCACCCGAGCTACCCTCAACCACTTATGAAGTATCTAGCTGTAGGTGGATTGGTGATGAAAGACGATTGATGATTGATCATTCATTCTCCCAATTCCGTTGGATAGCCACGTTCTAATGTTACCCTCTATCATCACTAGCTACCTACCTACCCATTAACTTGTTTGTACAATAGTGAAAGAAATGCTTGTTCTCTCAAGTCTGTAAAAGATGCCGCTTTTCAATGCAGTCGGGACTCCTCAAAGTCGAAATGTGTGGCTAAGAAGACTCCGTTGGATGTAGGTGAAGAGGCTGGGAGATGAGAAAGATGCAACTTCCCATGATAAAATGGCCGTTACGCTGAAGAGTACGAGGTCTGATTATTCATTCCCTGGTAGTTATTGAGGTGGTTAATGTTTTCTTCTTGTCCAATCATGTGTAATGTCGTCGTTTCTTTCTCTCTCATAGCAAGATCTTACAATAATACTTGGAGGTAATTATATATATACTCCGTATGCTATTGAGTGCCACAAAACCTTTTCTTTTGGGTGATTCATTTCGCTGCTTCAAGTCCGAGTGGAGAGGAAAAACTGGCACGCAGGTTGGAATCGAGGGTCATGTACAACAAGATAACCCCCTATCAAATGTTTCTTACCATCTCATCTATGGATACAGATCTAGGACTGATGGATTTATAGTTGCCATGTCAGTCATGTCATGTCAGAGACTTTTGACATTGTGATGTGGCACTCATGCAAGACATCGTCTCTAATCCAAAACTCGGAGTGAGTGCATACATCATTAGTTAATGCATTGATCTACATTGCTTCGAACATAGTAGTCGTCGCCCTTGCTTGTATCTTCGCCGATGTATTCACAATGATTGTTGTAAAATCTGTCCGTCTCACAATCCTGGATGGCTGTGTTGCTTTGCTCTGGTTTTCGGAAATGAGATCCGATAGTTTAGATACTTGTTGGTTTGATCGCCCGGAAAATAAATTCGTAAGCTTAAACTTGAGCTGGCTCGGCTGGACTTCTGGGAAAGTTGGGATCTGGTGGATTGACTTTGATGCAGGTCGCAGCCGGTCTGTATGCGAGATTATTCTCTTATCCCTTCCTAGACGTTCCAGCTTCCTACATCTTCACATCTTTGAAACTTGGTAGATGTGGTCGATGTGGCTGTCGATGAAAGGGGCGCCATCTGAACTTCATTCAACGTTGGAAGGACGAGAAAGGAACAATATCAACAAAGCCCTATCCTTCGTCATTATGATACAACTTTGAAAAGGAACTTTCTCGGTGAACCTTCAAAGCTTCCTGCCCTACGATGGATCGTCAATAGAGGGGTAGACAAAAAGCCAATCAATCATATCCATATCTCAACAAAGTAAGTGGAGAGGAATTCGCATACTTTTTCAAAGTTTTGCGATTCCTTAGAGTTGGTACGATCTCTTTCCTGATTCCTTCTGTGGAAAAATAGCGGGTACCTTACATACTAGGTAGATGTTGATGTTAAGTGACGTCTGTTCTATGGTATGATGGTATGATGGTATGATGGTATGATGGTATGTATGGTATGTATGGTGGTGTTTTGATAGCAAGGCAAGGCAAGGAAGGCAAGGCAAGGCAATCAATCTAGTTGGTGTGTGGGAAATGCTTTCATTATTATGACGTATTGCTCGAGTCTCCAACACCTACCTACCTATTTTATACTCGACTTGATACCCCTCATCGACTTTTAATTCTTCATACTTTTCAACGTTCAAATCAATCATTCATATAATCAATCTTTCAAACCATCTACATTTTCTCTCCATTCACATCAAACACACTTAAATCAATAGATTGCAACATGAGCTCCAACGTCGATCAAAAACTCCACGAGAACCACGAGAGATTCCACGAGGGAAAGGAGAACAGCCATCAAGCACTCGACTCCAGTAAGATTCATTGACCTCTTGACGTTTGAAGAATTACAAGCTAATCAATCCAACAGAGGATGAGAGATCCATTGCAAATAAGTTGGCTCGTGAGGAGCAACGTGAGAACGAACCTGAGGAGATGAGCAAGGAGGACAGAGCCGCAAAGGAAGATGCTACCCTCCCAGTAAGCTATCCCCTATCCGTCCATTCACACTGTTGCACGATAATACTTTACTCGATACTCCATTCTTCATCGCATTTTGGTTACATATCTAGACATCCATTTTGTGAAAACCCGTACTGACATTTGTCCTACCAGGCCAAGATGCACGGCAATGAGCCAAGCAGAGGTGCTACCATCGATCAACAATTGAGAGAGGAAGAGGAGGCTGAGTTGAAGAGTAAGGGAAAGGCTTAAATGTAATGCATACCAAATGATTGTGTTACAAGCAAGATATAAAACGGTATATTCATGGGATGATGGGTTGTCTGAGGAACCTATCGTTGGAGCTATGAAATGAGCTGGAAAACTCACTGTACTTATAAATGCCATCAATGGCGACCAGACATGATGCTATAATCAATGACCTTTTATCACTTCATTTGATGATTTGGTCTTATGCAAGAGAGTGTAACAGGAGGATGTGATGGGAAACATTCAGATCATGTTGAAACCATTCTTTGATTCTTATTGTCATGAATTGTTCAAAAATAATGGAGAAATGCTCTCTTGAAATATCGAACCAAACTCTTGCTATTAATAATGAATTCATGATGATGATTTCATGAAAGCTACCAGGTATCCACTTGGGTAGCTGGCTACCTAGCTTAAGATAGATACATACAGTATCAGATAATGACCGCCCTATCGCTTAGTAACCACCTCCATTCGTAAACCATCATCTTCAAACCGACGACTCCAAATGCTTTGCGCCAAATACAACGATTCTACAATTACTTGGTGGATATGATTCACTGTCATATCTAACATAGTTGTCGTACTACAGCTTCTGGAAGCTTCACTTCATTGTTTCAACAAAAAAGAACAGCAACATACATCCATGATTTCAGGCGGATGAACTTCTGCTCATCACAATCATGGGTCAAGGTTTCTCCCTCACGACGCTCTCGGCGGGCTCTGCAGGTATTGATGTACCAGAACTCTCGGATCTGGTTTACGAAAAGTCTATGGGAACCGCCCGATTTATGAAAAGTATTCGTGCTCGTAGCCAAGATGGAGTTGTACTTGTCAAGGTTGTCGTTAAGCCTTATGCCATGGATCTCAAGAAGTACAGGAAGAAGATAGTCCGTGAGTTGTGTATATGGATTTTCTTTGATGGGATCTAATTCATTTGTATAGGAGAACGAAAAGCCCTGGCTGATGTCCCGAATGCGCTCCCCTATCAACGTATCGCGGAAACAGAAACGAATGGTTATCTTGTTCGACAATATTTATACAGCTCCCTATACGATCGCATGAGTACTAGACCTTTTCTGGAGGATATCGAGAAGAAATGGCTTGCGTTTCAGCTTTTATGCGCCGTCCGTGACTGTCATGCTAGAGATGTGTTCCATGGAGATATAAAGACGGAGAATACATTAGTAACGTCATGGAATTGGTTATATCTGTCTGATTTCTCTTCTTCGTTTAAGCCAACAAACTTACCGGAGGATAACCCTGCGGATTTCTCCTATTATTTCGATACTGCCGGACGCAGAACATGCTATTTAGCCCCGGAACGGTTTTTGGCGACAGGAGAAACACCAGATCCCAAAGCACCAATAACTTGGGCCATGGATGTCTTTAGTGTTGGGTGCGTGATAGCGGAACTTTTTACAGAAGCTCCAATTTTCACATTGAGTCAATTGTATCAATATCGCAGAGGGGAGTACGATCCAGTCACCTCGTTGCTCAATCGAATCACGGATAAAGATGTGCGAGAAATGGTGTCACATATGATCCAATTGAGTCCTGAATCTAGATACTCAGCAGAAGAGTATTTGCAGTTTTGGAGGAAGAAGGTGTTTCCAGATTACTTTTACAGTTTTTTACATCAATACATGGGTTTAATTACAGATCCGTCATCTGGAAGAGCGCCAATATCTGGGTCATCAGCAAATCTTGGTGAGGCCGATGAACGTATTGATCGCATCTATTACGACTTTGATAAGATTTCTTACTTCTTAGGTTATGAGAATGAAAAACCAACACCAGCTTTCAAGAGCATATCTACAGGAACAGGCTTACAGCCAATACCTGTACATCTCAATATACCAAACAATGAGCATTTCGCTTCTGCTCTTGGTAGACGACCTATAGATGATGGAACTTTGATTTTTCTCACATTAGTTGTATCATCAATGCGAAATACTGCGAGAGCCACTGCAAAGATTCGAGCTTGCGATATATTACTAGCTTTTGCCGAAAGGTTGACTGATGAAGCGAAACTCGACCGGGTTCTACCATATATTATGACTTTACTCACGGATAAATCAGAGCTTGTGAAAGTAACAGCTATTCGAACAGTAACTCAACTTTTGGCTCTTGTTACAGTGGTCTCACCTATAAATGCACATGTATTTCCAGAATACATATTGCCACGAATGCATATTTTCCTCCCCGGATCACCTACAGAACCAGGACCTTTAGTAAGGGCGACCTATGCAGCATGTATAGGAAGCCTTGCCAGTTCAGCCTCCAAGTTTCTTGATATGGTTGCAACTTTGAGGTCAGATGGTTCACTTCCTTCTACGGATCCCGATGCCGACGATGCTAATAGCAAGGGTGCACCATTTCAAGGGCTATTTGACACAGCTCGAGATGAGCTTATTGAAGTCTTCGAAGGACATACTAAGGCTTTGATTACAGATAGTGATTCTGCTGTCAAAAGAGCTTTTCTAGGATCTGTGCCAGAGTTGTGTATGTTTTTCGGCACAGCAGACTCGAATGACATTATTTTGAGTCATCTAAATACTTACTTGAATGACCGAAATTGGATGTTGAAGTGTGCTTTCTTCGAGACTATTGTTGGGGTTGCAACTTTCTTAGGCGGTATCAGCCTTGAAGAATTCATACTGCCGTTGATGGTTCAGGCTCTGACGGATCCTGAAGATTTTGTAGTAAGAAGTGTTCTTCACTCATTTGCTGATATGGCACAGTTGGGTTTGTTCCAACGGTCAAAGATTTGGGAGATGGTAGATGTGGTCAGTCGCTTCACGATGCATCCTAACATTTGGATCAGAGAGGCAGCAGTGAATTTTATTTCATCGGCAACTATTTTTTTGTCCAGTGCAGATATTTTATGCATCATCTTACCACTTGTCCGTCCATATCTCAAGACAGGGGTCAACGATTACTCGGAGGTCACTTTACTTGATGCTATGAAAAGACCACTATCGAGGGCAGTCCTTGATATGTCTATCAATTGGGCTAATAAAGTTGATAGAGGAATATTCTGGAAACCTGTGAATCAGTTACGAACATTCTCTTTCAATTCAAGCAGTTTTGTACCTACTGTCTCATCTAAAGAGTCTGGTCATCATGCTTTATCCAGAATACCAAAGAATGAAGAAGATGAACAATGGCTGGCAAAATTACGAAACATAGGAATGAGTCACGAAGACGAAGCAAAGCTGATCGCTTTGAGAGAGTATATATGGCGCCTTGCACCTTCCAAAGCTAGAGAGAGTCCCACACATCCAACATATCTCAATAATGTCATCAATCTCCGAAGTTTCAATATTACACCACAAACAGTGATGTTTGATGAACAGATTACAGAAGAACCACCTCGCAAAATCAATAACGGCTCAGAGGTCAATGGAGAGCAACACTCTATAGCCGACGCTTTACTTGATGCTTCCATGACTATTGATGATTCAATCGCTAAAAGGAAACGCTCTGCGCTAAATAGTCATAGATCGAAAGCTGGCTTGCCTATTACTACTAATGGATTAGAGCCACACTCTCCAACTCTATCACCGGCATTCTTGTCCCCTGCGGATACCGCGACTCCAAGGTCATCTATGACACCACGCAAGGGATCTCTAGTCCGTCCTGGAAGTTCAGACACAACAGGTCAGATGAGCGATGATGGAACAGCATCACTACTGGGCGCTATGTCTATTGAATCAGGGGATACTATTCGTGGCATCCGTCATAAGTCTTCTGCTATGACTCTGATGAATCGCAAGGAGCCAGGGAAAAGTGTTCCCGAGACAAGCACCACCTCAACAAATGCTTTCGGCAAGGTTGAAGGTCCTTTCTCACAACCTCCTCAACCTTTGTCAATTGCTTTGACAAAAGATCAAGATGCCTCTGCCAACAACGAAATACGATTCAGAGCGGCTCATACTTATTCAGGCAATGATCCAAACATACTTAGAATGCTGGATGCCATGTATGTGGATAATTACCCCAATGATATCGCTGAATTTGGACCTATGATTGCTCCTTCGAGTCGACGCCGAGCTATTAATAGGAATAGTAATCAAGCTGGGGATAAACCCTGGAGACCCGAAGGTAGTCTTGTAGCTACTTTTGCTGAGCATGTTGGACCAATACATCACATAGCTGTTGCTCCAGATCATGTATTCTTCCTCACAGGTGGAGATGATGGTTGCGTAAAAGTGTGGGATACCGGTAGACTTGAACGGAATATCGCTCATCGATCCAGACAGACGCACAAGCATGCGGATGATGCCAAAGTTACTGCGTTATGCTTCGTGGAACATACACATTCATTTGTGAGCTGCGGAAGTGATGGAAGCATCAACGTAGTCAAAGTTGATTTTATCCAAAGTGGTGGTGTGGGAAGATATAGTAAACTTCGCCTCTTGCGTGAATACAAGCTACCAAAAGACGAATTTGCTCTATGGGCAGAGCACTTTAAATTGGAAACGAATTCGATTTTACTTATCGCTACGAATCGTTCAAGAGTATTGGCTATTGACCTAAGAGCCATGACCATCCTTTACATTCTAGAGAATCCTGTTCATCATGGCACTCCAACATGTTTCTGTGTCGACAAGAAACGTAATTGGCTATTACTAGGAACTTCACATGGTATCTTGGATCTGTGGGATTTACGTTTCAAGGTCCGTTTAAAGGCTTGGGGCGTTCCAGGATCCACGTCCATTTACAGAATTCGAATCCATCCTACTAGAGGTCGAGGTAGATGGGTATGTGTCGCTGGTGGTAGTGGACAAGGAGAGATCACCGTCTGGGATGTTGAAAAGACACAATGTCGAGAAGTGTATCGATCTGGATCAAGTCGAGAGGCACCAAAGAATTATGAACCTTGGCCTGTTGATGAAGATCGTCCAGAAGGTATGCTTGGTCGCTTTGCAGGGGCCCTCGAACCAACAGCCAGTGTCTCAAATTATGGAATTCGTGCTATGATTGCTGGTACTGATACTAATGATGATAATCGTGATGGCAAATATGGTTTTGTTATTACGGGTGGTTCAGACCGTAAGATTCGATTCTGGGATTTATCACGCGTAGAAAGTTCAATGGTTGTGAGTGGTTTAGAGACTGACGAGCTTAAACCATCATATACTTCCTCTCATCCGACACCGATACTTACAATGAACCACGAGCGAGTACCTAGACAAACCCCACCAGCTCCTAATGTTGGAACAAGAGATAGAGGCAATGATGGAGGTAGATCTGAAGCAAGCAGTAGAGGAAATGGAAAGGCGCCAAGGAGTACAATTATTTCATTACAAGGACATCAATTATTGAGGGCGCATTTGGATTCAATTTTGGATGTGGCGTTGTTAGAGAGTCCCTATGGAATGGTGGTTAGTGTCGATAGAGGAGGAGTTATCTTTGTCTTCCAGTGAGTCAGGATGATTTATGAAAATATATGAAGGATCGGAGTTATTTAAATGGAAACGGTAGTGAACACAACTATGGAATGAGGAGGGGAATCGGGTTCTTGTATTTTTGAGATGTATAATATACAGAGATTGAGCAATAGGCTTTTGCATCTATTAGACAATAACTAGTAATAAGTGATTGTAATATAATTTACCTGAATTAATTAATAGTAATCGTATATATATATATATATACCTATATACCGGTAGATATATTTCGGATGGAAGTGAATCCTTGTGTGTACCTACCTACCTTGGGATGACTGTCCAAAAGGCTGACAATTGAAAACCGGTTAGCGCGAAATCAAAGCTTAGCTCACCAAAATAATTTCTAGATTGCGAGCATCATAATATCAGCCTTGCGACCCATTCAAGCACCTCACGACCCTACGACCTTCACATATATCCTCACATCTCTTGGTATCCCGCCGCCAGAACAATTTATTGACTAACTTCGGAAACATCAATCAATCATGCGTCTCACGGCCGACTTAATCCAATCCTCCCTTTCCTATCTCAATCCACTCAAGGAACGCGAATTAGATCTTCGAGGTGCGTTTTAAATCTTTGATTTTCCTGTTAAGAACGGAGGGGAAGCTCCCTATACTACACTTTTGAAAAGAGCTGAGTTGATACTGGTTTGTTTGGTGGTTTGCAGGTCATAAGATTCCGGCGGTGGAAAATTTGGGAGTTGCGGGGGTGAGTTTGATTGTTTTTTTCTTGTTCTTGTTGTTGTTGTTTTCTTGGGGTTTGATTGTTTGTTGCCTATTGGTTTGGGGTTGGGAGAGGAGAGTGGTAGGGCAAGAGCAAGATCAAGGAGAATTGGAAGGATGGTGGGAGGAAGACCGGTTCTTTTCCTTCGCCTTTGCCTTCAGCTTTAACTTAAAAGCTTCACATACCTGCAAGGTAGTATACTAACGGGAACTTAGCCACACGACGCAATCGATTTCACAGACAATGATATTCAACTCCTCAGCAACTTCCCACTCAGCCCACGTTTAAGAACGCTTCTCCTAGCTCGCAATCGCGTCTCGAGTATCTCACCTACGTTGGCAAATTCATTACCGAACTTGACCACGTTGGTTTTGACGAGTAATAATGTAGCTGAGTTGGCGGATTTGGATGGATTGGCGGGGTGTGCGAGGTTGACAAGTTTGGTTTTGATGGAGAATCCGGTGACTAGGAAGGAGGTGCGTTATTTTCTATCTTGTTTTGTGTTGGGGAGAATGAGGGACCTGGTTTGATGTTTTGTTGGAAAATGAACAAAGAAGTTGGTTGAAGCTAATTGATGGATGCGCATAACAGCATTATAGAGAATGGGTTCTCTTTCGATGTCCCAATGTGCGATTTCTGGATTACAAGAAAGTCAAAGCTGTAGAGCGGGAAAGAGCTCGAGAGTTATTTGGTACATTTGCAGAACCATCTGCTCTTGCATCAAAGGTAAGATTACATTCTTCTCAGTCCTCTTCTAAGACGGCCATATTAACTTATCCATTCTCACAGATTATGGGCATTAAATCTCACACATTTGACACATCAAGCATCACCAATGGCGCATCTACATCCTCAAGTTCCAAATCCTATCGCGTCAAGCTTACCGATTCCGAACGAAAGAAGGTCGAGGAATTAATCAAGAATGCAAAGAGTTTGCAGGAGATTATTAAATTGGAGAAGGAGTTGAATGAAGGAAGAGTTCCGGCGGCTGCGCAAGGCGATGATCCAATGGAAGAATAAAGAGAGAAAAGTTGAAGAGAGGAGAGGAATAAATTGCATATAGGTGCTATAAAGAAGGGGTTATAATAAATGCGTACCTACCTACCTAGTTAAAGCGCTTTAGGTCTAGTCCCGTCGGGATGAAAGGATATGAGAGGATATGAATCAGATGATATTAAATCATGATATATCAAAAGGAAAGAGAGAAAAGTACTTCGTATCGGTTACATATCGCTGGGCGTTTTGGTCGAGATGATGTTGTTGATGTGTGCATGTGATGGAATGCAATGAATGGATAGCATAGCATAGTATAGCATTCTACTCTCCACAGAAGAAATTTCACGGTTATGCACATAATTTTATATTTACATTATTTATATGGCTCTCGTGATTTGGTTTTAATCTTTGCTTTTGTACTCTGATGTGATGTGATATCTATAATACAAACTCCCATACCCGCGCACTCAACCAACTACACTCCGACCTGTCTACAATTCTACAATACGACTTCCTCTCCTCCATCCCCTATCATCTTGACTCAACCACATCTCCAGTGCAAGAAACCCAAGAAGAAAAAAAGGGGAATGCACGCGAAGATCCAAAAAGAAACCCCTGAAAAACACAACCCATGACATGACATGTCATACTGACTAACTCATCTCGACATCATCATCTTCTTCCTCATCGTGATCGTCGCTGTTCGCCTGACTCTCCATGCGCAATTGCGCATTGGGATCTTCGTCTTCGGTGGCGGTGCTGACTCTTCGCTGTTCTTGCTGTTTTGGGGGTTTGTTGGCGGGGGTGAAGCCATTGGGGATGGTGATGGGGTGGGCGGGGGTGGTGGCGGCAGCGGTGGTGGCTTGCGTGGGGGAGTTGTTTTGAGTTTGGGGTTGAGCTGGGGGTTGGGGTTGGATTTGGATTTTGTTGAGAGTGGGTGTGGAAGTAGATGCGGAAGTGGATGCGGAGTCTTCTAACAGGCCGGAGACGGAAACGCGGGGAGGAGCTGTGTCGAGGAGGGGGGATTGAGGGAAGGAGTTGGGGTTTGCGGTTGCGGATGAGGGACCGGGTTGTGAGGTGGGGAGTTGGGGAAAGGGAGGGTTGGTGGGGGAGGCGGTGGATTTGGTTTTTGTGAGGTTGTTGGCTAGGTGGGCGTTGGCTTTGACGAGCTTCAGGGGGACGGTCTTGGGGACGATGTCGCTGAGGAATTCGAGGTTGTCGATGTGGGAGACGGCGGAGGCTGGGGGGTGTTAGTGGGTGTGGTTTGAGAGAGGACGGAGAGTGTTTATTGAACTTCATGATGGAGGGAGAATCCCGATGATGCAATTTAAGAGAGGATAGACCTACAAAGATCACGATATTGAATATTACGACGAGGTTTGCGTTCAGACTTGACAACGTTGTGGCCTGATTCGGCCATGTATTGAATGAACATTTCCTGAAATGTATACTTAGCTTTTGTATAAAGAATATCAGATAGAGATCAATAATATACGGTGGCTAGAGCAATAACAAATGCGGCATTGTTGGAACACATGTTTATGTCTTGATCAGTCCCGATTATCTTCTTGATACGTGATACTGGTGAATGTCAGTTGGCGGAAAGGGAGCTTTGGGGGTGTTTGGAAACTTACAAGGCAATTGAGTTGTTCCTGTTACCTCTTGAAGAGGAACTGAAGAATGATTGGAAGGCATGGTAAAAGCTGGACTTGAATAACGGTTTGGTTGAAAATGATTACTGAGAAGATCTATCAGTAGGAAGGACACTTATTAGTATTTGGTTCTTGAAGTAGGAAACCGGACCTAATATGCAGAATATGAAAGAACATGTGGTGTATCTTTGTACAATGGATCTTGGTACTATGTCACTGCAGTAGACGCAAACTGACACTTGTAGGTTATGATACTCTCAGTGCGAATCACATATCAAGATGAGATCACGTGTCCACTGAAAAAGGGGAGAGTCCAACAAACACAATTGTGATGGTGGTCTTCTTGAACGACAAGTTGATTCAACTCGAATCAAATGGAGAGCGTTTTTCAAACAGTGGTGATATACACATAAAACCTCTGCAATATCCAGACTTTATAGATTTCCCAGACTTTCTCAGGAAAGACATCAGAGAAGCAAACTCTACATGAGAAGTTCCAATCATTCATCAATGAAGAGCAATATGTCGCGTACGTACCTTTTTAGAAATATATTATTGTACTTGGATTATTTGAAGGTGTCAAGAAGTAGGTATGTCCCCAAGAGGAAGGAATTCATACAGGATCGAGGGAGCCAGATAAAAAGAAATACTGTAGCTCTCTCGCGTTCGAGGAGTGAATTCGTAACCTTAAATGTTCTTATGGTTAACCGTAGAAATCGATTAGTCATGTGATTACTGAGCTCACCAGCTCTACTCGATTCATCGTCACTGGATGAATTCTTTTGTGATAAATTTCGAGGTTCTAAGTTATACAATTGTATCGACTATGAACAATTATCTATTAATGGGGGGGGTATAGTCACCCTATTTTCATCAACAATGATGGCAAACCTAGGTCTTCTACCTGTTGTTCATTATTATGAAGCGGCGAATAGTAAATAGTCATGACGCTGGCATTTGGGACCAAGTAAACAAAGGCAATTTTAGCAGATCTACTCGACCTATCACTACATTCCGCATCTAGTCAATTTCAACCCCTGGGAATATGACACATTGACAAGTAAAGAGCTTCCAAGTCAAAGATCATATCTTGAAGTTGCCAATCAAGACTTGGCTCAGAGCAGCTATCCTTTTAGCCTTTTCTAAGATGCAGTTTCCCCTCCAGGTGCTCCGGTCAGTGCCGTGGGTTCCTTCTTCTAATGTATTGTTTATGAGCGGTGCTTCTTAGAGTATTTCCTCTTCGAATCTTCCTGAATCGTTACATCAACTCTTTTCTTTTTTGCTTCGTCAACATTTTTGGGTATCCCACCTCTACCTACAATGGCTTCCATTGCTCCAGGTGATCTTAATTATTTCACTTGTACATTGGGTGAAGCCAGTAGCAGAAAATTAACTCCGGTCGATGAGTATGACACAATCAATGAACTCCTCGATCACCATGCTGAGAAGTATGGAGACCAATTAGCCATAGGCATCCTTGAAGAAATCGACAATAGGAAAGATTCTGGGGAGAACTCAACCGCTGGATCATCTTATGGTACCAAACGAGTATTGAATGGTCAGGGAGCATCTTCATTCTCTAGTTCTCTATCTTCTAGCAATGGAAGAAGAGAAACAAGACATACCTCACCAGAAAATAACCCAATACAAGTTTTAAATGGCAATGGAGTCAGTGGCGCTGGTACTGAAGTGGCTCGTACAGAATGGAAGGTCCATTTTTATAATTTCCAAGAACTTCGAGATTGTTCATTGAGATTGTCCCACAAATTAGCATCTTCCGAGGAGCTTTTTCCCTCTGAGAATACGACTGCAACAGATTCAACACGCCCCAAGTGTGTCGGTCTCATGGGTAGAAGTGATTTGGCTTTTCTATTCAGGTGGCTAGCATTAATGCGACTGGGAGTATCCGTTATGGTCATGGTGTAAGTTGAAAATCTCTCCAGTCTTGAGCACTTCTTTTTGGCGGGGTATTTTGTAGCAGACTGGATGGAAAGTTCACAATTCAAAATCTCGTTGAAGAGTTAAACCATCAAACGATGAATTGGGTTCTAGAATTTACATCATCCGTTTATATTGACACAACATAGGCCATCACTTAGCTCGGAAGCTGTCCAGCATCTTTGCAAACAATGCGATATTGATATTGTATTTTACGACTTTGACCTCTTACAACAATATGAGGAAATCCAGAAACTCGAGAAGATCTCATGCAACATTCCACTTCAGATGCGGGGGTATTCAAGGAAATTTACTATGGAATTAAGTTCACATGCCGAGAGAATTCCATCACTCATTCCATCGTATAAGGTCACGGGTAAAACTCTAGCTTACAATCATCATACCTCTGGCACCTCTGGCCTTCCAAAGCCCGTTCCCTACACTCACCATGTTGCATGCGGAGTTCTGCCAATTTTGGATGGTCGCGGAACATTGTCCTTTACCACAACACCTCTATACACCGGCGGCATTGCCGATTGTTTGCGTGCTTGGACAAGTTTATCAACAATCTGTCTTGCTCCTGATGGCCAACGCCCACTTACTTCGGAGACAATTATTAATTGTTTCTCGCAAATAAAAGAGAAGTATGGATCGTCTATACGTAGAGTGCACGAGTTTGGAACACGATCCAGATCAAAATCGTTTACGCTTAGATTGTCCAATCAAATTCCAAAGTCAACATATTTCTCATGTGTCCCGACGATAGCACAAATGCTTTCCACGACATCTAGAGGACTTGAATTTCTTCGTACTATGGATATTGTGGGTGTAGGTGGCGCTAGTTTGCCAGAAGAAGACGGAAAACTACTCATCTCTGAAGGAATCAATCTTGTTTCTCGTTATGGTAGTGCAGAGTGCTCATTTCTTCTCTCGACCCACCGAAATTACAAAACCGACAAAGAGTGGCAATATTTCAGAGCTCCGGAAGGTGTTAATTCTATCAAGTTTGAGCCGCTAAATGATGGTTCTGATAGATTTGAACTGGTGGTCATGAGTGACTGGCCACAATTTCCAAAGGCAAATCGAGAGGATGGATGCTTCGCAACAAGCGATTTATTTGAGCCACATCCTTCTATAAAGAATGCATGGAAACATGTTGGTAGAGGTGATGCCCAAATCACTCTTTCGACTGGCAAAAAATTCGATCCTATTTACACTGAAGAAGCATTGAAGAGGTTTCCATATATAAAAGATGCGTTTGTCTTCGGAAATGGACAAATGTACCCTGGAGTAATAATCATCAAGTCACAGAATGCTACAAGTAATTTCAGCGATGATGAATTCAGGGACATAATTTGGCCGTATGTCGAGGACGTGAACAAAATGGTTCCACCCCATGCAAAAATTTACAAAGACATGTTAGTCTTAAAACCACACACCGAATCTTTGGAGAAGACCGCCAAGGGAACTACAAAGAGGCAAAGTGCCAACATGCTCTATGATTCCGATATCAAATGTGCTTATGATGGTGATGCGTCAGCGTTCAACAGTGAAGTCTCATTAGAAAGTGTAATGGAAGTTGTCAAAACAGCCATTGGCGCTCCAATAGACCTGAAATATGACTCCGACTTTCGGGCTCATCACATCGATTCTGTTCAGGCGACGCGAATTCGCTCGCATATCAATTTGGTAACTAAATTTCATTCTTGAACTTGATATTTTCACGCTGATGAATTTGCAGGCATTCCTTCGCGGGTCTAAACCCTTTCCTTGGAACTTAGTTTACCAATGTGGTAGCGTCTCAGCGTAAGTACTCGATCATCAATGATACCAGACATTGATTTTGTCAAATATTTTTCTCACATCTCAAGATTCCGGGATGGTAGAATTTTTCTGCTGCAGTGAGAGACTGACAATGTGAACTAGGCTTACCGAATATATCAAAGCCTCTCAGAATGGATCCATTACCGAGAATGAGAAGGATGAAGCGCATCAGATGAACAGTATGGTTGAACACTTTAGTAAATCGTTCAAGGACGAAACAGAATCATGTAACACACCTGACAAAGAAACCATAGTAAGTATTTAATCAATCGGTGTATATAGCATACCCAACGCCTCTAAGAAGAATGTTTTAACGAATAATATAGATTGTAACTGGAGTCACTGGTACTCTTGGTATAAACATAGTCGAATTGTTGCAATATATGACTACAAGTCATGAGGCACTTCGGATCGTTTGCTTCGTTCGAGCCAAAAATGACGACCAAGCTCGTGAGAGAGTAGAATGGGCGTTGCAGTCTCATTATCCCGAAAACTCGGAATTCACTGCCCAAAATATCGAGTGCAGAGCTGTGAAACTAGATCAAATTGAGTTAGGTCTTTCAAGAGATGTATTGGAAGATCTTCGTCAAAATGCTACCACAATTATTCATGTAATTTTCCCAGGTTAACAATCACGATTGATACATACTGATGCTAGATTACAGGCAGCCTGGGAGGTTAACTTCTCCATTCCCTTGAAAGATTTCACCGAGCAATTTCAAGGACTTCGCAACTTGATAAATTTCTCCCTATCTGGAGAAGCACCGAAATACCTTGTCTTCTGTTCATCTACTGCAAGCGTGGCTAACACTAAAATATCCGCGGAGGAGGACTTCAAAATTATAGAAAATATAAATCGCAATCCTTTGGATGCCGGTCCGTTGGGTTACTCGAAGAGTAAATGGGTTGCTGAAGCGATCTGCTCTTCAGCATGTAGAATGACAAGAGCAAATATTAGTATTGTGAGAATTGGTCAACTATCAGGAAACACTTTCAATGGAAGCTGGAACGAAAAGGAAGCATGGCCACTGATGCTAAGCACTGGGGGTCCTGAATGTCTAAATTCTCTCCCAGAACTCGACATTCCACTTTCCTGGCTTCCAGTCAATATTGCAGCTGCAGCTGTGATTGAAATTGCTTGTCAAAAGACTTATTTTGTGCCTCTACAACCACCCCCAACCCCACATGAAGCAAGTGTCTTTCATCTAGTAAATAACTCAACGAATATAACATGGAAGCACTTGTTAAAGTGGATTGGGCACGAGGGCAAGACTGAGGAATTCGGAAAATGGCTGCAACGTGCTGAATCGCCAAGTCCTGAGGGATTGAAAGAAAATCACCCGGCAAGATCATTACTCGGCTTTTGGAAAGACATGGAAAAGCAAAATAAGGATGACTCTACGAAAAAGGCAACATTTGGCCTTCTAAGAACAAGACAGATTTCTGCGACCATGAGAAACTTCACTGAAATTGATGAAGTGTATGTGAAAACTATCTGGGAATGGGTTCAAGCTATTGCACAAAAGTGGGAGGATGAGAATAATGGTGAATCGAAGAAGAAAACTTCCTCGTTGATATCAGGAGCTTCTTTGAGAGTGGAATTGCCCGTGGGATCAGAAGCGTCTCTGGCAAAGAATTCGGTAGCATCTATGAAATTGAACGATGATGAAGGTATCAGTGATCTCAGTGGTGTTCCAAAGAGAGATGTACGTCGCGTTTCGATGGACTCGACTTTGGGATCGGATTCAAATGATCCTTGGAAGAAGTAGGCTTAATCACTGGCCATGGCGGATTCCAGCCCTTACAATAACCTTAGTATGTTATGGATATGGCTTAATTCGAGGGTGTTTCGTAGTATGAATTGATTGTAAGGTAATCACTACACCCATGTATTAATATCAGGGTATTACTTTAGCAATAAAATTAATGCTAAAATTCTTTATTCAATTGCTCCTCATCATGAAAATAACGTTGCTGCCGATGACAATATCCATGAGTACTCTTGTTGTCTTTCTTGAATCAGGAGACATGATGGTGAATACCCAAATGCTCGGGTTAAACATGGGGCTGATCTTCCTCTGAGAAATCTGTCCTGACTGTGTCTATTCGGATACCCATTGATAATTCTAAAATCAGATTTTAGTCACTAAATGTAACGATTATGTGTGGAATAAAAGATGTTGGATTGGAATGGTGCCAAGAACCAAGATATTGGTCCTGGCTTACCTAGTCTAAGCTAAGCTGATTTAGTATATACACGTGATAAAGGCTTGAAGCTCTGCAGAAACTCATGCCTTAGGCAGAAATACTTGTCGCAAGGCACCAAGTAATAATCTAGCTAAGCTCCAATATGAAGCTCCTCTCAATCTCACCATCCTATTCGCAAACAACTCAAGAACTCACCACCATGTCTACCACCAACGCACCCAGTGGCTCACCCCCACCAAACGCTACGTACGTGTCATTGCACCCCGACACGTCCTAGCCTTCCTTCCCCAATCCACAAACTAACAAATCTAGACTCTACGTGAACAATCTCGAAGAATCGATCAAGCCTGCCGCGCTCATCGAAGCCCTCACGGAACTCTTCTCCGAGTACGGCACCATTTTGGAAATTGTCGCAAAGACGAATTTGAAGGCCAAGGGACAGGCATTCATCGTCTTTGAAGATGTAGAGAGTGCGACCAAGGCGATTGAGGATATTCAGGGCTTTGAGCTCTTTGGAAAGGAAATGCGAATTGCGTATGCGAAGACCAGGAGTGATGCTAGTGTAAAGAGAGAGGGGGGGCATGAGGAATTGGAGGTTCATAAGAGGAGGAGATTGGCGGAGAAGGGTGAGTTCTCCTTTTTTTTCCATCCCTGGTCATCTCGTTTCCTTGCGACAGTATAGAATTAAATCTACATGTGGATATGGATGATTTATGACACAATGGCATAGCTAACGAAATCTACTCTTACCCCATACAGAAAGAAAAAAGGCCGCCGAACTTACCCTCCGTCCTACAACCGGTCCTCCTCTTGCGAACCCAGCAGATCTCGCTGCACGACCCATCAAAGCTACTCGTGGCGCTGGACTCAAATCTTCCAATCCTGCTGCGGCAGCCGTCGTACCGGATGAATACTTACCTCCTAACAAGATTCTCTTTGTGCAGAATCTTCCCGAAGAATATGATGTTGATATGTTGACAAGCATCTTTGGACGATTTGAGGGCTTCAGAGAAGTAAGATTGGTGCCGGGAAGAAAGGGTATTGCATTTGTGGAGTATGAGACTGAGACAGGAAGTATTGGTGCCAAGGAAAATACGGCGGGTATGGCTTTGGGAGATGAGCAGAAGGTTATCAAGGTTACTTATCAAAGACAGTAAGTTGTGAAGGAGTGTTTCTACATGAAAGTATCACAAGGAGCGTTCAGATTGCGTGCCCATCTTCATTGAAAGCTATTGCAATAATGGGCGAAATGCTTCAGAGATTGCTTTTCACAAATGAGTATAGCTAAATAGAGAAAATAATGCTCAATTTTAATTACAGTATTCGCTAATGCTACATGATATTTATTCGAGTTGATGACCCGATTGGTGAAACTTAAAACAAGTAAAATGGCATTCGTGAGGCATCAGAAAATAACATCTGCATCTTCTTCATCACCTAGAAGATCTCCAGTATGGGTAGAGTTCTCCTTATCACTACTACCTTCGGCCTTCTCCTTCTCCGCTGCCGCTTCTTTCTTTGCCTTCATCTCTGCATCTTGAGCAGCTGTATCCCTCTGCTTCTTGTTTTGAACCTTCTTCAAGCGGAAGAATTCTTCTCTATCCAATTCATCGAGCTCTGAGTTGATGTATTTGATGGTGTTTTCTGTACGCGGAATAATCACATATTCACTATTATTTGGTTAGTATAATTAATGGGGGGTGTGATGTGATGGTAGAAAGACTAACATTGCGTTTACTATATCAAATTAGTACATGTTATGTGCTTTAGATCTAGAATTGAACTTACCTCTCCTGTTCACAACCTTGATAACCTCATCCAAAATAACGAAAGCAGTCTAATCACAACATATCAGCCCTGGTTCGGGTTGGTCCTATTCTAAACATACCTGCAAACTGGCTAATTCCACCAATGTCTCCACAGCTCTCGCATAAGTCTCCCTACATCTTTGCACCTGTTGACCACCCTTTCCCAAGCCCGTCAAGCCAAAATCGTTATTGCCTTCCGTTGTATAGCTTTCAAAGGCTGGTAAGAGTACACCAGATACATTCTCTTGCTTCGTCCGTACACGGAATCGTGCCGATTTCGCGGATTCTTGTACTTGGTACCCAATATCTCCTCCTACCGCATAGGTTACTTCTGCCAGAGAAAAGGCGGCTATCTGCATTACCCGACCCATCTTTCGTTTGGCTTCATCGATTCTGCGGGTAATTTCTGGAGTAGAGTTAGGAATCTTTGGGAGAATACTGGTATGAGTGCAGTGGAAATACCTCGGAAACGTCTGCGCAATGAGAGTCAGTAAGGTAAGGAGCTTGTTTGGATGGGTGTAAACATACTTAGTTAAAGCTTCACTCTTTCTCTTCAATAAATCATGACCAGTTTGCGCTCCCTTCAACTTCGACTTCATCAATCCCAAGGTCTGTCGTGTTGGAAAAACAGCTTCTCGATTCTATATTATGTTAGTTATGAAGTTATATAATCCATTGGAATTGGTTGCTTTGTCTTACCGCAGCTCCAGACATTTTGGTAGCTTTTCGATTTGACTAGATGATTGGCAATGTAATACTCCTGTGAGTTCAACTCCTTTCTGTCAATTCAAGCGTAAAAGGGAACTCTCAAAGTATAAAGAGAGGGCTTTCGTAGAGTGGAAAGAGAAGGCTGATAAGAAGTTGTTGATTAAGCTCTCGCTCCCACTTCATGGTTGTAACTGCCCAAGTCCAAGCTCTTGGGGGGTGTGAGCTTAGCGCTTCTCAAACAAAATACGCTGGCTCCGCTGGTTACCATTGTATCTCAATTCTTTTCACGTGATTCAAGTAGATCTCAATCTTCGGACATTGTATCTTTGGTTAGGAAAAGGAAGAGAGATTGGTTATCATTATTCACTCCTCGAGTGGATATCAGACATCTTTAATAGTTTTTCTAGACACCAGACCCTTTCCATCTTTTGTCTCTTCCTTTACTGATTCTTATTCTCCTCGTGTAGAAGAGGATTACATTTCCCCCAATACTGTCGCTTATTAGTCTCCCGTAGTGCTAATGACCCTGGAGTAGCATTAAGTAGCAAAGTCGGTTGATCGTTGGTACGGAAAAAAAAAGAGGTCGAACGACCAGATCAACCCAACCCAACACCTCGACGTCTTTTAAGACGGTCATCCAAATATTTCTTCCTCTTGGGACTGATCGCATTCTCTGTTTTCCAGGCAGAGAATGCCTGGAGAGTTGCTCCCTATAATGGCTGCTCCCAGCGTCCCCGAAATAAAACCCGCCTTAACCTTATCGATTCGAGGAAAGCCAGATTTATATCTTATTGTACGTCTATTCCCTCAGATACTTACAATCTCCTTGGACGATCACGTTCACTAATTAAATCGATAGTCTGAAGAAGATACCATCTATGAGCAGGATATCCTTCGCGATCCAGGCAGTACGAAGCCTTGGTTGGCATACATCGAGTTCAAATTTCAGCATGGCACAAAACTTGAGCAAGCTTTCGTTTTGGAACGAGCTTGTTTACAATTACCCAGATCTTACAAGTTATGGAAAATGGTATACATCTATGCGCGCAAACCCCGCTTTAATATCCGCTGACGAAAAACAGTACCTCACATTACGAATGAAGCATTTGGGAAAGTTGAATCCTGCAGCTTTTGCCCCCGAATATGCCAAAGTCAACGCGCTTTACGAAAGAGCCTTGATTCTTTTGAATAAGATGCCGAAAATCTGGGAGATGTACCTTCAATTTTTGCTACTCCAACCCCTCGTTACCCTCACGCGCCGAACTTTCGATCGAGCACTTCGAGCTTTACCAATTACACAACATAACAGAATATGGGCCCTTTACCGTCCTTTCGCGAATTCCGCGTCAGGTTCTACAGCTGTCAAGATATGGCGACGTTACATGCAGATCCATCCGGAGGATGCCGAAGATTTTATTGAACTCTTAATTGAGATGAAACTTTACACTGAGGCCGTCAAGAAATATATGGATATACTTAACAACCCGAAATTCCGGAGTAAACATGGAAAGGGCCATTATCAATTATGGAGTGAGATGGTAGATCTTCTTGTGGAGCATGCCAAGGAAGTTGAAACCGGAGATGAAGTCGGAATTGATGTCGAAAAAATTATTCGAAGTGGCATTGATAGATTTGCGGATCAGAGAGGAAAATTATGGTCCGGATTAGCAACATACTGGATCACTCGGGGTAGTTTTGAACGTGCACGAGATGTATTTGAAGAGGGAATCACTACAGTTATGACCGTTCGAGATTTCACACTGATATTCGATTCTTATGCCGAATTCGAGGAATCGATTACTGGAGTTCTAATGGAAGCGGCAGCAGTTAGATCAGAGAAGGGTATTGTGGACGAAAATGCAGATTTTGATTTGGATATTCGAATGATGAGATTCGAGCAACTTATGGATCGTCGACCATTCTTACTGAACGACGTATT
Organism: Botryotinia globosa; assembly: GCA_014898425.1. Taxonomy (NCBI): domain Eukaryota; kingdom Fungi; phylum Ascomycota; class Leotiomycetes; order Helotiales; family Sclerotiniaceae; genus Botryotinia; species Botryotinia globosa. The sequence continues at coordinate 675,950 of RCSZ01000015.1, read as the reverse complement.
ATTGCGGCAAAATCCGAGCAATGTACCAGAATGGATGAAACGTATTTCACTGTGGGGGGACAACAAAGTTGAAGTGGTTAAAGCATACACAGATGCAATTGCTGCTATCCAGCCGAAGAAAGCTGTTGGACAGTTCCACGAGTTATGGTCAAATTACGCCAAGTTCTACGAGGAGGGTGGGGATTTACGTAATGCTCGTGTTATCTTCGAAAAGGCAGTGAAAGTACCTTTCAAATCTGTGGCGGAACTTGCTGATACTTGGATTGAATGGGCGGAGATGGAATTAAGAAACGAAAACTTCGATGAAGCTGTAAAGATTATGGCAAAGGCAGTTCAGGCACCGAAGCGATCCAATGTTGATTATTTCGACGAGACTCTCTCACCTCAACAAAGAGTTCACAAGAGCTGGAAGTTGTGGAGTTTCTATGTAGACTTGGTGGAGAGTGTTAGCACATTGGAAGAAACCAAGAAGATATACGAACGAATATTCGAACTTCGAATTGCAACGCCACAAACCGTAGTCAATTACGCCAATTTACTGGAGGAGAACAAATATTTCGAAGAGTCATTCAAAATTTACGAGAGAGGACTGGATCTATTCAGCTACCCGGTCGCATTCGAACTATGGAATTTATACTTGACCAAGGCAGTTGATAGAAAAATTGGTATCGAACGTCTTCGAGATTTATTCGAGCAGGCAGTCGAAGGATGTCCTCCTAGATTTGCCAAAGTATTGTATCTTATGTATGGAAATCTTGAGGAGGAGCGGGGTCTAGCAAGACATGCCATGAGGATTTACGAAAGAGCAACTAGGGCTGTCTCTGATGAGGATCGCGCAGATATGTTCAACTTTTACATCACCAAGTCAGCCTCCAATTTCGGTTTACCTTCGACACGACCAATTTATGAAAGAGCTATTGCGGCACTACCAGACAAAGATGCCAGAGATATGTGTTTAAAATTTGCCGATATGGAGAAACGATTGGGCGAGATCGATCGTGCAAGAGCGATTTACGGACACGCATCACAATTTTGCGACCCTCGAACAAGTCCAACCTTCTGGTCAAAATGGGAATCTTTCGAGGTTCAACATGGAAACGAAGATACGTTCAAAGAGATGCTTCGTATCAAGAGAAGTGTTCAAGCACAATATAATACTGATGTTAATTTTATTGCTTCTCAAGCTCTTGCTCGCAGTCAAGCAAAACCTGATGAGGATGGAGAAGAAGCTGCGGATGCAATGGCAGCATTAGAACGCGAGGCAAGGGCTCCTGTTGGATTCGTACCAGCAAGCACAGGTCCTCAAGGAGGAAATATCAAGCAACCAGAAATAGTTGTTACTGAAAATCCTGATGCTATCGAATTAGATGGTATGGATGATGATTGAGGGAGTGGTTTGACTGGGGTTTCATCGGTGGGGAGGTTAAAATACGGCAACGTCAATCAAAGGGAGTTTGGACATAGTGGGTATTTGAGATCTCAAGGATTCTCAATGCATAGGACGGCGTTTTCAATCGGGTTTACAAACGATCAAGACACTGTTGTCTGCAAATGTATATGTATGTTATTGGTATCATAGGTACAGGCGGTGGAAATATTAAAGATTGCTTCGCTAAATGGAAATTGTATTTTCCAAACTTTTCTTCATATCTCTCCTTACACAAACTTCCCTCTGGAATCATTTTTACATAATTCGTCAACACTACCTAGTTATTCATATGTCAAATCTCTTTTCTTCTTGGATGAAATTCGCTTGTTCTCTTTCCAACTTCACATTCTCGTCCTCTCCTATCCAATCACTCGCTTTTGCTTGCTCTCCTTCCACCCTGATTTCCTCCCTCCTTATTGCGACTCCCACCAAGACCGAAAATTCCCATGTATCCTTTCTCCGCATGTGTTGCATGGAAAACGGCATCACGATCAATATGCTTATCAACATGACCATCGCGAGAACTTGGTGTTGCATAGATTGAACCTTTCCGTTTTTGGAAACGAGAAGGGGGTGTTTTTGAAGCGTCTGGATGATTGGGTTGACTTGTGTTAGTGTTGTTTATCGATTCTGGCGGAGGATACAGGAGAAAGAGAATTGGAATTATAGGGGGAGGAAATAAGAGATGAAGAGAGTGCAGCTTGGTATGTTGGGGGATATGATGAATGGGGTAGAGTAAAAGGAGATGGTGATGAGGAGGGAAGGGATGGTAATAACAATGGTGATGAGGAGGGATGAGATGAACGACGACTGAGAGGGAAAACCAACGAACCCCATTCATCAGAACTTAATCTTCGATCTTGATTTGGTGATCCGGAATGTGTGTTTGTTGCATTTGGGGAACTGGGCGTGGGAATGTTCATGGGACTTGTGCCCTGGGTTTTGGAAGCGAATGGGTTGTTGGTTATGGGGTCTTTGCGTTGGGCGGCGAAGGGGTCATCGTGAGAGAGACCCATAGGGGAGGTGGGAGAAGTGGGTGAGGTGGGAGATGGGCTGTGGTGAGCTGGAGAAATGGGAGAATGGTATTAGTTGAATCATTTGGAACTTGAATGTTGGATGAGAACGAACTTTGTGTTTGTGGTGAAGCCATATTTATCCAGATGGATATTTCGCTTGTGCGATGATAATCTGTCTTGCCGATGTTTTCGGTTATCGTTTCTGCAGCTTCATGTAATTTGATGCAGAACTTTTGTTTCTCAAAATAAAAATGCAGATATATTATTGCGACGGGTTGGTTTGTTCAAAATTGAAGAACTCCCATTGATATTGATTGATTACATGAACACAAAGACCAAGATCAAGCCAAGAGGAAGGACGGCTGCTCCTCTGTTATTTAAAGCTTCCACGTATGACGGACCACGACGCACATCTCCGTTGAGACGGCAAGAATAAGAGGTGAACTCTATCATAATTACAAAAAATTTCATGCCACGATTCTTTGTTTTCTTTGTCGCTTGCCAGACGAGAGTGCGAGATGGAGAATTCCCCGCATGTTCATTTCTGCATTGTGGAAAGAGTGAGCTAATAATGTGAGAGATGGATCGAGAGGAATACAATTGAAGAAGATTACTGCATCTCATTGGATGATGTGTGCTTGTCTTACACAAATGGTAAAGGCAATGCACTTGGCGAGACAAGAGTGGCTTTGTGTAACATGAGGAATGAGAATTAATTGGAGGGGACGACAAAGGACTCGAAGAACCCAAGCTCGCTTAGACGAATCGGAGAAGGGATATGAAGGCGGGGATTTGATGACGTATAAATTGTCTGGACTGATCAAAAAGATTGTGGTGTGTACAGAAATAAGTCTTGCGATTGTGGACGGATATCTTGGATAGACTTGGTTGTTTATCATGCTCAGATATTACAAGGAAGATAAACAACGTATTGCTGTTTAGCTCATGATCACTTGGTCTCTTGACATAGATTATTTTGCGCCCAGCCCGTGGGGAAATGGGGGTTTGGGGCTCATGAAGGAATGAAAGTTCGCCACCTAGTATAGTGGGAAATGCGGTGCTCAGGACAGAGTGGCTGTGATATGGTTGGCAGCAGTCATTGAAATACCAATAAAGTGGGAAGAAGGTGAAGGATCGACAAATCTTGTGACTTATTTTGGTGAAGTGTGGTGCGTGGGTTGTGTAAGTGATGGGTTTGGTGGTCGGAGGTCACAACATGATAGGTATGGATGGGGAGATAAAATTGAAGTCGCTTGTACTAGAATGCGATGAATATTGAGGGGGGTTGTAGGACTCGAAGTTTTCGTTTGTCGTTGTTTAGGCTTTAAATCTAGGGATTCATAGTGGAAATCCTTCGATCTTATCGTTTGTTTACATGCAAAGTTTCTGGATCATCCAACCAAGATGATTTATTGCCGCGCTCATCAAAGGACTGTTCTCTTGACTACTACATTAACATTAAAATCCCTGGCTAATGTAGTTTGTCTAGCTTGTTTACAGTTTATTCTGCTAACTAGTTAAAGAAACCCACGCAGAGCTCTCTATTCATCAAGAATCAAATCCCAATCCAGCACATTCATTTGTCTGAATCATCAGACCTTTCTTTCCATTCCAAGTTGAAGATACTTCTTCACTCTTTATGTTGAAAACGAATTTGCATGGGTAATGTACTCATATACTGACCTGGCTGGTACCTCCCGTTATAGAGATGGAGTACGGACACTCAGAATGAAGTATAATCGGTTTGAGCGAAGAAGCATTAGATACTAAATTGCTCAAAGTTGCAAAAGCGATGGTAGATGATATTCCACGAGATTCCACGAGATTCCTTGCACGACTTTGGACTAAAGCTTTCGTCAAATCCACGTGAGAGTAGCTTATCCCTACTTTCAAACACTCTTACCGACATCTAGAACTTGAAGGCAGTCAGCTTTTTAAGACAATGGCCTGAGACTATTATTTAATTGGTACCTTTATCTTGACTTCACAAAACGATCACATCACCAGAGATGATTCTCTTCAGTCACCCATTGGCGTTTGTAAAGAAAATAATATTCGGGTGTTAACATATACATCTATATCTTCCAAGAATCAGTGAGGACAGAATCTAGTTTTGGGTTCGAATCTTATCATTTGCAAATGAAGGGTCTCTAAATATATGAATTACAGGTGTTCGTGGTCTCTTTTTCCTCCACCTCTATCCTTGTGGCCATCTGATGAAAATCTCTCTACATAGTACAAGAAGAGTTATCGTGATGGTTAATCGAGGAGAAGTTGGGCATAAAGTCCTACTCAAGTGTTCATTTCAAATACACCAGGAGCCAATTCTATGACGGTCCATCTATCTTGTTCTCGATAGTTTATACATAACCGTTTTTGGCCCCCATAACACCTTGAAAGGTCTCCGAATGCAAATTTTGAGGGATTTTTGCAGTACGCAACTAGTTAAATGCCTCCTCAATGTTCTATACTGAGCTCACAAGTAAATAAATCGCTTTCCTCTGAACACTTTAGTATTCTAATTCTGTTTATATACAAAAGATCCACCACACGTTTTAAGATCCCAAATAAAATAGCAGAAATAGTAGAAGTAACCTTAACATATTAAAGAAAATAAGCGGGTAATCTATAAATAAACATCAACAATATTCAAACAGCATCTTTATCATCTCCATTCTCAAAAGAGAACTGACGCAAAGCAGTTACTCGTACGATTTCTGGGGCACCTCCTTGAGCTGATACACTGCCCATAGCACCTCCATCTTCAATTGCGTGAGGTATGTCACGAGGTCCATTTTCTTCATGTTGAGCGGTATCTCTGAAAGCCTCTCGAATGCTCCCTACGTCCTGATTGCGATACTTAAACATATCGGTTCCCAGCCGTTCCATTCTCTCAAGTTCCTGTCTATGGGCCAGTCGACGTGCCTGAAATTGATTTTCGCGGATCTCTTCTTCACGAGCTAATGCTTGACGATGTAATTTTTCCTCGTGTTCTTGTCTTTCCACATCACGGCGATGCCACTCATTTATTTGTGCGTCTCGGCTCATAGTAGTTGGAGCGAATGGATTTGGAGGTTGGACACCTGAAGGCATCGCTCCGGCAAAAACAAAATTACTAGGTCCTGGGGATCTACTACTGGTAGAAGAAGCGAATTGATTTAGTGGCGGGTCGCCAGAAAGTAAACCTCCAGCAAAACCGTAGTTATTAGGTTTTGCAAGGGCGTATGTAGGAGGAGGATTCATGCGGTGCTGGATTTCTGCTAAAGGCGAAAATTCATCGGGCCGCAATCGTGTCTCGGAGGAAATGGGCGATACTTGATCTGCTACAATAGAAGAGCGAGTAGGCGTTACGAGAATGGATCCTTTCTCGAAAGATGGCTCTGCAGAACTAGTGGCGAGAGCATTCATTGATGGTAGTGAGCCTGAATGTGAATCATAAATAGGACTGATGGTAGGACTGGCAATAGGAGTATTATCGACGGTAATCCTCCCATGAAAAAATTCTGCTGAAACTCCTGCTGGTAGCTCAACTGCGGTTTCTGCGGAGAGTTCTTTTGGAATCACAGCTACAAGTTCTAAAAGTTGGTGCGGGACTTCGGAGCTAACTTCCGTTGGCTGTGCAATGTCTGAATTTATCTCAACTGGGTGACTAACATCACCAGGAGCTTCTGAATGATAAGTCCCTGTTGCTGGAGGACTATCAAGTTGTTGAAGATTAGTACCGGCTTCAGACTCAGATGTAGAGTTCTTGAGAGCAAGCGCAAGTTTCTTTGGCTTATAGTATTTAATATAGGAAAAGTATAGGGTAGCCAGTAAAGTGGCTATTGTCCCGAGTACACCAACGACTATGCCAGCAATTTGCCCCTTGGTTAAGCGATTATCCTGATCGGATGACGCTGTACCAGTGTCTTGTTCAGTAGTACTATCTCCACTTGGAATAGAAATGATGCTCTTGTTGTTTAGCGTATCCGATACGTGAACGGCTTGGTAAAGGGCAAATTGATTGGTCTCGTACGAGGTGATGATGTATGCCTCCTGTAAGAATGCTCGACCGATAGTGTATTGACTACTATTTGCTGATCTGGCCAATGGAAAGTAGAATTTTGATGCTTCATCTGTTCCATATTCGGTATTGGGAATGTATGGATAGGATAATGATAAATCAAAAGCTGCATATGGTAAATCGATCTCGACAAATTCCGAGGCTGAGGGTTTGTCTTTGAATCTAAATGTAAAAGTTGTCGATGTAGATGAATCCGATAGGTTATTATGCTGAGTCGGGTTTTCGTCAAAGGTGTAAAGATTCAAGGACTCGTTATAACTTAGTCCTAAAGCATCCGCGAAACGATTACAAACTGTTTCCGGAAGCCATAAGTAAGGAGTTGAGCTATCAACCAAGGCATTGATGTTCTCCTCGGATGAAGCAAGCTGTATAGGCGCATTCGATCCATTAGAGGATATTACAGAAATACTGTCAATGAAGACTTGAGGTACAGGAGGATCTTGGGTAAGAGTGAAAGAAACGTTGTGAGGTATAAATCGATTTTCGTCATATCCTCCCAATGTCAAAGACATTGGTTCCCCCTTCTGCTCTAAGCTGGGTTAGTTGACTGTACTAAAGGAATCTTGAAACTATCTAATACTTACGATATATAGCCCCAGCAGTGTATCCATACCCTGCACCTAATATCTCACCCAGAGTTTCTAGCTGTGCATATGTGACATTTGGGGTAACATAACTGAAGTTTCCAGTACTAGCACCCAAACCAAAGCTTCCAATCCAGTATTCTGTAGCATTGATCATCGCGATTGTCGCGTTGGGAATGGTTGGTCCGTCTGGCCCAAAGGCGAAATTGTCGAGTCCATACTCTCCATAAGGTGGCCATTGCAGCGAGTTTCCCGTACCAAGACGCCAATATGGAGAAGACTCTAGTGTCATCAAAGACTCCCATGTGGAAGATTGGGTTGCGTTAAAGATTGAACCTCGGCCGTCCAAGCATTTCGAATCTTTGAAGGTATCATTAGTATGTGAGGATCACAGAATATTTCAGCTTGAACTTTTAAACTAGACAAGAATGTATATATGCGCGATATGAAACCATTGATCCACAATCAAGGAACCCATATTCTCAGATTGCAACCCTGTCCACTGGAAATATCGATACACGATGATGAGATGCTGAGAATTATCACTTGATGTACGGTTCTAATGGCTAACTGTAACTTGATTCTTAGTCTATAAAGGTTGGTTTATGAGAGAAAAAAGCTTAAATAACGTAATCAACAACCTTGAACCAAATACTATGATTCAACCTTGAAAAGATGTCTAAACAAATGAAGACAAAAACACGAACAGTAATTCCCCGATTGTGATATGACATTCATGAAAATTCTTCAATTGTTGAGGCACTCAATGGAAGGGATATGATGTCAAGACTTGTTGTCATGGTATGAACGATAAATTAAAACATTTGATGTGGAAGTATGATCCATCAATTAGCACTTGATTTTGAATAGATTAAGTTTGCTTCATTATGTGATTCAAAAATCGCATTCCATCAACTATGATTCGGTATGAAACTTGTAGAATTTGAATAGTTCTGATCAAAGGTAGCGATTAGAACACTTTCATCTGGCCACAAAAAAGAAGAATATGTCAAGTTTTCCGAGAAACAATGAAGTAAAAACTACCGGCTGACATCGATTCAAGACTTCAAGTCCCCAGAACAAGTATGATGTAAAGAAAAATAGCATACCACCATCTTGACAGCCATATGGCCCTATCGCCCAGGTTTCAGCGCTGAGTGTATTTGGAAAGAGATTGACCCATTGTTTGGGAGTTCCCAATCTGATCGACACAGCAGACCAAGATCCATCGTCTCCATACCTTTGACTATATCAGCACCTAGTCAAACAAACGGGATATTGTTCACTATACCATTCAGTAGAAGGGGTTAGACTCAAGGCTGTAGCAGCCTCTACACTAGTAACATATCTTCCCAGGATCAAGAGAAGAAGTGGTTGTGTAAGAGCACACATTCCCATAACAGAGATCATAATCTTGATTTTTGTGTCGAAGATACAAAATCTAACCAATTAACTATGCCAAGTAATGGAGGAATTGGATATATGTATGATAAAGATAAGTCGACAACTGCAATAAAGGTCCAATGGGACATACGCGCAAGGTTACCAGGCTGAGCCTCAGGCTAAAGGGCAGGTATGAAAGGTAAACAGCCAATTAGATGTTAAGAAACAAAAGAAATGAAGAGAAAATTATCAATGAGTGAAGCAGTCAACGATTATTGGATTGGTGCTATAATTAACATTACCTCTTATTATATTGTTATAGGAAAAGAGAGAATTTAGAGTTCGTGTGGGGGAACCGAGCTAGGAGAATGAGAAAATAACTATATTAGGCAGAGGAAAGGGGCCACTTAGCATCAACTAAGCGAAAGAATACGATTGAAAAAAAAGAAAGTTTTAACATTATAAAAAGCTCACAATCATACATTTCCATATTAATTATTTCTATATGTTGATAATATGAGATAAATCAACTTATGAAGTTGAAAGATTCGGGTTTTGCCGAAAGCCATCGCGGCGCTCTCGAGCTGCCAAGAAGAACTCTCAATCTGGGAACAGTAGAACGGTTGCTGGTTTTTAGAATGCCAATTGAGTCGAGGGCAAGGGAAAGAGGGAAACCGGACCATGGCTGATAATTTGACAGAAGGTTAGACATAGTGGAGTCTCTTCCCAATTTAGAAGTCGGTGGATGGTGGACACAATTTAGATCAGATCAGCACGGTCAATTGGCCAGGAACAGGGCCTTGAAGCAGAACTATCGGCTAATTTACTTCAGATAGAAAGGACATGATATATACATATACTGTATGTCTATTTCTTGAAGGACTTATTAACTTTCCTTGCCTAAATTATTATACCACATAAGTACTTCTCTGAGGCAATGGCCCCAGACAGAGAATTAATCAAATATTAACCGACAGAGAATGAAAACACTGGCTAGACTTTTCACTGCCATCCGCTAAAGTCTATATGGAGAGATAGAAGAAATTCATAGCGTTGGACTTGATCACAATATGCTCTCGCTTTTGATTAGCATCTTGCCACAATGATATTGTGGCTTCGCCAAGTCATCGGTGCTACCAACTTTTGAAGAAACCACGGAAACTATCTTTTTGGTAGTTCAAAAGCACACGTATAATCCACATCTTAGATACCCACTACAGCCTTGAATGTAGCAAGTGTTTGATTTATATATCCTCCAGGAATTCTTTTGGTTGTGAGAGATTACCCAATCAACTGTATGCTCTCAATATTTTACTAATTCAGGATTCAAATCTCCATTTATCTTTTCCGATATTTCAGTTCAGAGCGTAAAAGTTTAATTCGCGGAACGTTTGTCGCTTAACCATATATGGATTGGACTTGCACTAAAAGGTACCTACATTTACGACATGAGTCTACTTTAGCGTTTCGACGATCTCCCTCTATCCGACATCCACCGATCCGACAACTATACTTAGCAAAGTGAGTAGAATAGTTTTTGAAGGAGGCGATCATACGAATTAGCATTGTAAAAAGCCGTGATGCTACCCAACATTCTCTGGTAATATGCTGCATTCCATGAAACGAGATATGATGAATGCTTTGCATGCTATACTCGGATATATTCAAGCATAGTTTTTCCAAAGATAGTAGCAGGTTTGATGAAAGCATTGTAAGCCACTAGTTGTACCCTGAAAATATTATGGCCGGCACATCTCCTTTCCCATACCTCAAATACCGTGGGCGAGTCGCTTGCTATCCATAGGTACAAGCAGCACTAGAGTCAGGATCAAAGCACTACCCATTTCATCCTCATCATTATGTTATCAAAATAATGAAGCCGTTCAAATAAGGATGTTTTTTCATTCCAGTTTCTCGAACATTCAGCAATTTGACATTCTTCCCTATACATTGGTTTTTTGAAATGTTTTACTGTGATTTTCTTCTGCTTATTACTTACGTGGGCTGGATCTGAAAACACTCTCTTTCTTGTATAATAATCTCATAAAAAGTCAGGCGAGCTTTGACTGCTGTATTGCATTAGGCATCGACAAGACCAACTACTTTCTGAGTTGCTCTGGGACGATGCTTTGTCATGGATCAATTTTCATTTGGGTTTTCATTCTTACTAAATGCTTTAAAGTTTTTGCTCAAGGTACGCTTGAATCCATCTGCCCAAGGACTATATCACCAATATAAGCAAGCAAAATTCCAACAATTTCCAAATTCTAGCATAACTTTTACGTCTTATACTACACAATTTAACCAATCCTCAATCTACAATCCGAAGAGTGTACTAGTTGAATCAACAGCAGAATCTTCATCGATTTATAGTGATGTCGAGACAACTAATTGTCCATCGCCGACGTTGAGCCTCCATACTACTTCTTGGACCAGCATAGGTACTACAAGAAATGAAAGCTCTGCCAATCCTCCTGCCATCACTACCAAGCCTCAATGGCCTGGAAGATTCAGCGGCGCTACATATGACACAGTCCTGGTCAGCAATTCTACATCTCAATGGCAAAGCAATATCATAAACGTGACTTCTATCCTTACATCCACCCTTAATTCCATTTCACGGTCTCAAAGTTACATTCCTTCAACAATTTTCGAACTCAACACAAACTTCGGTTATCCCATTGCGCCCACCGACTCGAGACAATTGATCAATAATCCAAACACGACTACATTCTCTTTTCATCATCAAACGGTTTCTAGTGTTGGGCACAGTGAGACGGGAACTTTCAACAATACTATACTTAACGCATCCGTCACACCTCCTGAATTAGATCCCGAGACAGATCCGTGCATTGCTCTTGATTCCCCCGACGACGACTATTATGAATTCATTCTAGTACCCAATACGAAAACAATTACACTTGCTAGCAATGCAACATACACCCCAATACCAGAGTTTACACCTCCAACTTATTGTCCACCAGGGACATCACCAGCATATGAGCTACCATCATTTCCATTTGGCAATGACACTGATCCGAATCTGATAGAGTCAGATGAAACAAGTACAAGAGAATATCTAACACTGTCGCCATCAGCGTCTCCCAGTTATTCACAAATAAGGACGACAAAAGTTGTTGTTACAAGCAAGAACCCACAGGTTGTTTTTGTCTCTTATACTCCACCACGTTTCCCAGGAATTCCAGTAACGAGAATTGGCAAGCCATCTACACCAAGTTTTACGTCAACTTCTACACCAGGCTCTTCGACTAAAGCAGTTAGCCCTGAAATAAACAGTGTAGAGAATCCTGATGCAGCATCTAACGATGATGTTGGATCACCTCCACTTTCTAAAACTACAGTGGCTGTACTTGGAGTACCGATTATTTTGACACCGAGCAATGTTATTATAAATGGACATACGATTCAAAGGGAGAATTCGCCTTTAACCATCAAGCAGAAGGGGCATATATTCACGGTTAATCCATCTCAGGTGATAGGCCCAGGAACAACATTGACATTACCAAGTTCATATAGAGCTGTCAAATCTACCAATCCAGGGGCAACGAGTAGCAGTCGCAACTGGACCCAACTTCAGCTTCCAGGGCAGGTAGTCAGGGGAAATTACCAACTTTTAATACCAATTCAGGAGATCCAGGGGCAACGGGTGTGCAACCACAACCAAATCCAACTCGAAGTTCAGGGACATCACCAGCCCTGACTGCCAATTCAGGTGGAGGGAATGTCGAAATGTCAGCAATTTCAACTCTGGTGGATAATATTTCGGTAAGAATAGGAGAATCTGTTGCCGTCGTGGATGGCAAGAGCTATGCAATAGGTTCGGGAGCTCCTCAAGTCGTAACTGTTATAAATACCCAGACAATCACGATTGGTGTTGCCGGAATCCAATTTCCACATACGACTCTGGCACCTCTACTTGTTGAGCCTACGAACCATGTGATTATCGGTGGTGAGCCCATAAGCGTTGGAAATTCGTTGGCATATGTTGGGTCTTCACCGTTTACTTACGGATCAGGATTGGCCATTCAAACTGATGTATTCAATGGAAAAACAATAATCATTTACCCTAGTGGAGTGGTCTTTGCACAAACAACTTTAGGAGGAAACTCAAGATCAGGAAATCAAATTGGAGTAGTTGGCGGTCTCTCGGTTACGGAAATAGGTTCATCAATCGCAATTATATCTAGCATTACGTTCAATGTTGGACCTGGTGCTACTCCTACCAAGACAGTGATCAATGGAGAAAGTACATCTGCAGATAAAAGCGGCCTGGTGCTTTCTGGTACAACTTTAACATACCCTCTCATTCTTGCGACACATCCTGTCACAATTTCAAATGTCATATTCACGCAAATTGGATCAAGTCTAGCAGTTATAGACGGAACAACCTTTACTTTTGGAACAGGGGCAACACCTACTAGCCACACCTTCGATCAACAGACTATAAAAATTGGTAGTAATGGCGTTGAGTTCTCAAAGACCACATTTAAAGGTGTCTCTGAATCTTCCCCGATGCAGGCTGTGTCTACAAGTACAAGTAAAGGATCGAAGTTCAAAATTACTGGCGAAGACTCAGCATACACCTCTGCATCTGCAGCGGCGACGTCTGCAGTGGTGACATTTACAGATCTAAAGAGCGACGCTGGGAGGATCAATGGTCCGTTTGAAATATACGGATGCATCACTCTTGGTCTCATTATGTTGATGACTTGATTGACAGATGAGAATAATGTTTCAACATGGAGTTTTAGGAGTTAAGTCGACCACTCTACTTTCGGGCCACCCCTCTTTCGGGCCACCTTTTTACACCAAAAATCACTTTTTTAATCTATTAATATCTTTATCAATATTGAATATAATTTAATAAAAATTTAAATCTATATAATTCGAATTGTTCCAAATCTATTTTGGAATTTTTAGATTTTTAGGATTTTTCTAGATCGATTTCTAAAGCTTCGAAATATCGATTTTTAATTACATATAAATTACATACAAATTTAAAATTCCATAAAATCTATAATAACTTTTAAATAAAAATAACTAAAAAATAAATTATAAAATTCTATTATAAATTAATAAGATATTCAATTTGAAAGATCTTGAAAAAATAAAAAATTCCTTATAAATAAATATTTAAAAAAATACCTTCAAAATTACAGAGATTATTTATATTACTTTTAACTCATTATATACTATATCTCTATATTTATTCATTTTTTTGAATTTTTTTTTGAATTTCTATATAGATTCAGATTTGAATTTTTTAAAAAGATATATAATTTTCTTTTAATAATTATTATTAAAAAGTTATTAAAGATTTTATAAAATTTTAAATTTGTATATGATTTATATATAAATTGAAAATCGATATTTTGAAACTCTAGAAATCGATTCAAAAAAATCCTAAAATTCTAAAAATTCTAATATAAACTCAAAATAATTCGAATTATATAAATATAAATTTTATTAAATTATATTCAATATTGATAGAGATATTAATAGATTAAAAAGGTGATTTTTGGTGTAAAAGGGTGGCCTGAAAGAGGGGTGGCCTGAAAGTAGGGTGGTCGACTTATGAAAAAGTCAAGGAAAAATTGAGTGGGATAGGTAGAATATTACGTTTCTTGGAAATGTACTTATGTGATATATAAAGACTTCTTAGTGTTATTAAAATAATAATGAATGATTCACCACCTGGGCAATTCATGTTGTCTAGATTTAATGTCGTTGTAAAATTGAGGGGCTGTCGGTAAGGTGGGGTGTATTTATCAAAACCTAAGGCATACATAGTAAGGACGAGGGACGTCAACTTGCACATGGAAATTGCATGACTCCGATTTTATGTGATAGATAGGTAGGCACCGAAACGAGAAACATACATACCCCCCCCCCCCCATTCAGTAAGATTCAATTCCAAACCGAAAAGAAACTACAACATCCACACAAACGTTCGAAAAATCACGACGCCGTCGACTACTCAAATCTACAATAGACTGACCGGATATACTGGCTCAGTCAAACCCTCATAACCCACCCCTTCACGTTCAATTTTATGCAGCCATCGCCTCCCGATAATTTTAACAACATTCTTACCTTCGAAAACCCGTCAGATTTATCCAATACCTCTAATCATGGCATTCACTCTTCGCAAATCCAGTCCAGCGAGCTGGTCAGTCCTCGAAATGGACTTGATGGCTCAACGGCAAGCTCAACCCCTTCAACAAGTTCGTCTAGAGCAGAATCAGGATGGCGATCGCCACTCAATGGTGTGGATGAGGCACTGCGTGGATTGAACTTGGACACCAATCTCGAGAATCGCCCAAGACCATCTTATCAACGAATTGCCGAGTATGAAAACGCACTTGCTCCTAGTCCACCTAAAAAACAACTGGAGGGACCTGGATTTAAGGTGGTAAAGAAGAAAGGCAGTACGGGTGAGGAGGGTCCGCAACTAGAGAATTTTCCAAATGGTATTTCAATTCTGACCCCGATATAAATTGACTTTCTAACACACTTTCTATTACAGAGGTTCTGACTCATATTTTATCGCATTTGCCTGCGTCGTCTTTATCTTCAGTCTCACTTGTATCGCGTCGATTTTACAATTTGATCACTACACCTCATGCATGGCGCGTTGCATTTTCGAGATTTTTCCCAGGTCAAGATGTTACGGAGACGTCACCGAATGGATTAGATCATATTGGAGATGATGAGGAAAGAGAACAATTTCGTGAACAACGATTTTTTACGCGGCTGACAGGTTTGGCAAGTTGGAGGAGCGAATATGTACTTCGAACGCGGCTCTTGCGAAGTCTTGGAAGAGGAAAACCTGCCCAAGGAATTGAACAAAGTAACTCAAGTCGAACAAATGGTACGGGAAATACAAGTGCTGTGACTACGTATACCTCGGAATTATTCACATCCATCAATCACATTCATGGCACATTCGGACATGGAAAGAAATATCCACGCTTTATCCATGGTACTGATGAGACTGGATCCGCTGGTAGCAGTGATCCTAAACTTGGAAGAATTGATCCTTGGGGGTTGACTGATCCACAACCAATGCCTCAATTTGCAGATCTGTTTCCAGGCGATGCTCCATTTGGTCTTGGAAATGGCCCTGCTGGTCTTCCAAATGTTATGGATGTCAGTCAACCTTTCGGAATGGTGTACGGAGAAGGGTTTCCAGGAGGTTCGGCTTACTACAGAGCGCCAAATGAAATGCGTGGTCGCTTTTTAGAACATTCGCCGCCAAGTTTGGCCGATGCAGAATCTGGTATCCCAAACATACCTCCCCTCACCGAGGCAATATCTTCTATTTGGATCGCCAAGTCTTCATCTGTACCCAAAGTTACCAATGGTGTTATTGGAATCATGACTGGCTCGACACTTGGCGTGATCACTGCTTATGGTCTCGGTACTGAAAACCCTAAAGCTAAGGCCGGTCAGGTGATGGCACGATGGATTCCTTCCCCTGGTGTACCTATAGTTGCAATAAGCGTGGATGATTCTTATAGTACTTCACGCAAAACATCACGTCGAACTTGGGCTGTTGCACTCAACGCTTTAGGCGAAGTATTTTACTTAACAGAAGTACCTACACATCCTCCATCTAATGCATCTTCAAATGAAGATATTTTAGGTAGGGAAGCTTGGATTGCTGGCCGTACAGTATATTGGCAGGTTGTGGAAGCTTCCCGCCGTGTAGCACGCGATGATCCATGGCAACAAGCTGAAATCCACGGCAGCTACTCTCCTAAATCTTCTTGCACTTCTATGAATCTCTCTAAACAACAGCTCAAGGCAGAAACTCGTGAAATCGAAAAGTTTCTAAGGTATCGTCCATCACATTTTAGAACTGTGTGTAATGGTTGGGATATGCGTCGAAGACTTGAGGTTGACTTTAGTGGTGATGATGGTAATGGAGCAGGTGAGAGTGTTTTTATCATTGGTTGTGGAATCAATCCAGGAGAACAAGCCGAAATAAAGCGATACACAAGATGTAAAGTCGAACAATCGTCACTTGACGGATTCACATTACCAAGAACTGCTCCAGAAACACCACCAGTATCATCCGAGCCAACTCAAATGCCTTCGATCTTTGGAAATGTATCAAAAATCAAATCAGAGGAGCTCACTTCTCTAAATTCACCAATATCACCCATGACAAATGTTTCTCAACCATCTGACAATGCGGAGGCTCCCATGGACGAAGAATGGCGGATTTCCTTGCTATCTTTGAAGTCATTCCCTGGCATCGAAATTACCACTTCTGCTATAGATCTATCAACATATGCCCTGCTCACCATTGCCGAAGATCCATTACATACTGTAAATGGGAGAACAAGTTTTACTACCTTTCCAGATACACCATCTGATGAAACTTCCTCGACTAGCATCCCCGGTTATCGCGCAAGATATCTGGCAATTGGTACCAAGATAGGCCAAATCATTTTGTGGAACATGCGAGGTCCTCAATCTGCAAATCCTCAGGTGGTCAATGAGCTACATCCAATCCGTACTATCGTCACAGAATCCCCTCAAATATCATGTTTGGCAATTTCCGCATTGTTTGTTGTTCATGGTGGTAATGATGGCCTCGTACAGGCGTGGGATCCTCTTGCATCATCCAATCAACCTGTTCGCACTCTCCACTCTCGCTTTTCTTCGCGTGCTCGACGTCGATTGATCCAAGCAGAGGCAAGAATTCATGGAGTTGGCATCAATCTTTACGCAGCTGGTGCTGTTATTCTTGATCCTGATCCAACCATCCTGCGTGGTATGGTTTCACTTGGTACTCATCTTCGATATTGGCACTACAGCTCCTCTGCTGCTGACCAGTTTCAAACTAAAAAGCGAAGGCTTCGCCGTGGCGAACGTGGTAGTAATGGAGCAACCGATCGATTTAGTAATACTGGTAGAGGAGCTTTGTTGAGTCAAATTGCATTAGAACAACAAGAACTCGACCAAGAAAAGAAAGAAAGAGCTAAAGAGGCAGCGAGGTTCGCCGGTCGATTTGGTGTTGGGTTTGGTGGTCTTAGTGAAGAAGAAGCTTTACAATATGCGGAAATGGTGTCTGCTCAAGCTCTTATAGATGATGAAGAACGCCGTATAAGTGAAGCTGGATATTTTGCAGATACTGGCGAGAATTCTCCTACTAAAGGCGAGAATAGTTTCGGAACTATCACACCTGAAGCTAGCACGAGAAGTCATTCTACGGTACCAACTTCAGCCATAGAGCCTCAACCTAACTATGATCATGATCTCGAGGAAGCTATACGTCTTTCTCTGATGGAAGGTCAAGCAATTGGAGATAATGGGTATTCGCCCAGTGTTGGTGATTACGATGTCAATTTTACTTACAAACAGAAAAAGACTAGACGGTCAGAGTCCACTTCGCCATCGACTAGTCAAGTATCCAAGAATAGGTTCAGTTATGAAGGGTTACATTCTATGGATAAGAATGCTCAATTGTCAGACGATCTTGAGTTTGCTTTGCAACTCAGTCTAGCGGAGGAACGTAGTAAACAAGAGGCCGAGGGCTTCCCGGGATTGGGGTTTGCAGGAAAGGGGAAGGGGAAGGGTCGTGCGATTTAGCTCGAAGAGGTACTTTGGGGGCAGCTTTCTTCTCTAGTGGTTGATGATTATCTTTTGCTCCTTTGCTAGCGTGTTTTTTTTTGAGATGAGCTGAAGCTGTTTGAACCGACTTTTATACTCCTCGAAGACGCTTTTAATGATAGATAGACATTTGGTGCCTAGTTTAATTGTCTCAATGCCTCCTCAACATTAAATATCGCCGTCTTTTGTGATACAATGATTGGTATCAAATCATTCTTGTTGATGCTTTACTGTGGAAACTATTTCCTCGGGAGCGCTTCCGAAAGTCTATGTATTACGGTATATGTACATATATATCGGCAACGTAGAGTTAAAATTATGTAGACAATGGTGCTCGCTTCCAAAGATCTATGTAATCCGCCTTACCCCTTCCCTTGTCTTAACAGGGTAAAGGAAAATGAACCTGCAATTTCACTCGCTTTATATCAAAGCATCGATTGCCTCAATAGAGGAGCAACCTGCTTTCTACTATGTTCAATCCTTTCTTGCCACCAACAATGTCTTATTTCTTTTTCCCCTTCAATATTCAATATACCTCCACCCCAAATCTTTAACCCAAATCTTTTCTCTCCTTCCCCCTTGAATTTCCTCAAACATTCTACCCCTCTATTTCCCAAACCCCATACCAAAAGCTCCCTCCTAAACACTCCATCCTTATTACTCGTCGTCATCACCGCGCAGATATCCAAAGTTCTTTCCTTTGCCCACTCACCAAGTACCTCAAGCAGCTTGCCCCTACTCCCCGCTTTCGCGAGAAGAAAGTCGAAATCCTGAACTACGGCACTTATACCCAGGTTCAGACCTCCTTCGTGCCATTCTTTGTAATCTTTTCGTAATATATCTCGTAATTCCATATTTCCTATATCTTCTTTTGCGGCAGTGATTGTGGAGAAATATTCGTTGCGGTTCCAGGGTGATTGTGATGTATTGGGATCCTTTGCGATTAGGTCTTCGAGGAATTGGACAGCGGCTCGGTCGCTTTCGCAGGTCTTGTCGGCGGATTGGAGATTGTTGGTGTCGATTAGGATTGGGCCTAGGGCTAGGTATGCTAGTTCTCCGTTCCATTGACTGTAAATCTGAACGTTAGTGTGATGAGGTAAGATTTTAGATGAGAGCAAGAACGGTATGTAATAAGTCAATTATCAAGATAGAACTGGATATTGTGGACCGCAAACTTACCTAGCATCTCCATCCACTCCATCTCCTCTCCTCATATCTGCCCAACCATCTCTCGCCCATGCGACGACCAAACTCGCACAACTTCCACTCTTCTCCACAATCCTCATCTCCCCCTCCTTCTCACAAATTTCCTTTGCGGGGACCTTCCCCTCTTCATCATGATGGTCTATACACCCTCTCACTCTCTCGCCATAATTTCTGCCCAATTCCCCTTGTAACGCATTGTGATCTACCAATATCCATCTCGTATCATCTGGTTTCAATTTCGGCAACTGCGATGATTTTGTGCCGTGTTCTCTCAAATCATCCAGACTGATCAATTCTCCCACCTTGACTCTAGCTTTCTTTAAGATAGGATGTAATTCCGGCCTCAATCCTAAATCCGCACGAGGGAGATTCGACAGAGGGATATAGAGAGATTTGCTATGGTTGAGAGGGGAATATGTGCGTAGATAGGCTAGGAGTATGGCGCTACAGAGGGAATCGAGATCTAGTTACTGTGGGTGTTAGTTATGTGGACGATCATACGCTAGTTGCAAATTGTATCGAGCTGCCCCCGCTAATATCGTTCCTCAATGTATTACAAGAAGGGGTAACATGGTACATACCAGCCGATTCATTACCCACGACAAAATTAACTTGTCCCCCACTTTTCAATGCGCCGTTTAGAGCAGTTTTGGCGGAGGATAGAAATGAGGAGAGGGATACGCGCGGGAGAGACATTTTTGTTTTATCCCGTCAAACTAGAATATGCGGCTGAGAACGCGTATTGATGTTGTTTCTTGAGTGGAAGGAATTATGAGGAGGTGAGGGGGACGCGATTAGAAACCCCACTTACGCGAGCTACGTCATTGGGTGGGAACTTCTGTATCAATATACGTATTCTTTAAGAAACATATGTCTCTTTCTTTTCAATGATTACGATAGAGACAGTATCATTCTATCACAGCAAGTGCTTTGTGCCTCTATCACTCGCATGCGCACTTGAGAGATCCCTCCATCGCTCTTCTAATATCATTTGCTGGATATGGTATGATGGCTACAGTTTCCTCAAATTGTATTGATATCCAAGTCTTCTGCTTCGCGCAAGATATACAAATTTTGAAAGTTTGATAGGCTTTTGAGGGACCTTCTGGAGAGACAATTGTTGTTGAAGGGCTAGTCTTGAAAGGAATTTTAATCGCTGATAATGCAGCCCGACAATCAGAAGCTTTCAATAGTTTGATGTGCAACCTGATGATTGAAGGCTCTCGATATTCTAGAATGCAATCCAACAATCAAAAGTTTTCAATAGTTTAGAATGCAGTCCGACAATGAAATGCTTTCAAATAGTTGGAGATACAATACAGCAATTAGAAGCCTTCAATAGTTTGAAATATAAGTAAATATCAAAAGCTTCCAATAGTTTGAACTGCAGTCCGGCAATCAGAAGCTCTCAATTTATGAGTTCAACCAAAATTCTTCAAATACTTTGGAATTCTGAACTCAGTATGTGTATTGTGATTCCTTCAAACTTTGAGAGTTGAGTCCTATCGAGTCTATCAGTTTCACGTTAGACATCTTTACCTAGAATACGTAGTGTTGGAGAATTCATAAGTTTTTGACAAAGAATTTATGATCAAAATTCATTAGATAACGATGCTTCGTTTCTTAAGGGGCGTTTCGGGTATACTTTATCATAGTTAGGTTTATTAGCCATTTGTTATAATTTTGACTAGCGACTCATGATTTACAACATTTCCTTCATAGTAGTGTCAAGGTCGAATATTCCATTACAATTGAAGTTCTAGTCCACTCCCGCAACAATACCGAGGCCCATTTGAATTGAATCATTTTGCTAATACCTGAAAAATAAGATTTTGCCTAAACTAAAAATGTATTTAGAGTTTAAGAATGTATTTATAATAATAAGAATATTCAATTCAATATACAATTTTGAAAAAATATATAAAATTAAAAAAAGAGAGATATTATTATTATGAATTAGAATTCAAGAAATCAATTAATATGATTCTTTTTAAGTTATTTTAAAAATTAAAATTTATATTTAATATAAAAGTATTTGAATAAACTTAAATAATAATATAGTTAATACCCAATCTTTTCTTATTCAAATATTTTTATATTGAATATAAATTTCAATTTTTGAAACAATTCAAAAATAATTATATTATTTAATTTCTTAAATTCTAATTAATAATAATATCTTTTTTTTTTTCTTTTTTTATCGATTTTTTTAAAATTATATATTAAATTAAATATTTTCTTTAATATTAAGTGTAATATTAATTGAGATTTGATTAATTATAAGATTTAATATTTGAGGTATGAATAGAAAACAATTTAGTATTTATAATTAAGATTTATTAAATTTAATTTTAACTTTGATTCTTGAAATGAAAAAAAAAATATATCAATCGATTTGTTGAGTTTGAATTAATAATTTCCTCTTTTTCTTTTTTCTTTTTTCTTTTTTCTTTTTTCTTTTTTCTTTTTTCTTTTTTCTTTTTTCTTTTTTCTTTTTTCTTTTTTCTTTTTTTTTAAAGTTATATATCAAATTAAATAATTTTTTTCAATATTATAAAAACTAATTTTTGATTCAAAATAAATAAAATAAGAAATTTTTATTTAAATTCTTTTTTTTCTGATTCCTTAATTTATATATTAAAAAAGACTATTTAAAAAAATTAAATATTAGAATTTAAATATTAATATAATCTTTTATAAAAATTCTAAAATAAAATTTGAAATTATATTAATAATATAAAAAATATATAATATTTACTATAGTATTATTATATTTTATATAATACTGTATAATACAAATCTTCTTTTTAAGATTTCTATATATATTATATACAAATTATAGATTATTTTTTTGTACCAAGTAGAATCCTATTTTTAAAGTATTCATAAAATAATTCCAATGGGCCTCGGTAAATAACCCTTATCCCTGTTTTATTCTTAATCGTGAATACAAAACATTTATTAGTTTGCGCCCCTCAAAGAAGGTCCTTTCCCACCTCCACCCCGCCCCACTCCGCAGAAAATCTCTTCAATGCGTCGCCCACCACAAGAATATATACATAGATAGCTCATGATTTAACATCAAATAAGAAATCCTCCCATGGTGTAATGGTTAGCACACTAGATTTTGATTCTGGAGATATTGGTTCGATTCCTATTGGGAGGTGTTCTCTGTTTAGAATAGGTTTAATACCAGGATCTATACAGATTTTTTTTTCGTGGGATTTTCTCGTCAGCGCCTACATTTGCATTCTCCGTAAAATTGTACCTGACCTGACGTGCTACCTACCCAATACGGATTCCCAAGAATCGAGGTTCTTGTCAAAGAGCATTCTTATCCTCCCTCCATACCCAGTTTGAAGCTGGGATAACAGGGTTGCAAACTTTTGCATTTTTGTGTGTAGGGGCTTTGGGGATAAGAATTGCTTTCGATTGACACATACTTCTTAAATACTTTTTGTCAGTTCGCCTTACGCTCGAGATGAGATGAAATCGCAGGAAGATGGATTGTTCTGCAAAAACTAACTTAGGTTGGACAACCTGCATGTCTGGATGCTCTACCTTGCAGATATCAACGATAAACATCCGTTCGACCGAAAAATGCAACTCGTTCTCACAGCCTTGGTGCCACCGATTTCTGCTGGCTAAGATCATGAAGCCTTTTGAGGTTACCAGCTACCTGGTTTCGTTATCGCGTGTGAACAGTCAGGCGTGAGAATGAGTTCAGTGCAATGAGCTCGTACTTGCAGAAGCAAAGCACCGTCATGAATGTCGGCCTTCTAATTGTCTCAAAAGATGTGGTATCCAAGTGTTTATACAAGAGATAACAAATTTCTTTGATTGGTATAGATTTGAAACTCTTCAATTCTATGATAAAACAACACATTGCTCCCAGCTTGACAGACCCAGGTTCGCCCGGCATTGTCACTATCATGAGTGAGGCCTTTCCAGGGCACATTGAAAACACAAACAAGGGGGAGTTTCTAACTTGGTTCGCATCATGCGTAAGTAATATTCAAAAGCCTCGTGCGCCTGCATAATCTACATCGTGGAATGTAGTTCAGTCCAGTCGGCGAGGCTTTCAGGCGAAACTCTTCAATAAGTTCATGATATGGCTAACAATTTTTTTGGCGATCTCTGCGTTGACGATTACATATATCTTTGACGAGCTGGACTAGCGACAGATGTCTCTCTCCGCGCCCAACACTTCAAAGAAAGTTTTGAAGAGACAGATTAGCTCAGACAAACTTGTGGTCAACATGGAAAAGTTTAAGCCATCAATCTTCGTGACAACCTATGAGATCACAGATTCAACTTTTTGTTTCGTCTTCGTATTGATAATAAATGGGATCAAATCTCCTTGTCATTCAACAAAAATTCATATGCGATAACTTGGGAAGCATTGAATTCTCCTGAAACATTCATGTTCACTACCTAGTAGAAAACAGAAAGAAATTCTTCAATAATTCTATATAGCAAGCCAACACACTTACTAAGAGGAAGAGTAGGAGAAACAACGAAAGTAGAGGAAAGGCTGAACGGTAATGATTGCAAACGAGTTTTCTGAAAATGTACGCTAAAGCTTTTGAATTCTGATGCACAACATAGGAGTATCTATTGCATCTCTGCGATAAATTGTGTTTTTCATCGCCTGTTCTGTCTGTCTATTTGATGGGCATAAATATGAAATGTGCAAAGGAGATGTCTCAGCTCTTCTTATACATGGCACCTCCAGCGCCAGCCTATGGATGGTCAGTTTATGACTTTTTATGCATTACTGTGGCAGCAGCCTGCCAATACCTCTATTAGTTCCTGTTTTCGCACCAAAAGAATTATAAACATACCTGATGATTGGGGAAAATTAAAGTATCGGCAAGAACGACGTTCTCTCTTCTTCCGGCTGCAAAAACAATAACTTCAGCGATGTCGTCCGGAGTCAATGGTTCGCATCCGGCATAGACAGCATCTGCCTTCTTTTTATCGCCATAGAATCGAACGACACTGAATTCGGTCTCGACTTGTCCCGGGTCGATTTCAATGACTCTTATTCTTGTAGCAATCAACTCCCTCCTTAGCGAATCTCCAAAACTTCTAATGGCTGCTTTAGTGGCACAATAGATACTTCCTCCTTGATATGGTTCTCTTCCTGCAATACTGCCAATGTTTATAATATCACCCTTTCCACCATCGGGTCTCGCTTTGAAAATTGGGAGGACAGCTTGAGTCATGTTGATGAGACCGGTTACGTTTGTTGCAAACATGATGTTGATATCTTCTTCAGCGATAGATGGAGCTTGTGCCACACCTTTGACTAGACCGCTGAATTAAAGAGTTAGTTTCCCGTCCCTCAAAGTTTAGAAACACTTACGCATTATTGACCAAAACATCAATCTCCCTCCATTCTTCCGGTAATCCACCAACAAAACCTTTCACCTCCTCAGGTTTACTAACATCCAACTTCACAGCCAAAACTTTAACTCCCTCACCACATTCCTTCTCAATATCCTTTTTTACTTCTTCCAAAACATCAATTCTTCTAGCTGTCAAGATCAACCTCAAATCTTTAGGAGAAGTCCTTGCAAATTCTAAAGCGGTACTTCTGCCAATTCCAGACGAGGCACCAGTTATAACAATGGTTTTACCCTCGAGACGTTTGGACATTGCGGAGGACATGGCTCGTTTGTAAAGTTGTGGAAGAGGGGACTTATAACGAGATGGATGTTTGAAGAAGGATTTGAGAGTTGGTAGGACTAAATATGATCTTTGTAGAGTTGGCATACGTAGCAGGATTGCAGTAAATATATCTATGGTTCAATTGAGAAAAGGACAGTTAGAAAAGAGTCAGAGATAAGGCAAAAGAGAGGGGGAGATGGATGATTAACAGTATGAACGGAGGGGTGGGGGTTTGATAGCTAATTAATTATAAGCTTACCCCACATTTCGGTGATAAGGCGGAATTGTGTCATTTCCTCGGTTTGTCCCTACATCTGTTCCTACATCCTAGCGGCAACCTTATTCTGTCCGTTAACATTATCCAAATTCAATATCAATTCTTTGCGGTATTGCTTCTAATCAAAATTGAGACTCGATTTTCGAATAGTTGAAGACTTGACGCAATGATTGAAACCCTTTCTATCGATGTCAAATATGATTCAGGAACTCTCAACTACACGCTGTTAGTCGCAGGGCAAGTTGTCAATTTTCAGAAGCCGTACTAGATGGACCAAACTTCATACATCATTTCCAAAAAGATGTAAATTGATTTAATAAACGTATGAAATGAACTCTGCTGTTAAATCTTGTTATTTCACTTGGCAACGCTGTGCTGTTGCTAAGATGACTATGTCAAGGGCTACAAGCTGCTTCTAAGGTCTATTTAAGGTATGTTTGCTTGAACAGCACCACATAATCACCGTACGAGAGGTCTCAGAGCAAGAGATTGTGTTTAAGATGCGAAGATTTTCTCGAGCTCAAAAGGCAACCGGCTATCCATTCGTGGAAAAGTATAGCATCATCCATCTGCATGGTACAACTAAATGTGAGCAGTCAAGATTGCTAAAGCATCTCTAGATGTTATGATCCAGTTTGATCAAATCGGCCGCTCTTTCAGCCACAGAATAGACAGTAGACTGAAGATTTCCTCTCGGAATCACAGGTATCATACTTGCATCGACCACCCTGATGTTTTTGGTGCCATAAACGATCAGCTTTTGGTTCAAAACGCCACAATCTGCCAGAGGTAACATTGCACAAGTGCCACATGGATGACACGCGGAAATCATAGTTTTTCAAACATAATCTTTGGCAGCTTCTAATTCTGTACCAAATGCAGCAAAGCTTGGACGAATATGTCCGCCAGGTTTGAGAATTGAGGCCATTGGGTCAGTCGCAGCAATGTTATGTATGTATCGTATGAATCAGGCGTGGATATCAAGGTCAATTGGATTGCTGAAGTATTTGGGATCAATAATAGGACTATCCGGTGCCGAAGAAGATTGGATATGAACACTGCCACGAGAGAGTGGATACCCAAGTTCACAAGCAATTGTAAGAAAATTGACAGACTCGTGACTGATGGTGACGTTCTTTGCAGAGCTTGCGTCGGATCCAAAGTTTCCATGGGCTGCATAGACGAAATAGCAAGCAGAACGCTTATCCGCGCTAGAGAGGACAGATCGTGCGAATCCAGTCGTTACACTCTCTTTCACAGGTTTGTGAGTAAGCAGCAAATACCCTAATTCGGCTTTGCCTTTGGGTGTTTGGAGGTCTGGAACTGGCATGTAAGCAAACGACGAAATCGCTGCACCAGCAAAGGGTCCAGTTCTCGGCGGCTGCGATAGCTTTTGGTTCTTGACGATTGAGAGGATCCAGTGTCTGAATTTCATCAATTACCTCGAAACTCATTCCGCTTGATGTATGATCTTGGAAGTTTTCTCTCACGTTAGAGTTGTCGACATATACATCGATTCCAAGGGAGCTGAGAAGTTTAGCATCGCCGATTCCCGAAAGCTCTAGAATTTTTGGAGAATTCAAAGCACCGGCTGCAACGATAACCTCCTTCCCGGCTTGAAAGATATGTTCGACACCCTTGATAGTGACTTTCACACCTTTGGCAACTGCCTCCCCAGATGCTTTGTCAAGAATGATTTTCTCAACTAGAGCATCAGTAACGAGATGGAGATTGGATCTATTTTGCACAGGCTTAACGTAAGCATTTGCTGAATAGCTCCGCTTCTTTGTAATGTCATTGACGGTCGAATTGTTTACAAAACCGCCAACTGAAGATCCCGAAAAGGCATTCCAGAAATTTCATACTTCAAGGCATTGAAGGTATCAATCCATGCCTTTCTGACAGCATCCATTTCTGGGGGATACGAAGTTTTAATAGGACCATCAGACCCCGGGTTGTTAGAAGGTGTCAGGTGATTCAGGCCAAGCTCCTTTCTTAACTTGTCGCTTGGAATTTCAACAGTATGACACTTTTTATAGTAGGGCTCCATTGAATCCCAATCCCATCCTTTATTTCCAAGCTCTTTCCGGGCGTCAAGTCCAACTTTAGATGCAGCGATAAAAGCTTGCGCATTGATGGCACTTGATCCACCAAGGAGACGACCACCAGGATGGGCCTATAGTGTGATTTCCGAGTTCACTCTTTGTTACAAGCAATCGGCACTGGGTGTTTCAAGGAAGATGTGATGAGAATTACCCGGGGAACAGTTTCAAATGCCCAATCAAGCTCTGGACCAAGCAAAGAGGGCCAAAGTGCTGGGATATTTATCTGTGGATTATCGAAATGATTTCCACCAGCCTCGAGAACGAGAACTTGGATTTCAGGATTCTGGGATAGTCGATTGGCGACTACGAGACCTGATGTACCACCTTCTACGATAATGAAGTCGTCAATCTTTAAGGTATTCATTTTCTTTTTCAATGCTTAGACAGATGTTGCGTGAGAATGGAAAAAAAAAAGTAGTCAGGGCTTCTGGAGAGAAAGAACTTGGAGGAAAGATATATGAAGAGTTACAAGGGAACATATAGGTAGGTTTTGTTTACACTTTCATGCAGGATAGTGGGACGTAGTAACCAAATTGTTGGAGATGATATGTACTGATCATGTTAGAAGACCTGCACAATCTTAAGAGTGACGACCAAAATAGTATGCACATATCCATGTCTGCGACATGATTTTGAACTTTTCGACAACTATTGCACTACAAGGAATATTCATTTGAATAAAATATTCTTATAATCCAAAATTATATTCAATATTTATTCAAAAAATAATCGAATAATTTTAATATTTAATAAACTTTTTCGAAACTTCATTAAAAGTATATAAAAAAGTTGGGACTCTAGAAAAGAAATATATCATATAAAGAATTCTATATTATATATATATTATATAAATTCTCAACATAATATATACATAATATACACCATTTACTGATTACACATAGCTCCACTAAGGAATGCTTTTGAAGATTCATCTTCACTAAACAATTATCCCGTAATTCGGCACAATCAACGCGATCACTCACGAGTTGTGAATATCGAAAATCAGTTCCGGACGGTCTAAAACATAGCTGTACCTACCTACCTAGTGGAGGTATCAATCATATTGTACTCGTATCTCACAGCTGGAGGGCTGGGCACGCACTCAGCACCACAACCAGAGCCACATTGTGGCGCAAATGGAGATAATTAGCCACACATATCCATCTGCAGCATCCCCGGGGGCCATCCTACAGTCTTCTCACGTATCACGTCACATCCTACAAGATATCATACAAGCCATGCCTCACCCTTCCTCTCCCCCTCCCAAGCAAAACTCCCCATCCATCACTGCACCCCATGAAACTTCTCCCCTTATCTCCGCCCACCATCATCCCCATGACCCCATTCCTCCGCCCACCTCTCCCACCCTCCAAGCCCTCATCCTCTACTTCATGACTCTCCACTTCCTCATCGCCTTCTGCGAAATGGTCCTTGTAGCCCCCCTCATTTCCCTCTTCGAATCTTCCCTCTGTCACTCTTATTACAATTTTCCAGAGCCAATTTTGAGCTTAGATAACCGGGACGTCATTTCAGAAATGTGTAAGATTCCTGAGATTCAGGGTCCGTTGGCGACGATTAGGGGGTGGAAAAGTTTCGGGGATACGGTGCCTGGTATACTTTTCGGTTTTTTAAAAAGGGGGATAGTGCTGAGGATATATAGTTCTACTAGTAGCGATTCCGATTGGTAATCTGGGGGATCGATATGGAAGGAGAAAGATCATGGCGGTATCCTTAATCGGAGTTGGATTGTCTTTGGTAGAAATTTTTGTTGTTTGTATGTACTTCGTTGACTTGCTATCCATGATATCTTTGCCAAGATGTATGCTAATTAGAGGTCTGACAAGGTGCATATCCAAAAATCTTCGATTTGCGTTGGGTCTGGCTATCGTCACTGTTCCTTCTGTGTGGAGGAGGTTTATACTCAAGTGCGGCGTTTATGTGGGCGATGGCTTCCTCGCTGATACCGGAAGATAAAAGGTAAAGAGTGTGCATAATTGGGCAAATGTTCTAGACTAACGGTTGGTTGGTAACAGAAGCTATGCTTTTTACTATATCTTCTCGGCATTCTATATGGCAGAACTTGTCGGATCATATGTAGCTTCTATCACTATAGATATTTCTCCTT
Source organism: Botryotinia globosa (assembly GCA_014898425.1). Classification (NCBI taxonomy): domain Eukaryota; kingdom Fungi; phylum Ascomycota; class Leotiomycetes; order Helotiales; family Sclerotiniaceae; genus Botryotinia; species Botryotinia globosa. Next base: position 646,447 of record RCSZ01000015.1, on the reverse strand, counting down.
GGATTGCCTGTAGTATGGCCATGGGATCAGTGATCCTAGGATTGCTTTTGTTGTGGCTGGTACCATTTACTCAATCATCGTCGCGACCAGAATTATCACCTCGTTCAACATCCTCAACACAACTACAATCAAGGCACCTTGCAACCATCCCCAAGACTACAATTCTCGCTTCCATCCGCCACGCCATGATACAACCCAATGTTCTCCTCTGCATTCCAGTCTTCCTGGTCGGAACTCTCAGATATACGACTCTCAACATCTTAATCCAATATTCCTCGGTTCGTTTCGGTACCAAGATATCCAAAGGGGCAATGTTCTACACCGAAACAGCTATTATCAATATCTTTCTATTCCTATTTCTTATCCCTAGGATAAGTATTTGGACAAAATCGAGATACCATGTGAAATCCGAGAAAATTGATTTAGTATTGATGAGGATTAGTGTATGTTTTTTGTTGATTGGCTCTCTTGCCATTGGATTAGCACCGACGAGTGGGTGGATTCCAATTGGTATGATGTCTCCCTCCTCGAGAATGAATTAAATTTCTAACTTGAAATAGGTGTTTCTATCTTTGCCGCAGGCTGTGCGTACTGTTCTCTCCCAGCTCCCTCGTTTCTGCATCTACCCTATCCTTCAAACCACAACTAATAACCATGCTTAGTCGGATCCCGAGTTTCAACTCTCTCACTAATATCCCACTATATCCCCCCCTCCTCCCTCGCTACTCTCTACGCCTCAATAGCTGTGCTAGAGAATCTCGGCCATGCTATCAATGATCCTTCCATGCAACATATATTCGCGGCAACCTTACGCTTACCATCTTTCTGGCACGCGTTGCCCTTTTTCGTCGCTGCTGTAGGTACTCTTTTACTTCTTCCCTTTGCAAATGAGAACAAGATGTAGAATAAACGTGCTGATAAACGATAACAACAGATATGTTATTTCCTGGCTGGTTTGTCTACGATCTTCATAAAGATTGATGTGAATGATAGGAAACTAAGCGATGATGAAGGCCAGGAAGAAAATTCATAAAGAAAATACATGTGTCAATCAGAGTGTTCAATAATCAGGACTCCAGTCCAACAATGAAGATTATCCAATCCCCAAACTAATCTGAACATTCAAATAATCCGAGATATTGAACTGTTTTCGAATTTCCAACTGTTTCAGACACTCAAACCTTTATATTGTTGGACTGCAGTCCCGGACTATTGAATACCCTGTCATTATCATTATAAATGCTAAATTACACTCTCCCTTGAGAGATTTCTCGACTTGAAGGTAAAAACTTCATGAAAGCTTCGCTATCTTCCACCACCGCTTACTATGCCATCGACCCGTTTCTCGTCAATGCATTGCTACCGTACATTGTTGTTGAATACTCGATTCTTTACATGAGTAACATAGTTTGAGTCGAGATAATCAGTCTTTGTAAAGAGATATTCTGACTTTCTGAGGATATATTAATCATCCGTATTGGTGGCAAAACCATGATGGGGCCGACGTCCAAGGATTGTGAAGACTCGCGTCAACGATACTATGTAATACTCTGAGCAACATTCAATGTCAGGAACAGACACATCAGAACAAAGAAAACAGTAAGCTCTCGCCATTAAACTTCAGCTCTATATTTAAAATAAAGTCCACCAGGTCCTACAAGTATGAAAATTGCAAAAAGTAAATGTAATCCCGTGATCCCAGGTTTAAACTGGGTATGGAAGGATAGAATATTCACATAGGAACCTTCTAATAGGAATCGAACCAATATCTCCAGAATCAAAATCTAGTGTGCTAACCATTACACCATAGAAGGGTTACTGAATTGATGTCAAAGGTACGAACTTTCTGATATATATTATAAGTGGCTAAGTGGGACAAAAGAGTTTTTCAATGCTTTTGCTCTTGGTGGGGCATTAGCGAATCATGGACAATACTTGGGAGAAAAAATAAGCCAAAATTGATCACCTTAATAATTTCTATGATCAATCAACCGATAATACAATTACAAAAGTTAATAACATTCAATAAATCCTTGAATAATCTTCAATTACAAAAATTATTTGAACGATTAATTCTATGAATTGGAATGGAACAATTGGATTGTTGAAGGGCTTTGTCAGTGGCCCAATTCCGGCCTGTTTTTGCTCCTACAAAGAGACACCCGAGCCCACTCTGAACGAAAGAAAAAAAAAAAAAAAAACAGCACACGAAAAAAACGGCATTATTTCCAAACTTCTCTTCTCAAATCAATTATAAGTATTTTGATTGAGAAATAAAGTATATTAAGTATAAGCTTAAAACTTATAATATCCCTCTAATTTATTTAATTTAATATATCTTTTCAAATTGAATAACAATTTTGAAATGAGATTGTTTTGTAGAAAGTCTTGGTTGCAGCGGCTTGAGTGTGCTGTTTTTTTCATCCAGAATGAGCCAAGTTGGTATTGAAATCCCGGGTAATTGCTTCGGAGCATCGCATTTCATGGCTTCAGTAATATCAAATCTACATCGCTCGCTCAGTGCTTGGTGACCACCGTCTTGTAGAAGTCCTTCTACATTCTGGTGCTCAGCGACGAATCCCACGTCCTGGATGGGGGTTAAGATTCAAGAGAGAATCGAGGGGAGTTTGGTTTGGTTCGATGGGTATCTAAGACGGATTTGAAGGTGTTGAGGAATCTTTTGATTTGGAAAATGGGTTCTTATGTATAGGTAGTGTGGAAATGGGGGGAGAGAAAAGAGAAAGAGGTTGGCTTGATAAATTCGAGTAGGAGTAACAATTCTGGTAATTTATACGATTGATATACTCTTGCGCAATGGCTGCCGGATTGGTGGAATGGTGATTTCACCTCGGGAAAGAGTCTTCAAGTTTTTCTGGGGATTGTGAGTCTGTTTCCGAGAGGTATGATTGTTATTAAATAGTGATGGTTGTGAGACGGGCAGTCAGATTTCATGAAATACTAGGTAGACGACAAGCTGGAAGTTTTCTTTGACTATAGATTCCGATTCGAGTTCGAGTCCAGGTTCATGATCGTTCCTAATGATCTTTGTTTTTGAAGTTGGATGATACTACTGATGCTATGATTATTTATAGAGATTAGCAAGTCTTAGGTCTCCCCCATGCATAAGAATTTTAGTTTCAGCGATGGACTCTGCAAACTTCAAAGCAAGACATTTAAAAAATATTCATATTACAGCATACATTTACCGAGTGTGTTTTCCCTATCAATGATAGTTTTTGATCCTGAGAACTGTGGGAAAATCATAGGGTTCGTATTGTAAATGATATGTCTGAAGACGACGCGTCGAAAAAGGCAGAGGAAGCTTTATTCTTGATAGCAGTGTGTAGGAAAGAGCAGTGCAATAGAGATACTAACACCAATGATCCCCGAAATCATCTCTGCTGGATGTTTCTACAATATGACATGTGTAAGACTCAATCCGAATTACATATCCAAGTCTGCAACAACTTTTCCCTCCTGCCAAGAAGACTAGAACGCCTGGTCGATTATTGGATCCAACCCTGCACCCATTTCTCAACCCACGCCCTCTCAATGCCCTGTAGCCTGCGCAACTTGTCACTTGCCTGGACCGCCTTCTTATTCTCTAGAACTCTCGTGCCTCTTCCCTTCGCCAATCCTTCGTAGAATGACAGTAATTTGATTGCCGGATTTTTCTTCAACATTTCTTCGAAATTGGTCTTGGAATGGAGATCCTCTGCGTCCTTTCGAACGCGCTCAATCCATTTCGCAAAAGGTACAGTGGCCATTTTGTTCCTTTGTCCGAACGTTGCAGTCTCAATTATCGTGGCTAGAAGCGATTTCCACGAAACGAGAACAGGGTTGACGGGATGATAGACTTTGGCTCCATCAATCTGATCCGATTTAGCATTGAACGTAAGCTCCACGAGTATATCAGCAACAAGATCAATTGGAACCCAGTCTATCTCACTATGGTCCGTTGAATCAAGCGATTCGGGGATGATTCCCAAGTGAATAGAGCTAAGTACTAGACTTGGGAACCACTCATGTTTATTCCATATCCCGTTGGTAGAGACAGGACCTGCGACTTGCCCAACCCGAGCGATAATGATTGGCACATGGGGGAATTTATCCGCAGCATAGGCAAGAAGGTTTTCAGCGATGAACTTGGATTCAGAGTACCCCATTGGAAGAGATATGGTGGCATCATTGATGACAATTTCAGGGACATCTCCTTCGAAGTTACCGACGGAACTTAGGGATGACAAAAACATGAGTGAAGGTTTGTGAGATGCAGTCGCTGCGAGCTCAATCAAGTGGATAATCCCTCTGATATTGGGGTAGAAAGTGGATAATGGAATGTTGAAGTTCACAGGCCAAGCATTATGGATGATATCTGTGGCGGAGGATTTGATCTTGGCGAATAGGACGGGATCAAGACCGAAATATTCTTGGGAGAGGTCAGCATGGAGAAAGGTAACTCGATCTCCGGGAAATTTGGTAGGAAGACCATGAGCCCGACTCCGTTCCATTTGCAGTTCTTTCCCGACAACTCTATTGAGACAGAAAATGTGCGCAACAGAGCTCGATTGCAAGAGAGTTTCCAAGATGTATGAGCCAAGAGCGCCAGTAGAGCCTGTGAGAATAACCGATTTTTTACTTTCATCATACACGCCGTTCACACCATTTGATTGTGCTCCATTAGAATTGACACAATCGAGTGTGGTCTTGTATTCGGCCAAACTGTCATTAATGACTTGCTGTCTAGAACCGATACTTGATGCCTCTGATGACTCGTATAATGAAGAGAGACGAATTATTGCGGCAGTGAGAGATGCGACTGAGGGATTAGTGTATAGAGTTGTGATTTCCAACTCTGGGATGGCAAAGGTATGTTTCAAAGTTCTCGTCAATCGAAGTGCCTGCAAAGAGTCCAGCATTCCTCGAACAAAAAGGTCATCCTCATCTTGAAATGCGACTGGACCTACAAGCTGAGATACAGCATCATGAACAAATTGACTTATAGAGCTGCTGTCCTTCAAATCAATCTTGGCATCGGGAACAGAAATGTCTAGTGGAGTTGATGTGGACATTTTCTCTGCGTCTGCGTACAAATTGTCGATTTCTTTTGCGTAGAGATCGAGTGTTGGCTGTCTTTGAATCGTTCCTTTACCAGCTCTTGCCATCGGTTTCTCGGGACTGGTGAAGAATACATGTGATTTGGCAACCTTAGCGTGGCGCGGACATTCTTGATTTGCCTCCTGAATGATCGGCCATATACGTTCAATCGCTTCAGCCCGTTCTGATGTGGAAAGAGTTTGAGGAGAAATCAGTTCAATCAACAACGCAGTTTGGAAGCGGTGAGTACCGACAACAAGAGCACCTCGTACTTCAGGATGATGTGAGATTTGTTGCTCCATACTTACAGGATTCGTTTTTTCACCGGTCAAAAGAACAATGATATCATCACTTCGTCCAGTGAATAACCACATATCTGGAATAGAAGGATGTGGAGCATAGAGATCATGAGTTTCCCATTCGTTCAGTGACGGAAAGACTGAGAAGATCGGTTCTACTTTCTCCGGGTCAGGATTGCGTGTCAAAACCGCTTCATAGCGACCTTCGGAGTGAGGCCTCAGGTCAATGCCAGCGTTTGGATTGAAATGAAAGTATTTCCAATCATCAGATGGCCATTTATCGCTGGGGAAGAGGGTCGGGTAAATGCCGCTTTCTGTAGATCCTATGAGCATGGATAGCTTGAGCCGCTTAGAAATCTTGTCGCCTGTAGCCTGTGACACATCTCCGCCGCCATATATAAGTACATCGATATTCTCAACTAAGAAGTCTAGCATTTCTGGGCTTTTACCAACCTCCTCGACGAAAGATGGTGCAAAGAAAGCGCTGTCTGCTTTGACATATTTCAACGCCTCTAATGCAACCTGGGTCGAGAGAGGTACGCCTGCCAAAGGATAGATGAGTGGTGTCTGATTGAAGACTGCATTCAAGAGTGTCATAAAGATTCCACCAGCCTTTATAAGATTGTTAGTATAGGCAAAATATATTGAGATAGGGAAGATTGATATAAACGCGGGAAATTCTATTGAACAAGGGGTCAAGAGAAGCTTTATGCTACTCACATGAAAGGGAGGTAAAGTATTCAAAAGTCTCGTCCTATCAAAATAAACATTAGATAACTCTCTCGATTGTAGAATCCAGGTATGCATACGAAGTCCACAACGCAGTCTGTCTTGTATATCCGTCAGGAGGAGCGATGGCAAGCCAATCACTCCAACTAGCAACCCAATCATGGTTCCAAACTATTGGCTTTGGGAAACCAGTTGTACCAGAAGTGTGTAACACAACCAGTGGTTCTTTTCTTGCTTGCTCGAATGTCTTGTTGAATGGATAATGCGGGTAAACGTTGTCAAGTAATTCGTCAACTTCTGGACATTCGATGGAACGTACGCCGGTGGCTTCGATGATGGCGGGTACCATGGGTAGCGTTGGGTTGGCTGTGATTAGGACCTTGCAGTCAAGAATCTTGAAGAGATTGGCATGAGCTGGTATACTATTCCGAGGGGAACTAAAGAACATCTGATTCCAATTCCGTTAGAGTATTTCATCCATATAAGCTGTTAGCTTACGACCAACCTTATACCCCGCTTTCACAGCTGCCAACATTAAAGCATTATAGCGGAAGTCATTTGGGCCAATATAAGCTACAGTTGGGAAGTTTTCCGCGGGACCAAGAGTGTCGTGTAGCCAATGTGCGAGACCATTGATGGCATTGGCAAAGTTGGCATAGCTGATCTTGCGATATCCTTCCTCGTAGCTGGTTGCGGATCGTGGAATCTCCGCGTAGACGGTCCCGGGGCGAACTTTCGCCAAACCATCTACCATGTTATTGAGAAGTTGCTTTCGGCGTATAGGAGCCAAGCTAACTTCCTCAAACAGAATAGATGCCATTTTCTCAAGTGTGTATAGGATACAGAGAAGAGGGGAGATTATGGCAAACTATTTTGAGTGGAGGATCAACGATAGAAAATTTAAGAATGGATATGTAGTCAGAAGGAATATGGGGACGGGAGTACTAACAAAGAGAAGTGAGAGATAAAGTATTCACTGAAAAATGTAGAGGTGGGCTTACTAGACTGTAGTAATACCACGATAAAAGCTTGGAGGAGTGGAATGTGATGCTCACTCTGTGCCGTGAACATGAGGACTAACTATATCCTGTCCTACCACCCACCAATGTGTGGTACTTATCTGGGGCGACGATGCATCAATGTCCGTACAAGGAATCGTGTTTCTCGCATAGCCGATGAAAATGTGCGTTTGCTTTCAATACCAGTCAGTGTGCACCTGAGTACTTTTGACAATCATCACTGTAGGATTGAGCCGAAGTGAGCTACTTTGTCTGGAACCAACAGTTACACTCTGTGTGTGTAGATCGTTCATATGGATACAACAATTCTAGATCTATGGTGGTGCACTAAATCGAATGCGGCATAGATGGGATCCACCCACTGCAACCCTACCCGCAACTACCGAGGCCCATTTGAATCATTTTGTTAATACCTGAAAAATAAGGGTATCTTTAAGCTAAAAATATATTTAGAATTTAGTAGTATATTTATAATATTATAAAGTTATTCAATTTAGTATATAACTTTAAGAAAAATATTAAATAAAACGAAAAAAGATATTATTATTAATTAGGATTTAAGATATATTATTATTTAAGTTGGTTTAAATACTTTTATATTAAATATAAATTTCAATTTTTGAGATAATTTAAAAAGAATTATATGAATCGATTTCTTGAATTCTAATTAAGAATAATAATTTTTCTTTTTTATTATTGAAGGTTTACCTCCTTAATATTCTTATTGCCCACAAAGGCCGAAGGTATGTATAGACACGAAAAAAGAGAATCTCGCTTAATGAAACCCAATTCAAGCAATCTGATTGATTTGATTCAAGCAATCTAATTGACTCGACTTTCTTAGCATTGTAACCATAATACAACTCCTTACTTTTTCAACGAAATCATTTAAATTAGCTTATTCAAATTAATATAAATTGAATAAAAAAAAAGAAAAATAATAACTATATATAAGAAATTAAAGGCTTTTAAATAATATATTTTTTATATTGCTAGTTTTAAAACTAAAGGTTTTATAAAAAGTTTAAATTAAAATAATATAAATTTTATAATATAAAATTCTAGGCTTTTTCAACGAAATCATTTAAATTAGTTTATTCAAATTAATATAAATTGAATGAAAAAAAAGAAAAGTAGTAATTATATATAAAAAGCTAAAGGCTTTCAAATAATATATTTTTTATATTACTAACTTCAAAACTAAGGGTTTTCTAAAGAATTAAAGTTTAATTAATATAGATATAATTAGAGCTTATATAATCAATTGAAAGAGGGTTATATTGAATATAATGTGTCTAAAATTAATAAAAATTATTTTAATATTATAGTTTTCGTAATTCAATAATATAATTGATAATTCGAAGTAAAATAAACCAAAAAAATAAAAAATAAAAAATAAAAAATAAAAAATAAAAAATAAAAAATAAAAATAAAAAATAAAAAATAAAAAATAAAAAATAAAAAATAAAAAATAAAAATAAAAAATAAAAAATAAAAAATAAAAATAAAAAATAAAAAATAAAAAATAAAAATAAAAAATAAAAAATAAAAAATAAAAAATAAAAAATAAAAAATAAAAAATAAAAAATAAAAAATAAAAAATAAAAAATAAAAAATAAAAAATAAAAAATGAAAAATAAAAAATAAAAAATAAAAATGAAAAATGAAAAATAAAAAATAAAAAATAAAAAATAAAAAATGAAAAATAAAAAATGAAAAATAAAAAATAAAAATAAAAAATGAAAAATAAAAATAAAAAATAAAAAATAAAAAATAAAAATAAAAAATAAAAAATAAAAATAAAAAATAAAAAATAAAAAATAAAAAATAAAAAAGGTAAACCGATTTCGCCTACAAGCTTTCAATAAAATTTCTTTTTTAGATTTTTATAATAATAAATATAATTATATAATACTTTCTCAAAAAGCAAGGGGTCCGGGGGCTCGCAGGCCCCTGGTATATATATATATATATTTTATTAAAATTGTGTAATATGATATATTGAATTAAATATTCTTATTATTATAAATATACTACTAAATTCTAAATATACTTTTAGCTTAGACACAATCTTATTTTTCAGATATTAGCAAAATAATTCAAATGGGCCTTGGTAGATTTACATTCCCCGATTAATAAAGAAAGACCAACAAATAATACTAAGATGTATATGTAAGATAATTGTAGTAACGATAAACCCCGCGAGTCAGTTATTTTATGCCACATTGATGATCTCTCTCCACTGTGAAGCCTCCCTCGGAATCTTGACATCTTTCTCAATTTCCCAAGCAAAAGCTTGTATCGCACATATGAACGATGCTGTCAAAGCCTCACAGGCTGTGGACTATGCTTCAGGGCTTCAATGATAGCTGCATTCTATAGCTTGGTAAATATTGCACGTCTGCGTACAAGAGAATCCATCTTGATTCACGCTGGTGCTGGTGGATTTGGACATGCAGTAATTCAACTTTCTAAGCTTTTCGGAGCAGAGATATACGTCACCGTTAGCCCAGAAGCCAGAAAGGGAGTGCTCATAGACTTATATGATATACGAGTCGATCATTGACTTTCAAAGATGGAATTATGAGAGTGATCAATGGGCGAGGTGTGGATGTAAATATGAATTCTCTATAAGGAATAGAATTTTATTATTTAATATAAATAGGAATTTGATTTTTAATCTAATTTAAATAAAAATGTATATTTTATATTAGATTTTAATATTTCAGTATATTACTAATAATATTAAATAATTAATTGATATTGAATATTTTCAATGATATTGAATTCCATATTATATATATATATATATATATATTGAAAAAATTCGATATATATTATTAAACTAATCTGTATACGAAATATAGAAAATACTATTACCTACACTGACACAAACAATTCCCCGACATACAAGCTTCTCTTGCGCTGACTTGACAAGTGTGCTCAAAACAAGTCCTGCTTTAGCTGAAGAGTTGTCAAGGGCCTTGATGGATCTTGCAGAGGCAGGTGAAATCTCTCCGCCTCAACGCTTACAAGTATTTGATGAGCCACAAATGGAAGATGCATTTCGGTCTACGTAGAGTGGAAAGCATACTGGGAGATTCGTCATCGCTTCGGTGAAGATACTCTAGTCTCCATGACGCCACAAGCTCAGTTCACTGGAATCTTGGACACTCAGGCGAGGTTTAAAATTGCGGGAGAGCTAGGAGGAGTCGGTAGGAGTATTGCCAAGTAGATGGTTCATGAGCATGCAAGATATTTGATTCTCTTATCTTGCGAGACCATTCATTCCGAAGAAATTACAACGTTCCTAGAAGTTCTGAGAGCAAAAGGGGCCATGGTTCTCAGCCCGTCGTGCGATATAACAGATGAGAAGGCCTTGAAATATCATTAGAGAGTGTCCAGCCACCATGCCGCAGTGCGAGGGTCTATTCAAGCGTCGATGGTTCTGAAGGTAAATAAATCATGCGATTTTCCCCATACTTATTATCAATCGAGCAACGAAATTCAAAGCGCAATATTTGCGAATATGTCCCAAGAAGACTGTGAAGCATTAGTACAGCCTCAAGTCAAAGGATCTTGGAACCTTCATTGAATACTTCCTAGCGGGCTGGACTTTTCATACTGCTCTCTTCTTACACTGCTGGCAACACTCATCAAGACGGGCTAGCGCGATATCGAATCTCAATTGGAGAGAATGCTGTCTCGGTAGATCTTGGCCCAAGCGAAGGAAAAATCAATCGAATTTATCATTTATTCACCATCCACATTCGACATCAAACATCAAACATCAAACACCCTCTCCCCCCTTTCAATATCATATAAGAAATTATGTATCATCCTCTCCTCCTCTCCTCTTCTTCTCATATCCAATCTATCAAACCACTAAATAATCTCATTTCATTCCCTCATTCCCAAGAACTAAAAAACCATAAACTACAAACCACAAAGCATCAATCAATCAATCACTCACCTTCTCAATTAAGATTATCTCTCTATACCTACCTACCTACCTACCTACCCATCTCCTTTTCTACATACATAGCTATAACAAATTCTACTCATTCATCTCAAATTCCTTTCACACAACCTAAATTCTCCAAGAATTCTCTATTCAAGTGATTTCTCAGCGATTCTCCAAGCAATGGATTTAATACGATTTGATTTCAATAAGGAATATAATAGGCATAGCATATAAGAAAGTAATTTTTTTTCCCTGCCCCTTTCTCTTTCCTATTTTAGGGTCTGAAGGTATTTAAATAGTCCCTTTTAGAGAGAGAGATAGAAGGGGAAGAAATATAAATATAAATATAAATATAAATATAAATATAAATATAAATATAAATATAAATATAAATATAAATATAAATATAAATATAAATATAAATATAAATATAAATATAAATATAAATATAAATATAAATATAAATATAAATATAAATATAAATATAAATATAAATATAAATATAAATATAAATATAAATATAAATATAAATATAAATATAAATATAAATATAAATATAAATATAAATATAAATATAAATATAAAATACTAGAGATAAATAGATATAGATATGTACATGTAAATTATCCATACACCTAACCTAACAAATCGAATATATCTAACATAAACTACCAATAAATACCCAGAAAATCGACATAAACTTCACCACAAAACTCACCACAATATTCACAATACAGATTATCAACCACACCTTTTCCACTCCTTCTTTACCTCGTCTTATCCTCTACTCAAAATTATACTGCATTCCCATCCCCATTCCCATCCCATTCTCCTACCAATACCCATACCAATGCCAATACGATATATAGAATCCACAAAACAATACCTCCTCTTAATTTTCCCTGCATATCTATCGAATTTTCAAATCTACAAATCTTCAACTCTTCCCTTTTCTTCTCTTCTCATCTCTTCTCTTCTGCTACATAATAGATAGCCCTCCCAGTAATCTATCTACTCCACAATACGAGTAGATGTATTAACAAAATCCTCTGATCTTAATATCCTAACCATCTCTGTAAAATCTAATACAAAAGAATCGGAGTCTTATGCTTATACTGCTCATGCCTATGAATCCATGTCATGTTTTAGAGATATGATATATTAGCTAGAAAATCTCCAATAGATATTTTAGATATAACCCTCTACAAGGTATAGCAAGAAGCATAGGCTGAAAAACATGAGGATATTCAGAGATTGATGTTATCCAGGGTGCTAATTAACTATAAGGATGAAAGTTCTGGTATACATCACAGCTCTTGCGAGTTCGTATTGGGAAACTTCCCCTATTCTAGCACCACACGAATCGTATCTCTTAACCGTGGATTTGGAAAATTGTTACTCTACCTTGTCCATTGAATTCTAGAAAGACATGTGAGAAGAATTGGATTGGGTCAGGAGAGGTGAACAACCACTAGAATTGCCCTTGGTAGTATTCGACGACCTCGCCGAAAAAGAAAAATGTTAGACTTCGAGGAAAGAGATGTTGGGATCGTACAAGTTCCAGGCTTTGAAATAGGAATTCTACAATTTGAATGAAAAAATCTTTAGTTCTCCTTGTAAAGTAAGACTAACACTTGTTCGTTGGTTCCCGCATACAGTGAAGACTATGACAGCAAATCTAGCATACTTACTTGACATCTTTAGCAAGATACAAATATTCGAATTTCGAGATAATTAGTGGTGAAGCTTGAATAGCCAACTAAAAAAAATTGGACATTTATTTGCGACCGGCAATAAGCTAGATATCAAAACCCTGACACCACAAGCTTCGACATCATCTCGGCCTCACAACGACTTTCAATCCGCACGCGGTTACAAAAAGATGATGCAGGAAAAGATAGATGATGCAGTGAGTACACTTAGTCCATAGCGACGATAACCCAATTTAATGTTGAGATGAGATATAAGATAGAGTGTTCATGGATGAATGAGATCTTGTGGTATTGAAATAACGGAGGTGAAGTCATGGGGCAATGCAGTGTCAAGAATGAATATGTTGACAATTAAAGAAATATATAGATTGATGTGTAGGTGGAAGATCTCTGTGGAATATAGGGAGAACTATAACTCTTAAGTTTTCCGTGTCATAGCCATAGACCAATGATTTCCCGTTGAAACTGTACAGGTTGACAAAAATGAAGTTGTCAAACAGCAGAAACTGGTTTCATTTCATCTCATTCAAGCAAATCATCGGAATTGACGTGGGAACAGACTTGCTACGTTATTAAGGTTGATGGAACTTACTACGATATCAAGATTAATGATTGAGATGAGATAATGCAGGTCAGAATGATTGATAATGATTGTGATGAGATCTTGATTGCAGTCGTGGCTTCATGAATTATACTCGAACGTGATGTGTATCCAAGATCGATGAACGATGAAATGCTGTGTTGAATCGAGACGATATTATCAAAGATTTCTTGCGATATTATAGGAGAAACATCAAAAATCCATCCGAGTGTGATCAGATAGATGCAAGATTTAGATCATGCATCATGAGTATTTGATCTGACGATACTAAATCGAAGAGATTGATGATCTACCCAGATGTTGTGATATTGAAAAAGAGATCAAGACGTTTGTTCTGATGTTGTGATATCGAGAATTGTCAATATAATTATCTTATGATGACCTTGAAGATATCTGTCTGCACAATCGATATAATGTACAACATTCTATTACTCAACAGAACATTATTACATGCAAGAAGATACATGGAAGAATGCGGAATGATAATGTACATGTGCCATGATGAAAATCAAAACGATGGAGAGGCAAATAAAGGTATTGTACGTCGCAAACAAAACACAACTCAATCCTAGTACAGCTGGGGCATGATGTAGTGCGACTCGGTAATTTCTCATACACCATACGAAAGTCCCAAGTGTCATATGATAGGGGAAAAGAGATGGCTTGGCGGGGGAATTTTCGGAGATAGAATTCCTTGAGAAAATCATGAATGTCCGAGATGTTGAGAAACAGTCAATCAATGGTTCTCGATGCAAATGAAATGGTACGAGATGTAATGTCGAAAGGATTCTCGGAGAAGTTCCAAATGTGATAGATTATGCGATCATGTTAGGCGAGGGGAACAGTTCAGAGGCCATACAGTAGTAGCAGATCCCCTTGATCTATGGAATGCATCCATGAATGCATCCATGATGTCTTGCAGCTCTTGGAATTTTGGGAATCCGGGTTGACGGGGATTCCACTTTCTGCTGGTAGTGGTGGGGAAAATGAACTATCATGACCCAAAGGAGCTGGGTGAAGCATATGAGATGTTGTGTTGGATGGTTTGGGTAAAAGAAAAGAAAGGTTGGAATGCATTGTCGAATATTGATGGATGGGAAGTGTTGTACGCGGTGCTGCATTTGCATGAAGATGGGTAACCACTCATTGATTCTTTCTGCATATGAAGATATATGTATGGTAGGAAATGTATGAGATGTCGTGGTTGTCAGACAGCAGAAGTGCAAAACTACTGCATGCTGTGTATTATTTCATTCCTTTCTTCCGACATTTGGAAATCGAGAATGCTGTATTCAGTGTTGTAAGGGTTATGATATGATGATTGGATAGATGATGGATAGATGATGGATAGATGATGGATAGATGATGGATAGATGATGGATAGATGATGGATAGATGATGGATAGATGATGAATAGATGATGAATAAATGATGAATAGATGATGAATAGACGATAAATGAAGTTCTAGACAAGAAAAGATTGAGGAAGAAAAGATTGTATGCGAATTTTCACGATACTGTATCAACAAATGATTGGATGTTGCATTTGAAGTCAGTCTTACATGGAGTGAGTGGATTTGCTTTTGAGTACATACCTCATACTGGATGATCGCTCGTGAGTCGTTACCAAGTACCAAATTCCTAGAGGGATATGCAAGTGCGTGTGTCAAGTATGTCATCGCTCATCAGCCAGAAGAATGAATCGAATCTCCTCTTCTGCCTACCAGACCAGGAGACCAGGTAACCATTGCTTCGTCGAGAGCCTTGTCTGGATTTACGTATGTATGTATGTATGTACGAGGATGGTTGGAACTTGGTAGTAATGAGATGAGTCAATCAAAGAGACAGACGCTTGGCCCTGGTTGAGCTGAATGCACTCAGAGTCGGGAATTCTTGGCAATCAATTCCCAGTCATCATCTTATAAGTAGTAGAAAGAGAGAGTATTGAATAATCTACTAATGATTAAAGGAAAGAATGATTTATATATGAAAATAAGAGTAGGGGATATATAGAGATAAAAATAAAGGATATAAAAAGCTGGAGAATTAATTAAAAATAAAATGTTTTATTCACTTGATTCTTTATTATATCGTCTGGCGATGGTCAGCCTTGTTGTGAAGCATGCAGGTGTTGTTGTGAGTGATGGGAAAGGGAAGGGAAGGTAATAATTATTAACCTTGTCAATTCACTCCTCACTCTCACACCTCACTCTCACACCTCACTCTCACACCTCACTCTCACACCTCACTCTCACACCTCACTCTCACACCTCACTCTTCCGTACACTTCTTACCCAGCAGTATTACATGCATGACCGTTACACCGATGGAGTTGCTATTTGCGATTTGCTATTTGCTATTTGCTACCTGCTACCTACTACCTGCTACCTGCTACCTGCTACTTAGTACTTCCTACTGACCAACTGACTATTTATGAAAAGGATTCACTTCCCCAGCTGCCCTCATTTTCTGTTTCGAGGAGAGGAATTCCCGACGGGAGAAAGTACTTCTATCCTGATTCGCATCCATTGCATTCAATAATACTTCACTCTCACTACATTCATCCATTCAGCTCCCCATTCTCCATTCCATCTACTTACATGTTCCCTCGACATTTCCCTTCACCACTTTGCCATTCATTACTTTTGATTGAGAATTCATCATTCGACTTGACCTCCAACCTTCCCATCACCAATTCGCGGATATCAAGGCGACCCGCAGCAGCTGAAACAACGTAATAATTCACACGAGGTAAGTGTCTGATGATCAATCTACCCGTCAGCAAACAATCCCCCTGGTGATTGGTAGCCGTGCAAGAGTTACACTTCATTTCTCCAACATACGGCTACTACCACCGTCTGCAAGTCCCTCCAGCTCGTTTGGTAGTCATCATATCCAAGTGAATTTGCAACATGCGCCCATGCTGAGTCCATTTCGAAAATCAAGCTAACTCAAGAGGGATCAGCTCAGGTCATTAATTGAATGCGAACATTCGATCGCCCATGTGCAAAAATACGACCTGCCACCTTACAATCCCATATTAGGCAGTCAACCGCACCACCACCACCACCACCACATTATTCCCAATTGCACAATAATTCAAATCTCTCAAAATTCTATCCTTCGCCACGGCTACCTTAACCAAGCCAGGAAATCACAAGCGTTGGCCAAACAAGATGGATACTCCAATTTCAAGCAAAGGTAGTGATCAAGCAACGGAGAGGGAGGAGCCTACAACAGTGGTTGTGGGAGAAGGTTTATCAACTACACAAATTGAAGCTAAACCACGACAAACTACGGAGAAGCACGGCAAAGCCAAGACATCCAAGAAAGATAAGGCAGATAAGAATTGCAAGTCCAAGGGGAAGAAGCAGAAAGAATTGGTGGAGACGGAGTCGGAGAGCGAAGACGAGGAATCCTCCGACTCGGATTCCTCTTCCGCTTCCAGTGATTCAGATTCCGAGACCGAGTCTGAAAGGGAAAAGAAGAAGAGAAAGGCAAAATCCAAGGCGAAACAAAAGTTAAAGGCGAAGCGTAAGGCTAAAGCGAAGAAGAGAGCTAAGAAAGATGTGGGTATCAGTCCAGTCTATTTTCGAATCCACTAATGCTAACCAACCACTTTCTAGGATACTTCTGACTCCGATTCAACTTCCGATTCGGATTCTGAGGATGAAGATGAAGAAGCCGAAAATGATTCTGGTGATGCCGATGCCGACGATGATGCCGAAGAAGTCGCCGAAGCTACCAATGCTCAAATTCTAGCGCAAGTGATGCAGCTTCAAGCGATGCAAATCCAAGCAAGCCAAAGAGCGCAGATATCTCACCCTGGTACACAGTTACCACCTGCTACAATATGGAATTTACCACCTCCACCCCCACCAGCAAATCCTCTTCATCCTGATGCAAGACGTCAAGCTTTGCGTAGGAAGCTCTTGATGGATGGGAGGAAGGAAGCGGTAAAGAGTAAGAAGGGCAAGGGCAAGAAGAAGAGGGGAAGTAAGTTGGAGTTCAAGAGGGTGGATCAATTGTGGGATAGTACAATCCATAATTACAAGCTCACCGACACGGCCGAGGACGAAGAGAGTTCGGAATATGATGAATATCTTTTCAATGTTCGCAGAACATTTGATTGGGAGGGAAAATACAAGGTATGTCTTTGATATCCATTGTTAGATTGTCTGCTGCTAATATTTTCAAGGCTACTGTCGTTGATGTCAAGAGCAAACTTTTGAAAGAAGCTCTGACTGAAGCCATGGATGGTGTTAAAGGTGTTAGTTTTGTCGAAGAGACCCCATGCATCGATCCTAATCTTCTCTTCCTCTACCTTGAGGATCTTCGACAATGTTGCAAAAAATTGAAAAATAAGAAGGTTGCGGAAAAGAAAGGTAAAAAGAAGATTAAGAAGAGAAATGAGACCAAGAGAAAACATCTCAAAGTTCTCTTGAAATATCTCGACAAGGATTATGCTTCTACTAAAAAGACTCTTTATCCCATGTTGGAGAATGGAATTATTACATTTGATTTGCTCTGGGCCTTGTACAAACCAAATACTTTGGCTTATACCACCACGTATGGAACAGCAGACGAGCCAAGAGCGTTCAAAATCGAGTTGGCCGAAAAGATTGTCAGTTTCATGAAAGGAACTTGGTATAATATTGAGGGTAAATATTTGGAGTATGATGGAAAGACGTGGGGAATGGGTATGTTCACATGTCATGTTTCACAAAATCAGTCTACTAACGTCATTGTAGGTACCATGGATTGTGATGTTCCGGCTTTCAAGGGTGCAAGAAAGATTACAAGTCTTAATTGCTATCCTTTGAAATATCACAAGAATGAAGCCAAACTTCGTACCGAACTCATCGAGAGAGGTAAGAAGTTTGTGGCTCTACAAGGCGTTCATTATAAAAGTCACAAGGGAATGGCATATTACAAGAAGCGTAAGGCTATTATCAAAGTAAACATTGATGGGAGGGTCATGGTCGATCCCGCCATTCATCGTCGAATTTTGCCCAATTACAACGTCAGTACCGTCAAACCTAATGATCCGGATCTTCTCGGCGATTCAGATAGTGAGGACGACGACTGTGGCTGCTGTGGTGATGAAAGTTCTGACGATGGTCAAGGAGATCATGCTCTAGAGAAGAGAGATGATAGTGATGAACCAAAAACGAAGTTCAAGGTTGTCCTTGATGAAAAGGAGAGACCTCGTCTTGTTCAGGTTCCTGTCGATGAGGACGGTAATGAAGTCGTTGTTGAAAAACTGGATGAAGTTCCAAGTACAGTTGTCGACGCGGACGACAAGGACAACAAGGACAACAAAGGCAACAAAAACAACAAGGATGAAAAGGGACAGGTAGAAGAAGACAAGAAAGCACCTCCCATCTTTACAGACGAGGAATACTTGATTTCTTCTCCTGTTGTTCTCGGATTTGCCTTTGCTGAAAAGCTTTGGCTCGAATTCACCGTTTCAGGAATCAAAGATATTGTTTGGAACGAAGGCGCTTATGATTCCCTTGTCTTGGAAGACAACACCAAAGCCATTGTCAAAGCTTTGGTCGAATCTCACAAATACCACCCTGCCGAAAGTATCGACGATGTGATTCAAGGTAAGGGTAAAGGACTTGTAGCCGTTCTTCATGGCCCACCTGGTACAGGTAAAACTCTTACTGCAGAAGGTATCTCGGAACTCCTCAAGTGTCCTCTATACATGGTTTCAGCGGGAGAACTCGGTACCGATCCACGTACTTTGGAGGCAGAACTTCAGAAAATTCTCGATATTGCTCATGCATGGGGAGCCGTTCTTCTTCTTGATGAAGCTGATGTTTTCTTGGAAAAGAGAACCATCCAAGATATTCACCGTAATGCTTTGGTTTCTATCTTCTTGAGACTTTTGGAATATTTTCAAGGTATTCTTTTCTTGACCACAAACCGTGTTGAAACATTTGACGATGCGTTTCAATCAAGAATTCATATCGCATTAAGATATGGTGATTTGAGTCCGAAAGCGAAGAAGAGTGTTTTCAAGATGTTTATTGAAAGAGTTAGGGTTTTGGAAGGTATTGATACAATGCCTTTTACGGAGGAAGATTATAATGCGTTGGCAAGGAATAGTTTGAATGGACGACAGGTGTGTTTATCATTTTTACATTTCTTTCCATCACCGAGAATATACCTAACAACTTTCTAGATCAAAAATACAGTCCGTACAGCTCAAGCTCTCGCTGTCAATAATAAAGAACCTCTCTCCATGGAACATATCAAACGTGTTTTGGATGTCTCGAATGCTTTTGATAGGGACTTGAAGGGAGGAACAGGATTTGAGGATGCTATGAGAGGATACTTTTAAAATATATAAAAATCTATCTCTATTGCTGTCAATGGTTGGGAGGAGAGAGGGTTGGGGAAAGGCAATAGGATTTCTTTGGGCATAAATAAAAGGAAATGTTCAATGGTCTGTTTTTTTTTTCTTTCTTCTTTCTTCTTTCTTTTTCTTTTACTTTAATTATGTAGTGAGAGGTTGGCTGGGGAATGGTGAGGGTAGGAGAGAGTGAGTTGGTAATCTTGGGTATTGGCAATGTTCCTACTCTGGTTTTCTTTTTGTGAATTGATTTCATTCAACTGTTGGAGGGGATTTCTGGTTATCAAGAATTGAGGTGTGCGGGTGGAGGAACAATGTGGATGGGGAAATGATGCATCTGGAAGCTTACACATGGTAACAAGCATTCTATATTTTATGATTTGATGGGGATGTCGATATTGGATAGGTTGGGTTAGGAGGGATATGAAGGTATGGGATGAAGTGTGTTATGAGCGAGATTTCTTCCACACATACCTACTTACTTACATAGCATAGCATAGCAGCGCTGGTGCTTGGCCAATCACGAATAGCAATGTATTTTGATGATTTGATTAATCTTTTTTCTTTTCTATAGATGTTCTGAGTTTTATCCATCTATACTTACTCACCTAGATACCTATCTCCATGTTCACCACGTCCCCATCAAATTCATCAATTCTATCCAACCCATCCAACCCAACCCACTCACCCCATCCTCTACATCACACATCACTAGGGTTGGGCGATTTGATGATATATAATATCGTATATTCGTTAGTCAAATATAATATGTAATATTAATCAAATCACATTATACAGTACTAGACAATTGAAACAAGCCGAAATGAAAAAACACATCAAAAATGATTTTTTTTTTTTCACCCTTTTCAAACTTATATATTTGGGAATTCTTTGAATGAATTATTATAAGATCTTCATATAATATAATGATTCATATAAATTTCAATCTAAATTTAATAAATTATTTTTAATCGATTATTGAATATTATGATAAATGATTAAAATTAATTGAATTCCATAATTATATTTTGGGATAAATCTACTAGTTAATTTAGTATATTTTTATATCTTTTGAAAACTTTCATTTTGAATTATCAATTTAAGATGAAAGAAAAATTGAATAAATTATTTATACATTTTTTGTTAAATAATTGTTCAATCTCTGTTATCTAAAAAAATTAAAAAAATTAATATTATTTCTATAAATTATTTTATATTATTGAAATGATTAAAAGATTGAAAAATGATTATTTTAGATGTGTTTTGAGCTAATTATGACTTTTTTAATTATCGGTTATTGTATATGTAACTAATCCTAAAATTCTATAAAATCCTATAAAATCCTATAAAATCCTATAAAATCCTATAAAATCCTATAAAATCCTATAAAATCCTATAGAATCCTATAAAAAAACTAATTTAAAGTTACTCTGAAAAGAAAATAATTATTATATAAATCATATAATTAACATCTAACTTTTAAATCTAATTATATATTACATTGAAAATTAAACCTCTTTAAAAACTTTTGTTAAAAATAATCCATTTTCATTTATTCTAATAATTTCATTGATTTAATATATATATATATATGTAATTTTACCTGTTGTTTTTAATATTCGAAAAGCGTAATAATATCGAATTATAGTCAACCTCAAAATTAAATAATTCGTTCATTTTTATACATTATATACTATACAAATCATATATTTCCTTAATCCCGCCCCTTTACTTCAATCAGTAATAGGGGATGTAGTATAGTGGTATTATGTTCGCTTCGCATTCTCCGATCGTGTTCTCCATAGCTCTTATGATAAGTTCTGTGCAGTTAATATCTGTAATGTGTGTTTGTGAAAGGTCCCCGGTTCGATCCCGGGCATCTCCAGTTTTTTTTTGGAATTTAGAATTTGGATTTTGAGAGGGGGGGATTGAGAGGGGATTTTGGGGGGGGAGGGGAGGAGGGCTAAATGGAAGGGAGTGGACTTTTGGGAGGTTTTGGGAGAGGAGAGAAGAGGGGAGGTGATAGATAGATAAATAGATAAACAGATAGATAGATAATAATAAAAAAGAAAGAAAGAAAGAGATAAAGTAAATAAAGAGCGATTAATTCGATTTAATTAATTCGACTCAATTAATTCGACCGATTCATTTATTTATTTATAAAAACATATATGAATTTTATTTATATGTATTTATTTATATTAGCATTTGTATATATGTATATTTAATCTATATATGTAAATTTAATCTATATGTAAATTTAATCTATATGTAAATTTAATCTATATATGAATTTTATTCGCACGTATTTATTTATATTCCTATAAAAAAAATTAAAAAATAAAGAGAAAAGAAGAAGAAGAAAATTCCCGCCTCGAGCCCCCGCCTAGTATTTTTGGAATTTTTAGAATTTTTAACATTTTACTATTTTAACATTTTAATATTCTATATACATACCTAGGTACTTTCTTCAATCTTTATTCGATCTTCATTCATCATTCGCTTCATCATTCCCTTCCCTCAGCGCAGCTCACCCCACCTACCAAAAACATCCACAATCAAAATCAATTTCCCTCGCCCCCTCTTTCCCGCGCTATTTCCCCCCTCTTGACCCCACCTACCCACCATGATATGGATGATGGAGAATGGAGAATTGAAAATGGATGGATGGAGGAAAGGGAGGCAGTGGAAGAGAAGAAGTCGGTTAAGGCGGGATTCGGAACGGCTGGATGGAGGAAAGGGAGGCAGTGGAAGAGAAGAAGTCGGTTAAAGCGGGATTCGGAACGGCTGGATGGATGGGCCCATGGGATGAGATAGGATGGCATGGATCGAGATCGTAGAGAATATCATACATAGCATAGTCTCTTTTGACCCGAAACTCACATCCAAATACAAAAACCAACAGAAATATATCAATAATAGAGGAGTCATTTCATTATAATTTTACATCGCTTGCATAATACATTGCCTGAAATCAAATAGCTAAAATCATGACCAAACATATCTCCATCGAATTCATCAAAAGATTGAAATCTTATCTATATTCCTTCATTTCATCATATGTGTACATACATGCGAAAAGAAAGCGCTAGTATTGCATTGGAATTGAGGATCTCAAAGATTCATTGTAAAATTCATATCAGGAATCGAGGTTTGTTGAAAGTTGGGTATTTTCGGACTATTTGATCATAGGGATTTTGAGAGTTTTTTTGAGTTTAGTTTCCTGGGTTCTTGGCGACGAATTCAACACCTTTTGCGATGTTCTGTGAGAAAGATATGTTAGTATTGAATTCAAATAAAATAGACATAAACCTCAATATCATAGGAAAACAAACCTTTTTCAAATCGGCCAAGCATGCCTCCAACAACTTCTCCTCAGCAGCATCGACCTTTCCGACTTCCAAGATCTTTTGAACACCATCTGGTCCCAACTCAACCTTGCTAGCGAAGAAATCAACACCTTGATCCTTGTACAATGGGCTGTCAACGAAAGTTGGCTCGACAACACCCCTCTCTCCTTGGGAAGCCTTCAACAAAGACTCGGCCATACGGGCACCAGCCATAGCCATGGAGAGGGTAGCGGATCCAGCACCGTCCTTAGCTTGAACAACTTCATCACCACCGAATTGAACACGCTTGAGGAGGTTCTCGTTACCGACGAGATCTGGGTGGGAAGATTGAGAGAAGAGAGGAACAATGGTAACACCAGAGTGTCCACCAACAACAACAATGTTCTCATCGGCTGGGTCGGACTTCTTGATCTCACTAACGAATCTGCTAGCTCTAACAACATCCAAAGTGGTAACACCGAAAAGTCTCTTTGGGTTGTAAACTCCCTTGGCCTTGAAGATCTCGGCAACAATTGGAACAGTTGAGTTAACTGGGTTGGAGATAACGAGGATGTTGGCGTTTGGTGCAGACTCAGCAGCAGCCTTTGCGAGATCGCGAACAATGGATGCGTTGGTGTTGAAGAGATCATCACGAGTCATACCAGGTTTACGTGGAACACCAGCTGGGATCAAGACGATTTCGGCATCTTTGAGAGCAGAGGCGAGACCAGATGGGGTGGGCTCATATCCGGTAACCTTGGACTTGGTGTTGATGTGGGAAATATCAGCTGCGACACCTATTTATCCAATTGAACATCCTATTAGCATAACTGTACATCCAACCCCCATGTTCTTGACTGCATCTTCTCAACAATATGTATTTAAGAGAATTTGACGAACCTGGACCTCCACGGATATCGTACAAAGCCAAATCGGTAACGCGGGGGTTCAACTTGAGGAGAAGGGACAATGGTTGT
This sequence comes from Botryotinia globosa, assembly GCA_014898425.1. NCBI lineage: Eukaryota > Fungi > Ascomycota > Leotiomycetes > Helotiales > Sclerotiniaceae > Botryotinia > Botryotinia globosa. Next base: position 622,359 of record RCSZ01000015.1, on the reverse strand, counting down.
CCAATTCCTCCAGCAGCACCGAGGACGGTAACCTTGGAGAGCTGTATTGTATATAGAATTAGTTGGGATTCATATAATGGCGGAGCCAAGCCAATGAGTTGAATCGATCAAAAACATCAGACGAGAAAACATTATCTTACATCTCTAGCAGAAGCAGAGAAAGCTCTGGTTTGGACTGCTCCAGTCAATGCTCTTCTTGCGGCGAACATGATGTGAAATATGTATTATGATTTGATGAGGGGGTGGGAAAGGAGAAAGGAGAAAGGAATGTTGGTGTGGATTAAATATTTGATGAGGGACAAAAAAGACTTTCGGTGGAGAGGAATCTTTTTCGTGTAATAGCGTAGTAACACAGTACTTCCTTCATTTCATATGGGTAACAACAGCTTAGGTAAGCTGTTGTTTGTGTTGAGTGTTGACCAAGGTTTCCGGCTGGTTCCCGATTGTTGAAACTAAACCTAGATAGGTAAGGTTGCATGATTTTGATGTATCACGTGTTGAAAGTGGACCGAGGTCGGCATTTGAGAGTTGAGAGATCTTGGGTTATTTTCGGAGAAGGAGGAGGAGGAGGATCACGAGAGAATAGGTATGTGAGTCTCACAAGGAAGTAATCTTTTCGAGTGGAGAGAGCTATGAGAATCTGAGAATTTGAGAGCTTCAGATGACGCTCCGCTGGCCCTCCGGGGGCCACTGCCGTGGAGGCAGACTATTTTAACTATCATCGCACATATCCATGCTGATATTATACGGTGCGGTGCGTATTGTTCAAACCGGATTCAGAATATGGTTCTATCTTTATGCGAAGGTTATTGATATTTTGCTACTCGAAAAGCATTCATTCATTGAGAATAGCTAGGTCAAAAGCTTGGCCTTTTAAGTTACAATCTCATCCCATCTTCTACAAAGCCATATACTTCCCATAGTTGGGAACAAGCTTACTCGAAGTTACTTCCTCTATAACCAGACCAAATCTCCACGGTGGATGAAATGGCATCATGCCGAAAGTTCAAGTTTCTTATAGATTACGATACGACACCCAAGTACTCAAAACACAATTTAGGGAATTGGCTTGACATTCTCTCGGCAAGCTTCGGATATTGACCAATTGCATCCCAAAGTCCTTCCGTGTTCCATGTATACCCGAGCCTCCAACCGTTCACCCGAAACATATATGTACACCCTACTCACCACTTGACCCAGCAACATTTTTTTACTTTGGACCAGTACTTCAATCTCAAGATCTAGTGTTCTCTGATTGGCACGCTTGAAAAGTCATGTCGTTGATCAAATTCTACTCTAGGTTCGGATAAAATGGAGGAAACGTGGGGGAGCTCAAGGTGGGGTTATACAAATATAGTAATATTTACAACTTTGAATATCAGCCTAAATGCAAAGATATTGACTTCAATTACATAAAGTGTAGAACTATATAATTTTGAGCTTCCAGACGTGCGAACTTTCTCTTTATTCTTATGACTGAAAGTTCTTGCAGTAGGAAACTTTTTGTTGGCACTTTTCTTACAGTCGTACAAGTTACCAAACTGCTTCTCTCCCATTTACAACATGTCTAACGGCATCCTTCGCGTAAAAGGCGATCAAATCGTCGACAACTCTGGTAAATCAGTCGTCCTTCGTGGGGCGGGTCTAGGAGGATGGATGAACATGGAGAACTTCATCACCGGCTTTCCGGCCCAAGAACATCAACATCGAGCTGCCATGTTAAAAGTCCTTGGCAAGGAGAAATATGAGTTCTTCTTTGATAAATTCCTAGAATATTTCTTCATGGAAGAAGATGCCAAATTCTTTGCTAGCCTGGGTTTGAATTGTCTACGTTTGCCATTCAATTATCGTCATTTTGAAGATGACATGAATCCTAGAGTTTTGAAAGAAAGTGGGTTCAAACATCTGGATCGTGTTGTTGATCTTGTAAGTATATCCCGAATCTCTATGTCTACATATATTAACATAAATAGTGCGCCAAACATAAAATCTATACCATCCTCGACATGCATACTGTCCCTGGTTCCCAAAACCCAGAATGGCATTCCGATAATCCATCAAACTATGCCTCTTTCTGGGACCACAAAGATCACCAAGATCGTACAATATGGCTGTGGTCGCAAATCGCCGCCCGCTACCGCGACAACCCATGGGTAGCAGGCTACAACCCCATCAACGAGCCCTGCGATCCCGAACATCATCGTCTCCCAGAATTCTACACTCGTTTCGAATCCGAAATTCGCCAAATAGACCCCAACCACATTCTCTGGCTAGACGGAAATACCTTCGCCATGGAATGGAAACACTTCAACACCATTCTTCCCAACTGCGCCTACTCACTACACGACTATTCATCTATGGGTTTCCCGACTGGCACCCCCTTCACCAATTCTCCCGCCCAAATCGACCAACTCGAATCGAGTTTCCTACGCAAATGCAAATTCATGCATACCCACTCCGTCCCCAGCTGGAACGGCGAATTCGGTCCCGTCTACGCTGACCCATCTCTCGAACCCAACGCCTCGGAAGTAAACGCCCAGCGCTACTCTCTCCTGGGCGCTCAACTACAAATCTACGATAAATACCAAATCCCCTGGAGTATCTGGCTCTACAAAGATCTCGGTCTCCAAGGCATGGTAACCACATCTCCCTCCTCCCCATACAACTCCCTCATATCCTCCTTCGTCGAGAAGAAACGCGCTCTCCAGCTCGATCTATGGGGACCCCCCGCTTCCGAATCATTAGATAAAGCATTAGATCCGCTCGTGAAGTGGATCGAAGAAAATGCCCCAAAAGCCAAAGATGAATACCCGACAAACTGGGGCGTTCAAAGACAAATTTTGAGAGCAGTGGTACAAACGTACGCTGTGAAGCCTTTCTCAGATGAGTTTGCGGAGCTTTTTAGAGGGCTGGATGAAAATCAATTGGATGCTTTGGCGGGAAGTTGGAAATTCGAAAATTGCATGCGCAGAGAGGGTTTGAATAAGGTGTTGAGTGATTTTGCGGAAGTGAGGAGGAGAGCTGAGGGAGAGCAATGAGGTTTTGTGATATAGTAGACTGGCCCGATACGCACCTCAATCGCTTTGTCGCTCTTATGATGTAATGCTTGTTTCAAGAGTGGAGCTCGCTTTCCTAAACCTCATGTGAACAAATCAAAGATGAATCAAAAGCTAGCGCTTCCACCTTTACTACTCCACCCCCTCTACCCCTCCACAGTCCACTCAGATGTAGACAGAGCTTCAAAGTGGAAAAGAGGTATATGCAATAAAAGCAATGAAACCACCCTATTACCCGGCCAGCTGTAAACTTTGCGATCCTATCATTTCATCATAATATTGAAACAGGATTCAATCAATCATCTTTCATGTCCACAATGAAGCATTAGAAAAATATCTGTCATACGCTTGAACTATTCCAATTATCCCCAAACCCCGCTATTTATATACAATCCGCTGATTTTTTTCTCAAAGAACAAGAAATAAAGACATACAGCTATTTGCCAAACCCAGCCCTGAAGGAAAGTCTGCCCAATTATCAGAGATTATACCCCTCTGCTCTTTCTTTTCCTTTACGAGAAGTAAATACCATCTCCGGCTCAATAGCGGGTGCCTCGCCTGCTCTGTTATCTCCATTGTCATCTGTATCAGCATGGCCAGCATTATCCATGCTATCTTCTTCATCGTGTACATCATCCTCATCATTGTTTTCCGCCTGGCCAATAAGGGACTGGTATTCCTCATCCGATTCAGCAGCATCAAGATTCGCCCCTTCACCATTGTCCTCCTTGAGCTCATCTCCCCCCTTATGATCTTCCGTCTCGCTAGCAAGAGGCTCGAATGCCTCGACTGTTTCCGTAACTTCCACATCCGACTCCTCACTACTATTCTTCTCACGCTCCTCTCCTTCCCTATCTTTCTCCAACTCATTTCCACTCGATGCATTCCCACTATCCTCTTCGCTAATAACCTCATCAACTGGCGCCTCATCATTCATCGTCGCACCAATCGCTTCACCCGTTAAAAGATCAATCGCCCCACCAACATCACTCTCACTGACAAGCAAAGCCAAAAATGCTCTCCGGGGTGGAACACCCGTTACCACCACAACCTGATGCAGATCATTCTCCGGATCCACAAGCATATTCCTCATATCTTCCTGATCGAGCGGATTTTCATTTTGCAGCACTGCAGCCGCACGATCAACATCACCCGCAGTAGCGTTGAGAAGATTCACCGCTTCCACACGCGACGCTCCCAAGTCTCCAAGTCTCTGCATGATTTCTGTTGGAATGGGATCTTGATATACATAATCCTCGTTTTGCTCTCGACAGTTAGGCATGCCGCCTTGCGTAGTTTCATTACTATCAGTGGTTTTAACACTGGACTCGGATTGAGAAGCTTTGGAAGCAATGTTGTTTTTCACTCTCAACACATCTATCTTCTCCGCGATACTACCTCCATTTCCAGCGGCGCCGCTCCTCGAAGATTCCCCATGTGTTTCACCCCTAAATGCTTGATCAGGTTGAGGCGCTGGGAACAAATTCGGAAGCGGAGCCAAGATGAGTGAAGACCTTCTACGACATAATTGAGTATCAGAAGAAGTTCTCGGGATATCCGCACCCATCTCGGTGGCATTTCTATCACGCCGAAAATTCTCACTCGGAGCTGCTGCGAAAGGCCACTCATCCAAGATTCCCGCACCCCCTGCCGTAACCGAACTGGCCTCGCCAGTATCTGAAGATCCTGCACGCGCGTTAGAAGAAGAAACATCCTGTCTCTTCTGTTGACCTTGTCTTCTATACCAAGTATCAAAGATTTCCCGCACGCGACGTGCCCTTAATAAGTGATTATTTGCGCGTGTAACTAAGTTGGGACAGGTAAGGGTATCGCGCGGTTCGTTCCTCATACCTAACATTTCCATACTGTTCTGTACATATTGGCGGATATCGTTTACATCTTCAGCGGCAAGATGTGCTTCGAAATTGTGCTTGGAACTTGGAGCGCCATGTATGATAGCGTTGCGCTTGAACCAGATTTCCTCCTTGAGAGCAAGATATTTCCATAAGATATCTAAAATCTCATTTCTGAAACGCCGTTGCGTCCTATTTTCCGTCTCAATTTCTTCCTGTTGTTCTTCGGGTCGTTGTCTTGAGGCCCGCTCAGGCTCTGAAGGCTTTGGAGACTCGGTGTCTTCAACATTTGCTGCATTTTCTCTTTCCTCCGAAGTATCCGAATATACTTCTGTAACCGTTTCAATGATTTCGGCTCCTTCTTCTGAAAGGTTGACGATTCGTCGAGGAGTTTCATTTTCTACAGTTTCATTTCCGACAGTTTCATTTCCGACAGTTTCATTTCCGACAGTTTCATTTCCGACAGTTTCATTTCCGACAGTTTCATTTTCCACGGTTTCATCTTTATCTAGATTTTGCCCATCGCCCATCCCTGAAACACCACTATCATCTCGATGATGTCTTTGCAGTCCGTCTCCAGTGCCGGGCATGGCATTTCTCGTCGCTGGTGGAGCAGGCCCCGCTATTGCATCCTCACTTTCCGGACGATTTTTTAATAACCGCGCAAACCTCAGTCTATTTCTTGTAAAAAATCTACTCTCGTTCTCATTCCCACTCCCTCCTCGTAGCTGAGTTTTATTCGTCAAGTAAATCATTGTAGGGCCGTAGGGCTTCGGGTTAGGCGATGAACTACGACATAACTGGCTTTCAGCAATTCTTGCCAGATTCATTCTCCTTTGAGTGATTCCCATGGCAAGCTTTGCTTTTAGGATAAAATTGGTTATCAGCTGGTAGCTTGTCCCTGTATTGAGTCTCTTCTCTTTCTTTTGAACTTTATCTTCAAATCCCAACTCATGGATATCTGTTGGCTCCGATTCTTTGATATGACCGCTCGTTTGATGCTCCCCGGCGCAGTCTTTAGAAAATAGTCCTTCAATGACAGGCGAATCCGATCCAAGCCTTTTTGTCTTTGTCGCAAGTTTGAGATAGCTATTAAACTCCGGCCATGGATACTGGTACGCATTTTTCAAGTATGGGCCTTCGTTCGTTCTAACAAGCGCGGGGTACCGCTCATATTTCTCCATTTTGTCGTCCGAAGAGGTCCTCTCTTTCTTGCTTTCCTCTTCTTCCATAGTTTCCAATGGTCTCTGGAATTCATCGCTAATTCCTTCGCCGCCTTCGTACTCATCACTATCTTCAACCTCTTTGTTTCGGAATGTTTTCTTGCATTTATCGCAAAACCTATCTTTAATAGACTTCAGAGGAATTCCAACTATAGCACGCAATTTATCGCGTATATGAGTAGCCTTTGATGATTTTGATGGACTATTAGTCGAAACACTCTCAGCTGTACTTCTATTTCCTGCCCTCAATTGCTTATCGCCTATCTCAAGACCAGTGTATGAATGTGTAGAATCAATTCTGCTGTTGGGCTTCTGCGTAGAGTCGTAATGATATTCTGACTTAAATCCGGCGCTCGATTCATCAAGGCGATGGCCTTGGGTTGACTTTTCAGGATCAAGCTTGACGATAGATTCGACAGAAGGATTGTTACTTCGATTGTTGCATTTTGTATCAATCCGACAGATACCACTCGAGTACCTCAAGTCCACTGTTGGATCATACTCAGGAAACGGTTCCGCAGCAAAGTTAGAACCACCATAGCCGAGGTCTATATCATTCTGAAAGTTGTGACGGGAGATTCTCTCGGTGATTTTCTCTAAGCATTGCTTGAAAATGTTTCTGTTTGGAGTATCTCCACGAAGATGAGGATGACATTCTGAAATAATTGAAGTTGGTTCTTTGACATCCGCTGCGAACAGCGCATTGTGAGAAGTCTCGAAACTTGTGACGCTCCCGAGGCCGATTGAAGCTAACTGCTCCGAGCTTGCGCTGGATGGAATGCTTTCTGGATTAGAAGAAGTCACTCCTTCACTGTCCGACCTGGATTCCACTTCTAGGGTAGGGCTTTCCGCAACGGCAAGCCGTCGCAAAGCTTCATGTAGCTCGGTTTGAACCCAAGGCCATTCAAGAATTGTACCAGAGTTTTCATTTTGCAGGGAGCATGAACATGACTTTTTCTTGGTATCTTGTCGTTCCGTTTTAACTTGTTCTACCCAGTCTTTCACCACCTCAAAGCAATCCGGGGTTGGTTTTATATATATGGAAACTCCACCGTCATCTGAATCATTAGAGGAGTTAGTAGCTTCTATAGTATCATCTTTCATAGTGGTTGTCATGTGTGTAGGTATTTGGTAGTTTGAATGCTTAGCATTGGCCAGCATCTGCATCTTCTTCATTTGATGAGACTGCATCGTTTGGTCATCAGTTGTTGGCTGTCCTTTAACAGTAGCTCCCATGCTCTGAGGTATCAGTGGTTGCTGCATCTGTTGTTGAGATTGCTTATTGAGCTCTTCGGATAGTTCGGAGAGGGCTGTCTTCACATGGGGTTTTTTTCCAGAGCAATCTTTTGATGTCGAATCCGAACTGGACTCTTGCGCAGATGTTGAGGGTTCATGACGATCTCCACGTAGCTTAATACCACTTAATCGAAGTCCAATTAAAGTATATTGCGCAATTATTGCATCAGCTCTGCCACAGGAAGTTGAATTCGCATTTGAAGTTCCTGTAGGGTTTAATTGTGGAGTTGAATATCCATTGAATATATGAGGGCGAGGAATGTAGTGGAGTAGTTCATCGTGCTATCGATACAGTATCAGTGAGCATCTTAGCTAAGTAATGGGTCATTCATCAAATTTGACTTCAGCTGAGACAAAATCTGGACCAAAAAACACTTACATTCACCAATCCACGAACATAAGAGCTGCTATCTGGTAGGAACCGGGACGTACCCACGGAAACAGGACAACCTTCGAAATGCCCCAAATTACAGGCAAAATCTCCCAAAATATCCTTCAGTGTTTCGTCAATTAATGGTATATATTCTGCCCCTTCAAAATTTAGCTCAATATTGATGAATTTCCAAGGATGAAGTTTGTGGTTTCTTGGCACTATCTTAAGGCTGCTGGATACAGATTGCTGAAACTTTGCATTAGAGAGCTTCTTCTGGCTTATTGTCTTCCTTAGAGTACAAATTGCCGTTGAAATGGACGAAGAGGTGAATGTAAGATGGATAATGATCTCTGATAATTTGGGTTCCGCCAATAAAGCACGAACGGATGATATGGCTGGGTTGGGTCGAAAAACCATATTGAATGAATATTCTAATCTTTGCTAAAAATGATTTTGTATAACGACAGTGATAATAAAGTAGCTTTCTAGGTATGTAAAGTAAATAAATGCTCGCGAATATTGAAGGAGCGTAATGATTATGTGAATGACAATAGTAATGAACAGGTTTGAGCTTTGCGATATTAACTTGAGAAACCTACCTCTTTTCGTCGTTCGTTCTTACCCTAGTTGTCGCTCAAGTAGTGATGAACCCTTGAAAGAAGTCATACCTTCGCTCCTTCGTAATCCAGAGATCTTCTCAACAAACGATTTCCAGAATATGATATCAGTAAGAACATCGTGAAAGATCTACTATATGATAACAGGACTTGTACGGTTGCCATCAATCCAAATATGCGAATGCGGAGTAACATAGGCACCCGTACGCTCACCTTGCTGTCAAGTCCCCAAGACAACTTGAGCTCAGCGTAAGCATATACGATGGATTGTTCCTTCTTGGTCTTCATGGTGGATCACAGAAACAAACCACAGCTTTTAACCAGCAGACATCATCATACCTAGATAATTTAGGCAAATACCCATCATAACGACTCTTTGAAGCAACAATTCTCAACATTTGTTATTAAACCCATCTTAGTTGGGCTAAATCCCAGTCATCGCATCCCATAATTCGCTAGTTTTTTTGCCCAGATACTCCTAAATAAAGCCAGAGCCAGAAGCAAAAATCAGAGACCGTCCGCGCGTCGTGGAACACCATTATTCTTAAAATCATGTCATATCCGTAAACACCGCCCTAGCAGAAAGAATGAAAAAATATCTTACAAAAATACAATGTAGATGGTGGTTTTATGAACAGCAAGGCTAAACTGATATGTGTCTAGGCGGAAGGAAGCACAGGAGTTTCGGTCGAAGTAGCTGCGGTAAAGACAGCTTCTGTTGGGGTAGCTTCGGCAGGAGGAAGAATACCCGAAGAAATTTCAGCAGCTGGAGCATCAACATCCATTTTACGAGATTCCATCTCAAGAGCTTCTTGATGCTTTTCAGCCTCCTCGTCATTGCTGGTCTCTGTATCCGCGAGACGCTCATTCTTGACAGCAATTTCCTCTGCAGCATCATCTCTTTCGGCCCCAGCGTTGGGTTCGTCATTCTGAGCTGCACTACCTTCGGTAAGTGCATCGCCCTTTTCACCACCCAATTCTTCAGATTTGACATCCTTCATGGCCTCATCTTCTTTCAAAGGTCCAGCCTCTTCGAACTCTTCATCCTTCACGCTGCCAAGAACCCTCTCCGCTTCATCTTTCTCATAGGTCTCCAATGCGCGAGCAACTTGCAATCTCATATGACGTTCCCATTTTGGCATTACTTCACCACCAACTTGAGCACCATTGAGGACCTGTAAATAATCTCTGCGCATAAGCAAATAAACTTCGTCGGTCTTGTTGTTCATACTCTCCTCAACTCGTCTACACATCTTATCGAGACTGATTTTGACTTCATCGCAACTTTCTTTGAACATAGAATTGCGTTTTTGATCAATAGAAGCACGCATATGGTCTTTCATGCGCATATACATGCCAGCTCCTTCAAATGATATTAGCACCAAAATGAATGGGAAAGCAAGATTTTAACATACCACTTTCACTAGCACAGTATTGATAGGAAGGTGCTAGGTTCCTAGCAATTACAGGCACAAATTCTCGATTGGCATCACGTTGAAGATTATTAATAGCTTCGACCATTTCCGTGGTTAAGATCGAGAAAGTTGCTTCGTAAGTTCGGAGTTGTTGAGACAGCATTGACAAGCCAGCAATTCCAGAACCATTTTTGCGGCTTCTGCTCTCAACTGCCTGATGAAATTTCTTCAGGACCAGATTGGCGTTTGTAGTGAAAGTACGTAATACAGAGGGAAGTCGACGGGAAAAGTTCTTCTCCCAATGGCTTGCCAGATATTTCATGATTGGCTCCGTCAAGTCGCTATTAAAATCATATGTACCTTGGGCCGTTAGTTTTGCATTATTCTGAAAACCATAAGATAGGGCCTTACCACTCTTGTTTCCATAAACACCATCTCTACGAGTAACAGCTAGTATCGTTAGCGTGGTAATAGTATTCATCTGAAGAGAAATTACCCTTGTATGTCTGGAAATGCAAACCGCCAGCTGCACGATCCATTTTGTTGACAGGGGAGCCCCATTTCGCCACAATTCCAGGGGCTTGATCCGCAGCCAGAGGGATTACTTCGCTGAACTTTTGGTAGATATTCTCGGTCAGGGCGTCTTTCATTTCCAAAACACACTTTCCTACGGCCTTATCGAGACTTTCCTCTAACTCCTCAACGTTTTTTAGAAGCCAGCGCGCCTCGGCGGCCTTTTGTGAATCTGAAAGGTTAATATTGGTTCCATCATTGTTGGACCATAAAGACAAGGACAACACAAGCTGAAGAAGAGAATTCAGAAATCTACGGCAAGCAGCACTCCGACCAGCTTCGGTGAGTTTCTTGCAGTGCGCTTGAAGTTGTGGGATCTAAAGAATCAATTATCAGTTGTTCATAAATTTGAGGGCTACCAAGTCAAAATACCTCGGTTTCTTCGACGTTACGAAAGCCCGGGATTTTGGCGTCCTTTTTCAATCTTCCATTCAACTGCTGATAGGCTCTGCTACTAACGCAAAATACTGGAAGGCTGCGAGCCACGGCGTCATAATCTCGGATGTCCTCATCCGGGTTGAAATTTTCGGCATCTTCCTCTTCAGCATTTTCCATGTCGAGTTCCTTGATACCAGTCGCAAAATCTTGCTGAATAGCAGTCTTTGAATAGTTGTTGCGACCATCAATACAGATGGCTCTCATTCTGGTGTCAATTTCCTTTCTTTCCGCATCGAACCCCTTCAATTCATTTTTGACATCTTTGATTGCAAGTTCAATCGCAACCTTTTCCTTGCGAGCTTTCTTTTTGGTGTCCTTGAGCTCGTCAATCTTTTGTTCAATATCTTCGATTGTTAAAGGTTCGCCTCTGTCGAGATCTTCTTCCTCAACCTCGGTCTCATTATCAGAAACTTCATCTTGTACTTCCCGGTCCTCGTCCTCATCATCATCGATGAAATCATCGTCATCTTCTTCGGATTCGGATTTCTTCGACTTCTTACGCGAAGTCTTTGGTGAAGAGGATCGCTTTCGCTTGGGAGATTTCTCAGGCTTAGCTTTGGGAGCGTAAACGGTCTTACCCGCATCTAGGTCTCTTCTCAGATCATCCCAAATATCTAGGCTCTCGTCTGCATCGTGATAGATATCATTATACACAGCCATACTCTCTTTCAATTCTGCAATTTTTGCGTTAAGTTTATCAACCTGCTTGTCGATTTGATCAATCTTTGCGTAATCTTCTGTCATTACGTCCTCAAGACCCAAAGAATCTGAAGCTTCAAGAACAGAAATATCGTCAGTCTTGGAGCATATAAACGTAATTCTCGAGAATTGCTATTTAATGGTTAGCATCTGCGAGTCGAAAATATTTGTCACATTTTCTTACCCCATCATACTTGAGTTGGCGTTTAAACGATTCTCCCAAGAGAGACTTTGCAGCTTTGTCGTCAACTGCACGATTGATAGGCGCACAAACCCATAAACCTGTTATCCTATTAGACAAGTGTTACAAAGGAAGCCAAGAAACTAAAGTAATACCGGTGCATTGTTTCATGTAGCCAGCTGCCACAGCGGCGCGAGCTGCGTTTGAGTCGTGAACACCAGGCAAGTCGACAATAACAGCTCCACTGATAATAAATAAGCTTTTTGAAAGAACGCATAATGAAGGTTCAAGTACTTACGTAGAGAGGGCATCGGCTTTTACAAAGATCCTCACAACTTTGATCAAGGGCCAAAATTCCATAGTCTTCTTCTCTTTCTTCTCACTATTTTTGCCTTTCTCTTTGGTAGACTTTTCTTTGCTGTCAACGTAACGTTGGAGTTCCTTGTAAAAGAATTCTGGAGATGACTTCTCAATGGTCTTGGTAGTTCCGAGAACTTTGCGAACATCGAATTCGGCTAGAAGCTCTTCAACGGTTGATTTTGCTAGCATTTCATGCGTTCTGTTCGGGTATACTGATGTACAGATTTAGAAAATAAATTGTATAGGGTGGGCTATTTTTACTTACCCGCCTTTATCTTAGCATATGCAATGCCAGCTTCGGTTTCTGCATTAGAACAATCTCGTGATACCTGATAAGAAGTTAGGGATATCATTTAGTAACACTTAATTGCTTCCTTACATTGCCAGAAACATCAATCAACTCGTTCAGAGAAAGTTCAAGGTCTTTCTCCCAGTCAGATTCTTGGATAAATTCAATCTCTGCTCGATATTTCTTGTTCGGGTCGTCAATAGAGTTCCATGACATTTCTGTAACAACGGCGGTACAAGCACGCATACTAGAGATTGTAAGCATTTCAATTTCTCAACGGAACAGGAAACATACCAATTGGTAGGCACTAGGCGTTCTTCATCAAGCATGGCATTGATTATACTACTCTTGCCTGCACCGGTGTTTCCAACGACGCCGATAATTGTTGGTGTATCAACAACTTGAGCTTGTAAAGTTTCTGCGAACATGATTAGGATGGAAGAAAGCTGTGTTCTGGCACCACTTACCGATTTGTTGCAGCCAATGGCTTGTGTCTTGGTTTCCCTGAGCTTCCGGTACTTGAAGGTGCTTCTTTAAACCATTGAGGAAATCGTTTGTTTTCTTTACCTCTTCTTCCAAAACTTCTGGTGAACTATCATCCATGAGTTTCTGAAGTCTAAGCTTTGCGAGTTCGACAGTTTGTGGTTCTGGTTCTGGGCTTCCATTTTCACCTTCGGTCGCGAAGTGGTAATCTGCGGAGTCTATCAAAGTTTGATCTTCAGCCATGGAGGCTCGAGGGCTATCGGCTGAGAGACTGGGGCTTGCTGGAAGGGGCTGGGTATCAACGGCATGTTCAGGTGAGGGAGGGCCATACTTTGATATGGGAAGATTCGACTTTTGGGCATCCTTTGCCGAATAGTACTCGCGGGTTTGAGCTGGCATTTTATCCCAGGTCTTGCGCAGGGAAGAGTCAATTTCAGCTACTTTATAGTTAGCATAAGCTGGTATTGGACTTTTAAACCTAAAGCAGAAGTTACCAGGTGTTGCGCTTGAGCTTGTGTAGTTTCCACGATGTATTTCAGCAAAGGACTCAAAACCTAAGAGGTGGTTCGACGCAGAAGCATTGCCAGATGGGGATGTATTGTTGGCATTTTTTCCGGCTTTCGCCTCCCAGAATTCGCGCGATGCGGGCGTCAACACAGTCCATGACTTCTTCAAAGCAGTCTCGATTGCAGCTGTTCGAGATTAGCCTAGGAATACATAGATTCGACCAGACCATGACCTACCAGGTGTACCTTTGGATGCCGAATAGTTTTCACGATGAGCGTCGGCAAACAATTTATAACCAGAGGCAGGTTCTGACGTAGAAATACTTAGTTGAGTTGATCCTGATACTGAAGGTCTAGGAGTCGGAACTTTTCCAACATCAGATAACGAGCGTGAAATGCCAGGCGTCTTGAAGGGGCTGGGGGAGATAGTTGAGACAACTGGCTCTGCCTTTACCGTAGCCGGCGTCGGTTCAGGGTCGGGCTTGAATTTCGTCGGTGTTTCAGAAGCGGAGTGCATGCGATTTTGTGTTGCACCATCGATTGATTGTAGTGGCATTCGTCTAGTGTCAGAGACATTGTCTTCAGAGGCAGCTTTTGTACTCGAAAAAACGATAATGTCATCATTAAAATGGTTGATTTGTTGCATCTGACTTGTCAACGACACCATGCTATGACCTTGGTGTAGTAAAACCATAACTCCGCATTTCTTGTGAAATGCTTTTTGTACTTTCGCAACAGTGTGCTTGCCTTTAACCTTGAACCAATGCAAATTTTCTGAATTCAGACTTGAGACATTCTTATCAGGCTCAAGAACTGAGCACAAACGGATCAATCAGCAACTTGGACATTTAACAAACAGCAATATAAGCAGTGACCTACCAGCTGCCCAAAATTCGCCCGGTTCTCTTCCAGCTTTAGGCGCCACTGCCAAAGCCTTTTCATGGAACGCGCGATGTAACGCGAGCCCATGCTCCTCCATGGTGAGAAGATTTTGATGGCGGGTAGCGTGGATCGATGAACTTTTGACAATGTCTTGTCTTGTCTTACGTTGCGGGGTAGGGGGTAGCTGGTATCTGGGGTTAATTAGGTCGATGAGGAGGGATCAATCGATGCGAGATACGAGATTGATCTTAACCTTTCATGTCAATGAGGAAACCGATCTGTAAGCAATAAAATCTAAGAATGCGTGAAGATGAATTAAATTCTGATTTTCATGAGAGGTATAATGGAGAAAGAATTAAATTGAGTATAAGTCCCAATCCCAATCCCAGTCCAAGTCTTGTAATTTTATTCCAATGAGACTTTGTCTTTGATAAGGTTTACGCGACGTGACGTGAACGCGTCAGATGAGGGGCAAGCAAATGAAACTAACAAAGATTATTGATTACGGGATCACGTGATAGTAACAACAATGACTTCATGCCTCGAGCCGCGTTGGTTCTGCATTCTTTTACTACCTCGGTTTCTCGCATTTAGTAGTACTCGAACATTCAGCATGCCACCAAAGAGGAAAGCAGCTAGTAGCAACAGTTCCTCGAAGGCTGCCAAAGCAACTGCCAACGCCACCCCTGCGTCAAGTACCGATATCGCGGGTGGAGATGTAAAGTTTTCGAACGCGAATACTGTGAGATTCCCCATGATTTCTCGGCAGATACTATCTTGCAACGCGGCACTAAAAACCAAGACCCTGGAGCTAATCTGACATGAATTATCCTTTTAGCTGGCTAAAAAAAACCCTCTTATATCGTTCTTGATTGGAAGTCCACAGATTACGACGATGAAGATGAAGAGGACGATGAAGATGAAGAGGACGATGAAGATGAAGAGGACGATGAAGATGAAGAGGACGATGAAGACGAGGAGGATGGCGAAGATGGAGATGCTTCCAAGAATGTTGGAAATGGCAGGAAAGGTCAGAACGACAAGGAGAGGGGCAAAGATTTGGATCTCCCAAACCCAGGAGAGACGCTCGGCGAAGAATGGTGTAGTAGGGTATCTGACATGGGATTCCCGCTATCTCAAGATGGTGTAGAGCTTGCTCAGAAACTGGACAAAGAACGTGACAAGAGAAACCAAGATCATTATGATGTACACATTTACAACGACTTCAATGGCTATGGAAGTTCTGAGGCCGTACAAAACTTTGTGAGTCTCCGCGTTGGTGTCGAGAACTGATAGTAGCTCAACGCTGACCTCGGTGTCTATATAGCTTAAAGATTTTAACCGTGATATCTACAAGAAGACTGTCAGTCCATACAAGAAATGGGCTTATATTGAAGCACTAGCAGTTTTCTTCAAAGCTGGAGACCCTGCAGAATGGATGAGTATGCAGTACCATGCCTTCTTCATCAAAAAACTGACAATATTTTAGTGCAGGATAATCCTGATGGACTAAGAGAAGAAGTCGGTATGATCGGAATTATGGTACTCACTTCATTTGAAATGCTCTCAGAGCACAAACTTTTCAGTGTGGATTCAGAGATCAAGAACATTCCTATCATTTGCCTCATCATCCTTGAATTCCTCGATTCATATACCACAGATCTTTTCGGTGGCTCAAGTTGGCAATGTGAGGTCGTTCGATTATGCGACCAGGCAGGGATAGATCTCAGCAAGTCTATCAGAAAACAAGTAGATATAGACGAGGAAAAGTTAACGGCTTGGAGACAAGAATACAAGGAAAAGAAAGAAAAGTTCGAAGAGGCAGAAGATGGAGACGGGTATAAGTTTTGGGCCGAAAAGAGTGATTGGCGTCCTGAGGATGATCTGAAAGAAAAAGATCCTGACTCACGATGGTTGTTGCCCACGAAAAATTGGTATAGATGGGATTGGAAAACAGAGGTGATTGCAATGTTGACTCTTTCCATTACTCGTCATCATCGATTCTAATCCAATGTTACAGTATCAATTCGCAAAGGCCAATCTCAAAGGCGGAAACAAATACGATTTGTCGAAGCAGCCCAAGTCTCAACTAACATTCCATAACCCTAAGTTTCATCCTCTTGCTTAGTATTTGACGAATCACAAATGCAATCATTATATCCAAGACTTCAGACTATATTGGGCCAAAGAATCGGTCTGATGTTTTGATGATTGAAAAGATCAAAAGAAGAAATAAAGAAGAAAAAATGAGGCGGAGATTATGGCGAGGATTTTGGTGAGGAAAAAAGCGACGGAAGGCGGTAAAGTAAAATAAGATCAGTATCAGGAGAGTTGGAGACAATGCAAGGGGTGGACAGCTATTCAGAGCTCTCTGTGATGTTCCTCCCGTGAACTACCAAGAGCACACTCAAATAATCAAAGACAAGAGATGAAATGATTAGCCACCGACTCGCAGTCAAAACAAGGGTAGTTGTGGACGTTCGGGCAAGTAATTTCAAGATTTTCACAATCCAAGAGCGATATGGCGTCTATATTTCACACCACAAGTTTCCATCTTTCCCGTGATCTTTCACACAGGTAATTATCTACAATTGAATGCAATTCATCATGCAAATTGAGATGCATTACAAATCGGTCAGGATTGGGCATTTCGCCGGCCTAGTTGAAAAAAAAAACATGTTGAGGGGTTTCCAAGTCCAATGGTTTTCCAGGAAATAACGCATCAACGAGAACCTCGTCAAGAAACAGGCTAGGCCATGCGTATTGACCTGCATACGGCCAAAGCCGCGAGCGAATGGGGTCCTTGTTCAACTTACCTTTCTCACAGGCAATTAGAATTCTACGATACCCTTGCATATTCAAATAGTTTGGTTGGCCATTGGCTGGCAGTGTGCAAAATAACACTTAATATGGGTGAGAAGTGGCCTTTCTTTTTACAAGGCAACACTAGTTTTTAGTGTCAGAGATGTAGATAAGCTTGTTTTCTCTGGGTGATCAAGAACTTCCACTTCAAAACGACAACACCAATAATTCAGATGCCTCCCAAAGATAAGATCGTGATCGAAATATCCAGTGACTCAGATACCGATGTCACAACTGGCAGTTCCAAAAATGTAGGCAACAAGTTGTCTTTCACGGCATTACCAGCTGCAACGCCATCTAGCAATCTTCGGATGGGAGACTTCAAGTACTCAAATACTGACACGGTAAACCTGTCTTCATCTGGTGGAAGTTTGTGACTAACGAAAAGTACCCTTTCCAGTTATCCAAGAAACCAAATTATCGTACCCTTACTTTGAGCCAAGGCCGAGCAACCAAATTTCAACTCGACTCTGAACCTAGAATTGAAAATCCTAGAGCACAACTAGCTTCCACAAGTGGTGGTGTAGTTTCCACTTCTGGATTCCTTGTCTCTAATAATGGAATTAAACTTGCAGAGAACCTGCTCAAGGAACAACGAAAGCGAGAAAAAGTTGACGATCATGACTGGTCTGGAAGCGGCATTTCTGAAATCATGCTGAATATGGTATATGAGAACTCCGATCAGCCTTTTCGTAATAATTCGTTAAACACAATCTGATGTTAGCCTTTCTTGTAGATGAAGCACTTTGATCGAGATGTTTTCCAGAAAACCGTCAGTCCATACAACAAATGGGCATATATTGAAGGACTTGCATCCTTCTTGACTTTTGGAAGCTTGATTGATTGGGCTAGTATGCTTTGATTTCTCTCCCTAGCTAGCCTTTGCGCCTTGGTAATAACTAATCAACCATTAGTGTGCGACGATAGCTCCCGTATCGAAGCTATAGTTAACGAGTTTGGCACTATGCTTCTAACATCTCTCGAAATGCTTTCCGAGCACAATCTTCTTGCCGCAAATTCTGCGGTGAAGAACATCCCCGTCATCTTGCTGCTTCTCTTCAAATTTTTGAAAGAATGGGAAGAGCTTGGTTACGAGATCGGATGGCCATGCGAGGTAGTCCGTCTCTGTGACGAAGCGGGCATAGACTTGGTACAAGCTATCCAATATACGAGTGGGAAGATCAAGATACAAGAAGGAAATTTCCACACTTGGAGAACGTAGTACCAGAAGAAACAAACTGAATGTCTTTTCGCCCAGTCTCAGCGTTTCAATGGAAACGGGTACATGTACTGGGCTAGCAAGCAGGATTGGCAACCAAAGCAAGATGGTTTGTAGTTGATCACAGAATTTTACCAGCCTGATGATTTCGCGAATTACGGTCAAGAGGAGGAGAGAAAAAGAAAATGGTTTCGCTGGGATTGGAAAATGGAGGTAGGTCATGCTACTTGTATTCGTTGGAAAATTGGGAGTTGTGACTGACTGATCGTCTCTTCAGTACTCAGAATTACAGACAAGATATCGTGGTGGTAGCCGCTATGTTTTGAACAGGAAAGTTAGATGATGGTAAGGACTTGTTTGCTTGGATGGCTGGGTGAATGATACAGTCGGGAAACTCGATCTATTGAAGACCTTTCTTAGATTCCTGATGGCTTTGAGCATCACAATCTGTATCGGTAGACTTTCATAAGGTAACAACTTATTTACCGGTTGGTTCCTCCACGTTTTTACGCGAAGATCGTTGAAGTTTCTGCTTAAATATCTTTTATTTCTCCTTTCCAAATCAGTCTTATTTGGGAAATACCACTATTTTCCAACTCTAAAGTCATGCTCAAAGTACTTTTAATGTGATTAATTTTCTAGATTATATTTCCATTTTTCATTCACTTCTCAACATCTCGAACATTGAGTAGCCGATATCCAACTCACATTTGAACACTCTTGGTCGCCAATGGCCGCTTACGCATCTTTGCCTATACGTCTCGCGGTGATCTAGGATTGCAAGGTTCTGGAAACTTCTCGGTTAAGCGAGGCTTCTAAAAGCCTATCAATAAGCGCACACCACACGGCTACCAGCAGAGCATGGCTCGGCACGCATTCGTGAGTGGTGCAAAAGGTTTTGTAATGCATCCACACCGTTCAGAATGGTACACGCTTCCGGGCTGCCTAGAGTGAGTCATACATGGCGTTCATTGTAGTGCTAGTTGCTGCACGGCGGATTATTAGATAGTCTAGGCAACATTTGTTTAGGCGGCTTAGTGGCATGATTGGTAAAATTCGTTTGATCTCGTCCAAAAAGCTTAGCGTGTTATTCGATGATATGTATGTCTCTTCGTGGATATGTAATGCTCGGAGAAAAGTCTTCTCCGGGCTGACAACTTTATTTCAGACGTCGCGATTTCTTGGAGATTACCTCGTCCCGTGTAGGCTGATGCATTAGTTGAGTCCAGAAATTTCTCTAGATCGATGAAGTCTTATTCGCCATGAAAGTCCCGCTCAAGTTTCTCTAATTTGACTTTTTCATTCGCGTCCCTTTGTATATTCCGGTTGTTCTTCGCCCACACCTGGACCCCTGAAATAATAGCGAGTTTCCGGTAGCGATTTCGTTCATTTGTACTCATTCCACTGTATTTGCTACTCTTTCAATCTTGCTTGGCAACGTGTTTTTTCTCGATATTACGACCGTGGAGCTCAGACGTGCGGTTTACAGATTGACGACCGAATCATATCTGAGACATGAGCTCTTGTAATTTTAATAGGTCACTTAGAAAGTTACATGATACTAGGCTCAAAAGTCACGTAATTGCAGCAGATACAGACACAAAAGAAGGCCCAAAGAAGATGGATATTATATTGTAGCTATGCATTCCATCTTGCCGTTGATGGCAATCCTAATTTAATTACAGGCAATCCACTAAGGTGCGAAAGCGGTAAGATCCACCTGTGCGGTCGGTAGACTTACTTGCAATTCCAATTCATTCAAGGTTGCAAGCATCCGCCGCGCATATGTTCTCAAGGGGTCTATGAGACTACTTGTGACAAGAAAGGATTGCCACAAGTCTCGCAACTTTCCTATCTTGACGCGAAGCCAGTCTCGAGTGAATTGATTCATACGTATGGCCCATTGTTGAACTCCTTCATCCCAGAGGGCTATAAAGTCCAGATACTGAGGGGCTAGATTAGTGTTCAATGCGTTCTGAAATTGAACAAACATTTCGTGCATATCAGTAACTATAGAACGGAGACTCTTATCAATTGCCGGCTGTCTGAAATAGCTCATGACAGCAAGTACCTGAAAGAATATTAGTTTAGTGTTTCCACATCCATGAACAGATTTAATACATCGCGAATAGCCGAGAGCGCAGCGTTACCGTTTTTTTGGGTTGCGATGTCATATCCCTTCTCTTCCCATGTTGCATCAGCAATGGGAGATTTTAGACTCCATAACTAGAATTCATTCATGTTTGTCAGCGCGATTATAAAGAATTGAGAGTTTAAAATTACCCTTGATTTTAGTGCATTTCCGGCAGCATCCATCAAACGGATATTCTTCGTGTTATCTTTTGCCCCCAGGCAGTGCATGAGATTTGCATCAGGTCGACCCTTTAAGCCCTCAATTACCCTACCCCAAGTTTGATATGGTTTTTGGAAATATTCAGCCAATACATCGGGATCCATGAGGGTTCTCTGGGTCCTATATTCCGGTATTGTGACGCCTCCAGTGACAACTTCAGGTAAGATACCATGGACCATAAACTCTAGCAATCTAGATGGTGTTTGCAATTCAAAAATATGTTCAACTAAGATTATATTTGTCAGTTTTTCCTTCATTACTATAAGCAAGGAGTGCATTTTGACTTACCAACCCAAGCTGGTGTGTCTTCAGGGTCAGCAGTTGGGGCATAAGATGCATCAGTGCAGTCTTCAGGATTGTTCAAGCTATATCTGTCTACATTGCGAGTGATTTCGACGAAAGTCTGACCGTTCTGGCCACTTGGATATGAAAAGGACCAGATGAAAATTAGCCGCGGATCTCCATGCACATTAGTCCCAAGATTTATAGAATATTCTCTTGGAGACCCATCTCGTTTCCCTAGTTGATGGAGTGTTTTATCGTTTCCTGAGAAATGGGAGTTATTCCTACTAGGCTCACAGGAATCTATCGGATTCCCGCTTGTTTGAGAAGCAGCGTAATCGTACTTTGAGTTTGGGTCGGTGTAGAAGAAATCTGGATCCAAGCATGGAATAGTGAAAATAGCACATTCTTCGGTCAACAATCCGCTACCATTCGTCGAGGCAGCACCAATCACGCTGTTGAGTTTTTCCGCGTTGCATGGGACCTGCTCGGCTTGTAAGAGTTTGGAAATTCGTCCGAATGCTCTATCGGCGAGGAGAAAATTTCTGAGTGGTGTGAGACCAAGATTATGCAACCCTAAAGATTGCATGGTGAGTTCCCCTAAGATATGTGAGCATTATTTTGCTTGTCTTTGAATCGTCAAGTTGAATGGATGTAACTTACAGAGTTCACGTTGGGCCCTAAGCATATTATTCCCATCTATAGGATCATTGAGTAGTGTATAAAGGAGTAAAACCATTGTCTCCACTGAGCTAAAGCCTTTTGTGCTTCTTGATTCAAGGTTGAATACAGAGGAGCTAAAGTCCAAGCCATCCCCGTCTGCATTTGAAGCAAGGAATGCAGGACATTCTTCCTTGTATGATCCTATGAAATCATTTGCTGCGTCTTGGTATTTCTTCAGTAGCGCATTGATCACTACTTGTGATTTATCATATGAGTAGTCTCCCTCACAACACGTCACTATGGCTCCTCCATTATCTTGACACGGGGACGGATCTTCCACTAGAAAAGGAAGCTATCAGCATGTATCCAAATCAATGAGAAAAGTCAGGGGAAACTAAGAGGAGCATGATTTGACTTACTTGCAACTCTAATTTGGCCGATAGGGCAACCAGATTGACACCATCCACTAGATCGCCCTGGTGGTGTCGGACCATAACTTTTGTAAACGTTGCATTCGCCCCAGCTGCCGTTTCCAGTCCCAGTATTACTACAATAAATACGACTTTGATATGCCAAAGGTGCATCTTGCAATCTGGATGGAACTGGTTCGAATCCGCAGTAGGTACCTCCACTTCCTTTAATTGACTCTGCAACCATGACATTATAGTTGTCGGTAGGACATCCATTAAAATCTACAGGAACTCTTGATTTGGTATCACACTGCCCAGGCTTTCCATTCCATACACTTTGACTGTACAGTTTCATAGACGGTGTATCGGTTGTGCAGCAAATCTGCTCGTAGCCACCTTTTTTTCGAGTATTGCAGAAGTTGCTAATGCTGCCAACCTCAACATAACCTTGGTCCATATCGGTACAGCTGTTGGTATTATCAGCATTACATCTTCCGTTGTTGAAAAAAAAATGTGCACATGTAGGCATGGTTTGTTCTGTGGGACAGCAGAATTTACGGAGCAAAGATGTTGAGCCACAGTAACTCGAGTCTTGTATGTCTTCCCCTAATGGGTGCCCGGATTTGCCATCTCCCTGGCCAATCGCGCGTCCAATGGGGAGGAAATTGTCACCAAGGGACTCGCAACCAGAGCCGCAATCTGACCATCGGCACTGTCGATATGCCACATTTGTTATTAAAGTTATTGATGGCTGATCCGCAACTTCAGTCGGGCTCTTAACTGATTTGATCGAGTAAGAAGCACGTGAGCTACTGTTCGTTGCTATAACAATGGCTTTGGAGGAATTGAGATCCGCAGAATCTTGACTCAATGCCCAAACCATGATTCCGCCGAGACATTGGCTTCGTGCAAAATCTAATTTTTGTTGATAGGTTTCTGCATCATCATATGCCACCCATTGATCATCCCATGTAATTATTTTGACGGCCGCATCAGCGTAGTGTATTGGTGTCAACCCATTTTCTTCAATCCGGTCTGCGATTTCCGCATTTGAAAGTGTTCCGATCGAATTGGTGCATCGGCCTGCATTTCCACCAGATGCGAAACGACAGCCCGGTGCGGAGCAGCTCGGATCCAGCATTGTAAAGGATCTTGCATAAAAAGCAAGCCCGAGATTTACCTTACTGGGGTTTATATGATTTCTCCAAAGCAAGTCGAGGGCAGTGGTAATTTCTGTGAGGTTTGTGTGTGCTATTTTGCTACGTAAGTTGATGAATGCACAGAATATTTGAAATCTTACCATTGAGAAAATTCCCGGCCCATCTGCTGTTCTTATCCCATAGTCCATGCAAATTGTAGGCTTTAATTCAATGTCAGCACCTTCAATCAAGCCCGGGGTCATGTAGTCATTACGTACTCATGATGTTGAAGAAGTCTACACTCTTCTGTAGCTTTTCAAGATCAAAATATTGCAGATACCAATATGATGCGGGTAATGTAATCGAAACACCGCCCCTACCCATAGGAGTGAGGTGGCTTTTTAAATTCGCGATGAAAGATGGAAAGTTGTGAAAATCCACAGTTCTGCCATTTCTATCATCCGCTACTGGGTACTCCCAATCGATTTCTACTCCATCAAAGTTGTATGTTGACATGAAAGATGTCAAAGATGTAAAGAACTTCTTTTGATTTTCCAAAGACGCTGCTAGATCACTGAACGTGGTGGCTGTCAATCCAGCGTCGCTAAAAGTCCATCCTCCAATGACTATGAAAACTTGCAGGTCAGGCTGCAGCAGTTTGTGCATCGTGACCTCCTTATATAGTTCAATGTCGCCAGGGTCTCCAGGAACGATGCTGAACGTAATAGGGTCAATTGATGCAAATGCAAAGTTGATGTGTGTGTAAGTCCCAAGTGGTATCATATCTGGTGTAAACCGTTGACAAACTTTTCGATTTGCCCATCCCTCGTAACTATATATAAGTTAGATAAATTCGCTTTTTACTGCTTGGGGAATGGAATGGTTTGATACATACTAGCCGACAGTACGCCGAGTAGTGGAGCCAGAAGAGCTACATGATGGACGTGTAATGGTTTTGTTGCCGCAAAACTCTTCCGTGAGTCCGCAAAATCCCCATCTACAACATGTTAGCAAGCTGACAATACAATATACCTCAAACAAAAGATCTTACTTGCTACAGCAGACATTTAATGGGCATTTCTCGATTTCGGAATACCCAAAAGCACCATAGCCAGGATCACATTCGGACTTTTGATCACAGTTCGCCACACAGACCTCAGGAGCACAATCTATTGACAACATCAGTAAAGCAAATGGATGAGAATCAAAACTTGACTTACAGACTGGACCAAGACCACAAAACCCAAACTTCGAACAGCATCCTTTACCAGAAAGGCAAGGATTATTAACATCACAGCCAAGCTTGTAATCACATGTAGACAAGCAATTCTTTCCACAATGATCATCGCCAGTACCACAAAAACCGAACTCGCTACAACATCCAGTAGCACAGAGGCTTGTGGCACTGCATTCTTGCGCCATTGCTGTCGAAATTAAGAGTGCCAAAAGTGCAATAACCATCAATTGCCATTGCTTTCGATTGACTTGGATAAGAGATAGCTCCATGCTGAGCCCTGCACTGAGAGAAGCTATAGGCCACTGGCAGTCTTTCTGTATAAATATCAGTAAAGGCCCAAATTTTGGAGATTTTTGAAAGCTGGACAAGACAAAATTTGAATAATGGGAGAAACAGTAAACGTAGTCTGTGTATCTATCGTTCTAGGTCAAGAGGCCATCATTAGAAGTTTGTTCAAGGTTTTAGTCAGTTTCGGTGAAAAGTATTCAGAGAAGCCAGAAGTGATTATGAGAGGAACTTCTAGTGACATGAGCATGTGCAAAAATCTCATTCATGTCGATTCACTTGCTATTAAAAACATACTCGCGATGCGAATTAAGTCCAAGCTTCATTTTGATTTCACAATTTCAAACAGGCGAGCAATCTCGGTAGTGCAAATTTTCACTACCTAGGTACTTGGAGGTTTTAGTCCTAGGGCTGTCCATTGTTCTGTAAAAGTAGATCAGACGAGCACATATTGGCCAATGCCTGGCACATCTCTAATCTTTTAATGGTATATTTGTGTACCTGGAGAGAGTTTTAAATTGCTTTTGATAGTTATACAATAGCGGTGAAACTTTCGAATCATCTCGAAATAAATTACGACACTTTGATTGATTTCAAGCTACTGGACGAACGAGTTACTAGGGCAACTGAGAATTAGCACATTCGATCATACCTTTGTTAATGAATTATCTCTCTAGCGTTTAGGTAAAGATTTCTACGCCATAATCTTGGTGGACGCTCCCTTTTTCTACTTGCTTCACAACCTTTTTTTCTCTCACTCTACTACCTCCAGACATCCCTATAATGGCATCAATGATAGCTAAAAGATTTAACATGCAAAGCTTTTCCTTTTTGAGTCTCCTCATAATTATTATGATCAACATAACTGGCGTCTGTTCAGCAACAGCATTGTCTCAGAATGAACGACTTTCTCAATCTCATCATGAGAGACATCACCAGAGAATTGTTAATCCCGATGACAGCATCGATGAACTTGCAGGTCCAGCTAATGCAGAAACCATCCTATTCGAGGGTATGAAGGCCATTGTGCTTGCAAATCGACTTAGACTACAAAATCCTCAAAGAAATAGTTACGAATTCAGAAATGCTTCTGAAATTCTGGGCAATCTTGAAAAAGCACCACCACTATCTTACGGAAATGGTAACAATTTTTCAAACACCAGTCGAAATTTGGCAAAAAATTCATCGAGTCATCACAAGACTGCTGATTCTCCAAATGGAAGCTATGCATACACTCTCCCCAAGGAACTTGTGACAGCTGCTCGTATCATGGCGGAATTGAATCCACAACAAGGATCTATACCGCAGTTGCCAACCAGCCTAATTTCAATATCTGGAATTAATGATACAAACGTTATGGCTCAGGCATTAGCGTATCCTGATGGCTTACACGGATGGGCCCCGAGCGTACTTCCCTCGCTCTACACTGCACAGAAACCTGCACAACACACAAACATCAAACGAGAGAGCTCAACTTTCTGGATGAGAAGTATCAAGCAAAATGGCCAGAGTCCATTTGCCCCGGCGGGTTATCGAGTGTGGAGAAATGTCATGGATTATGGTGCTGCAGGTATGTGACAGTTTTTGGCTTTATGCTGCCTCATTTCACTAATAAATTTTGTAGGTGATGGTTTGACAGACGATACCGCAGCTATCAATTCAGCAATATCAGATGGTGGAAGATGCGGTATCGACTGTGGGTCTAGCACAATTTATCCTGCCACTGTTTTCTTTCCACCTGGCGCTTACCTTGTCAGCTCTCCAATTATTCAATACTACAACACCGAGATACTGGGAGATGTAAGGCGATGTTTTCCTATAATTGAAATTAATAGCTAACCATCTTTAGCCTACAGACCTGCCAATGATTATTGCTGCATCAAGTTTTGTTGGACTTGGGGTTATTACGTCTGACGTCTACATTGGAACTACGGAAGGCTGGTAAGTTAGCGTTTCTAACGTCCCTGAAAACTCTACTGACCTAGCCCCAAGGTATCTAAACACAAACAACTTCCTCAGAAGTATCAAGAACTTCATAATGGATATAACTCGCACCCAACTGAATGCTCAGGTCTGCGCTATACATTGGCAGGTTGCCCAGGGAACATCACTGGAAAACATTCATTTCGTCATGTCATCGGAGGAGGGCTCGACTCAGCAAGGAGTAAGATATTCCATTCCCTTTTAGCTAATAAGATTAACAAGACCCCACAGATATATATGGAAAATGGTTCTGGAGGCTGGCTATCTGATTTAACATTTGTCGGTGGCATGTTCGGGTAAGTGATTAACTGCGCAGTAATTACAATTATCTGACCAATTCAGTGCATATTTTGGTAACCAACAGTTTACATCGCGAAACCTGGCTTTTAATGGCTGCAAGACTGCTTTACAGATCTCATGGGACTGGGCCTGGACCATGCAAGGAATAAGTAAGTTTTGATCCCCTGATTTGGCTCGCTTATCTGTTACCCCATAGAGTACCAAACTGATATAGTCATCGTTATCAACTATGACAGCTCCTGATCTCTCGACTGAGAATTTATGCTAATCTCAGGATTCAAAAGATATCAAAAACTGTGGAACTGGAATTAATGTCGTTGGAGAGGTATGTTTAGTTATCCGTTACCATTCTGAATATTTTACTGAGTAATCAAATAGGCAGGAGGCTCTGTAGGAACATCCAAAAATGTTGGATCCTTGACCTTATTAGATCTTGTCATTGAGAACACACCATTTGGAATTGAAACTTCTCTTTTTTCTACGAATTCAACCTCATTATTGATCGAAAATGCCTATCTTAAAAATGTTCCAAAGGTCGTCACAAACAATCAAAATGCCCACACGTTACTAGCCGGCAGCTCCGACGTCACTACCATTGATTCGTGGGGATTTGGTATGATGACCAATGCTTCTGGTGTTGGTACTTTTGCTAGTGCTCAGAGGATATCACTAATGTCTCGGTCGGCATCATTGGTTGACCAAAGTGGAAATCAAACCACTCCATCGCCAAAGCTCTTCACAAGGCGCAGACCAGTATATACTGATATAGGTTTCAGTCAAATTATCGATGTGACAATTTATGGGGCAGTAGGAGATGGAAAAACAGACAATTCAGTATGTGTTCGATTTTTCAGTTCTTTCGGGCGGTCGGCTTTTACGCTCCTCTGGCCACATAGTTGTGGTTGATACGAGGTTTATATGACCCAATATTTCCCTGAATATGACTGACATTTCTCCTCCTAGGCTGCTTTAAACTCTATTTTTGCCTTAGCGGCCAACATGTCTTCGATAGTTCTCATACCTTTCGGGGTGTACAAGATCTTCGACACAGTGCACATACCAGTCGGGTCGAGAATTGTTGGACAGGCTTGGAGTCAAATTATGGCCACTGGAGACAAGTTTCAAGACATCAATAATCCTAGAGTTGCTGTACAAGTGGGAAATTCTGGAGACATAGGTGTCATAGAAATTCAAGACGTGATTTTCACCGTTTCAGGTCCAACTGCCGGTGCAATATTAGTTGAATGGAATGTTCATGAGATTTTACAGGGATCGGTGGGCATGTGGGGTACGTATTTCTATCATGTTTTTCATTTTTATACTAACTTCTGCAGATACTCACATTCGCGTTGGCGGTGCGATTGGCAGTGATTTGCAACTAGCAGATTGTCCAAGTTTGTCAGGAAATATCAATTCTCAATGCGTGGCGGCATCACTCTTATTTCATATGACCCCAAAGTCATCTGGATACATCGAAAACTCGTGGATGTGGGTTGCAGATCATGACATGGATGTCGTTACCCAAGATCCGATTGATGTCTATTCAGGTCGTGGACTTTTGATCGAAAGTCAAGGGCCGACTTGGCTATACGGCACCGCAGTTGAACATAATGTTTTGTATCAATATCAAGTTTCAGGGGCAAAGGACATATTGATGGGTGTAATTCAAACAGAGTCACCATATTTTCAAGTCGCCCCCGCTGCACCAGATCCTTTTACTTCAGGTCTAGGTCTCTTCGCCAATGACCCGACGTTTAGTGACTGCAAGCCAGATTCTCTGAGCTGCGCAATGTCATGGGCTATTAGAATAGTTGACTCTGTCAGTATTTATGTCTTGGGTGCGGGCTTGTACAGTTGGTTTCAGCAATATGAACAAACCTGTCTTGCTACCGAAACTTGTCAAGACCGGATCTTTAGTGTAGAGCAGAGTACAGAGATCTGGGTTTACAATCTAGTCACAAAGGGCTCAAATGAAATGGTCAGTCCTGTCAATGGAGTGGCCACGATGTCCTTGCCCAATCAAGGTGCTACCGTAGCTTCACTACTAGCTTGGCTTGAGGGGGCAGATCAAACTATCGGGATTCGAAACTTCACCGGGTTTCAACTCTACAAAGAAGACTTTGTTTCTACTTTGGAACTTCCCACTATTTGCGTTACAGCTTTGACATCTAGCATCCACTGTGACAGTCTCCTAGCTAGTTACACAACACCACAGTGGGCCGGTTCTTTAGAGAATGATACGCTCACTGATTCTGTTTGTGATCCTGGATGTGGTTCCTCTCTTGCTTTCTACTTCAACACAGTTCGTTCTTCATGTGCGGGCTACAATATTACAGGTGCCCCTCCAGAGATGGTAGGTGGATTTATTTGGCAAGCTCACAATGAGACCTGCTTGAAAGATCCAGCGAGTGGACATTATTGCAATGGTAAGGCTCACTCTGACACCCATTTATCACTGTTTATCGACATTAACAAATTGCCACAGACTTGATTCTAGGCTTCACGCTGGTCTCCGATGTTTCTGAAATGCCTCGGGATGAAATGTGTTCAACATGCTACACACAGCGCCTCAAAATGATGCAGTCATCTCAATACTCAGCTTATGCTGGAACATATTCATCAATTCTAGCTTATGTTGCTGTAGCTTGCAGCTTAGGATCTCCAACAGATATCTTGCCTCCACTGATCGAGGAAACACCATCTCAGGCTTCTCCTTGCGTATCAGGAAATTACTATACAACAAGCGCTGGAGAGACATGCGACATAATCTCACTAGCTCATAATGTATCCTCTGCGTCTCTTTTCATTGGAAATACAGCCATCACAAATTGCGCCAACATCATCCCTGCAACGAAATTGTGTCTTCCCATACAGTGTCAACGCACATACGCCCTCCAGCCCAACGATACATGCGGATCTCTGGAATCAACCTATAATCTTGAACCATTTGGTCTCCGCGGCTTCAACCCCTGGATAAATTTTGATTGTACTGGACTCCAACAGAGCTCCACAGTATACGGTACCATTCTCTGTCTTTCACCACCAGGTGGAAGTTATGATCCATCAACAGTAACCATCGGACACAACACCAATCCATTTAACAACGATCCGTACTCTACTTCCCGTCAAGATCCCCCTGCTAATTATACTATCGCCAATGGAACTACCCTCAATTGCGGCGCGTGGTACACAGCAGCCTCTGGTGACGATTGCCCGATTCTCAGCATCTTCTTCGGCCTCACCGCGGGACTACTGATGCAGATCAACCCTTCATTACCAAGTCAAAATTGCAGCTCTAGTATTATGACCAACATTACATACTGCATATCTCCTATATGGGCCTGGGATACGACACCAATAGAATCTGACACTATGGATGCAGCTGCATACGCTGAGGCGTCTGCTGCAGCCTCCATTTCTTGGTTAGCTTCTTGGTCTGCAGCTCAAAGTGCAGCTCAGACCGCGATGGAGAGTTCTGCACCAGCGAGCTCTGTACCAACGAGCTCCCAACTTCAAAATGTTACAGCCACGTTGAGCTCTAGCTATGCGACGACTTCAACTTAGAACTAGATATCAGTGGAGCAAAAGGTTGTGATTTGGCATGCGAATAAAATCGCTGGCAACTTCGTGTCATTTTTCAGGATTCATCGTGATTCATATGGAGAACTCCTTCATAAATCTGTGTGTCGATATTGACTTTCTCACCAGAAGCTGACGCAATGTAATAAGGCAATAAATTCAAAGTACCTCTTCCACTCAGAGCTCCTCATCACATGCATCTCTGCAAACGATACTTACTTCGTGACTAAAAGCTCTAATAAACCCCGTCCCCCTCGCAATATTTCAGTCCCAACTCAGAATTCTAAGGGTTTCGAGTATGTAACAGTTGTTCGAATTTCCTGTGATCTATGTGACGATATTCTGTGATGAAAATTGCGCCAGATCTACCCTCAATAATCTTAGATGATCAGTTCTTTATTAATGAAACCTGTGAACGCCCATTATCGCATTCAAATGGTTTTTGTTTAGCTATGAAGCGAGGTCAAAACATGTTGCAAATTGAAAATATTTAGTCATATATATGTGCCATTATATTGCATATCATTAGATTCGTTGGATGACTAATTTAACTTTCAGAAGATGTAGCAGATCGAAGAGCTCAACAATATATACGTTTCTAGTATTAATAATTTAGTACCAGTTACTTTCCTTTGAATCTTCAAAGTTTTGGTTTCTCTCGATTCTCAACTTCATAATTTGCAATTAGTTCAAGTAGATATCCTGGAGTCTAAGTGTCAGAGCTCAGTAGTAGGGAGTATACTAAAAAGAGTTCAATAGTTTTAATAAGAGATTATACAAGAAGATATATTGGATTCTATTCGAAACTAATCTTATACTTTAGTTTGTTTAGGGTATATCTAGCTATTTATATTATTTTTCTAAAACTTTAATATTATAATTCTATTTATATTTCTTTTTATAATATTATTAATTATAAGTTTATTATAAATCAAACTAATAATTTTAGAATTAGGTTTTATTAATATCAATTTCCTAGTAATTGCTAAGGGATTGATCCTTAGTAGCCCCGAGGTTATCCGGCTGACTACTCGAACCATGTCCTGCGCTGATACTAAGGGCTCGTTCGGATAGATTTTATTTTTATTTGATGAAATGTCTAATAATGATAAAATGACAAGAGATTGAAGCTAATATATATTGAGTATATTTGATTGAAACTAATATATTTGAAATAATATTGAAATATACGAAAATAAAGGAGGTATTTTTCTCAAATATATTCACTCTATAACATCTTAGAAACTATTATTAATTATTATATAAGAAAAGTTAAGAAAAATTGATGTATAGTATTAGGGCACTTCTATTTGATCGATAGTTATTTTGCATCAAAACTCATTATTTAAATATATTTAATTTTAAATAAAATTATATATTTATTTTTGAAATAATTATATCAATTTATTTATTTTTATATTTTCTTTAATAAAAAATATTTATTTTATTTTTAGAAATTTTATATATTATAAAATATTCATTTAATATTTTAAAATTCTAATATATTAGAAATTAAAATTAAAATAAGCGAATTCTTAAGAACTTTTTGATAAAAAAAATTCAAAAATATATATTATATCTATTAATTCTTAAAAAAAAGGAAAATTTTATTATAAATATTATTTATATATAAATAATTAAATTATTGAATTCATTCTAAAAAAAACTATTCAAAAGAATAATAATCTAATTTTTAAAAAGTAATAAGATAGTATATTTGGGTGTATTTTTGAGATCGATCAAATAGAAGTACACGATTGCTGTATTTATCACTTTAAGATTATTAGACCTAATATTTTATTGAATCTAATATTATATTCAATAAATACATTTATTTAAACTAATATATATTAAACTCAATATTACATTCAATAAAAGCAATATTAGATCTAATATAACTAATATATTAGCTCTAATATTAAAAACAGATCGATCCGAATGGGCCCTAACATCCAGTATGATACCTAACAGCATATCCAAGTCCGAACTTTAAATTCAGGGGTGCATCGTCGCTTTGGGCCAAGTAAAGTTACTTGCCACACGACATTGATCATGGGACAATTATTTGGTTGAAATATTTTATATTTCTCTCAGAAATTTGAATCTTGCGGTATTATGATAAGGTCCCGGAGATTTGAAGAAAAGTAACATTTATTAGAACCGCTATACACCAAATGACCCCTTCCCATCAACTATCAACTGCGAAACTCATAGGTGTTAAATGGCCAATGAGTGCCCTTCTTCAATAGAACCAAAGGGCCATGGTATCTTCCCATCTCAGTCGCAACGTCCCAGACCTGGTCGGGATTTTTCTGTGCGTATTCCCAAAACTGCTTCATGCAATAAATTTCTTCCTTGCGCGCAGCATAAAACCAGGTGAATGCTGAAGTAGCTGCAACTCTTAATCTGCCATCAAAAAATGTGCTTTTATCTTTTTCAGATGAAACTTCGAGATCGAAAGTCGTGTCGTATGCCCAAATCCACGGAGTAGTTGAGCTACCTTTGAATGAAGCGATTACCTCCGGCGTGACGAGAAGGAATGTGTTTTGTAGAATTTGCTGATCGGATACAGTTTTCGCTTTAACCACGTCCTGAAAAGCTCTATAATTGTCAGCAAAAGGGGTCAAGTTTTAGTTCTTAAATTCATACCTGTAAATGCTTTCACTATCGTTTTCATCAACGAAATCAACTTGCCAAACCAATTTCCTGGTCTGATTTATTTGCTCGCCCCCGACCAGCGATGAAATACCGGTATGCAATGCATTTTCAAAGCTTTTGCGAAAATTTTCCCAAGTTTCCTTGCTACAATTAGTTTTTGCATCTCTGAAGATCATAAATCCCCAAGAAGGCTGCAAATCGATAGCAATAAGAGGCACTGATCGATCAATCAATCTCTCTACCCATGCGCATGGCTTCCCACCCTCGTCTGCGGCTTTTTGTATCGAGGCCTTCATAGCTTCGTTCCGCAGCTTCCCCAGAGAGCTAGCCCGAAGACTCGCAGCTGTCAGAACAGCGTCTTCATGCGGCATTAGAATTGCAACTTCAGCGTCAATGTTAGCCAATTGATCTTCAAGTGGCCATGTCATCTTGCTTGCGGCTAGAGCCTCTGAATTGTCCCAAATATGATATCCATATTGAATCAATCGACATTCATCCATCGTCAAAGACTCTGGATTCTGAAGGACTTTCTTCTCAAATTCATCTGGAGACATTCCTGTAATCTCAAGACAGTTCGAAAGCTGAGTTGTGGGATCAACAAGTCCGAGGATATTGCGTCTTTCCTCATCCGTGATTTGCTCCGGAGTCTGAATCGCTTTTCGCCACAGCTCTCTATCTCGTTCTGTTGGTAAAACCATGACGAAAGCGAGATTGCGTGAGCTTCGATCTTTTCGAAATTCTATGTAATAAAGTTAGAAACTTGCTTGTTCCTCCACCAAAGTATATGAGCTGACCTTTGGCTTGAGTTTAGACTAAGATGGAGGTTTCGAATGGGAAATAAAATGGCGGGTTGATCGAAATTTGATAGAGACGCAAAAAAGCTGTTGAAGAAATGATTGCTATGAGTTACCCAGGTAGGTATTTAAGATACTAAAATTCTGTCGACCTCAGAAAGCCAGTCCACAGGTACTAACAAATGGTGGCTGGGTTTCTGATTTACCATTATTCTTTGTACTGTACAAGAGCTTTCAGTGGTGCACGACACTCTACAGTGAATATTAGAGTGAGCAATTTTTTGGTGGGGTAAGAGAAATCATGTCACGTAGCTCTTGCACACAATGCTTGCGCTTGTTGAATCCCAACCACAAAACATCAATAGCTAGAATTATTGAAGTGGTCTTGAGTTCATGAGTACGATTATGTATATTCATATCTTGATCTCAAATCATCATTCATCTCTGTGTTTCTTAATATATTCATCGTCCGATTGCGTTCCTCAATTGAGAACATTACACTGTTAAGATTGTATATATATTGTAAGAGTTCTAACTCCTGCTCACAGCTCCCAACCTTATTTTTCAATTACTTTATATTAAATTTAATAATTATTCAATACTATATTATTTATTATTGAAAATTGAATCAAGTTTTAATAAATAATAACTAATTCTTTAATTTGAATTATATTTTTTAATTTGTATATTAATCTTTTTATATATATTCAAAAATATATTGGGTTTTTCTTTTCTAGAGTATTTTAATTTATATTTTAATTTATAAATAGAAATAAATACAAATGATATTTTTTTAATTTCTTTTTTATCTCTTATTATACTTTATTAATTGGATTAAGATTTAACAAAGAGGGAGATTAATTGAAACTTTATATATTGTATTCTAATTGAATTAGTTTAGTATAGTTAGAGTAAATTTTCGATTTATTTTTTATAAAAATATAAAAGGGCTTTAGTTTATCGAATACCTAGTGGGAAAACGATAGGCTTAAGTATTTAATTACAATATATTGAATTAATAATGTCTTTAACTTTTGATTTCTTTTTTAAAAAAACTAATAGAGATTTACAATCTTAATTAATTGTATTCTATATTATCACCGATATCTTTTCTAATCGATATATCGATTTAATATAAGAAAAATACTTTTTTCATCAACCTTTTTAGTAATTGAAACCCTTTTATTTATTTATTTTTCAAAAGAGTTTTTATTTAATTATATAATGTTTCTTTAATTATTTTCTTTTAGATTAGAAATAGTAATATTATTAATTCTCTATTATCAATAGGAATATATAAAATCTAATTGTTTTTTTTTTAATTTTGAAATTAAAAGTCTAGGCTATATTATATAATATTTATAACTATTTCAATATAGTTTCCAATGAATTATATATATCAAAGTTTTTATCTTTAGTATTTTTTTGATCTATTCAAAAGTTATCCTTTTTCCATTTCAATCTTTCCTTAAAATCTTTATAATTTATCGAATTTTTTTAACTAAAAATATGAAAAATTGATATACCTTTTCTTTATATATAATTCTATAAAATTTAGATTTAATAATATCTTTTATTATACTTCAAAATACACCTAAATTTTTCTCAATCCAACTCCAGGATTTTCTATCATCACATACCTAAAATACTCTAATTCAATAAAGAATACCCTAATTTTAATGAAATTTATAATAATCATTTTTATTATGAAATTAAATAAATATTTTGAATTTGATTAAAAAAATCATGATTTTTGAGTTTTTGATTGAATATTTATAATAAGGTATCGAAAATAAGATGGTTGGGAAGAGCTCGCTTAAATGTGCGGTGAGAAGGTTCCAGAACTCTTACTAGCTTTGAGATCACATTCAAGATAAGAGTTAAGGCTATTACTCATTATATATATAATGCTTTTCCGGCTAAAATATAGGATTATTCAACTTTTAATATTTTAGTTTATTCATTATAATAAAAGATAAAATTATAAACTCTTTTAAAAAAATAATGTTTGATTGATTAAACTTTATTAAAAAAAATGAATAGAATATTTTTTTAAATAGGATTTGAAAGTATTAAAGTTGAAAATTCTAAATTTTTATAAAAATTTCATTATTTTGTATAAAAAAAATGTTATATATTAGAATTTTTAAAAGAATTCTATTTCAATATTATATAATTTTTAATAAAACTAATA
Organism: Botryotinia globosa; assembly: GCA_014898425.1. Classification (NCBI taxonomy): domain Eukaryota; kingdom Fungi; phylum Ascomycota; class Leotiomycetes; order Helotiales; family Sclerotiniaceae; genus Botryotinia; species Botryotinia globosa. Next base: position 586,157 of record RCSZ01000015.1, on the reverse strand, counting down.
AAATATATTTCGAATAATTTTTTATATTTTAATTATTATTATTTATCATTTTCAGTTTTTTAAAAAAGAAAATATAAAGATTTAAATTAAATATGAAATATAATAGTTTATATATAAAAAAACTTATTTTTGCAGGGATTTTGTTGCAGTTGTTATAATAGGGGTGTGATGAGCGATGGCCTCAATTCTCACAATTCAATGTGGCAAATACTACTTCCCATGCAAACAATATCTCATCATGAAACTTCTTCATCAAAAGGCTAGCAGATCTACTGAATATTGTGGTCAGCGAAGAGACCTGGCTTTGTGGGAAGATTGATTAATCGATGTATTACCTGGAAGTGAACTAAAGATGAGTTCTCATGAAGTCTTTCAGGATGAAATCACATTATTGGCTATACTTGAATAGGAAAATGATCCTTGAATATCTCTATCCAATTTTAGCATTGTTACTTCAATATCCATACTTAAATCAAGAGCTCGACTCGGACTCAACTTTAGATGATATGACACTGCTCTAGATCTCTTTCAATGCAAATATGTCTTCCCATGTCTCTTATGCCTTCTTTAGCTAGAGACTCAAATCCATCTCTGTCATGGCATCCCACGTATGCAAACCCCGTGATCCGCTTAGTTTCCTTCCCTTCGTCTAACCTCCGCTCAGTTTCTAAATTCTTGAAATCAGTATCTCTAAGTACTGCCGCCCTACCCATTCCCGCTATAATAGCAATCTTATCGTCATCCCGAATCATCGGTGTAGCTACACATGCAAAACCTTTATCCGTGACAAACAACCTGCGCTTCCTAACAATCGGCAAAATTGCATCTTGAAATATCTTCTGTGCCTCACCATCCTGCTCTGGGATACGCCCCATCAATACTTCAAAGGCTCTGGGGTATGTTACTATCAACTCAAGATCGGTATTGCGGATACCAATAAGTGTGCGCCAAAGAGGCTCACTTCTAGGTGCTTGGACAGCAAGAAGGGCTTCGATCTCCTTGAATCGCGAGACGTAGTAATCACGATCTCCATCGATAAAAGAAACGATATGAGTGACGCGACCAAAACTGGCCATGTAGGCGTAGAGCGTAGTTCTGTCCGAGAAAACAGTAGCTCTGACACCTTCGGGAAATTCCCAATCGTGGTTTGCACAACTCCCCCGCAAAAAAACTGCATTATGTTTGTCGTTAAAATCAGCCGATATGGTGAAGTCTGGGACCCATGAGGGAAGGAGTGTTTTGAAATGGTGTGTTCGCCAAAGAAGACCAAGCAGTGCTAGGCCCTTTGGCTAGTGCTGTATGATGTAAGCCATCGTCGGTACAAATGTCCATTCTGCCTGTGGTAGTCAATAGGAATTGCGGCTCTGGCCTCCTCGCTGAGCAAACCGAGGATACCATATAACTTGTCGCGCGGATCGGTAGAGCGCAAGTTCATTGTACCTTTCAAGACAGTTTCAAGGCTTAAAAACTCTTTTCGCATGTGGATAGTGCCACGAGAGTGCATCAGAAATCCGTGATAGTTGATTGGAACGCGTTTCATGAGCTCCATTCTTCTCCAAAATGCTTTCGCTTCGACAGAATCGTATTGAAAATGTCTCATGACCGTGTGTCTGGCTCTCCATACCACTGGATTAAGATGGATGTCTTCAGCTATCTCTAGTAAAGTAAAGTATAGTACGGTAAGTCCTGCAGGAAGTTTTCTCCAAAAGCACTTCTCAGCCCTGTGACTACACCTTCTAGAGATGTCTGTTCTGTGCCCACTGGTCTTGTATTAGAAGTCCGAATCCATTTAGGTCGAACAGTCTCTACCACCGCATCGCGATACGCTCTCTTGTATTTATCTTCCATGATATCCTATCATCTGAGAAATGTGCCCATGCTATTATGAATGGCAACCACCTAGAATGAGAATATCAGCAATCGCTCGGCTACTACTCAGGACTCTCTCGCAGATCTGAAAGTCTGTGCCAAAGTTGTCAAGCAAGTTCTCCAGATTACGAATCTCCACAAGCATTCGGACTCTCATTCGATGTTTTGGGAATAATAAATTACTGTTGACTCACTCAACCCAAACATTTCCGCATATAAATAGAGGATTTTTCATTCTTCCATCCACAACGCTATGCTTTGCCATGACGAACTCCTGCACCGTCCAAATCTGTGTAAACCAGGGTCGAAACAAGATCTCCATAAATTGGGCTTAAAAATCATACGTTTACCAATATGCCTTGTCAAATCTTTCAACACTCCGCATTGCTTGTTCGCTGTTCTCTGCCTCCGATCCGAGCCATATCAACACAGTGTTTGCCTCAGAATAGACTCGCCTCATAAGCGCAACCTGTGATGCACGTTCATCAAGATCATCCTGATTAATACATAAAACGTCAACCCAGAGAATACGAGGTGCGGCAGGAAGGCAAAGCATTGTCGAGATTGGCCCAATGGCAACCAGGCGGTCACCGAGGTTTATGGTTTTGCCTGGTGTGGTTGAGCCCCATACATATGAAAGAGCTTCAAAGTCTGGGCTCGACTCCAAAGAAACGACATCGAGTTGACTGTAGAGATGATCATCGAAGTTGGCAGCTGGTTGAAGGATCAGACGCCGAATCTGGCACAGATCTGAGTCTAGAGGTGTATATAGCGTCATATTGAATAGTTTATGATGAGTGTGACTTTGAGTTCGCGATACTCTGGGTCTTTATTTAATTGGGAGTAGAAGTTGAGATAGTACTTGGTATCTTCGTCTCCGAGAGCGGTATGTCACGTTTAGCATAGACTTCAGCGTGGCGTTTTGTGGGAGCCAATAATAACTTACAGGCAAGTGTTTGATGTCACATTTTCTGCAGCCTATTATAATACGATACTAAAAATTCTCTATAAGTTAGAAGATCTGAAATGCATGCCGCTATGGACAGATCAGCTCATATCCCGTTTCCATAAATAGCAAAGCCGAGAGAAACGATTGTAAGGGCTCACGTGATGGCTCGACAATGCAATCTTTGGGGTTATCCAAGTCTCGACTTTTTCGGTATGCAACCCAATTTGATTTGGCAATTTTTTGATTTGTATGTCTCCGCAATTTTGTAACTCGAATGATCTCTGCTTGTCATTGCTGTAGCCCGTTACCTGGCCGTTAGACGACTAGATATTGCTTTGCATGCTTCCCTTCAATGATTCATCCTAACATACTCGTTCCAGTAGCTGGTTCCTTTTTGTTCGACCCAAATCTGTATTTGACTTTTTTCAATTCGGAACATCATCTTACTAAAAATATTCCGGGTTAGACAAAAAGAAAAATAGAAAATGATATTACCTAGTTGTCTTCCTGATTCAAAAGTCTGTTTCCCTCTTAAGTCCTCGTTGGGGCCAGACAGCGGTGACAGTAAATTCGAGCGATTATACCACTTTCACCGGATCAATAACCGTTTCCCTTTCAGTTTCTCATACTCCGTTGACTTCACTTGAGTTTGGAGTTCCTGCTGAGTTCGATTCTTCTTTTTGTATTACAGCGTCTTCGTCCGGTACTATTACCTGTGGGTCTTTTTTCTCCGGAGCCTCAATATTTTTCTCCAATAAAGCTTTCTCCTTATTTTTTGGAGTCTCTCAGCTCTAGGAAATCGTCAATCCAGCAATTTTCTCGTAGGCTATTGATATTTTTTCCATATGTTAACGGTAGCGACATTTTCTTTCTGTGCCAATCTGGGTCCTCCAGGACAGATTCCCCATTAAGTCTAGGTTTCATCTTTTTAGATTCGCTTCTTGTATATTCACATCTATTCAGATGTAAACAGTTTGATTAGTTTGTTCGACTTGGACATATTTTTCCGGTAAGGCGTCCCCCATACGATACACTTCCCTTTCTGCAAACTACTTTTCACTTCCCTCAAAAAAGTTTGGTGAGGATTATCATGCTGCCTTTATGTTTCGGAGGATCGCTGTAAGTAATGTGACGTACTCTTCTGTCGTTGGTGCAAATGACCATCTGTGCGAAAGGGCCTTAGAATTTCCTCTTGTAAGCTTTTTGAGAGTATCTTTTTATTTCTTTGAATCTTGAATGATTACGTTACCTCTTCATGAAGCTGTTCCAACAAGAATCTCTGGACCTCTTGGAAAACTTCCATGGCAAGTTCGGAAGATTTTGGACTGCTCCCATGTAAGTACAAATCTGATCAAATGGGCTCGAATAGATAGTCTAAAGCCTCTTGATCTGATAGATAAGGACAACCTTCAACTACGAAGAGCTAGATCATCGCGATCTATTTGACTTTTCATCTAGCGGTATGCAGTCCTCACGACTTCGAGTATACTCATTTATTTGCATGTCCGCTAGGGTCTTTGGGGTCTTGTATCTCTGAACTGATAACATTTTCGTGTTCTAAATTCTATATAAAAAAAATGTATGGGTTTGTATACAATACTAGGGCACTTCTATTTGGTCGATAGTTATTTTGCATCAAAGCTCATCATTTAAATATATTTAGTTTTAAATAAAATTATATATTTATTTTTGAAATAATTATATCAATTTATTTATTTTTATATTTTCTTTAATAAAAAATATTTATTTTATTTTTAGAAATTTTATATATTATAAAATATTCACTTAATATTTTAAAATTCTAATATATTAGAAATTACAATTAAAATAAACGAATTCTCAAAAACTTTTTGATAAAAAAAATTCAAAAATATATATTATATCTATTAATTCTTAAAAAAAAGGAAAATCTTATTATAAATATCATTTATATATAAATAATTAAATTATTGAATTTATTCTAAAAAAAACTATTCAAAAGAATAATAATCTAATTTCTAAAAAGTAATAAAATAGTATATTTGAGTGTATTTTTGAGATCGACCAAATAGAAGTGCACGATTGCTATAAGTCGCGGAATAAAATATATAATTATGAACTAGAAAGATGAGAAATAAGTTCTGAATCAATAGGAAATACAGATTTCTAGGCCTTGATTGGAATCACAGGATTTGACATAGGAATTTGAAAAACAAAGTTCAAGTTGGTCGATTTTTTAAGTTCTTCGAGAATTGATTTGTGCTTTACTTAGGTAATGATTTCGATCTTGCTACCGACTTCTGGCTAATTTATACATTTTAGGGAGAGCTACTGTAGCAAAGAAGGCGTCGCACTCATTGTGATATAGTAATAGTGATATGAATCAATAATATAAAAGTAGCTTGACTGAAAGCAGATTTAGAAGTTTTTAGATATATTTGTCGAAACACTCGAGTGTTTACCGATATCTCTGGGTTCTTTTGATGTTTTCGCTTATCAAAGATGAATGGAACAGATTCAGGGGAAATTCAGATGAGCTCAGCTCTTCCCGTTATACCATCAATTGACGAATCTCGGATTAGCCCGGTGCGGGAATACACCTTGATGTCAATCTAGAATTTTTGTAACTACATTCGTGTTCGATCAAGCTACTCTGCTGGAAGAGGAAAGGGCGGTTCCGATCTTAACCCGACTCGTGATTTCCTCAAACTCTAAAATGACATCACAGCTTGGTAAAAGAGCTGTGCAAAGCGGGGTAGCTATCATCGTATAAAACTTTAACTGCCGTTGATCACCATCGAGAATCAGATTGGCTATAGTCCTACGTATAGCACGTAAGAAAGTGTAATTTAGACATTGGCAAAGAGAGGCATGATACTGGTATTCGAAGCTTCAGATCTTCGATGTGATAAATATAAGAAATTTCCCATACCCATCGGTTCGCAATGACTTATGCATTGAATGACATATCCATTGATGTTCGAAAAACTTCAAACACTTCCTGTAACTACCAAGAACTAAATGAAAATCCACTGAAGTTTCGACTCATACGAACGCAATGGCTGATACTCAAACTGGTACCAACGGCCACGCAGGTACACCTTATGAAGACGGGAGAAGTAGTGGGTTCCTCAGACTTTCATGTACTTCTTATGTTGACAATAAGACATAGACGGCAGTACTAGATTAACTATAGAAAAAAGTCGTCAGGAGGAACAAAATACAGATGGGACTTTGCGTTATGACTGGGACGGCGAGAATGATCCGGAAAAATCCGTAAATGAGCCTCCCTCCCCCAAATGTACCGCAAAGAGAAATACTGAATGAGACAGATTCAATTGGTCTAAATTATTCAAATGGAGGCTGACTATAGCCGTCCTTATTGTGTAAGTAGATATTGAACAATTGACGTTTCCTCTGACAGACTCTGTGCAGGCCCATTCTTTTCGGCCTCCCAGCAGGTGCATACGGTGCGGGAAACGATGAGATGAGTGCTCTATTCAACTTCAGCAACTCCGGCTTCCCCTACTCATTCTTCGCTACACCTGCCTGGAATATTGGGGCTACAATATTTCCCTTATTATTTGTACCGTTGACGGAAACTTCGGGTCGTATGCCTGGGTAATTTGGTGCATATATCATTTTCCTAATATTTTTGATACCATGTGAAGTAGCACAGAACTTCGAAACTATGGTTGTGTGTCGATTCTTTGGGGTAGGAGCTTCTTCAGTGGCTATCAATATTGTTGGTGGCACTATTTCAGACGTTTGGAAAGGTCCTCAACAACGAAGCTTGCCATTATACTTATTTGGAACGACGAGCGTCATCGGAATTGCTCTCAGACCCTTTGTTGGCGGTGCTATTACTTCCACATATCCCTCTTTTCGATTGATATACTGGGTTCTGCTCATAACCACCGGCGGAATTCTGCCCGTTTTCTGGTTTCTCTTGGTGGAAACTCGAGGGGATATAACTCTAGCGAGGGAAGCTAAGAAATGGCGCAAAAATAATCCAGACAAAGAGCCACGCTATGCGGAAGCTGAGATTGATGTGCCATCTGTAGCTACTCGACTTATGGTCTCCTTCAAGCGTCCAGTCAAGATGCTTTGCACCAAATGGGTCGTATTTTCGCAAACTCTTTGGGTATCATTCGCGTGGGGTCTGCTATTCCTCTTCCAATCCTCCGTCACTCAAACCTTCTCCACAAATTACAACTACAACACCTTTCAGACCTCCCTCATTCAACTCTCTCTCAGCGTTGGTGCCATTATTGCCACTTTCGTAAATCCGATTCAAGACCACCTATATCTGCAATCCGCAAAACGTGCCAAGACAGGAACACCAATCACGGAAGCCCGTCTCTATTCCTCCATTCCCGGTTCTCTTTTGTTTGCAGCGGGTCTCTTCTGGTACGGTTGGTCCTCCTATCCCTCTCTTCCCTGGATTGTCCCCACTCTCGGTATCGGTTGTGTTGGCTTTGGAATATATTCCATCTACCTAGCTGTGGTAAACTATCTGACCGATTCCTACGAAAAGATACAACGCATCAGCGCTCTCGGCGGCATCATTGGGGAGAAATACGTTCGGGGCCTTCTTGCCACTAGCAAGTCCATCACTCTACACAAACTTAGGGTTCCAATGGGAAAGCTCTTTACTAGGATTCGTAGCATTAGTGTTAAGTCTAGTTCCGGTCTTGTTGTTGGTCAAGGGGGAGGAGATTAGAAACAGAAGCCCTTTTATGAAGGAGGCAACTTTTGCGAGAGAGGCACCCCGAACCACGGAGGACGGTGTGTAAGGGAAATATGAATCTATAAGCATAGAACATGTATGAAAAAATTTATGTTTTAATGTGGGGTAGCACCATGTTGATGGGAAAGAAGAAACGGGATCTATGGATGTTTTCTGAGCAAGTACTTTGGAATTTCTTGCTATTTCCAAGCCACATCGCACATAGCTTTTTCCATTGTACAGTACATACTTATTAGAAACCGTGTTTGAAAAGAATAATTAAGTGACCGAAGCATTCTCTCATCTCCTTTTAGATCAACGCAAACAAGCATAGTGGGCGAAGATATAGTAGTGATGGTGAAGTGTACTGTCGCAAACGTTGCAAGTCTTTCGAATTCTTGAACATCGATCAGTCGATCAATTATCTCTCGATGTTAGTATATTCTTAATAGCACGTAACTTTCTCCGTAACAAATCTTTCATTTATGGTATCCCATGCACTTCTCAATTGATAAGCTCTTTCGTCTCCTCGCAGAATGGCCCATGATTCCCTACTTTCCAGCATCCTCCTTCAAACTTACGATACGATTCAATATAATCTTATCATCCGTTGAATCCGAGTCCATTGCCTAGAGAAAATTAGAAAAGTTTCAAAGTACAAACATCGAGGAAATGGCTCACCATATATGCTACACGCATGGCCTGGAATCTGACAGATTCGGGACCTCCCTTTCCGAGCTCCGATTCTCCAGCAGCTTCTGGCCATGGAGCTCGTTTTCGTACCTCATCGAATCCAGACTCAATAACAGCATTAGGCCATACTTCTTCACTATCAGGGTTGATGTCGTTCAAGAAGCCACCTTCGGCATCATCTGGCTTTTCGCTCTTGAAGAGACTGTTGAATATTCTAACTTCGACATTCTTTGAACCTTCTGCAACCCAATGAATGTAAGTCTTTGGCTTCTTGCCCTCCTTATCGTAAACCGCTCGAATTTCTGTGACCTTGTCTCCATCTTTAGAGAATGAGACTGCCTTGACTGGGTATGGAATGTGTAATAGACCGACGGATTTTCCAGGAGCGAGACGGAAGTAATCTTTGCTATCAACTTCTCTGAAATCACTTCTCTCAATGTAAACAGTTTTAGTCAACTTGATCTTGTGGCTGCCCATTGCAGGTACTTTGGGTGAAAATGGGATGTCGAGTTCCAGCTCTTCAGCATCCTCGATGACGACAGGTACAGGATCCAGAACCAACATAAGCCTGGGAACTGTGAGCTCCAAGTATTTACGAACTGTCTGGTCGAAACGAGCGAGTTGAATATTGGTAGGAGCAGTGGTTACTCCTAGTTCGTTAATGAACTCAAGGATGGCTCCAGGAGGGACACCGCGTCTTTTGATTCCAATCAATGTATATAGTCTTGGATCATCCCATCCTCTAACATAGTTATCATCCACAAGTTTCTTGAGCTTTCGCTTGGAAAGCACAGTGCCCGTAATGCTTAGGCGACCATATTCTCTCTGCATGGGTTCGTATACTTTCAGTGTACTATTCAACCATTCGTAGGATACTCTTGATAGAATGAACTCGGTTGTGCAAAGCGAGTGTGTGATGTTCTCAAAACTATCGCAAAGACAATGAGTGAAGTCGTAAGTTGGATAAATCTTCCATTTATCTCCTGTTAGATGATGTTTAGCATCCAAGACTCGGTATGCTGCCAAGTCCCACATTTGAGGGTTTCCGTCTTCAATGTTCTGCTTCATGCGCAAGAATGCCTCTCTAGGTTTGTATTCGCCATCTCGCATGGCTCTAAACTTTCTCAAATTTTCTTCGATCGATTGGTTCGCATGGTCGCATCTAAATCTCGGACCCCGTGCCTCACCTCCTCTCTGAGCTTTGATTTCAGCGTCTAAATCAAATCCATTAGTATTTGCCAGTGTCAAGCATACGCAAAGTAGTTCTTACCGCCGCAATGGCAAACATAAGCCCCCCCTAAGTTGATGAGTTCCTCTGCTTTCTCGTAAAGTTTATCGAAATTATCGCTAGAATGTGTAATCTTGTAAGGTGTGAATCCCAACCATGAAACCATTTCCTTTATCGCTGTGAAATATTTCTCTTCCTCTGCTTCGGGATTGGTGTCATCAAATCTCAGATAACACTGGCCACCATGATACTTAGCAAATCCGAAATTGACGGCAATAGCTTTTGCATGACCGATATGCAAGTATCCATTAGGTTCAGGTGGAAATCGAGTAAAGACTGGTTTGACAGGACGCTCCTTGTACACTTCTGAAAGAAATCCTTGGGCGAATACATTTGATGGCTCTGCTGCTTTTGTCTCTTCTGGCTTCTTAGGTTTGGCTGCAGAAGCTTCCTTGGGTGGTGCTGCTGATTTTGCTTTTGCTTGTGCTGCTTTCTTCGCGCGTTTTGCCAATCTTTTCTTCAGTTCGGCCTTTGAGACCATCTCACCTGTCTCCTCATCAAGCTGGAGCTTGGCCGTTCCTTCGGTAATTGCGTCCGCCATATTGAACGATAAGAATAAATCGTTGGGATTCTGGTGTAGTTTAATGCTCTCGAGTCTCTGTAGATTCCTCAAGATCCAGAGCTTCAGAGGTGGTTAAGATTTTCCACTGATTGTTTTGTAGGTTAAGCTGATATGGAGGGGTTCAACAATGAGTCAAAATCGTTCTGTAGCAGAGGGCTGAAAGCACCGACATCCCGATATCTTTGCAGGGATGCGAACAGTAAGACGAGAGTGACTTAGTGGCTCAGCTACTTAGCTGCAAGTGGCTGGAGCACGATACGGGAGTCCGTGCACTTTCAAAAGTCTAATAGCTGACGGGTAGGTAGGCAGCTGTAGCCTTGTGTTACGTAGTATCTACTAGACCTACCTGGTATATAGGTATATTTACAATGTAATATTTAATTGTACTGTATGTAGCCTTGAGTTCATTGACCGCATTACTCTCTTTCTTCCTTTTGAACTGACGACTTTTTTTCTCCAACCCAAAATTTACATCTACAACATCTTGTAGATGATTAGGAGCAAAACAATCATGTCTGTTATATCAGCTACCGAGATACCGACTGTATCACTTCTCTATCACTTGAAGAAGTTGACCCCCTACAAAACAACTGATGCAGACGAATTACCTCCAACTCCAAATCAATTCTTCAATGATCGCATCGGCTTGATTCGTGGTGATATCACCCATCTCGAAGTCGACGCAATCGTTAATGCCGCCAACAACTCTTTGCTGGGTGGAGGAGGTGTCGACGGAGCTATTCATCGCGCTGCTGGACCCGATTTGTTGAAAGAATGTCGAACTCTGAACGGTTGCAGGACGGGATCAGCGAAGATCACCGATGCCTACGAACTTCCTTGTAAGAAAGTCATCCATGCTGCTGGGCCGGTCTACGATAGCTACAAGCCTGAAGTCTCTGAACAAAATCTCGAAGGATGCTACAACACAAGTTTGGATTTAGCGGTCGAGCATGGTTGCAAGACTATCGCCTTCAGCGCCTTGAGCACCGGAGTTTATGGTTATCCCAGTGACGAAGCTGCCCCCGTCGCACTTATGACTGTTAGAAGATTCCTTGAAAGTAAGAAGGGATCGAAGATGGAGAAGATTATTTTTTGCACCTTCGTTCCTAAGGATGTTGCCGCTTACAACGAATGGATTCCGTAAGTCGCTTCAGTTTTGTGACAATTCTCTTGGTTAATATTAAATGTACAGACGTATCTTTCCGACAACCGAATCTAACGCCGACGACGATTGGGAGGAAGTCGACGAAGTTGAATCTGCTGAGAATGGAGCTGTGTTAGCAAAGGGCATTGGTTCAGCCAAGGATAGCTCAGAAGCGAGCAAGGTTGAGCTTCCAGAAGTTCCAACTAAGGAGCCAATCGAGGATGAAGGACCTGCTACAAAGAAGCAGAAGTCTAACGATGATAAGAACTTGTGATGATTTTTAGGAAATTACGATTAATGATACTTCTGGAGTAATGGTTTTCGACACTACTAGGGAGTTAGCTAGATTTATAAACTATCATAGCTCATCATACCAGAATTTAATGCTACCTAAACCACGCAAAGTTATTCCCAAAAGCTACCCCTCCTTGAACCCTCTCTTGTGCCCCGCCATTTTGTGCTTATTAATCCATCACAAGTATTCATCTCTCTTCATTAGATCTCCAGGTTTGGCTATCTGGATCACGGCCCCGATGATTTCTCTATAGTCACTACCCAGGTACCAGTTTCGTTAGATTTCATTGATCAAGTTCGAAGATGTCGGCAGCTGCAAATATTTACAAGGAGGAGATCGACTTTGTCGCTCTAGGAAATGAAGATCCGGATTTTGGTAAACTGTAGGTTCTTAACCAAGGGAATGTTTTCTACATTGTTGACTTCGCCCATAAGAGATCATTTATTCAGTTTGCTATCGTAACTGCAATTTGTTCTATACTTTTTCTGCGCCTGCTGAACATGTCCCAGTTTGAAGTCAAATGGCCAATTGGATTTTAGCGATCCTACATCGGTCCAGCAGCTCACAAAATCGCTATTGAAACGGGACTTTGGTCTGAACTTGACACTTCCAGACGACCGACTCTGCCCACCAGTAAGTCTAATCTAAGCTCCAACTGTATCCAATTATTGTTGCTTTAAGCTGAATGGATCAAGGTACCTAATAGGTTGAACTACATACTTTGGTTGCAAGAACTTCTTGATACATCAAGTGATGTCTATACCGACTCTTACAATCCTGATAGACAAGTTCATGGGCTCGATATTGGTACGGGAGCAAGTTGTATATATCCGCTTTTGGGTTGTGCTCAACGGGCTTCATGGAGATTTACTGGAACAGGTCTGTCCCCTGCATTTTTTATTCAAGGATAAACATTGATTATATTCAGATATCGATGAAAGGAGCATTGCTTTTGCTAGAACTAACGTCCAAAGCAATGACCTGCAAGCCCGGATACAGCTCATCCAGACCAAATCAAAAGGTCCTTTGATACCTCTTGATGAGATAGGTTGTCACAGGTACTTATTGTTATCCTCATGAACTAAAAGGAGGCTTTGTTGATAACTCCAAGTTTAGACTTTACCCTTTGCAATCCACCATTCTATACTTCAGCGGAAGACCTCGTATCTTCAGCGTCTATTAAACAACGACCTCCGTTTACAGCTTGTACCGGTTCCGCAACAGAAATGGTCTGCGAAGGTGGTGAAGTTTCTTTTGTCTCGCGGATGATAGTTGAATCCTTGCAATTACGAAATGGAGTTCAATGGTATACTTCAATGCTGGGAAAGTTCTCAAGTTTATCGAAAGTCATTGAGCAGCTGAAAAGGCACCAAATTGACAACTATGCCGTGACAGAATTCATACAGGGCAGTAGAACGAGAAGGTGGGCAGTAGCGTGGAGCTTTAATGATAGAAGACCAAGTATTGCAGTATCTCGTGGTTGTAAAAGCCTACAGAAGAGTCTACTGCCATTTCCAGCAGAGCAAATTATCACGGTAGGTCTGGTTTGTCAATAGTCATGCTTTACAGTATCTTGAGTATTAAGTGGTCTCTAGGTTAGCATACGCGACAAAGCTGTCATCGCTACAAGGTTGCACGATATATTATCAAAACTCATTGCGCTATGGAACTGGGAGTCGGCGAGATTCATTGGTACAGGCTTCTGCGACAGAGCCGTTTGGTCTCGAGCGTCACGCCGACATCTAAGTGAGACTAATAATGAGAAGTCCAATGTTATCTCGCCAGATTTGCCTGAGAATATGGCTTTTGGATTTAAAATCTCATTTGGGGACCACGAAGAAGAATTTCCAGGAACGAAGGTTGTTATTCGATGGTTGAAAGGTCACGACAGAGTTTTATTTGAGAGCTTCTGTGGCATGATAAAAAGAAAGTTACAAGACATCTGATGTCAGGGTGATGGATCTCCCGGTCGCTCTTCATCGATCCGCGGAGCTACACGAAAACTGTGACGAGATACAAATGATACACGCCAAATACAAAAATCCTCAATCTAGATAGAAGGATTTTTATACAAACGTTGATGTTGTGAGGGGCTCGATTCGGCAACCAAGGCACAAACGTATGGATAACGTGTGGATATGCTCAATTGGTCCTTCAATTATGATTTGAAATGGGATGAAGAGGGTTGGATTGGTAGTTCTACTCAGTACATAGTACATAGATGAAGGAATTTCCAAAGAAACTCATGAATTTTATTGATTTGAAACATTTCAAAAACACACCAAGGCTGAGCGTTGGGACTATTATTAGTCAGTAGTGACTTATTAGTTGTGCATGTAACCTTACCCATCCATACTCTTAGCGTGTCGTGCACTTATTTTCCCTTTCCCCCGCTTCCTCCTCTCTTCTCCAAACCACCCAAATCATTGTCGATGATAGCAAATTTCTGGAAAAAGCATCTCTTTCACTTCTATGCGCAGTACTCGTTTTAATTCAATCTCACGTTTGTTGTCTTGTTAGTCTTGCGATGTTTTTCTGTTACTTGATTCACCCGAATACCAATCAATGTTATTGTAGCGTTGATTGATATTCATTCGTCTATCACTTTTCTTCTGATTCACTACACCCACCCATTCATCAGTCCTTTATACTTCCATTTGATAAGTCGCCATCACATTACCACTTAAAACGGTGACGTTCAAGGCATTGATTTCGGCCTTAGAATTACATCATTCCTCGATATCTGTAGTCTACTCTTGACTGTACTACAAACGTCTGCCCAGATTGGATCTACGCTTCTAGACCAGGCCTGAATCCACAATCATGACAACCACGATAACCACGAGATTCAAGAATAGCATTTCGCATTCAGCAAGAGCAGACGATGGCGACAATACATCATCCAACCACCCCTCAATCTCTTTCATCTCGCCTCCAAAAATGAAAAAGAGGGCGATAAGTCAATTATCTAGCATTATTACAGCAAAATTTACTCAACGATTCACCCACTTCCCTGACCTACCCACTGAACTACGACTAATTGTTTGGGAATATGCATTACCCGATCCTCTCGTTCACGAATTATACCCTAGCTGTCCGACCAGCTCACCTTATAACTTCAAAACCAAACTTCGATCAAACAGGCGGCGGATTCCAACACTTTTGCATGCAAGTCATGAATCAAGAGAAGTAGCTTTAAAACATTACTGTCTAATGGCATACGATCCGCCGCCAGTGACAGAGCCCCGCGAGGCTGTTGCTGGAATTACACCGTTCTACTTCAATCCTGCCATTGATACCCTATTCCTAAATTGTGTGGCATCGATATTTCTCGACGTGAGGTGGTTTTTACTTGATGAAACACCAAAATCGATTGCACCGATGAAAAAATGGAAGAATGTAGCATTGGATAGCTTACACATGCGGTTTGTGGCAGTGGTTGCGAGCGACCTACCAACACCACAACATAGAATCCGAGAACTATTCCCAGATTTAGAGAATTTGAGTATTGCGGTTGACAGTAGAAATAGTGCCAGAAGAAGATTAAGGGCGAGTCTAAGACCAGGACATGCGACGGAGCTGGTTACTGTAGGTTTAGATGACGTGGAAGGAAGTGATGAGATTGGCGTATATTTTGAAAAGGATTTTGGCATTGACAGCAATACTGGAGCGAGTTCGACAACAAACCTAGCGGCGAGCGTCACCGTCACTGAGGTGGACGATGATGAGGATGACACTCAAGAACAACAAGGGGAGGATAATAGGAGGCCGGAATTGACGATGTGCAAGGTTAAGAGAGATAGGTTCTACGTGGGCCTGAAACAAGACTTCGTTTACTCCTATGTAGGAGCCATACAATTACTGAGAGCTGCACGCAGAAGAATACTCAGAAGAGGGAGATAGGAGGGTTAGTGGATCAAGCTCAATGGTCAAGCTTTTGCTTCTGCAAAATATCTCGATCTTATGACAGAGAGTAACGAACCTACAGTGCTTGGTAGTTTTTCGGACCGACCAAGTGTCTTGCACCACGATATTCCTCAAATGCTGTTTGATGATAAGAAACATCAACATAGTGGCAGGATACTGGACCAGTGTTCAAAAAGATTAGCCATCACTTTGGAAGTATGGAATGGCGACGAAACTTCGAAGTATGCAAATAGGACAGGTAAATGGTCAATAGGACTTCCAGGTCATGTTAGGATGTGGCATGTGTTGATAACCGCATTATGGATTAGTAAAACCAACGCCGATTAGCATTCACTTAGGAAATAAAAGCTTGCTAAGTTACTTTTTTACTTTTTTGTCATCATGCAAACGTTGTTCATGTTCTCTGCTCCTGTTGATTTGCTATTCTCCCAAAACATAACGCTTCATCATATCAAGTCGCTCAAAATTAATCGCTTGCTCGCTTACTCGTGCGAGAATTGACGGCCTTCCTACCTCTAGTGTATTCCCCGAATCTACCACTTAGCCTCCTTTCTGTCCAAAAATCCTTTCAAGATGGCGATCAGGTTCTCCAATGCACTCAACCACACTCTCAAAGCACCCTCAACCTTGGAGTTATCATCTCCAAGCTTAACGTAGAAATCTTTTCTGTATGGGCAGGCAGACATGGCGGCGCTGAATATGGGCTTCACCATGAAGGAGTGGTGAGGTTTTAGTGTCTCGCCGTAGGCAGCACGGAAGGATACGGAGAGTTCGTCCGCGGGGGCGGCAAGGTTTTGTGATAGAGCAATGCAGGTGAAGTCTAGACCACTGCGGGGGGGCGGGCCATTAGCTTTGAATTTCTAAGTTTGCAGGAATAGATAGAGGGGTTAGGAGTATTGTGCCAATGTATGCTGCCATCACGTTGGCAGATAATGATAGCAAGAATAATATATAGAATTGTATGAAAATGACATACCGAACCAACCAAACTAAACCTTCAGTAGCGGTGTGCTTCTTGGTCTTGAGCTCATTGATGACCAATTCTTGAAGAGTCTCTGACTCTGCTGGTGCAGCAAGTTGTCTCTCGCGGATTTTCTGCCAAATTGTTAGCATATTTGTATTCAATCGGCAGGAGCCAATCGTACCTTGATGTTACCAGCCATATCATTCTTGACTGGGTTGAATGCTACAGATCCCATAACATCTACAATTCATTAACTCTTTACTTCTCAATGAGAGACAGGAAGGGGCCCATACCGAAAAGAGTAGTGAGGGATTCGGCAGCTTGAAGAAACTCTGTGGTTGCAATTGCATTGTCCTTCTCCTTGTTGACGGGGACATCGACGAATGATTTATCGAGAGTATCGATGAAGGTTTGTCCAGGGGGGATTGTCTTAACGGTTGCCATTTTGAATGAGTTTATTTGATTTGATTGATTGGAGAAGACGGGGGTATCGAGATGGAAATCGAAGATGTTCAGAAATTGAGAAAGATTGTGAATGAGGGCTTTCAGGAGAAGAACCAAAATGGGAGAGCTTTAAGAGGAACCCTTTCTATGAAACTCGTGGCATGAATTGAATAGATGGAGTCAGATGTTTGGGTGTTGGGTCACGGGTGTTGGGTGGATTTGGTGGGGCAAAGGGAAAGCGGGGGTTGAGTGTTGGAAGTTTCCGTGCGAGCCTGCGAGGTGAGAACGGCGGTCAAGGATTCAAAGTCGCGGCAATGTGAAACTCAGGCAATCATATTGAGGGATTATAGGATCTCGAGAGGATCTCGAGAGGATCAGGATCTCAATGAAGATATATTATTTCGTGCAGACGATGATATGGATTCAATCTAGGAAGCTCCATAAGATCCATCGTTCCCATGGTTCAAGTCCCTGAGTACCTACCTACCTACAGATTGCTGCTTACTTTGCCTTTTCTGTTTTAGTGTTATTTATTTCTATGGAGTCTCTATCGTATTTCAATGCATAGAACCACATCTTCGAATCCAGATCTTCATCTTCTTGCGACGTGGGAGAAGTCAATATCGCCAATGCCAATTGATATCTTGTTTGCCCCCAAGATATTCCATCATGTCGGCCTGTTGTGTGGTTTCTAGTGAAACTCATGAAGACCGGCTTGAGAATGACAGGGTCATCACTGATCCCATCGTTTGTTGATTTGTAAATGGGCAGGAAGTCAAGTGAAACGCCAACGGCGAGCCCTTCAAACAAGTGTTCGTGGCAATATAGATGAAAATTCAAGGGACGTTCTTATTTTCCATCACAATACCTATGATTGTACTCTAGATTTACAAAACATTCATTTAAGGAAGGCCTGTATCGGAATGTATCGGAATGTATCTGATGTTTGAGCGTATTTCAATGTTTAAACATGTTTCAACATCAGAAGAGGTTTCGATGTTTGAAAGTCATTCAACCTCTACAATTTATGCTCTGCAGAATCAATCAACCAGATGGCTGCTGATGCAAGGCGAAATGGAAGATAACTACATGATGCATTCTCCGTTAACTGCCTCGGGAATTAATCATCAGCGTAAGGAGTTATTACAAGTTTTGAGGTGTACATATATTCGGCTTCGATGAAAAGCCGTCAATTCTCGAGACATTCTGTAATTTTCAAATTCCTTATTGGCGAAAGATTGAGTGATCCATGACTCCTTGCTATTTGCGTCCTTGGTATTTTGACGTATTGTCATCCATGTATTATCATGACGCCTCAATCGTTATGATTGACCCTTTCGCCGATTTGATTTGCTGGCGATATGCGAACAACTGCATGCAAGAATATTGTGTAATCAGATTCCGGTTCCAGAACTCATCTTTCGTTTTCAGGTGGTCGATGCTACCAAGCTGGTTTAGTGGTAGTGGTCATTGGACAGGTGACAAAGCCTCTCTATGTGCAAAGCTTACATCGACATTCCTGGGGATGAACATTTCTACAAAATGCGATTAGTAAACATCCCAATGCTCAATTTTGTGACAAAGCAGGATTAAACTCGAGAAAGGTCAAGGCTATCAGCTCTGCATGATCAAAGTATATATTGTCCTCATCCCTCCATTTCGGTTCTCAAACTTATAAACATCAAATCGAACCTACAAGATACATTATGTCTACTGCAAGAAAATCCGTCTTCTTGACTGGGGGCAGTGGCTTCATAGCTTCTCATATCCTCTCCCTTCTGATTGAGGTATGCTTCCGTTTGTTATTATGTAATTGCAAGGCTATCTAACGGACTTCGCAGAACGGGTACAAACCTGTTGCCAGTGTCCGATCCCCTACGAAAGCCAATCAAATCCTCGAAATTCATCCAGAATGGGTGGGAAAGGTCAAGTTTGCATTTGTGCCTGAAATCACAACACCTGGAGCTTTTGACCATGTTTTCAAAGATCAAGCTCAAAAAGGCGGCTTTGATTACATTGTTCATACTGCGTCTCCAGTGACATTCGCTGTCAAGGACGTGAAGAAAGACCTAATAGACCCGGCTGTTCATGGGTAATTATAAAAGCCTGCACACTCTGATGGCCAATTTCTAACATTCACAAAAGCACTACCGAAATTCTCAAAGCTACTCACGAACTAGGAGGCAAGCAGGTGAAGCGTTTTGTTTTACTGGGTAGTGCTGTGTCCATTCTTGATTCATTCGAAGATTTAAATGCTCCTGAAGGGAAACCTTATACCGAAGATGATTGGAACCCTGTCAGATTTCCTGCTCTCACAATATAGCATCGTGGCTAATCTCACTTTCAGGCGACTGAGCATGATGCAGTATCATCTCAAAATCCTCTCATCGGATATAATGTTGGCAAAAAAAATGCCGAACTAGCGGCCGTAAGCAAGCCCCCTACCCACCTCCTGGCTAGAACACGCATTTTCACACTGACTCGGTGATCCTTCTTTGATGTTGCTAACACGATAATGGCAGTGGTGCTTCATGAAAGAAAAGAAGCCGGCTTTTGAGCTTGTTGTGATCAATCCTGATGTAGTCCTCGGTCCCATACTCCAGCCTGTCCCCAGTCCGAAAAATGTTAACGAAACCAACGAGTTCGCTTGCTATGCTTTCTTTAATGGCACTCATGAGACCGTTGGTGATGTCATGTTTGCCTTTTGGGATTTTGTAAGTTCCTTCCTCCTCGGTTATACATACTGCTTACTGTGGCTGTTCACTAAACTAATAAATGTAAAGGTTGATGTTCGCGATGTGGCTCTCTTACATGTCATCGCGCTCACCTCCCCTCGTATGGCTAACAAACGTCACATTATCTCTTCGGGTCCTCTCTCGCCACAGTTGGTTGTAACTATTATTCGGAAGAATTTCCCGGAACTGGAAGGAAGGTTACCGAAAGGCGGTGATGAAAAGGAAGTTTTCCCCAAAGGCTTGCGCCCCACCCAATTGAACAACGCCAGGAGTTTAGAAGTAATTCGACAAGCCAAAGGTCAAGATTGGAACTTCAAAAATTTGGAAGAATCCATTGTTGCCTCAGTGAAGTCATTGCTTGAGCTGGAGCAGAAATGGGGCTCTCAAGCTGCCCACTGACAACAGATTTCTGAACGTCTGAAGCATTACGAGAACTTTCTTATTTGCTCGACCTATCCTAAATACATTCTTTTGTTTTCAGAGGCGTGGTGTACAACCTTAAAGCTGTATCTATGACATATCAATTGCAACACATTCCTTAGCAGATTGAAAGGTAGAAGATTTATATCATACATTCTTGCTAAAACTCTCCAACACCATACCCATCTATCTTGTATTGGAATGCTTGATTTACCTTGAAGCAGTTTGTGAGGTCTTCGTTGATTTTCGTTGTCACCATGATCATGACAGCTATTGATTTCCATGTAATGCTTGATAACAGATGCCAAACAGCGCGCAATTAATCGACCTTGCAGATTGACAACGACTATATCCAAAAACCTAATGCAAAAATTCGTTTAATGCAACTCAGTCAAATTATCTGGCTCCGGTTAGCTCATCAACTATCCCCATCTCGATGATACATGCCTTAACATTGAAGTTCTTCGCAGGAAACATGATGCTGCGGCCTTGATAAAATCAAGTTCAAAAATGGCAAAGCCTCCAGTTAAGAGGTTTTAGAAGACAAAAGATTGGTTAAGCGACAAATCGAAGAAAAGATGTCCGATGAAACTATCGAAATAATTGACAAAGTGCCCGTGGGCATGTCATCTAAAAGGCTCTCGCGGCTAGATATCAAGACACACATCTCGGCTGAACAGGGATACTCTGTCGATTAAATTAATTACCTGTTTGGAGTTCATTAATTAAATAAATTTTAAATTCTCTTTATCTATAAAAGATCTGATTTTATACCTTTGAATAAATCGATTATTCTAGTAATATTATGTGTTATACGACAAACCACTCTCATGGCCTCGAAAGTGATTTAATTATTCTTATGCTCTAGAATTAAAAGGTGATTTACTCTTACGCCGCTTCAAATCTATATATAGATTTTAATCTATATAAATCCTTTTCAGGAAAATCGATAAAGAAATCGAAGGAAAAATAATGTTGTATTTACAAAATCTATTTTCTTACTATAGATTCTAGTAGTAGTAGTAGTAGTAGTAGTAGTAGTAGTAGTAGTAGAAGTATTTATTAATATTCATTAAGCCGGCTTAAAGCCGACCCTGAGAACCTTCTAAGGAGTATAGGGATATATTAAATTATAAACTTATTTAATATCTTAAAAAACAATTTATATATATCAAGATTAGAATTCATTTGAATAATTTCTTTTTTATTAATTGAAATAGAATCAATAATATTTTCAGGATTTTAAAAAACTAGATATAATTTTTTAGGAATAAATAAATATAGATTATAAAAATATATATTTATAAAATATATAAATATTAGGAAATATTTTTATTATATCTTTTAATTACTATTTTAAATTAGATAAAAAAAGAATAAGATTTAATTAAAAAAAAAAGAAAAAAAAAGAAGAAAAAAAATGATTAGATATCTTTAATAGAGATAAATATTAGTATAAAATCAAATGATTTTAAAGAATTCGATTAATATTAGTAATTGTAATATTAAAAACAAAAGATAATTAAAATCTTTTATTATTAATAAAGATAAAAATAAAAGTAATTATTTAAACTATTTCTTAAATTGAATTAGTGATTTATAATATAATATTAAATATTTAGGAATTTTTAATAATTGTAGGAGTATTCTAAGTTAATATTTTGATATTGGAATTTTCTATAGTATTATATAAAATCTTTGTATTTTATATATATAATTAGAATATAATATAATATCTTTTTTGATAAATTTAATTTTAAAGGAAATTTAATTGTATAGATAAGATTCTATTTATTATAAATATTTGAGAAAATAAATTATTATTTCTTTTATTAGAATTGTTTTGTTTGATTATAAAGTTCTTTAATAATAATCTCTATTTTATTAATAATAGATATTGAAACAAATCCTAGATTTTAAATGAATTTATAGGTTTTAAAATCAATAAACTTATTAATAGTTTTATTCCTTTTAATATTTATATATTTAAAGAATTAGTAAATCCTAATATTAAAGATTTATATAGTATTTTGATAAATATAGAAAGTTTATTAAAAGAAATCGGATATATTGTTATATAGATATTAGATTATTGAGGTATTATTGATATAAAACTATAAATATTATTTATTAAATAAAAAAATCCTTAGAATATATTTGAGGTTTATATAAATTTCAATTATCTTTAAATTAAAAATATATAAAATATTATTAATTGAATCTGAGCTAACAATGACTTGCTTTTTGTTCTAATATATTATATATCTATATTTAATGAATCTCTTTTTATTAATAATTTATTCAAAATTATTTAAGAAAATTAAGATTTTATTAAAAGGGAAATAAAATTATCATTTTTTGAAATTAATAATTACTATTTCTTTATCAATATTTTCTATTAAATCTATTTGATATTTTAAAAAAAATATAGAGGTTATAATATAGAATATATAATATTAGAAAGGATTGTTTTTAGATATTGAATTTTGATTTTAGATTTTTATTATTAATTAATACTTTTATTTTTAGTAATAAATAAAAATATAATTTAATGGATTATAAGATAAAAGATATCTATTAATTGAATATATATAATAAAACAAAACTTAATTTTGTTAGTATTGTATTAGTAAATAGGATATTTGTATTTCTAAAAAGAATAATTATTAAAATAATTTTTTAGATTAAAAGTATATTTTTGAATATTAAAGTAAATATTTATTTTAATAAATCAATATATTAATTTATTTGAAAGGAGATAGTAAAGTTATAGATAATATATTAAATATAAAATAGTTTTGTTTTGTTATTAAATTATATTTTGGTTTTGTATATAAAAAAGAGGATAATATAAATGATAATAGTTTTATATAAAATTGAAATTAAAAAACTATTGATTGTTTTTATAAGATTGCGGATATAATATATTATTATTTGAGTTTTAATAATCTTTATAGCTATATATCTTTTAAAAAAGAGTTTTTTATTAAATCAAACTCTAAATTATTTTAAAACAAATTATATTTCATTTTCGATTATAATAATTGATATAATAATAAGTTTTTTATTGATAATATAAAAGAAATATAATTTCTTTTTTTTTAATAAAATAAATCATTTCAAGTTTTTTAAAAGCAAAAGTAATTTTATTATTATTGTTTTATTTAAGGATTTTCTTTATATTATTTATTAGAGTAAGGATATTAATATTCAGAAACTAAAAAGCTTAATATAAGTAAAGGTTATTAGTATATTCAAAGTGTAACTTTGTATTTTATAATATAAGTTTAGCTAAATATAGTATATATAAAACTAAAAAGAAAAAAAGGTTTTATAATATTTTATATATAATTCTATAATTGAATATAATCAAATTCTCTAAACAAATTCGAATATATTGATTAATAAGAAAGAAATTGATTAACCTTAGAAAAACTAGGAGTTAGTTTTATCTAATTATTTTTTCTAATAGTCTTTGTTTTAGAAATATATCAAAAGTATTTTAGATATTTATAATAATTATAATGATTTTCAATTCTTAGAAAAAAGTAGTTTTTATATTATATATAAAGCAAATAATCAGATTTATAATAATTCTTTTAAAAAAAGTTTTTTTATATTATAAATTAAAAATATTATTGATTAGTATAATTTATATTAAATAATAAATTACAATTTTCTTCAAACCTTTTAAAATACAAAAAATAAATATAATTAATTATTAAAAGTAGATAAAGAATTTATCCTTTTTATTAATTTTAAATAATATAATTATTTCAATAAACTTCTAAACTTATAAAATGAAATTAAATACTAAATATCAATTATAAAGTTTATATAAAGTATTATTAATTACTAATTAATAAATCTTGAATATTTATATTACAATACAATCAATATCTAAAAAAATACTAAAGATTCTAATAGTATTATATTCAATCTTTTTTATCAAAATAAATTAAGATTATTTTAGAATACTCGATTTATTCCAATTTTCAAAAAGATTGTATTCAAGATTATTAGAAATATTAAAACAATCAAAAATCTTTTTATACAAAACCTCAACCTTTTTTATAATATCTTCAATAAGGTTTCCATTAATAAATAATAAAAGCGATTTCAAACTAAATCCTAATTTATATTAATTAATAATTTTATAAAACTTTTTATTATTTTTAATTTTGTTTATAATATTCTTTTAATAATTGTATTTTATTTGTTAAACTATTTTATAAAAAATTTGAATTGTTTAAGAAATATTTTTATTTGAAATATTATATTTATAGAAATAATCCCAATATATTTTTTTATATTCAAAGATTTATTATAATATAGCTTTATTATCTTTCTTATTAAATTTATCAATTATATAAATAATAATATTTATTATTATTATAAAGTTTATTATATATATTTAAATTATTATTTTATTTATATAAAAGAAAGGATTAGGAAAATAGACTATATTGATATATATTAAATCAAAGAGTTTTCTCAATTTTATTTTTAAGATTTTATAATAGTATTATTTCAATAAGATTGTATTCTATTCTAAAATAATAATAATTTGTATTTTATAATTCAAGTTATTATATATATCTTTTTTAATAATAGTTTTGATAAAAAGAATATTTAAAAAGATAAAATCAATAATATAATTAGCTTTATATATAAACTTGTTAAGAATATTAATAAAATCTATATTAATAGTCGGCTCTTATAAGCGGCCTCCTAGTTCCTAGTCGGGGAAAGCGGTTGTCCCCAAAAAATCTTGGTATATATTTTATTCAATTCTGAAAAAAAAAAAATAGATTTAATATTATTGAATTGTTATAATTTTATTAAATTTAATAATATTATCTATCATATTTAACTTTAACTTTATTTATTATAATAAATAGAAAAAATAAATAATAAGAATTAATATTTTATTAATAATTATATAATTTATAAAGATTATAATTAATATAATTCAATTATTATAGTATTTTCGAAGTTTTTTAGGGACAACTGCTTTCCCCGACTAGGAACTAGGAGGCCGCTTATATGAGCCGACTATTACTATTATTAAACTAATATATTAGATTCGAGTTTTTGTATTTAGATTATATTTCTAATTCAAATATATAATATTAAATATTAAAATCACTTTTTATCAAAAATTAAAATAATAAGATTAGATGAGATATATAATCAATTACTTTATTATTATTCAATTAATAATATAAATTAAATATAATATTTTTATTTATATCGATTTAGAAAAAATCTTTATTGTATATAGAATAGTTTTATTATATATATAAATTAATGTTTTTATATATATATATTATAATTCAAAAGTAATCTAGTTTTTTGGGATTTTTAAAATTTTAGAAGTTTGTTGAAATATAACAATTATAACTCAAATAGTTTTGAATTTGTATATTAATAATTATTCAAGATTTTTGAATATATATAATATCGATTTATTAAATATCAAAAATTATAAGAATTATTATATATATAAAAATACTTTTATTAATATTAATCTAATAAATTTAAAGATTATATTATTGAATCTATTAATTGCAAATTTTATTACAAAGTTTATTATATTATACTAATATTAATAAAATATTTTTTCTAAATCAAATATACTAAATTTATTAGAATTTTGTATATAACAAAAAATATCCTTATTCTTTCCTTTATTTATTTTCAAATATAATTTAAGGATTTTTATTCCAAAAAGAATAAATATTTAGATTATAATTATAAAAACTTATATCTAATTCTGAATTGAAATCTAATTAATAATAAAGATAAATCCAATCTATTTATATTAAGTAATAATAATATTATATTTATATTTATTAATAGATTTTGCAATTATAACTATAAAAACATTGAATATCTTTGTTTTGAAAACTTTAATAAATATATTAATTATTTTATATTAAATTTCTTTTATTTTCTAAATAATTTTAAATTTATTTTTGATAAAGAATATTATAATATTATTCTTATATTAAAAAATAATAAAATATTTGTTATATCTAACCTCAAATAAATTATAACAATTAATATACTTAAATAATACTATATAATTAATACCTATTAATTCTTTATATATATCTATTTAATAGTTACAATAAATATGAAAAGAAAATCAATTACATTTAAAAGAAAAATAATATTTTTAATAATCTAAATTATATTAAATCATAATATAGTTTTTTTTCAATTAATTTAAAAAGATTATTAATATTAAAAAAAATAAAAAAATAAATTAATTTAATAAATAAAATGATTTAAATAATTCTATCAAAATATTTATTGATTTTATAACTAAAGGATTTGATAATAATTAAACACTTTTTTATTTATATAAAAACTTTATTAAAAATAAAAACCTTATTTATTATAATTGTTTTATTATTTAGATTTATAAAGGAAATAAAGATTTCTATAATTATATAATTATATTAAATCTTTAAAATAATTAGAGATATAGTATTTAGTATTTGTAATACCTTTTATTAATTATATTTATTATAAAGCAAATTGTAAATATTACTAATTATAAAGATAATAATACAATTTATAATTATAAACAAAATTATTAGGATATTAATTAAAAAGAAATCTTCAATGATTTTTACAAAATATTATTAAAAAATGAAAATAAAGAATCAATTGAATAAAATTGAGGGTTTATATTTAATAAGCAATCTTCAATTTTAATATTAAATATAATTCAAAATAAAACTTTTTCCTAATATAAAACTATAAAAGGTTTTCTTAGATTATATATTTTTGGATTTAAAGAATATATTGTTTCTAATATCATTTGTATTATCAAATTTAATTATCTTTATAAAGATTTTAGGATTAATAGTAAATATAATATAAATAAAGAATTGAGTATAAATACTAAGAAATATAAAAAAAGTAATAATATCAATAAAAACAATAATAATTATAAAATTAATTATAAACCTAATGAGTTTTTTTACAAAAACTATACTAAATATATTTGTATAAAATACTACAAAGATATCAAGTAATATTACAAAATCTATAACAATTATATATTTGCTTTTTATATTACATTCAAAAACATTAAGTTATTTTTTGAAAATATTTAATATATTTGAAATAGTATTTTGATTATAATAATCGATTTCAAAAAGGAAAAAAACTTGAATATTTTTTTTTCTTTTAGTTATATAAAATTGATTGAGATTGAATAGAAATTATAAATTCAATAAATATATAAACTTAGAGTTTAATAATTATAAGAAGTAATTTAATATTATAAACTCGCTATTTAAAAATATTATTACAAAAGCAATTGTTAAATTAAATAAAAAGGTTTATAAAAAATATAAAGAATTAATTCTATATAATAAAATCGAAAATACAAAGATACCTCGATTTTGAGATGTTGTGTCGATCTATACTATAGATTCTATCTTCCTCCATAGAATCTATTCTTTCTTTATGATAAAATTTATATAAATAATCAGAATATAATTTGAAATGAATAAAATATAATAGAATGTAAAAAGTGTAGAAGTATATCAGGTATAATTTCTAGAGTATAAGAATAATTGAATGATATTTGAGGATTATAAGATTAATTTGCTGTATATTATATTATAAATAATAATTGAAGTTTTATTATCTTTATGAATATAGTTTTTATTAGAACCATTTCTAATATTTTGTTTCCATTTTATGAATGAACACGCTTTTGAGAACTATTGTATTCAATAATTGATCCTAATGAATTTTCAACTAATAGAATAATTAATAAAATTAATCGCAAACATTGAATGAAAAAGTGTGAATTCATTTATGTTATGAGTTATAATTAGTATCTCTAGATAATTACTATAATTGAAACTGTTATAATAAAAGACTGAAAATAGTATATAAATAAACATACAAATATATAGGCATATATACATAATGAGGAGTTCGTGTTTGAGATCTTTTCGAACTAAAAGTAGTAATAGATTTATTTGTATTTCTCGGATTGATTTAGATACTTTTTTAAATCTAGATTTAGATCTATACTATATAGCTTTTATAAACTATATGAAAAGCTGAAGGTTTTTGGGAAATAGATCTTTTATATTATATTATCAAATTATGGCAAAGGCTATTTATCAAATTTACGGCAAAATTACTCTCATGCCCACCAAAATTGATTTGATTACTCTCATATCATAAAATTGAGAGGTAATTTATTCTTATAGATACCCTTTAGATTCCATAATACACATTTTATACAAAATTATATAAAAACTATATAGAATCCAGTACATGGAACTCATTTTATTTTAAAAGAAAACTTTCAAAGAAACAGAAATAATATATTATAAAACCTAGTTTAGAATAATTAGAATCTAAAATTCTTATATAGAATTGTTTTTTTTTATATAGATCAATCGTCCGGTTATTATTAAATCTAATCTAAAATGAATAAAATCTATTATAGAATCCATTATAGAAACTAAGGGGTATGAGAGTAAATTAGCTTTTAATTCAACAATGGAAATTTGAAAATAAATATTAAAATCTTCTTTCTCAGAAATCTAAAGAAGATTGAAATGTTTTTTTTGAAACATTTAAGAATTTCTAGATTTTTTTAAAGATTTTTCTTTTTAGAGAATTAAGAATATTTTACTGATGAATCTTTCAATATATAGTTTTCTATAATATCTATTAATAAATAAAAATCAAAGCAATCGCTCACTACAAATCAAACAGAAATATACAAAAACAATACCTATTTACCTTTTAAAACCCCTACTGATTCAAAAAAAATAAAAATAAAATCGAAGAAAGTTATCGAAAATAATCAAAATTATCAAAAAGAAAATGAGTTTTAACAATCTTAATTGTAAGATTTTAAAATCTTAAACCTGAACTTACTAAGATTTGCAAAAAAATCAATAATTCTGTATAATACAAGTATTACATATTGGACTTTTATAAAATCCCAATTTTAAGATTCAATATCTCACTAATAAAAATTATTAAAATATTTCGTTTATTTTTTTCGAATTCAAATCCATAAAATTATACTAACTAGAGATTTGGGATTTATAATAATAGTAGTAATAGTAGTATTTATTAACATTCATTAAGCCGGCTTAAGACCAACCCTGGGAACCTTTTAAGAGGTATAGAGATATATTAAGCTATAGATTTATTTAATACTTTAAAAAGCAATTTATATATATAAAAATCAGAATCTATTTGAATAATTCTTTTTTTATTAATTGAAGTAAAAGTAATAATATTTTAGAATTTCGAAAAATCAAATATAATTTTTTAGGAATAAATAAATATAGTATTATAAGGGTATATATTTATAAAGTATTTTGATGTTGAGAGAAGCTTTGATTATATTCCTAATTATTATTAAAAAAAAAATAGAATTTGATTAAAAAAGAAAAAGAAAAAGAAAAAGAAAAAGAAAAAGAAAAAGAAAAAGAAAAAGAAAAAGAAAAAGAAAAAGAAAAAGAAAAAGAAAAAGAAAAAGAAAAAGAAAAAGAAAAAGAAAAAGAAAAAGAAAAAGAAAAAGAAAAAGAAAAAGAAAAAGAAAGAAAAAGAAGATCAAATATTCTTAGCAATAGTAAATATTAATATAAAACCAGATGATTTTGAATAATTCAATTAATATTAGTAATTATAATATTAAATATTAAGAAATCTTTTAATAATTATAAAAACATTTCAAATTAATATTTTAATATTGGAATTTTTTATAGTATTATATGAAATCTTTATATTTTATATATATATTTGAAAGAATAGATTATTGTTTTTTTTATTAAAATTACTTTATTTAATTATAAGGCTTTTTAATAATAATGTTTATTTTATTAATTATAAATATTAAAACAAATTCTAAATCCTAAATGAATTTGTGAATTTTAAGATTAACAAGTTTATTAACAATTTCATTTTCTTTAGAATCTATGTATTCAAAAAATCAATAAACTCTAATATTGAAGATTTATATAATATTTTGATAAATATAAAAAATCTATTAAAAGGAATTGGATATATTGTTGTATAAATATTAGATTGTTAATATATTATTAATATAGAATTATAAATATTATTTATTAAATAAAAGGGTTTTTAAAATATATTTAAGATTTATATAAATTTCTATTATTTTTAAATCAAGAATATATAAGGTATTATTAATTGAATTTGAATTAATAATAATTTGCTTTTTATTTTAATATATTATATATCTATATTTAATAAATCTTTTTTTATTAATAATTTATTCAAGATTATTTGAAAAGATTGAGATTTTATCGAAAAAGAAATAAAATCATTATTTCTTGAAATTAATAATTATTATATCTTTATTAATACTCCCTATCAAATTTATTCAATATTCTAAAAAGAAATATAAAGATTGTAATATTGAATATATAATATTAAAAAGAATTATTTTTAAATATTAAATTTTAATTTTAAATTTTAATTATTAATTAATATTTTTATTTTGAATAATAAATAAGGGTATAATTTAATAAATTATAGAATAAAAGATATTTATTAATTGAATATATATATTAAAATAAAGATTGGTTTTATTTAATATTATATTAATAAATAAATATTTGTATTTCTAAAAAGAACAATTATTGGATTAGTTTTTCAAATTGAAAATATATTTTTGAATATTAGAATAAATATTTGTTTTAATAGATTGATATATTAATCTATAGAAAGAAAATAATAAGATTATAAATAATATATTAAATATAAAATGATTTCAATTTATTATTGAATTATATTTTGATTTTATATATAAAAGAAGAAATAATATAGACAATAATAGTTTTATATAGAATTAAAATTGAAAAGCCATCAATTGTTTTTATAAAGCTATAAATATAATATATTATTATCTAAGTTTTAATAGCTTTTATAATAATACATTTTTTGAAAAAAAGTTTTTTATTGAATCAAACTTCAAACTATTTTAAAGTAAATTATATTTTATTTTTGATTATAATAATTGATATAATAATAAACTTTTTATTAATAATAAAAAAGAAAATATAATTTCTTTTTTTTGAATAAAATAAATTATTTCGAGTTTTTTGGAGGTAAAAGTAATCTTGTTATTATTGTTTTATTTAAAAATCTTTTTTATATTATGAATTGAGAATATTATTAATCAATATAATTTATATCAAATAATAGATTATAATTCTTTTCAAGTCTTTTGAAATATAGGAAATGAATATAATTGATTATTAAAAATAAATAAAGAATCTATTTTTCTTATTAATCTTAAATAATATAATTATTTCAATAAGTTTTCAAATTTATGAAAAAAAAATTGAATATTAAATATCGATTATAAAATCTATATAAAACATTATCGATTATTGATTAATAGATTTTGAATATTTATATTATAATATAATTAATATTTGATAAAATTTAAAAAAATTTAACAATATTATATTCAATCTTTTTTATTGAAATAAATTAAAACTATTCTAAAATATTCAATTTGTTTTAGTTTTCAAGGGGATTGTATTTGAGATTATTAAAGGTATTGAAACAATCAAAAATCTCTTTATATAAAGTTTTAGTTTTCTTTATAATATTTTCAATAAGATTTCTATTGATATATAATAAAAGCTATTTCAAACAAAATTTTAGTTTATATCAATTAATAATTTTATAAAACTTCTCATTATTTTTAATTTTATTTATAATATTCTTTTAATATTTACATTTTGTTTATTAGATTATTTTATAAAAAATTCAGATTATTTAAAATATTACATTTACAAAAATAATTCTAATATATCTTCTTATATTTAAGAATCTATTATAATATAGCTTTACTATTTTCTTTATTAGATTTATCAATTATATAAATAATAATATCTATTATTATAATAAAATCAATTATATATATTTCAATTATTATTTTATTTATATGAAAAAAATTTAGAAGGATAGATTATATTAATATATATTAAATCAAAAAGTTTTTCTAATTTATTTTCGAGATTTTATAATAATATTATTCCAATAGAATTATACCCTGTTTGGGATAATAATGATTTTTGTTTTATAATTCAAATCATTATATATATCTTCTTTAACAATAATATTAATAAAAGAAATATTCAAGAAAATAAAATTAATAATATAATCAGCTCTATATATAGATTTATCAAGAATATTAATAAAATCTATATTACTATTATTAAATTAATATACTAAATCCAAACCCCTATATCTAAATTACACTTTTAATTCAAATATATAATATTAAATATTAAAATAATTTTTTATCAAATATCAAAATAATAGAATTAAATAAAATATATGATCCATATCTTATTAATACCCAATTAATAATAAAAATTGAATATAATATTTCTATTTATAACAATCTAAAAAAATCTCTATTATATATAAATCAATATTATTATATATAAAAATCAATATCTTTATATATATATATTATAATCTAAAAATAGTCTAATTTTTCACAATTCTTGAAATCTCAAAATTCTATTAAAATATAATAATTATAATTTAAATAGTTTTATATTTATATGTTAATAATTATTGAAAGTTTTTAAATACAAATAATATTAATTTATTAGATATCAAAGATTTTAAGAATTATTATATATACAAAAGTATTTTTATTAATATTAATCCAATAAACTTGAAAATCATATTATCAAATTTATTGATTACAAATTCTATTACAAAATCTATTTTATCATATTAATATTAATAAAATATATTTTCGAAATTGAATCTATTAAGTTTATTAAAACTTTATATATAATAAGGGATATTCTTATTCTTTCTTCTATTTATTTTTAAATATAACCTAAAGATTTTTATTTAAAAGAAAATAAATATTTAAATTATAATTATAAAAATTAATATCTAGTTCTAAATTAGAATTTAATTAATAATAAAAATAAATTCAATTTATTTATATTAAACAATAATAACATTATACTTATATTTATTAATAAACTCTACAACTATAGAAATATTAAACATCTTTATTTCAAAGATTTCAATAAATATATTAATTATTTTATACTGAATCTTTTTTATTTTTTAAATAATTTTAAATTTATTTTTAATAAAAAGTATTATAATATTATTTTTATATCAAAAAATAATAAAATGTTTATTATAATTAGCCTCAAATAAACTATAATAATTAATATATTTAAATAATATTATATAATCAATATCTATTGATCTTTTATATATATCTATTTAATAATTATAATAAATATAAAAAGAAAATTGAATATATTTAAAAAAAGAAAAATATTCTTAACAATCTAAATTATATCAAACTATAATATATATTTTTTCAATTAGTTTAAAAAAACTATTGATGTTGAAAAAAAAAAAAAAATTATTTCAATAAATAAAATAATCCAAATGATTTTATTGAAATATTTGTTAATTCTATAATTAAAAGATTTAATAATAATTAAATACTTCTTCATTTATATAAAAACTTCATTGAAAATAAAAACCTTATTTATTATAATTATTTTATTATTTAGATTTATAAAGGAAATAAGAATTTTTATAATTATATAATTATACTAAATTTTTAGAATAATCAAAAATATAATATCTAATATTTATAATATTTTTTATTAATTATACTTATTATAAAATAAATTATAAATATTATTAGATATAGAAATAATAGCTCAATTTATAACTATAAACAAAATTATTAGAATATCAATCAAAAAAAGATTTTCAATAATTTTTATATATTATTATTAAAGAATAAAGATAAGGAATTAATTAAATAAAACTAAGGGTTTAAATTTAACAAATAATCCCCAATTTTAATACTAAATATAGTTCAAAATAAAACTTTTTTCTAATATAAAATTATAAAAGGTTTTCTCAAATTATACATTTCTAAATTTAAAAAATATGTTATTTTTAATATTATTCATATTATCAAATTTAATTACCTCTTTGAAGATTTTAAAACTAATAATAAATACAATATAAATAAAGAATTAAATACAAATATTAAGAAATATAAAGAAAGTAATAATATTAACAAAGATAATAATAGTTATAAAATTAATTATAAAGCTAATAAATTCCTTTACAAAATCTATACTAAATATATTTATATTAAATATTACAAAAATATTGAGTAATATTACAAGATTTGTAATAATTATACATTTGCTTTTTATATTATATTTAAAAATATTAAACTACTTTTTAATAATATTTAATATATTCAAAATTATATTTTAATTATAATAATTGATTTCGAAAAGAAAAGATATTTGAATATTCATTTTGTTTCTTTTTCGTTTAATTATATAAAATTGATTAAAATCGAATCAAGATTATAAATCTAATAGATATACAAATCTAAAATTTAATAGCTATAAAAAACAATTTGGAATTATAAATCTATTATTTAGTAATATTATTATAAAAATAATTATTGAATTAAATAAAAGGATTTATAAAGAATATAAAGAGTTAATTCTGTATAATAAAGTCGAAAATACAAAAATACCTCGATTTTGGGATTTTATATTGATCTGGGGATTTATAATATAATAATCAAAAGACTTATTTTATATTCAAGTTTATATAATTAAATATTATTTTTACAAGAATTTTATTTCAATATCGCTTAATATACAGTAAGCAATAACCCAAACTCTTACATTCAAAAGTTGCTTATCAAATATTCAACTGAGAACTTTTTTGAAAAACTTTAGGATATAATCATCAATTTTGATATTAAATAGTCGTATTATTAAATCAGAACAAACACCGAAAGGGCAGGGATATTCACTTTAATCTGATTAGTAAAGTATTGAAATTGCTAAGTAATATCATATCAATCATAAGATTAAAGATCAAAAGCATGAAGTTTGATTTAGAGTTATATATAGTATTTTATCGATTTCTATAAGATTATTGGATATAGTTGCTCAGATCGATATAATATCCCAAAATCGAGATATCTTTGTATTTTCGACTTTATTATATAGAATTAACTCTCTATATTCTTTATAAATTCTTTTATTTAATTTAATAATTGTTTTTGTAATAATATTATTAAATAATGGATTTATAATATCAAATTATCTTTTATAGTTATTAAATCCTAGATTTATATATTTATTAGATTTATAATTTTTATTTAATTTCAATTAATTTTATATAATTAAAAAAAAGAAAAATAGAATAAATATTCAAATGTTTTTTTTTGAGATTAATTATTATAATCAAAATATTATTTCGAATATATCAAATATTATTAAAAAGCAATTTGATATTTTTAAATATAATATAAAAAACAAATATATAATTATTACAAATTTTACAATATTATTTAATATCTTTATAGTATTCTATATAAATATATTTAATATAACTTTTGTAAAAGAATTTATTAACTTTATAATTAATTTTATAATAATTTTTATTTTTATTGATATTATTACTCTCTTTATATTTTTCGATATTTATACCCAATTCTTTGTTTATATTATATCTATTATTAACTTTAAAACCTTTATAGAAATAATTAAGTTTAGTAATATTGTTAGAATATATATATAGTAGTAAGCTATTAGGTTCAATCCCTAATACTGTGCCTTTTGGCTAGATTGCGTGCGTGGTGTAGTGGTAAAGCTTACAACTTCTATTTGGTTCTATATATATTGGTTCTATATACGTGATAAAGTAACAGGGATTAGTTAAGTGGATATTATTCTGGGATCTTTGATTTGGGCTTGCTTGATTAAGAATAGATTTTCTTAATAAGAAGTGAATCAGAAGCGAGGATATATCTGCTTAATAATTGAATATTCTGAATTCATTAATAAATTGATTATTAATAGTGAGGATATAGCTAATACAATTGTATATTATATATCATATGGTTAACTATATAAATAAATATCTCTATGATTATTAGCTTTTTCGTAATGAAAAGAATAAAAAAAAGGAGCTCTATTAGAATATATATATAGTAATAAGCTATTAGATTCAATCCCTGATACTGTGCCTTTTGACTAGATTGCGTGCGTGGCGTAGTAGTAAAGCTTACAACTTCTATTTGGTTCCATGCGTATTGGTTCCATGCACGTGACAAATATAAATAATATTAGAAATAATATACTCTTTAAATCTAGAAATATACAATTTGAGAAAACCTTTTATAATTTTATATCAAAAAGAAATTCTATTTTAAATTATATTTAATATTAGAATTAGAGATTATTTATTAAATATAAGCCTTTAGCTTTATTTAATCAATTCTTTATTTTCACTTTTTAATAATATTTTATAAAAATTATTAAAGATTTTTTTTTAATTAATATTCTAATAATCTTATTTATAATTATGAACTGAATTATTATTTTTATAATTAATAATATTCGCAATTTGTTTTATAATAAGTATAATTAACAAAAGATATTATAAATATTAGATACTATATCTTTAATTATTCTAAAAATCTAGTATAATTATATAATTATAAAAATCTCTATTTCCTTTATAAATCTGAATAATAAAGTAATTATAATAAATAAAACCTTTATTCTTAATAAAGCTTTTATATAAATAAAGAAATGCTTAATCATTATTAAATCCTTTAATTATAGAATTAACAAATATTTCAATAAAATCATCTGAATTATTTCATTTATTAAAACAATTCGTTTTTTTATTTTTTTTAATATTAATAGTTCTTCTAAACTAATTGAAAAAAAGTATATTATAATTTAATATAATTCAGACTACTAAGAATACTACTTTCTTTTTAAATATAATCAATTTTCTTTCTATATTTATTATAATTATTAAATAAATATATATAAAGGATCAATAAATATTAATTGTACAATACTATTCAAATATATTAATTATTATAGTTTATTTGAGATTAGATATAATAAATACTTTATTATTTCTTAATATAAAAATAGCATTACAATATTTCCTATCAAGAATAAGTTTAAGATTATTCGGGAAATAGAGGAGATTTAATATAAAGTAATCAATACACTTATTAAAGCCTCTGAAATAAAGATATTCAATATTTCTATAATTATAATTGCAAAACCTATCAATAAATATAAATATAATATTATCATTATTCAATACAAATAGATTAGATTTATTTCTATTACTAATCAAACCCTAATCTGGAATTAAATATAAGCTTTTGTAATTGTAATTTAAATATCCATTCTCCTCTAAATAAAAATCCTTAGATTATATTCGAAAACAAATAAAGAAAAGGATAAGGATATCTTTTATTATATATAAAACCCTAATAAATTTAATATATTTGATTTGGAAAAAATATTCTATTAATATTAATATAGTATAATAAACTTTATAATGGAATTTGTAATCAATAAACTCAATAATATAATCTTTAGATTTATTAAATTAATATTAATAAAAGTATTTCTATATATATAATAATTCTTATAATCTTTGATATCTAATAAATCAATATTATATATATTCAAGAATTTTAGATAATTATCAATATATAAATTTAAAACTATTCAAACTATAATTATCATATTTTGATGGATTTCTAAAATCTTAAAAACCCCAAAAAGCTAAATCACTTTTGAATTATAATATATATATACAAAAACACTAGTTTATATATATAATAATATCACTTTATATATAATAAGGATTTTTTTTAAATCAATATAAATAGAAATACTATATTCAATTTATATTATTAATTGAATAATGATAAGATAATTGATTATATATTCTATTTGATTTTATTATTTCAATATTTAATAAAGAATGATTTTAATATCTAATATTATAAATTCAAATTAGAGGTATAATTCAGATATAAAAGTTTGGATTTAGTATATTAGTTTAACAACAATAATATGGATTTTATTGATATTTTTAATAAGTTTATATATAAAACTAATTATATTATTAATCTTATTTTTTCAAATATTCTTTTTATTAAAATTATTATTAGAAAAGATATATATAATAGTTTGGATTACAAAATACAAATTATTATTATTCTAGAATGAGATATAATCTTATTAGAGTAATATTATTATAGAATCTTAAAAATAAAGTTAGGAAAACTTTTTGATTTAATATATATTAATATAATCTATCTTTTTAATTCTCTTTTCTTTATAAATAAAATAATAATTGAAATATATATAATAGATTTTATAATAATAATAAATATTACTATTTATATAATTAATAAATCTAATAAAAAAGATAATAAAACTATATTGTAATAAATCCTTGAATATAAGAAAAAATATTAAAATCATTTTTATAAATATAATATTTCAAATAAAAATATTCTTTAAATAATTCGAATTTTTTATAAAATAATTTAATAAATAAAATATAATTATTAAAAGAATATTATAAATAAAATCAAAAACAACAAAAAGTTTTATAGAATTATTAATTAATATAAATTAGAATCTAATTTGAAATTGCTTTTATTATTTATTAATAGAAATCTTATTAAAAATATTATAAAAAAAACTAAGGTTTTATATAAAAAGATTTTCAATTATTTTAATACTTTTGATAATCTTGAATATAATCTCTTTAAAAATTAGAATAAATCAAATACTTTAGAATAATCCTAATCTATTTCAATAAAAAAGATTGAATATAATATTATTAAAATTTCCAGTATTTTTCCAGATATTAATTATATTATAATATAAATATTCAAGATCTATTGATTAATAATTGATAATATTTTATATAAATTTTATAATCAATATTTAGTATTTAGTTTTATTTTATAAATCTAAAAGTTTATTAAAATAATTATATTATTTAAGATTGATAAAAAGAATAAATCCTTTATTTGCTTCTAATAATTAATTATATTTATCTTTTATATTTCAAAAGATTTGAAAAAATTTGAAAAGAATTATAATCTACTATTCAATATAAATTATATTAATTAATAATATTTTTAATTTATAATATAAAGAAATCTTTTTTGAAAAAATTATTATAAATCTAATTATCTACTTTATATACAATATAGAGATTGTTTTTTCTTAAGAATTAAAAATCATTATAATTACTATAAATATCCAAAGTATTTTTAATATATTTCTAAAATGAAAATTATTAGAAAGAATAATTAAATAAAATTAATCCCTAGTTTTTCTAAGATTGATTGATTCCTTTTTTATTAATTGATATATTCAAATTTGTTTAAAAAACTCAATTACATTTAATTACAGAATTATATACAAAATACTACAAAACTCCTTTTTCTCCTTAATTCTATATATATTATATTTAATTAAATTTATATTATAAAATACAAAATTATACTTCAAATGGATTAATAATTTTTGCTTATATTAGATCTCCTAATCTTTAAATATTAATATCTTTATCTTAATAAATAATATAAAAAAGATTCTTGAATAAAGCAATAATAATAAGATTGTTTTTATTCTTAAGAAATTCGAAATAATTTATTTTACTAAAAAGAAAAGAAATCATATTCTTTTTTATATTATTAGTAAAAAGCTTATTATTATATTAATTATTATAATCAAAAATGAAATATAATTTATTTTAAAATAACTTGAAATTTGATTCAATAAAAAACTCTTTTTTAAAAAATATATAATTATAAAGGTTATTAAAACTCAAATAATAATATATTCTATTTATAGTTTTGTAAAGATAATCAATAACCCTTTAGTCTTAGTTTTATATAAAACTATTATTATTTATATTATTCCTTTTTTTATATATAAAATTGAAATATAGTTTAATAATAAAACAAAACTATTTTATATTTAATATATTATTTGCAATCTTATTATTTTCTTTTAAATAAATTAATAACAAATATTTGTTTTAGTATTTAAAGATATATTTTTGGTTTAGAAAATTATTTCAATAATTACTTTTTTTAAAGATATAGATATTCTATTTTTTGATATAATATTGAATAAAATTAAATTTTGTTTTGTTATATATATCTCATTAATGAATACCTTTTATTTTATAATTTGTTAAATTATATTCCTATTTATTATTAAAAATAGAAACACTAGCTAATAATAAAAATCTAAAACAAAATTTATTACCTAGAAATAATCCTTTCTAATATTATATATTTTATATTATAATCTCCACATTTCTTTTTAAAATATCAAATAAATTTGATAAGAAGTATGGATAAGGAAATAACAGCTATTAGCTTTAAAAAATAATAATTTCATTTCTTTTCTAATCAGGTTTCAATCTTTTCAAGTAGTTTTAAATAAATTATTAATAAAAAAAGATTTATTGAATATAAGTATATAATATATCAAAATAAAGAATAAATTGTTATTAACTTGAATTTGATTAATAATATCTTATATATTTTTGATTTAAAAATAATCGAGGTTTATATAGACTTTAAATATATTCTAAAAATCCTTTTATTTAATAAATAGTGTTTATAGTTTTATATCGATAATATCTTAATGATCTAGTATTTATATAGCAATATATCTAACTTCTTCTAATAGGCCTTTTATATTTATTAAAATATTATATAGATTTTCGATATTAGAGTTCATTAATTCTTTAGATATATAAAAATTGAAAGGAATAAAGCTATTAACAAACTTATCAATTTTGAATCCTATAAATCTATTTGGAATTTAAAATCTATTTCAATATTTATTATTAATAAAATAAAAACTATTATTAAAAAGCTCTATAATCAAATAAAGTAATTCTAATGAAAGAAATAATAACCTATTTTTTCAGATATTTATAATAAATAGAATTTTGTCTATACAATTAAACTTTCTTTAGAATTAAATTTATTAAAAAAGATATTATATTATATTCTAATTATATATATAAGATATAAGAATTTCATATAATATTATAAAAAGTTCCAATATCAAAACACTAACTTGGAATACTTCTATAGTTATTAAAAGACTTCTGAATATCTAATATTATATTATAAATTATTAGCTTAATTTAAGAAATAATCTAAATAATTATTTTTATTTTTATTCTTATCAATAACAAAAGGCTTTAATTATCTTTTGTTTTTAATATTACAATTACTAATATTAATTGAATTCTTTAAAATCATCTAATTCTATATTAATATTTATCTCTACTAAGAATATCCAACCACTTCTTTCCCTTTTTCTCTTTTTCTTTTTCTTTCTTTTTAATTGAACCCTACTTTTCCTTTATTTAATTTAAATAATAATTAAAAAATATAATAAAAATACCTTCCAATATCTATATATCTTATAAATATATACTTTTATAATGTATATTCATTTATTTCTAAAAAAACTATATTTAGTTTTTCAAAATCCTAAAAATCCTATTAATTCTATTTCAATTAATAAAAAAGGAATTACTCAAATAAACTTCAATCCTTATATATATAAATTGTTTTCTAAAATATTAAATAAATTCATAGTTTAATATATTTCTATATCCCTCAAAAGATTCCTACGATTAATCTTAAGCCGGCTCAATGGAGATTAATAAATATTACTACTACTACTATTACTATAAGATTGTTGGAAAACGACTTGAACAGATTACTGTATTCTACTTTTCATTAGGAGAAAAAGATTGAGGGATAATGATGTCATAATAAAAAATGGAAAAGTTTAAGGATTAAAAACATCAGTTAAAAAAATAATAATTAGTAATACAAGTAGTACCTTAATAGCACAAGTAGGGATATAAAACAATGAAAGTATAATGTTAGTACTTAATAAAGTCGTACTTTTATGACTCCCAAACCTCTAAATAGTATTAATATTAATAGAGTAATATTTCTATGATTCCTAAATCTTTAAATAATGCTCGAATTTCTGAATAATGTTAATATCAATAAAGTGATATCTCTATACTTTCCAAACCCCTACATAATACTTCTATTATATCCAATCAGGGATTTAAAAAAAACTTTTAATAAAATAATATTAACATTGATATTCAAATTATTATATAATATAATAATACTATTAAAATAGTAATATAATTACTATATTGTAAACTTTGTAAAATTATTATAAAAATTTTAAAAATTGATTTTTATATAATAGTAATTTTAGACCCCTGTAATTCGATACATAATTCTGATTAATTCGAAGGTTCGGTATTTGTGAAAAAAAAAGATAAGGAATTACAAAGAGGAGCGGGAGGGGGAGGGGGAGGGGGATTAGAATGTGAG
The DNA here is from genome assembly GCA_014898425.1 of Botryotinia globosa. Classification (NCBI taxonomy): domain Eukaryota; kingdom Fungi; phylum Ascomycota; class Leotiomycetes; order Helotiales; family Sclerotiniaceae; genus Botryotinia; species Botryotinia globosa. The sequence continues at coordinate 543,847 of RCSZ01000015.1, read as the reverse complement.
GGAGGGGAGGGGGAGGGGAATTAGAAAGAGGAGGGGACTAGATTTATTAGATTTATTAGATTTATTAGATTTATTAGATTTATTAGATTTATTAGATTTATTAGATTTATTAGATTTATTAGATTTATTAGATTTATTAGATTTATTAGATTTATTAGATTTATTAGATTTATTAGATTTATTAGATTTATTAGATTTATATAAAAAAGAATAAAAGAAAAAAAGAATAAAAGAAAAGAAGGAAAATTAATAAGAAAAAAAATTAATAAGAAAAAAAATTAATAAGAAAAAAATTAATAAGAAAAAAAATTAATAAGAAAAAAAAGAAGATCATAATAATGAAAATTCATAAAAAAATTAGAAAAAGTATTAGAAAGGAGAATTATGAAAAGGATTGTAAGATTTATAGGGCTTTAAGGTGAAGTTTAATTATATCTTTTCACTACAGTATAGTTGCTCGTATTTTCAGATCGACACAACATTCCAAAATCGAGGTATCTTTGTATTTCCGACTTTATTATATAGGATTAACTCTTTATATTCTCTATAAACCCTTTTATTTAATTCAATAATTATTTTTACAATAATATTATTAGATAATAGATTTATAATATTGGATTGCTTTTTATAACTATTAAACTCTAAATTTATATATTTATTAGATTTATAATCTCTATTCAATTTCAATCAATTTTATATAATTAAAAGAAAAAAAAAACAAAAAAAATATTTAAACATTTTTTTTTTCAAAACTAATCATTATAATTAAAATATTATTTCGAGTATATCAAATATTATTAAAAAGCAATTTGATATTTTTGAATATAATATAAAAAGTAAATATACAATTATTATAAACCTTATAATACTATTTGATATTTTTATAATATTCTATATAAATATATTTAATACAATTTTTGCAAAGGAATTTATTAACTTTATAATTAATTTTATAACTATTATTATCTTTATTAATATTACTACTTTCTTTATATCTCTTAATATTTATATCTAATTCTCTATTTATATTACATTTATTATTAACTCTAAAACCTTTATAAAAATAATTAAATCCAATAATACAAATAGTATTAAAAACAATATATTTTTTAAATCTAGAAATATATAATTCAAGAAAACCTTTTATAACTTTATATCAAAAAGAAATTCTATCTTGAATTATATTCAATATTAGAATCAAAGATTGTTTATTAAATATAAACTTCTAATTTTATTCAATCAATTCTTTATCTTTATTTTTTAATAATATTTTATGAAAATTATCAAAAACCTTTTTTTAATTAATATTTTAATAATCTTATTTATAATTACAAATTGAATTATTATTTTTATAATTAATAATATTCACAATTTGTTTTATAATAAATATAATTAATAAAAAGTATTATAAATATTAAATACTATATTCCTAATTATTCTAAAGATTTAATATAACTATATAATTATAGAAATCCTTATTTCCTTTATAAATCTAAATAATAAAATAATTATAATAAATAAAACCCTTATTTTTAACAAAACCTTTATATAAATAAAAAAGCATTTAATTACTATTAAATCCTTTAATTATAAAATTAATAAATATTTTAGCAAAATCATTTGGATTATTTTATTTATTAAAACAATCCATTCTTTTATTTTTTTTGATATTAATGATTCTTTTAGATTAATTAAAAAGAAATATATTATAATTCAATATAACTTAGATTATTAAGAATATTATTTTTCTTTCAAATATAATCAATTTCTTTTTTATACTTATTATAATTATTAAACAAATATATATAAGAAATTAGTAAATATTAATTATATAATATTATTTAAATATATCAATTATTATAATTCATTTAAAATTAGATATAATAAATACCCTATTATTTTTTAATATAAAAATAATATTATAATACTCCCTATTAAAAATAAACTTAAAACTATTCAAAAAATAAAAGAAATTCAATACAAAATAATTAATATATTTATTAAAATTCTCAAAATAAAAATATTTAATATTTTTATAATTATAATTATAAAGTTTATTAATAAATACAAATATAATATTATTATTATTTAATATAAATAAATTGAATTCATTCTTATTATTAATTAAATTCTAGTTTAGAATCAAATACAAGCTTTCACAATTATAATTCAAATACAAATTCTTATAACTATAATCCAAATATTTATTTTTCTTCAAATAAGAATCTCTAAATTATATTCAAAAATAAACAAAAGAAAAAACAAGGATATTTTTTGTTATATACAAAACCCTAATAAACTTAATATATTCAATTCAAAAAAAATATTTTATTAATATTAATATAATATAACAAATCTTATAATGAAATCTATAATCAATAAATCTAATAATATAATCTATAAATTTATTAAATCAATATTAATAAAAGTATTTCTATATATATAATAATTCTTATAATCTTTAATATCCAATAAATCGATATTATATATATTCAAAAACTTTAAATAATTATTAATATATAAATTCAAAACTATTTAAATTATAATTATTATATTCCAATAAATTCCTAAAATTTTAAAAACCCTAAAAAGCTAAATTATTCTTAAATTATAATATATATATACAAAAATATTAGTTTATATATATAATAATACTACTTTATATATAATAAAAATCTTTTTTAAATTAATATAAATAGAAACACTATACTCAATTTATACTATTAATTAAATAATAATAAGATAATTAATTATATATCACATCTAATCCCATTATTTCGATATTTAATAAAAAGCGATTTCAATATTTAACATTACACATTTGAATCAAAAATATAATCCAAATATAAAAACTCAAATCTAATATATTAATCTAATAATAATAATATAAACTTTATTAATATCCTTAACAAATTTATATATAGAATCGGTTATATTATTAATCTTATCTTTTCAAATATCCCTTTTATTAAAATTATTATTAAAAAAAATATATATAATAACTCGAATTACAAAATACAAATTATTATTATTTTAAAACAAAATACAATTTTATTGAAATAATATTACTATAGAATTTTAGAAATAGAATTAAAAAGATTATTTGATTTAATATATATTAATATAACTTATTTTCCTAATCCCTTTTCCTTTATAGATGAAGTTATAATTAAAATATATATAGCAGATTTTATAATAATAATAAATATTATTATTTATATAATTAATAAGTTTAATAAAAGAGATAGTAAAACTATATTATAATAAACCTTTAAATATAAAAAGGTATATTAAAATCATTTCTATAGATATAATATTTTAAATAAAAATATTCTCTAAACAATTCAAACTTTTTATAAAATAATTCAATAAGCAAAATACAATTATTAAAAAAATATTATAAATAAAATCAAAAATAATAAAAAGTTTTATAAGATTATCAATTAATATAAATTAAAGTTTAATCTGAAATCATTCTTATTATTTATTAATAAAAACTTTATTGAAAATATTATAAAAAAAACTAAGATTTTATATAAAAAGGTTCTCAATCATTTCAATATCTTTAATAACCTTGAATATAATTCTTTTGAAAATTAGAATAGATTAAACATTTTAGAATAATTTCAATTTATTTCAATAAAAAAGATTGAGTATAATATTATTAAGGTTTTTAATATCTTTTTAAATATTAATTGTATTATAATATAAATATTCAAAACCTATTAGCTAATAATCAATAGCATTTTATATAAACTTTATAATTAATATCTAATATTCAATTTTATTCTATAAATCTAAAAGCTTATTGAAATAGCTATATTATTCAAGATTGATAAAAAGAATAGATCCTTTATTCACTCCTAATAATCAATTGTATTTATTTTCTATATCTCAAAAAGCCTAGAGAAAATTGTAGTCTATTATTTAATATAAATTGTATTAATTAATAATATTTTTAATTTATAGTATAAAAAAACTCTTTTTAAAAAAGCTATTATAAATCTGATTATTTATTTTATATACAATATAGAAATTGTTTTTTCCCAAAAACTAAAAGTTATTATAATCACTATAGATATTTAAAACGTTTTCAATACATTCCTAAAACAAAGATTATTGAAAAAAATAATTAAACAAAATTAGCCCCTAGTTTTTCTAAAATTAATCAATTTTTTCTTTATCAATCGATATATTCGAATCTGTTTAAAGAATTCGATTATATCTAATTATAGAATTGTATATAGAATATTACAAAACTCTTCTTTTTCCTTAATATTATATATATTATATCTAATTGAATTTATATTGTAAAATATAAAGCTATATTTCGGATATATTAATAATCTTTATCTATATTAGGCCTTTTAATCCCTAAATATTAATATTCTTATTTTGATAAATAATATAAAGAAAATCCTTGAATAGAATAATAATAATAAAATTACTTTTATTTCCAAAAAATTCGAAATAATTTATTTTATTAAGAAGAAAGGAAATTATACTTCTTTTTATATTATTAATAAGGAGTTTATTATTATATTAATTATTATAATTGAAAATAAAGTATAATTTATTCTAAAATAACTTAGAATTTAATTTAATAGGAAACTTTTCTTTAAAAGATATATAATTATAAAAACTATTAAAGCTTAAATAATAATATATTATATTTATAATTTTATAAAAACAATTGATAATCTTTTAATCTTAGTTTTATACAAAGTTATTATTATCTATATCATTCTCTTTTTTATATATAAAATCAAAATATAGTTCAATAATAAAATAAAATTATTTTATATTTAATATATTACTTATAATTTTACTATTTCCTTTTGAATAGGTTAGTATATTGATTTATTAAAACAAATATTTGTTTTAATATTTAAAGGTATATTTCTGATTTGAAAAATTATTTTAATAATTGTTTTTTTTAGAAATATAAATATTCTATCTATTAATATAATATTAAATAAAATCAAGCTTTGTTTTGCTATATATATTTAATCAATAAATATTTTTTATTTTATAATTTATTGAATTATATCTCCATTTATTATTAAAAATAAAAATACTAATCAATAATAAAAATCTAAAATCAAAATTTAATATCTAAAAACAATTCTTTTTAATATTATATATTTTATACTACAACCCCTACATTTCTTTTCAAAATATTAAATAAATCTGATAAAAAATATTAATAAGGAAATAGTAATTATTAGCTTTAAAAAATAATAATTTCACCTTCTTTCTAATAAAATCTCAATCTTTTTAAACAATTCTAAACAAATTATTAATAAAAAAAGATTTATTAAATATAAATATATAATATATTAAAATAAAAAGTAAATCATTACTAATTCGAATTCAATTAATAACATTTTATATATCTTCAATTTAAAAATAATTAAGATTTATATAAACCTCAAATATATTCTAAGGATTTTTGTATTTAATAAACAATATTTATAATTTTATATCAATAATATTTTAATAATTTAATATTTATACAATAATATATTCGATTTTTTTTAATAAACCTTTTATATTTATTAAAATATTATATAAATCTTTAATATTAGGATTTACTAATCCTCTAAATATACAAATATTGAAAAAAACAAAACTACTAATAAACTTGTTAACCTTAGAATCTATAAACTTATTTGAAATCTAAAATCCATTTTAATATCTATTATTAATAAAATAGAGATTATTATTAAAAGATTCTATAATCAAATAAAGCAATTCTAATAAAAAAAAAAAAAATTATTTTTTCAAATATTTATAATAAATGGAATCTTATCTATATAATTAAATTTCCTTCGAAATTGAATTTATTAAAAAAGATATTATATTATATTCTAATTATATATACAAAATATAAGGATTTTATATAATATTATAAAAAGTTCTAATATTAAAATATTAACTTGAAATGTTTTTATAATTGTTAAAAAACTTCTAAGTATTTAATATTATACCAAAAATCACTAATTTAATTTAGGAAATAATCTAAATAATCACTTTTATTTTCATTTTTATTAATAATAAAAGGTTTTAACTACCTTTTATTTCTAATATTATAATTATTAATATTAACTGAATTCTTTAGAATTACTTAATTCTATACTAATATTTACTTTTATTAAAAGTATTCAATTACCTTTCTCTCTTTTTCTTTTTCTTTTTCTCTTTCTTTCTTTTTAATCGAAACCTACTCTTTTTTTATTTAATTTAAATAACAATTAAAGAATATAATAAAAATACTATTTAATATCTATATATTTTATAAATACATATCTTTATAATCTATATTTATTTATTTCTAAAAAACTATATTTAATTCTTCAAAATCCTAAAAATATTATTAGCTCTATCTCAACTAATAAAAAAAGAATTATTTAAATAAACTCTGATTTTTATATATATAAATTGTTTTTTAAAATATTAAATAAATCCATAGTTTAATATATCCCCATATTTTTTAGAAGATTCCTAAGGTTGGTTTTAAACCGGCTCGATGAATGTTAATAAATACTACTACTACTACTACTACTTTAATTATATCTTCAATGCTTTTACATAAGCTAGAAGCCAGATATTATTATTATTATTATTATTATTATTATTATTATTATTATTATTATTATTATTATTATTATTATTATTATTATTATTATTATTATTATTATTATTATTATTATTATTATTATTAAATATAAAAATATAAACGTAGGTCCTGAGGGGCGTGAAAAATAACTACGGAGAGCGTTAGCGAGCCCGTTGTTATTTTTAGCCCCGAAGGGCCGAAAAAAGCTCGTATATAATAAATTAAAAATAATATAAATAATCCCTATAATTTTGAGGGTACTCTTTTAAATATTTATTAATAAGGAATTTTTTATTTTTTCAAAATCTTTTAAATTGAATATCTTATAAATTTATAATAAAAATTCATAATTTATTTTTAGCTATTTTCCCTTCAAAGTTATTATAGATTTTATAGAATTTTAAATTTGTATATAATTTGTATATAATTAAAAATTGATATTTCGAAGCTTTAGAAATCGATCCAGAAAAATCCTAAAAATCTAAAAATCTCAAAATAGATTTAAAACAATTCGAATTATATAATTTTAAATTTTTATTAAATTATATTCAATATTGATAGAAATATTAATAGATTAAAAAAGTGATTTTTGGTGTAAAAGGGTGGCCCGAAACGGGGGTGGCCCGAAAGTAGGGTGGTCGACTTATATTATAAATCTTGAAAAAAAGTAAAAATTATGGAGTTAAAATCTAAAATAATTAATTATCTTTTGAGATAGATCCCAAACGAAAAAAAGAGCTATAATTAAAAAAAAAGAGAAGAATTATATTTAAAGATTATCATAGATTTAATTATTAATTAGACTTTATATTATGTTATTATTTACTATATTAAAACCTCATTCGAAATATATTAAATTTTTTAAATTTAAAATTATGACATAAATAGAGTTTTATAAATAAATAATTTATAATAGATATTCCAATCCCCGAAATAATATTATGTATAGAATCACAGGGGTCTGAAACTACTATTGTATAAATTATAAGTTTTTGAATTTTTATATTAATATCATAAAAATTTATTATATATAAACTATATTATTATATTATATAATTTTTTAATTATTAATTTAAATAGGATTTTATTAAAATCTTTTTTCTATTAAATCTCTAATTAAGTACAGTATTAGTATTATATAAAAGTTTGAATATTATTTAGAGATTTAGGAATTATAGAAATACCACTCTATTAGTATAAGTACTGTTTAGAGGTTCGAGAACTATAAAAGTATTATTCCTTTAATACTAGTATTATATTTCTACCGTTTTATATCCTTGCTTGTACTATTAAGATATTAATATTAATATACTTTTTTTAAACCTTTTGAAAAAAACTTAGTTTTTTAAAAAGCTTTTAATTTTTAATTTCTTATAGTTAAAAACCTTTTCCCTTATAATTAATTTATTTTATCAAACTTTTGAATATTAAAAAGCCTAAATTATTATAAGAGTATATAATTTAATCTTTTTATATTAATTATATTCAATATTGGAAATCCATTATTGATTAATTTCTTAATTATAATATTGACATAAATATACTAATTTATCTTGATATTAATAATAATACCTTTTTTATTTGAATAGATGATAATTCAATGATTCCAAAAAAGGAAATAAAAACGTTTCTTGCTTTGAATATAATAAAAGTTAATAGGGGTTTTCAAGAAAATCTTTCTTTCGTTCTTTTGTATTTCTTTAAACTAATTATATATATTTTAAATCTTTTATTGATTGAAAACAAAGGATTAAGAAGAGGAACTAGATTAATTTTCATTGATACGGAATATTCTAAGATTCTAAATTTAGAATCTTAGAATATTCTTACTTTAATAAGATTATATTTTGTTTCCAAATAATAATAATTCAAATCTTATTGTTTGAGTTGTTATATATCTTTTATTTCATAATAATATCAAATATCAAACAAAGGATAAAGTTCATAAAAAAATCTATTTCATTAATAAATTTATTGAGAATATTTGTAAAGCTAATATTATTATTAGTACACGAAGATATGAATTTCAAATCTTTATACATGAATTATATTTGTAATTCAAAAATATAATATCAAATATTGAAATCTCTTTCAATTGGAAAATATATTGAAAAATTAAAATAAAAGATATTATCCATTATCTTATTAATATTCAACTCATAATATAAATTGAAGATGATATTATTATTTATATTGAATCCAAAAAGAATTAATTGTAAATAGATGAACCTATTTCATAATGTTGAATTGTTGAAATTTCCTAAAATCTATAAGAGTTTAAAATCAATTAAAATATAGCAATTTTTATTTGAATAATCTTATATTTATATATCTACAGAAAATTGAAAAAAGATAACAAAACCAAGGAATGTTTTTTTTTAAAGAAATCGCATCAATCTTTATTCTATAGCTTTTTCTATCATTATTGACTTATTGTTTATTCAAATTGAAAAGATATTTTTATTAGTATCAAAGAAAGATAATCTAATATACCTATATATATATTAATATTAATAATAATAGGCTTATTATATCGAATAAATTATATATTCTAATAATAATCTCAACTTTTTAATACACAAAACTTTTGTTAAAAAGTTTCAATCACAAAAAAAGTTGTTGGATGTAAAAAAAACCCCTTGAAATATTGAAAATAAATTTAATTTAAATATATACTATCTCAATATTAATATATTTTATTATTATAATATATTTCTTTATAGAATATATTATATATTATTAGTTATAATTGAATAAATAATCCATTTTTAATATGAAATATATATTATTATATTATCATTTATTTTTATTCAAATTTGAATGTATTTCATATAATTTAAATTAATTGTTTTCTTATTAAAATTTTATTTTATATAACAAAATGAAATTTTATTATTATTAGAATAATACCAATAGAATAAAAAAGAATATAAGATAATAAATATTAAAAAGAAATTATATATTATTAATATATTATATATAAAAATATTTTTTAAAATAATTATATAAATGAAATTGATTAAGATTTTATTATTATTATATTAATATTGATAAAATTCTATTCTACTTTTTTTTAAAGATTTGATTTATTAAAATTAATTATTAAAACAGATTTCTTTTAAGTCAACCACCCTACTTTCAGGCCACCCCTCTTTTGGGCCACCCTTTTCTACCAAAAATCACTTTTTTGATTTATCAATATTTCTATCAATATTGAATATAACTTAATAAAAGTCTATATTTATATAATTTGAATTATTTTAAACTTATATTAGAATTTTTAGAATTTTAGGATTTTTGTGAATCGATTTCTAAGATTTCAAAATATCGATTTTCATTTATATATAAATTATATACAAATTTAAATTTTTATAAAATCTTTAATAACTTTTTAATAACAATTATCAAAAGAAAATTATATATCTTTTTGAAAACTTCAAATCTAAATCTATATAGAAATTTAAAAAAAAGATTAAAAAAATAAATAAATATAGAGATATAATATACAATGAATTAAGAGTAATATAAATAATCCTTGTAATTTTAAGAATACTCTTTTAAATATTTATTTATAAGGAATTTTTGATTTTTTTAAGATTTTCTAGATTAAATCTTTCATAAATTTATAATAAAAATTTATAATTTATTCTTAACTATTTTTCTTGAAAGTTATTATAGATTTTATAAAATTTTAGATTTGTATATAATTTATATCTAATTAAAAATCGAGATTTCGAAGTTTTAGAAATCGATCCAAAAAAATCCTAAAAATCTAAAAATTTCAAAATAGATTTGGAATGATTTGAATTATATAATTTAAGATTTTATTAAATTATATTCAATATTGATAGAGATATTAATAGATTAAAAAAGTGATTTTTGGTGTAAAAGGGTGGCCCGAAACAGGGGTGGCCCGAAAGTAGGATGGTCGACTTATAAAGTTCTTTATCATAGAAATATAAACAGAAGAATATTGAATTCATAATTATAGAAATCTTAATTTATTTTTTAATTAGAACTCAATTAATAATAAAATCAATTTAATTTATTTAATATAATTTTAAAAATACAAAATGTTTTTACGTAAAAGAATAATTATCATATTAATTATTTATATGAAATGATTTTTATTATATAAATGATCTTCAATTTATTTTCAAAAAAGAAAATATTATTATTTTGAAATGAAAGGTAATGAAATATGTATTATAATCAATTTCAATTGATTTATAATAACTTCTATATTAAGATAATATAATACAAGCAATATTAATAAAATTTATATTTATATTTAATTGATCATTATGATGAAATAAAAAAGTATTTATTTGATCTATATTAAACAATATAAAGAAATATATTACCATGATAAAAAGAAACCTTACCAATGAAATTTCCAATTTTATTATTAAAAGATTTAATAAAAATAAAAGATTATTTAATTGAAATAATTATTTTATTTATAATAAAAGTTATATTTGAGATTATTATTATGATTTATTATTTAGACTTTTAAATAAATAAATAAAAATTAATCTATATATTTTCATAATATAAAAAGAAATATAAATTAATACAAATATAATAATATTTTCATAATTCCTGAAAATCTCAATAATATTTAAATCTATAAAAATGTTTAAATCTTTATATAATATTGATATCATATATAATTAAAAATTTAAAAATAGAATGTTTTAGAAGAATAAAATAAATTGATATTTCAATTATTGTATGTCATAATAATATTTTTAAAATAATAATTTAGTTCTTGTATCAAAAACTTTTCAAATAAAAACAAGGAATATATTTTAGATAATAATAATTTCAAATCTTTATAATTCGATATATCATATTATTTCAAAAATTAAATTATGTATTTTAAAATCTTTAAATAGTATAAATTATTTATTTATAAAATTATATTTATATGTTAATTTCAGATACAAAACATTTATTAAATTTTGAATAACGTTTTAATATAATAGATAGTAGTATAATGAAAAGTTGAATTAATAATCAAGTTTTAATATAATTTCTAAATATAATTTTGAATATACTTCTTTTTTGATTACAACCCTCTTTTTTTATTGGGATTTATTTTTGAAACAATAATTAGTTTTTGTTTATAGCTTTTTTTTCAAATTCGTAATATAAACTTTATAAAATTTAATAATAAAATTTATAGAAATTGATTTTAGAAATGAATTAATCATATTTTGATAACATTTTTATTATATTAAGAATATATATATTTTATTTCATTAAAAATATCATTTAGATTCTATATTCTAGTTGAATATTATATAATATAAATATTATAAAAACATGATATAAAATTCCTATTAATATAATTCAAATAATCATATTTAATTTTAGAATTGAATCAATATAATATTTAATGTTTATTATATTTTTATCAATTATATTTATTAAAAAAATTATGAATATTACTATTTATTGAAATCAAAATTCAATTTCTGATTAAATAAACAAAAATATTTTATTCGAAATATTAATTCAAAGGATATGTGGAATAATTTTTATAAACTTTTATTACAGAATAAAAATTAAAGATTGATTAGATTTACATTTTAGAGATAATATTTTATTTTAATATTAAATATAAATTAAAATAAAAGTTTTTTGTATCAATAATGAAAAATTCTTTTAAAAATGATATAATTTAAAAATTATCAACAATTATTTCATTTTGAAAATCTTCAATATTATTAAATTTTTTATTTTTATAAAGATTCATAAATCGATATGGATTATAATATGAATTAAATATTAAAAGTAAAGTTTAAAAAATATAGGAGATTAAATAAAATTATTAAATTTATAACAATGTTATATTTGTTTTTAATATTTATAACGAAAATATTAAGTTGTTATTTAATAATATTAACATTATTTTAATTGTTGAAATCAATTTTCAAAAAGAATATATAATAATTTCAATAACATAAAAATAAATAACTTATTATATATATTAATAATATTATTATTGAAAATATAAAATATTGAAAATATAAAAGTTTTAAAGTGTAAGTTTTATTTAATAATAACTTTCAAACTTTATAACTTAATATAAAGTATTTTTTTCAATATTATTATTTATAAGATTGAAATTGAATTCAAAAAAAAGTTTTTAAATTTCGCTTGTTTTATTAGTAAATTTTGATATCTTTAATTTATATCAATTTTCTATATAGATTTTATAATAAAAAAAAACTCTAAAAATAAATCATATTTTTTTTAAAATTTTTTAATTGGAAATGAATAGAAAAATATAAAATATGTTTAACGAGCTTTTTTCGACCCTTCGGGGCTAAAAATAACAACAGGCTCGCTAACGCTCTTCATAGTTATTTTTTACACCCCTCAGAACCTATATTTATATCTATATTATATAGCTTTTAGAATTCTAAAAATAAATAAAATTAATATTTTTAGATTTTCTATTAAAATATGAATTTTGAAGCTATTCAGAGATTGTAAGCTTTTAAGGTAATAGTCTATACACCGATCTAGATAGGATATAATAATAATAATAATAATAATAATAATAATAATAATAATAATAATAATAATAATAATAATAATAATAATAATAATAATAATAATAATAATAATAATAATAATAATAATAATAATAATAATAATAATAATAATAATAATAATAATAATCTTTATTAACCTTTAGCTTTTAGCTTATATAAAAGTATTAAAGGTATAAATAAACCTCAAAACCTCAAAACCTTATAAATCTTATAAATCTTATAAATCTTTTTTTAATTCTTTTTCTAATTTTCTTTCTAATTTTCTTTCTAATTTTCTTTCTAATTTTCTTTCTAATTTTCTTTCTAATTTTCTTTTTAATTTTCTTTCTAATTCTCTATCTAATCCTTTTTCTAATCCTTTTTCTAATCCTTTTTCTAATCCTTTTTCTAATTCTTTTCTTTTATTTATTTTCTAATTCTTCTTCTAATTCTCTTTCTAATTCTTTATTTAATTTTTTTTCTAATTCTTTTCTTTTATTTATTTTCTAATTCTTTTTTTAATTCTTTTTTAATTCTTTTTTAAATTCTTTTTTAATTCTTTTTTTAATTCTTTTTTTAATTCTTTTTTTAATTCTTTTTTTAATTCTTTTTCTAATTTCTATTTTTCTAATTTCTTTTTTTCTAATTTCTAATTTTCTATTATTTTTTTCTATTATTTTTTTCTTTAATAAATCTAATAAATCTAATAAATCTAATAAATCTAATAAATCTAATAAATCTAATCCCTTTTTTTTTTTTAATCTTTTCTCTTATCTTTTTTATTATTAATTAAATCTAAATTAATTAAAAATATATTAATAATTTTATTAAACTTTTTATTACAAAATCAATTAAATAATTGGTATATTAATAACAACTCTTTTTTTAATAAAAAAATAATATTATGTGAAAACTATTAATTTAAAAAATATAAAAATATTAATCAATTATATTTTATATATTATTTATTATTATTATATTAATTAAAATCTATTCTGATTTATTTTCTAACTTTTAATATTCGTTATATAAAATATCCATACTTTTTCTTAACCAATCAGTTTTCAATTATAAATTATATTTTAAATTCTATATATTAGAAATTAAATCTATATTATTATTAAAAAATATAAAAATAATCTATATAAATTTTGATATAATTTTAGCATTTAACAACTATCTATATTCGATTACTATATCTCAAAAATTAATATATATATTTTAAAATCTTTGAATATTATAAATCATTTATTTATAAGATTTCATTTATATAATTATTATTTTTAATAAATATTAATTAAATCACTTAATATAATTATAATATTAAAGAAACTAATTATAATAATAAAATTCTATTATTATAATAAAATAATAAAAATTCAATAATATAAAATTTTTTTCTTATATTCTTTATTCTTTTTATATAAAAAAAAATATTATTATAAAAATAAAATAAAAAGTTCTTTATTAAAAAAAAAATCCTTTATTAATTCTTTATTTAAAATAATAATTCATTATTTTGAAAAATTTGAAATATAATATAGAAACTAATTCAAATATAAAATGATAAATATAATCTTGTATAATATTATTTTTCCTTTTTTTTTTTTATAAAAATTGATTATAAATTAATAAAGAAAATTAATAAAATTGATTACAAAATTAGAAATTTCAAATATATTATATATATATTATAAATTCGTATTATTTATATATAAAAGATAGAAAAAAGTATAAATAAATAGTTTGGATTTTTATATTGAAATCTTTTTTTAATATTTATTTTTATATATTTATATAAATATATAATATAATTCATTACAATTCAATAATAAATTCTATTTATTTTATTAATCTAAACTTTCAATATAATATTATTTTAATACTATTTCTAATTCAGTTTAGTTTATTCTATATTAAACGAATAACTAATAACAATAATAATTTCAAATTTTTCAAATTCTTTAAATTTTAAATAAAGCTTTGATATAATATAATAATATAATATAGAAATCAATTATTAATTCAATTTTATATTCATTTTGAAATATAATTTTTTTTATATCTCTTTTTCTTTCAAAAATTTATTTTAAAATATTATTAATCTAAAAAAAAAATTTTAATCTATAATATAAATTTAAAAAAACTAATTTTTGAATTCATAAAAATTAATTATAAAACTTATAAAAATCAATTATAAAATCTATAAAATTTAATTACAAAATTTCTAAAGATTAATTTTAAAATTTATAAAAATCAATTCTAAAAAATAATTAATCATATCTTAATAATATTTCTATAATATTGAAGATTTATATATTTATTATATTAAATCAAATATATAATTTAAATATTATATCCTAATCAGATATTATATAATATAAAATACTATAAGAATATTATATAAAATTTCTATTTATATTATTAAAATATTAAATCAATAAATTTCAAATAATTAATAAATCAAATAATATTTTTATATATAATATAATAATATTAATTTTAATTATTTTTATTATATAATATTTTAATTTATATTTATATAAAAATTTAATATTATTATATAAAAAAGCTATTTATTATTTCTCTAATTTTATTATAATAATTTTTTTTTATAATATTTATTAAATCTAATAAATCTAATAAATATAAAAAATATTATAAAATAAAATATTTTTATATTAATCTTTTTATTATTTTTTATAAGAAATTTTTTCTTTATTAATTAAATTGAATTTCTAAATCTATAAATCTATAAATCTATAAATCTATAAATCTATAAATCTATAAATCTATAAATCTATAAATCTATAAATCTATAAATCTATAAATCTATAAATCTATAAATCTATAAATCTATAAATCTATAAATCTATAAATCTATAAATCTATAAATCTATAAATCTATAAATCTATAAATCTATAAATCTATAAATCTATAAATCTATAAATCTATAAATCTATAAATCTATAAATCTATAAATTTATAAATCTATAAATCTATAATTTTTTTCAAAAATTGAATTTAATAAAAAGTATAATAAACATAATAAAATAATAATAAAAAATTTGATATTCAAAAAAAAAAAAGTAAATAATATAATTCAAGATTTTGTTTTTTGTTAATCCTCTTTTACAATCCTTAAATTTTCTTAAATCAAATATTATTTCATATTAAAATAAATTTTGAAAATGAAATTTATATTATTATTAAAAATCAAATATAATTATATTTCTTAAATTAAATTTCTAATATTTTTGATATTACAAAATTTTAAATCTATCATAATTATTATATCACAATAAAAAAAAATAAAAAAAAATAATTTTAAATAATATTTTAATTCATTTATTTGATTTTGAGATTTTATAATTTGATTATAAATAATTTCAATATTTTAATAATCTTTTGAAAAATAATTACTACATAAATACTAATTATATCCATATAAATCATTTTGATTTTAGATTCTTAATTTCTAAAAATATTTTAAAATTATAAATTATTTATTGAATAAAATTTTAATTATAATTTAAAAAAAATTAAATTAAAATCTTTTTATCAATATTTTTTCAATATAATTTGATTATTAAAAAAAACATTATAAAAGTTTTATTATATTTATTTAAATAATATTTAATATATTATAAAATTATTAGTTTTTATATTTCAATAAAAATTTAAAAAAAGTTTATTTCAATACTATAAATAAAATATAAATAATAAAAATATAATATTAATATTAACAAAATAATATTTTTGTAGTTTTTAAACTTTTAAATAATATTGATATTAATAAAATAATAATTATATAATCTCTCAAATCCTAAGTAATACTCAAATTTTTATACAATATTAATAATATATCTAATTAAAGATTTAATAATAAAGAAATTTAATAAAATAATATTTTTGAAATTATAACGATAATGATTATGTTTTAAATTTTATAATATTAAAGAATAATAATAATAATAATAATAATAATAATAATAATAATAATAATAATAATAATAATAATAATAATAATAATAATAATAATAATAATAATAATAATAATAATCTTTCATTTCTAATTTATAATTTTTTTGGAAATGTAATTAAATTTTAAAATCTTGAAATCATATAAATTTTATAATTCTTTTTTTATTCTTTTTTCCACTTTCCTTTTAATTTATTCCTTTTTTAATTTCTTTTAATCTATTTCTTTTCTCATTTTTTATTTCAATCTTTTTCTATTATCTTTTTTTTTATTTTTTCAATTCTTTTTCTAACTCTTTTTTTAATTCTTCTCTCTTTTTTTTTTTTTTTTTTTTTTGTATCTTAATTTTCTAGTTTCTTCAATTCTTTCTTTAATTTTCCTTTTATTCTTTTCTTTTAATAAATGTAATCCCTTTCCCTTTTCTAATCCCCTTCCCTCTTCCCTTCTCTTTCTAATCCTTTTTTCTCCCTTCCTTTTTCTAATCCCCCTTTCCTTCTTAATCCCCTTCCCTTTCTGATTTCTTATTTCTCTTATTACAAATTCTAAACCTTCAAATTAATTCCAAATATTTATTTAATCCATTCTTGAATCGATTTATTATTATTAATTATATATCATTAGTACAAAAAACTATATTATTAAAAAGTTTCAAATTTATAAAATTCTATAATATCTTTTGATTTTATTCTATGAATGCTTTACTTTTGATCTATTATTTCTTAAATCTTTCACAATTTCAATATTTTTATACAAATCTTATGTACTTCTTCAACCAATCAACTTCTAGTTATAAATAATATTCTCAATCCTATATATTAAAGAATATTCCAATTTATTTTTCAATTAATTATGTTTTTATTAATTATAATTCATTAGTATTAAAAACTATACTATTGAAAAGCTTTCAATTTATAAAATTCTATAATATTTTTTTAATTTCATCTTATTAACTCTTTACTTTTAATTTATTATTTTTCAAATTTTCTATAATTTGATATTTCTATATAAATTAACATGCTTTCTAAACAAATCAATATAATATTCAAAAATTAAAACATCTTTAGAATATCAATCTTTAAATTCATAGAAATACTCCCTTTTTTTTTTTTTTTTTTTTTTATAATTCCTTCTATGATAACATCACTAAATAATATATTGAAAACCTCAAATCATCATTTTCAATTACAAATTTTTTAATTTCTATATCCAAAGATTCTATAATCCTTAATTAATATTAACTTTTTATATATAAATAAAAGATATAAAAACAAAATGAATACTTATTTGTTTTTATCTTTTATCATCAATATCATAATGAAAATCATTTTCGATATATTAAATATTATCAAGAATAATTTAGCATTTTTAAATATAATATCAAAAACAAATATATAATTGTTATAAATCTTATTATACTTTTTATATTTCCTAATATTTATATTCAATTCTTTACCTATATTGTATTTGTTATTAATTCCAAGATTTGTATAAAAATAATAAAATCTAATAATATTAAAGGTTTGAAAAAAAATATAATACCTAATAAATCCTATTTTGTATTATTTGAAAAAAGATTTATAACTTTATATTAAACAAAAACTATACCTCAATCTATTTATAACATCAAAATTAAAAATATTTACAAAATACAAACTTAGTACTCTGTTCAAAAAATCCCCTATCTTTTTTCTATAATAAAAATTTATAAAAATTATAAAGAATCTTTATTTAATCAATATTTCAAATAGAATATTTATAAATCTTAATTAATCCCTTATTTGAATAGATAATAATACTTGTAATTAAATCTTTATTTGAATAAATAATAATACTTGTAATTTGTTCTTTCATAAATACAATTACTAAAAAGTTTTCTAAATATTCAATGTTGTATCTCTAATTATTCTCAAAATCTAATATCATTATGAAATCATTAAAATTCCTATTTTATTTATAAATCTAAATAACAAAGTAATAATAATAAATAAAGCTTTTATTATTAATAAAATATGTATACAAATGAAAAAGAGTTTAATTTATATCAAACTTCTTAATTATGAAATCAATAGATATATTAAAATTATTATTATGATTATTTTATTTATTAAAATAATTTCTTTTTTACATTCTTTAATATCAATAATCCTTTTTAATATATCAAAAAGGAATATATTATATTCTAATATAATTTTAAATATTAAAAATATTATACCCCAATATAATATAAACAAATTCCTTTCTATATTTATTATAATAAACAAATAAAAATATATAAATCCTATTAATACTAATTATGTTATAAGACTCCAATATATGAATTATTATAATCTATTTAATATTAATTATAACGAATATTTTAAACTTTTATAATACAAAAACCATAATATTTATATCCTTATTAAAAATAAATTGATATTATTTAAAAAATAAAAAGAATTCGATATAGAATAATTAATATAATCATTATATATTTCTAAAAATACAAATACCAAATATTTCTTATAATTATAATATCTTTTAATAAAATGATTATTATATATGAGCAAACAGAATTTCTTTTAATTATTCATCAGTTTTTAGTCTAAAATCAAAATTGAATCTTTGTAATTTTAATTCAAACTTTTATATCTTTATTTAAGATTTTCGTTGGGATTTAAAAAAAGAATTTGTTTATATTTAATTTTAATAAATTAAATACTTTGAAAATGAAGGAAATCTTTTATAAATATTAATATAATAATTTCAATTTCATAATGAAATCTATATTGGATTAAATAAATTATATAATTTTTAAATTGATTAAATCAATATTAATGAAAATATCTCTATATATATAAAATTCTTATAATTTCTAATCTCCAATAAATCAATAATATATATATTCAAAAACTCTCAATAATTATAAACTTATAAATATGTAACTAATTAGATTATAATTATTATATTCTAATAGATTTTTAGAATTTTATAAATTATAAGAAACTTACTTAATTTTAGATTATAATATGTATATATAAAGATATTGACTTTTATATACAATAATATTAATCAATTTTAATAATATAAATAGAATTTCTATATAATATCATCATAATATCTCATATTATATAATATCGAATCAGAATATGATATCTCAATTATACTTTTGATTGAATATAATATACATATTCTTAATATAAGGAAAATATTTTTGAAATATAATTAATTAATCTTTATAATTAGTTTTTATAAACTTTATAATTAATTATTATAACCGCTATTATACATATTAAAATGAAAAATCTAAAAAAGAAATTATAGAATTCAATGTTTAAAATGATTAATTATTTTTCGAAATAGATTTTAATAGTAATAAAAGTTATAATTATAAAAAAAGAAAAATCATATTTTAAAATTCTAATAAAATTTGATTAATAATCAATTTCTACATTACATTATTATATATTATATTCAAACTTCATTTGAGATTATTATATAAATGGAATTTTATTAATAAATCATTTATAATATTTAAAGATTTTAAAATATATATGTTAATCCCTGAAATAATATTATATATCGAATTATAGGGGTTTGAAATTATCATTAAATCAATTTTAATTTTTTTAATTTTATATTCATTTTATAAAGTTCAAAATATAATAATTATATTATATTTTGAATGATGCTATTGTGTTATTATATTATATAATAATTTTAATGTTTTTTAATATTATTTTATTAAAAACTTTTTTATGAAGTTTTAAATTACATACGATACTAGTACTGTATAGGGGTTCGAATATTATTTGAGAATTTCAATACTATAGAAATACTATTTTAATAATAATATTATTATTCAGAAACCCAAATATTATTAAAAATCTCGAATATTATAGAGATATTACTTTATTAATACTAGTATCGTAGTTCCACCATTTTATATACCTATTTATACTATTAAAATATTTATAATAGAGATTTTCTTTAGATTATTGTAAATAATAATATAATTTTCTTATATTATTTATCAGATGTGAATAAAATAAGAGATTATATTTCTTATTTTATTCCCCCAATACATTATTTAATTAAAGATAACTTGAATATTTAATATTATATCTTTAAATTATAAGTATAATTAAAATTCAAAGATATAGAATTTATCTATCAATTTAATAACAATATAAACTTTATTAATATCCCTGATAATTCCATTTAAAAAATAAACTATATTATTAATTTCATTTTTTTTAATATTTCATTTATTAGTATTACCATTTAAAAAGACATATATAATGATTCAAATTATAAAATCCAAATTATTATTATTTTAGAAAAAGGTATAATCTTATTGAAATAATATTATTTTAAAATCTTAAAATTAGAATCAATCAAATTCTTATATTTAATATGAATCGATATTATTTTTCTTAATTCTTTCTTTTTAATTAACAAGAAAGTAGTTGAGATTTGAATAATAAATTTTATTATAATAATAGATTTTATTATAATAATAATTTATCAGCCCAATTATAATAATGGCGAAATAACATTATAAGGAATTTCTAAGTATAAGGAGGTTTATTAGGATCATTTTTATAAATATAATTTTGAAAATGAAATTCTATTTACAATTCGGGCTTTTTATATTATAATATATCGAATAAAATATAACTACTAAAAAAATATTACAAATAGTATTAAGGACAATATAAAGCTTTATAGAGTTATTAATTAATATAAACTAAAAACTAATCTGAAATTGTAATATTTATACATTAAGATTATTTTTATTAAAGATATCATAAAAAAGGCTTAGATCTTAAAAAGAAAGGTTTTTGCTTATTTTGTAATTATGAATAATTTTAAATTAAATCTATTTAAGAATCAAAATGAATCGAATATTTTAGAATGATTATTAGTAATTTTGATACAAGAAATCAAATGTAATGTAATTGAAATTTTTAGTATTTTGTTAGAAATAGATTAAATTATAGTAGATATATTTAAGATTTATTAGATGATAATTAAACATACTGTTTAGAGTTTCTACAACTATTATATAATATTTAATTTCTTTCTATACATCTAAAAGTTTGCTAAGATTGCTATACTACCTAAGATTAATAAGAAAAATTAATTCTTTATTTGTTTCTAGAGATTTATTATATTTATTTATTATATTTTAAAAGATCTGGAAAGGATTATAATTTATTAATTAATCTAAATTATATTGATTAATAGAATTTTTAAACTTTCATATAAAAAGGTTTTATTAAAAATAATCATTATAAATCTAATTATTTATTTTATCTATAATATAAAGATCACCTTCTTCTAAGAATTATAGATTACTATAATTATTATAAATATATAGAGATTCTTTGAGATCTTTTTAAAACAAGAATTATTTTAAAAAAATTAGATAAAATTAACCCTTAATTCTTTTTAAATCAGTAGATCCTTTTCTTATTAATTAATTTGTTTGGATAAAACTAAAAGAATTTTATTATTTTCAATTATAATATAAAATAAAAAATATATTTTCAAACTTCCCTTTTGTTAATATTATATATATTATATTATATTTAATATAATTTATCTTATAAGATATTAAGCTTTATTTCGGATATATAAATAATATATATTTATATTAGATCTTCCAATCCCTGCATTTTAATATGCTTGCTTTAATAAACAACATTAAAAAGATTTTAAAATAAAATGATGATAATAAAATCACTTTCCTTTTTAAAAAATTTGAAATGATATATTTGATTAAAAAAAAGTAATTGTATTCTTTGTTATATTATTAATAACACTTTTATTATAATATTTATTATTATTATCAAAAAGGAAATATAATTGATTTTAAAATAGTTGAAAATAAATTTGATTATAACCTTGTTTTTAAAAGATACATAATAATCTAGATTATTAAAATTAAAACAATTATATATTATATTTATAATTTTATAAAAACAATCAAAAATCCCCTAACATTAATATCATATAAGATAACAATTATCTATATTATTCCATTCTTCGTTTATAAAATGAAGATATAATATAATGATAAAATAAAACTATCTTATATTTAATATATTAATTATAATTTTATTATTCTTTTACATGTAAAACAATATATCAACTTTAATAAATAAACATTCATTCTTATAATTAAAAGCATTCTTTTTATTTAAAGAATAATCTCCACTATTATTCTTTTTCAAAACTTAATTATCTTTTCAATCAATATTATACTAAATAATACTAAATTTCATTTTATCATATACATTCAGATAGTAAATATATTATACTCTATAATCCATCGAATATCAGCCTCATTTATTACTAAAAGTAGAGGGGCTGATTATCAACTATATAAACAAGGGAATTCACACATAGGGAATTCACTTCAAGGAAATGACCCTAATACAAAGACTATTGTATTGAAAGGATTAAGCGAATACAAAAAAGACTAGCTCTTTCAATAGTATTTATATAAAGCCTATTATTTTCCTATTTAATTAATTTTTTAAATAGAATATAATTAGATATATAGAATTTATATTATATAGGTACTATATCTTTTATATCCTTTTCAAATCAATACTAATTAATGATATTACAAATTTAAACTAATTATTCGAAAAACCAAATCCTTTTTCTTACCCTTACTTTTTTTTTATTTTATCTTTACTATATACAATACTAACTTTAAAAAAGTTAATAAGCAATCTGATTAGCCTAAACCTGAATAAATTACTTTTCAGATTATAGAAAACTATTAAAATACTTTCAATATAAATTTATTGAATAATTCTTTATTTGATTATAATAATATATCAAATACTTTTTGTTATTTTTTTATAGAAAAAGATATAATTTTGGAAAAAAAGAATTCAAAAGATATAAAATTCAAAAAGAAATTTTAAAGTCATTTTTTTTCAAAAGATCTTTTTATAATCAAATAGTTTTTTAAAAGATTTATATTTAAAAATATAATCGAATATTATATTAATAATTATTTTCTTTATAAAATATTTATATATTCAAATATAAAGATTATTGATATATCCTTTCAAAAGATAATTGTATATAATTTCAATATTATTTAATATTACTTTTTCAGAAATATCAAAAAACTAATACTATATAATTTTCATAAGGTTTTGTAATATTATAAAGTATATATTGATTTCAATAAAAATATTAAGAATATTTTTTTAGAAATATTTATATATAAGAAATATTATAATTGAATTATAAAATAATTTAGGGAATATCAAATTAGAATATAATTATTTGTATTCAATATATAGACTAATCTCCCTATCGGATTCTTTCAAAACAAATATATTATTAATATTTCTAATAGGTTTTTAGAAAGCAAGTTAGATAATCAAATAACTTTATTGAAATCTAACAAAATTAAAGAGAATCTAAATATTTATAGAGAATTATTTAATAATAATAATAATAATTCAAATAATTCTAATAATAATAATCGAAATAATAGTAAAAATAAAAATAATAGAAATAATAGAAATAATAGAAATAATAAGAATAATAATAAAAATAATAGAGATAATAATAATTCCAATTATATTAATTATAAAAAGGATTATAATATTGATTAATATAATTAGAACTATTGTTTTATTAATCTTTTGAAAATCTATAGGGATAATAATAAATATAAAGGTATTAATAACTCTTTTAATTTGAAAATCAATATATTTGAAGAATATTATTACAAAGTATTTATATTATTCGAAATAATAATAATAATTTTTCTAATTATACTTTCAAATATAATTAAAGAATATTATCAAATAAATCTGGACTGATTTTCTAATATATTTTAGAAATTGTATATTATAATAATCAATAATTTCAAAGGATTTGAATATCAGTAGAATATATTTTTTAAATAAAACAATATCTTTTTCAAAATTTATATTGAAAAAAATCTTGATATAGATTTTTAAAAAGTATTTAATACAATAATTATAGATTTATATTTCTTTTAGTATATAATTCCTTTGATTATATATAACTTCTAATTATATTATATTAAAGTCTTATTTATATATAACAATATTCTAAAATATTATTTTGTAATATATAATCTTTATTTAGATATTTCAAATCTAATTAATTAGATTAAATAAATAATTAATTTTTATTAAAAAATATTTTCAAAATAGATTATAATTAAAATGTTTTTTACAAATCGATATTTCTATAACAATAAATCTTTGAATTCTTTTTTCCAAAAATTCTATAATAAATACATTAATAAATAATCTTTTTTTATACTACCTAATAAAAGCAAGAATAATTATTACTTTTCTAATTATAGAAAAAAAGATTATAAATATTATAAATATATCTAAAAAAAAAAGATTTATTTAAAACAAACTATTATATCAAGTATAATAAATTCAATAATAAAAGCTTTACAAAACAATATAATTAATTTTTAATAAACTTCAAATAAAAGAATAATCAAAAAGATAATAATAATAACAATTATTCTATTAATCAATATTTTATCAATATAAACAATTCTAAAAAGATTTTCAAAACATTTTTTATATTAATAAATACTTGTAATAATCTATCAATAATAATTACTTTTAATAATATTATAAATATTTATATATTAATAATTAAAGTATTTGTTATAAATATTGAATAATATAATAATAATAAGTTTTTCGATATTATAATTAATATAGGAGTAGTTAAAAAATCAATTATTAAATATAATCAATTTTTAATATAAAAGAAGATTGAGAATATTGAATACAATAAAATATTATTAATCAAATAACAATTTAATTCGATATTAGAATAACTTCTTTTATTAATTCATTTTATATAAAACTTTTATTTGGAAATATAGAATAGAATATAATAGAAATTAATATTTCATTTTTATTTTATTTAATAGATATAAATAAACTCAAATTCAAATATAATAATCTTAAAAATATTATTATTATATCCAAAGATATTTATTCTATATATCAAAAATTCGATTATACATTTTTATTATAAAATATTAATATTTAGAATATAATCAATCATTCTATTAATAATAGAGAATACTATTTTATCGAAATCGAATTACAATAAATTCATTATCAATTTGAATATTTATTTATCTATAAATTTTATAAAATATTTAAATACTTCAAATACAATAAAGATTTTGAAGTAATCAAATAATTTACAAAATTTTGTTATTATTATTAGATTTATAATAAATCATTAAATAAATTCAAGTTTTTTTTATTCAATAAAAACTTCGAGTTTAATTATATAATACTTATTGATGTTTTTTATATCAATAATAAATTTATTCTATATATTATTAATAAAGCTATACATTTTCAAACTATTTAATAATTAAATAATATAATTACAAAATACATATAAAATAAACTTTATAAATATTAAATCAATATATATATTAATTCATCAAAATATATTATTTATAATATAAATATTAATTTTATTAAAAAAAAGTTTTAATAATATATTGATTCAATATTTATTCAAATAAAAATAATTCTTATAGAAACTCACTATTCGATTAATATTATTGTATAAATCTTATAAGATTATTTACAAAAAAACTTGTAGCTTGAATATCAAAAAAACTTTTATATTCCAAATAACTATAAAAGCTATCAATAATACCACAAAATCAAACAAATTAATATTTACCCTACTTATTTTCAATATTTTCTCTTGTTTTATTAAAAACAATTCTTTGATATTAATTATTTTATAACAAATAATAACAATCTTAAAAGCTATAATAAAAATTCACAAGATTTATAATTTTATAAAAATATAAAAAGCTATAAATACATACAATAGATTTTCAATTATTGCATTCCATAATTTACCATCGAATAATAATATATTAATCTGAAAAGAAAACAATAACACCACTTCAAGAGAATAAAAAAAGTCTTTTCTACTCCTCAATATAAACAACAAGATATATACACTCAACCTACCTTATAAATCTACAAAATTCAGATCTATATCAATAAAACCTTATTACTAAATCAATCAGATCAATCAAATTAACCAAATTAACCAAATCAATCAAATTGATCAAATCAATCAAATTAATCAAATTGACCAGAATAATTATATTCCAAGTTATCTCAATAAATACAAAATAATTTTATTAAAATTTAGCAAAATTAAATTATTTATTTTTAATATATTAATTATATATATTACAAATTCTAAAAAGTCCTTTTCAGATTTATTCAGAAATAATCAAATATTTACATTAATATCTTTTTTGTAAATAATCATACCTCAAATTCGAGTTTATATATAAAATCAATATTTTAATTATTTTATTATTAATCTCAAAAAACTAATTTTATATAAAAAATCTAAAAAAAAAAGATTAATAAATTAACAATTAAAGATATATTCAAGATTATACCATTAATAAATATTCTTTCGAAAATATACATTTTTAAATTGCAATTTATTAATAAAATTAAAAACAAAAGAATAAATATTGAATTTCATAAATCAAAATTAATTATTCAAATATATAATAATATCAATAAAACAATTATTTTAATATAATTATTAATAATTCAATAATTATATCAATATATTCTAACTTTATTAATTACAAATATTTGAAAAAATAATATAAATATATATATTCAGAATATTATTCAGATATACACTCAATCCATATCGAATCTATATTATATATTCTATACCTATACCCCAAAAAAGATAAATCTATCCATTAATATAATATTACTCATTATTAAACCATTATACAATATTCCAAAAATAAAAAATTATTAATTCAAAATATATTACATCCATTATTACAAAAAACTTAAAATATAATAATCTACATATAATCCTTATCTTTTACATATTAATAATAAAAGGATTGAATTTGATATTATAAAACTATAAATAAATAATATATTTATTATAAGAAATAATACATTTATACAAATTAAAAATAAACAATTCAAACAAACCAATTTTATAATTAAAAATCATAAAGAATTGATTTACAATTATTTATTACAATTTAATAATATTACTCTCACACTCCAAAACAATAATATTTATTTCAATCAAAAAAACCAATATAATAATCTATAATTTATTTCTATAAAGTTTATAAATATTTATAAAATATATAATAAAATCCAAAAACATATTTTTATATATAATCAATATATTATATAATAAGTCTATAAAATATATATTACAATAATATATCAATCTAAAATATCTTTCGATTTTTCAATAATTATATAAATAATACAATCTGATAAAAATAATATTATAATATTAAACAAATATATCAAATAACAAAAAAAGAATTCTATCAAAAGATTGAATTATATACTACTCGATTTAAATTTATTTAAAATTATTATCTTCGCAAATACCTCTTTTACAAACAATAAAAATTATTTATTTCAAATAGATTATATAATTATTATAATAAATAAATACAATAATACTAATATCATCCATTGATTATTTATTAAATATAAAAAAATTATATATAATATTTTGGTATTCAAATTATACAGATTAATTCAGAGATTCGATATTAATATTACAATCATTTCAATAATTAATACTATTCTCAATAAGAAAATTCTATTAATTTTATATACTGATTCGAAATCTTTATACAACTTACTCACCAAACTAAATATAATTAATAAAAAAAGATTAATAATCGATATTATAATATTATATTAATTTTATAAGAAAAAAGAAATTATTGAAATTATATAAATCGATAGTTCAATTAATTTAATTGATATAATAATAAAAGAAAAGTTATATTAGATTTTGACTGATTTGATTAATATAAATAAAATTGATATTAAAATAATAAAATAAATAAAAAGAATATAAAGAAAGGATTGATTTTATTTAATAAAAAATTATTATATTGAAATTATAAAAGAAAGTTCCAAATATATAAATAAGGAAATTTATATATAAAGAATTCATTTCAAGAAAATGATCCCAATATAAAAACTATTATATTGAAAAGATTAAATAAATACAAAAGAGATTAGTTCTTTTAATAATATTTATATAAAGCCTATTACTTTTTTATTTAATTAGTTTTTTAGATAGAATATAATTAAATATATAGAATCTACATTATGTGGGTACTACGTCTTCCGTATCCTTCTCGAACCAACACCAACAAACCTCTGAAACGAAAATTCAATGCTTAAAGATTTTTCTTCTTAATATTATATAATCTATACTAAGACTCCTTTATTTCTTTTTAAATTATGTAATTAATTCAATAAATAGTATTAATAGAAAAATTACTTTAATCAACTTTAAAAAATAATAATTTTATCTTCTTTCTAATAAGATTTCGATTTTCTTAGATAGTTTCAAATAAATTGGAAATGGAAAAAAACTTATCAAATATAAATATACAATATACTAAAACAAAAATTAATTAAATACAAACTTTAATATAATTAACTTTACCTCTCATATTTTTAATACAAGAATAATTAAAGTATATATAAAGCTTAAATATACCCTCAAAAGCCTCTTATTAAATACAAACTATATATAACTTTATATAAATAATATATTAATAATTTAATATTTATACAATAAAATAATAAACTCTTTATAATAGGTCTTCTATATTTATCAAAACATTATACAAGTTTTTGACATAGTTGTTAAGATCAACACAACATCCCAAAATCGAGGTATCTTTATATTTTCGATTTTATTATACAGAATTAATTCTCTATATTCTCTATAAACCCTTTTATTTAATCTAATAATTACTCTTATAACAATATCACTAAATAATAAATTTATAATATTAGATTATCCCTTATAACTATTAAATCCTAAATTTATATATTTATTAAATCTATAATCTCTATTTAATCTTAATCAATCTTATACAATTAAAAGAAAAAAAAGTAAAATAAATATTTAAGTATTTCTCCTTTTCAAAACTAATTGTTATAATCAAAATATTATTTCGAATATATTAAATGCTACTAAAAAACAGTTTAATGTTTTTGAATATAATATAAAAAGCAAATGTGTAATTATTATAAACTTTATAATATTATTTAATATCTTTATAGTATTTTATATAAATATATCTAATATAATTTTTATAAAGGAATTTATTGGCTTTGTAATTAATTTTATAATTATTATTATTTTTATTGATATTATCACCCCTTTATATATTTCTTAGTATTTGTATTCAATTCTCTATTTATATTATATTTATTATTGGTTTTAAAATCTTTATAAAAGTAATTAAATCTGATAATATAAATGATATTAAAAACAATATACTTTTTAAATTTAGAAATATATAATTTAAGAAAATCTTTTATAACTTTATATCAAAAAAAAGTTTTATTTTAAATTATATTCAATATTAGAATTGGAGATTGTTTGTTAAATGTAAGCCTTCGATTTTATTTAATCGATTTCTTATCTTTGTTTTTTGATAATAGTTTATAGAAATTTTCAAAAATCTTTTTTTAATTAATATCTAAATAATTTTGTTTATAATTAAAAGTTGAATTATTATCCCTATAATTAATAATATTCGCAATTTACTTTATAACAAATACAACCAATAAAAGATATTATAAATACTAAATATTATATCTCTAATTATTTTAAAGATTTGATATAACTATATAATTATAAAAATCCCTATTTTTTTTATAAATCTGAATAATAAAGTAATCATAATAGATAAGGTTTTTATTCTTAATAAAATCTTTATATAAATAAAGAAATATCTAATTATTATCAAATCCTTTAATTCTAAAATTAGCAAATATTTTGATAAAATTATCTGGATTATTTTATTTATTAAAATAATTCATTTTTTTATTTTTTTTAATATCAATAGTCCTTCCAAATTAATTGAAAAGAAATATATTGTGATTTAATATAATTTAAATTATTAAGGACATTGTTTTCTTTTTAAATATAATCGATTTTCTTTTTGTATTTATTATAGTTATTGAATAAATATATATAAAAAACTAATAGGTATTAATTATATAATATTATTCAAATATACTAATTGTCATAGTTTATTTGGAACTGGATATAATAAATACTCTATTATCCTTTAATATAAGAATAATATTATAATACTTTTTATCAAAAATAAGTTTAAGATTATTTAGAAGATAGAGAAGGTTTAATATAAAGTGATTAATATATTTATTGAAATCCTTGAAATAAAGATATTTAATGCTTTCATAATTAAAATTATAAAGCTTATTAATAAATATAAATATAGTATTATTATTATTTAATATAAATAAACCAAATCTATTCTTATTATTAATTAAATTTCAATTTAAAATTAAATACAAACTCTTATAATTATAATCCAAATGTTTATTCTTCTTTGAATAAAAACTTTTAGATTATATTTAAAAACAAACAAAGAAAAAAACAAGAATATTTTTTATTATATATAAAGCTTTAATAAACTTAATATATTCGATTCTAAAAAAACATTTTATTAATATCAATATAATATAAT
Organism: Botryotinia globosa; assembly: GCA_014898425.1. NCBI lineage: Eukaryota > Fungi > Ascomycota > Leotiomycetes > Helotiales > Sclerotiniaceae > Botryotinia > Botryotinia globosa. The sequence goes on along the minus strand of RCSZ01000015.1, from coordinate 512,098 downwards.
AGACTTTATAATAAAATCCACAATTGATAGATTCAATAATATAATCTTTAAATCTATTAAACTAATATTAACAGAAATACTTCTATATATATAATAATTCTTATAGTTTTCAATATTTAATAAATCAATATTATATATATTCAAATTTTTTTAGTAATTATTAATATATGAATTCAAAACCATTTAAACTATAATTATTATATTCTAATAAATTTCTAGGATTTTGAAAATTTTAAAAAATTCAATCATTTTTGGATTATAATATATATATATAAAGATTTTAGTTTATATATATAATAATATCACTTTATATATAATAAAAATCTTCTTTAAATCAATATAAATGAAAATACTATATTCAATTTATATTATTAATTGAATAATAATAAAGTAATTAATTATATATTCTATTTGATTTTATTACTTTAATATTTATTAAAAAACAATTTCAATATTTGATATTATATATTCGAATTAAGAATATAATTCAGATATAAGAGCTTGAGTTTAGTATATTGATTTAATAATAATAATATGGATTTTATTAATATCTTTAATAAATCTATATATAAAGCTAGTTATATTATTAATTTTATCTTTTCAAATATTCTCTTTATTAGAATTATTATTAGGAAAGATATATATAATAATTTGGATTATAAGATATAAATTATTATTATTTTAGAATAAGATATAATTCTATTAAAGCAATATTATTATAGGATTCTAGAAATAGAATTGAAAAAACCTTTTAATTTAATATATATTACTATAATCTATTTTTTAATTCTTTTTCTTTTATAGATAAAATAACAATTAAAATATATATAATAGATTTTATAATAATAATAGATATTATTATTTATATAATTAATAAATCTAATAAAGAAGATAATAAAACTATATTATAATAAATTTCTGAATATAAGGAGATATATTAGAATTATTTTTATAAATATAATATTTTAAATAAAAATATCCTCTAAATAATTTGAATCTTTTATAAAATAATTTAATAAACAAAATATAATTATTAGAAAAATATTATAAATAAAATTAAAAATAATAAAAAGCTTTATAAAGTTATTAATTAGTATAAATTAAAGTTTAGTTTGAAATCACTTTTATTATATATCGATAGAAACCTTATTAAAAATATTATAAAAAAAACTAAGATTTTATATAAAAAAATCCTCGACTAATTGAATATCTTTAATAACTTTGAATACAATCTTTTTGAAAATTGAAATAGATTAGATATTTTAAAATAATTTCAATTTATTTTAATAGAAAAAATTAAATACAATATTATTAAAGTTTTTAATATTTTATTAGATATTAATTATATTATAATATAAATATTCAAAACTTATTAATTAATAATTGATAATACTTTATATGGATTTTACAATTAATATTTAATATTCAATTTTATTTTATAAATTTGAAAGTTTATTAAAATAATTATATTACTCAAAATCAATAAAAAGAATAGATTTTTTATTTATTCTTAATAATCAATTATACTCATTTTTTATATTTTAAAAAACCTAAAAAGAATTATAACTTATCGTTTGATATAAACTATATTAACTAATAATATTTTTAATCTATAATATATAAAGATTCTCTTTAAAAAAACTATTATAAATTTAACTACCTATTTTATATATAATATAAAAACTATTTTTTTCTAAAAATCGAAAATTATTATAATTATTATAATTATTATAATTATTCAAAATATTTTCAATACATTTTTAAAACAAAAACTATTAAAAAGAATAATCAAATAAAATTAGTTTTTAGCTTCTTTAAAACTAATTGATTCTTTTTTTATCAATTAATATATTCAAATCTATTTAGAAAATTCGATTATATTTAATTATAAAGTTATATACAAAATACCACAAGGTTTTCTTTTTTTCCTAATTCTATATATACTATATCTAACTAAACTCATATTACAAAATACAAAACTATATTTCGAATATACTAATGATTTTTATCTATACTAAACCCCCCAATTCCTAGATTTCAACATTCTTGTTTTAATAAATAATATAAAGAAAATCTTTGAACAAAATAATAATAATAAAATTGTTTTCGCTTTCGAAAAACTTGAAATAATTTATTTTATTAAAAAAAAAGAGATTATATTTCCTTTTATATTATTAATAAAAAACTTATTATTATATTAATCACTACAATCAAAAATAAAATACAATCTATTCTAAAATAATTTGAAATCTAATTAAATAAAAAACTTTTTTTTAAAAAATATATTATTATAAAAACTACTAAAACTCAAATAATAATATATTATATCTACAATCTTACAAAAACAATCAATAACTTTTTAATCTTAATTTTACACAAAACTATTATTACCTATATTATTCTCTTTCTTATATATAAAATTGAAATATAATTTAATAATAAAATAAAACTACTTTATATTCAATATATTATCTACAATTTTATTATCTTCTCCCAAATAAATGAATATATCAATCTATTAAAATAAATACTTGCTCTAATATTTAAAAGTATACTTCTAATTTTAAAGATTATTTCAATAATTACTTTTTTTAGAAATATGAATATTTTATTTATTAATACAATATTAAACAAAATCAAATTTTGTTTGATTATATATATCTAATTAATAAATATTTTCTATTTTATAATCAATTGAATTACATTTTCATTTATCATCAGAAATAAGAGTATTAATTAATAATAGAAATTTAAAATCAAAATTTAATATTTAAAGATAATCCTTTTTAATATTATATATTTTATATTACAATCTCTATATTTCTTTTTAAAATATTAAATAAATCTAATAAAAGATATTAATAAGAAAATAATAATTATTAATTTCAAAAAATAATAATTTGATTTTTTTTAAATAAAATCTCAATCTTTTTAAATAACTTTGAATAAATTATTAATAAAAAGAAACTTATTAGATATAAATATATAATATATCAGAATAAAAAGTAAATCATTATTAACTTAAATTCAATCAATAATATTTTATATATCTTTAATTCAAAGGCAATTAGAATCTATATAAACTTTAAATATATTTTAAAAACTTTTTTATTTAATAAACAATATTTATAGCTTTATATTAATAATATCTTAATAATTTAATATTTATATAACCATATATTCGATTTCTTTTAATAAACTTTCTATATTTATCAGAATACTATATAAATCTTTGATATCAGAGTTTATTGATTTCTTGAATATATAAATATTAAAAGGAATGAAACTATTAACAAATTTATTAATCTTGAGATTTATAAATTCATTTGAAATCTAAAATCTGTTTTAATATTTATTATTAATAAAATAGGGATTATTATTAAAGAGTTTTATAATTAATTAAATAGTTTTAATAAAAGAAATAATAATCAATTTTTTCAAATATTTATAATAAATAAAATCTTACCTATATAATTAAACTTTCTTCAAAATTAAATCTATTAAAAAAGATATTATATTGTATTCTAATTATATATACAAAATATAGGGATTTTATATAATGTTATAAAAAGTTTTAATACTGAAATATTAACTTGGAATATTCTTGTAATTATTAGAAAACTTCTAAATATCTAATACTATATTATAAATCGCTAGTTTAATTTAGGAAATAATCTAAATAATTACTTTTATTTCTATGTTTATTAATAACAAAAAGCTTTAATTATCTTTTCTTTTTAATATTATAATTACTAATATTAATTGAATTCTTTGGAATTATTTAATTCTATATTAATATCTACTTCTACTAAGAATATTCGATTACTTTTTTCCCTTTTTTTCTTTTTCTTTTTTTTTTTAATCAAACTCTATTCTTCTTTTATTTAATTTAAATAACAATTAAAAAATACAGCAAAAATTCCCTCGATATTAATATATTTTGTAAATATATACCTTTATAGCTTATATTTATTTATTCCCAAAAAACTATATCTAGTTTTTCAAAATCCTAAAAATATTATTGATTCTATTTTAATTAACAAAAAAGGAATTATTCAAATGAATTTTGATTTTTATATATATAAATTGTTTTTTAAAATATTAAATAAATCTATAGCTTAATATATCCCTATATCCTCCAAAAGGTTCCTAGAGTTGACTTTAAGCCGGCTCAATGAATATTAATAAATACTATTACTACTACTACTATATAAGTTTTTGATATTAGAATCCACTAATCCTTCAAATACATTAAGATTAAAGATAATAAAACAATTAATAAACTCAACAATCTCAATATCTACAAATCCATTTAAAATCTATAATCTATTTTAAAATCTTTTATTAGTAAGATTAATATTATAATTAAAAAGTTTAATTCTTAAATAAATAATATTAATAATTAAAATCAGAAATAATTTTATTCAAAATATACAATAAATAGAATTTAATTTATATTATAAAAAGTTTTTTTGAATTAGATTTATTAAAAAGATATTATATTATATTTTATTATATATTCAGAATATAAAAATATTATATAATATTATAAATAATTTAAATATCAAAATATGAATCTAAAATGTTCCTATAATTATTAGAAAACCTTTAAATATTTTATATTCTATTATAAACTATTAATTTAATAATAATTAAAAAATAATTTAATAGCTTCTTTCCTTATATATAGTATTAGGGTACATCTATTCATCGAACACCAAAATCGCACCAAAACTCACATAGATTATTAATAAATTTTCCTATAAGGTTATAATTTATGTATAATGAATTTTATATTAGTTTTTTTAATTTCAATAACATTTTAATTAAAGTAAAATTATTCATTTTTAGAATTTTTATTAATTATAGAATCTATATTAAAAGTTAATATAAATTTGAAATAGTGAAATTTACTAATAAAATAAACAAAAATCAAGAATTCTTTCTTTGATATTTCTTTAATCTTATAAATAATAGCATATCTATATTTTTAAAATATAATAAATATGATGAAATTTTCTAATATATAATCAAAATATTCAAGAAACTTTAATTTAATATAGTTAATGATTTTGAATATTTTTTTATTATTATTATTATAAATAGAGCAAAATGATCATTTTTGGTGTGATTTTAGTATTCGATAAATAGCTACAGTAATTGGGCACAGATAGTTATCGGATGCTAAAATCACACCAAAACTTATATAGATTATCTATATATTTTTTTGATAATAATATAGATTTAATTAAATAAATTTTCTATTTTTCTATTTATTTTCAATTAAAATTTAATAATAAAAATATGATTTATTTTTAGGATTTCTTTTGATTATAAAATCTATATAAAAATTTGATATAAATTAAAGTTATTGAAATTTACTAATAAAATAAGCGAAAATCAAGAACTTTTTTTTGAATTCAATTTCAATTTTATAAATAATAATATTCTAAGATTTTAAAATTATAAAAATTATTAATTCTAAGTTTATATTATATAATAAAAACATGATCAAAATTTTAATTAATTTTAACAGTTTTAAATATTTCTTTTTTATTTATATAAATAGAACCAAATGATTGTTTTTAGTGTTATTTTAGCGTCCGACAACTATCTGTGCCCTAGTACTATATACAGAATTACTGTAATTAAAGTATTCAATGTTTTAACTAAAATTAATAATATATTAATAAATATCAATCTTATTATTTTAAATATAAATAAAATAAAAGAAACAAGTAAAAAATACTCAACTGAAATAATAAAAATCATATATATATATATATATCATATATTATATCAAAAAGATTTAAGAAAAATTAAAATCTAAAAACTTCTACTATAGTCTTATTTCAAGAATTCTTTAAATTTTTATGCTCAAATTTATTTATAATATTTTAATAAAACCCCTCAAACTTTACAATTCTTAAAAAATCTAAAAACTAAGTTTTATTAAAAAATATAACTTCAAGAACTAATGCAGTTATATTTCTTAATTTATTAAAAAAACCAAATTATATATCAAACTTTATTATATATATATTTTTTTATCATTACTAAAATAAAAAGTTTGAGAAATTTCATTAATGCATTTTGATGTTCAATAACTTTTTATTTTCAAAAAATTCATAATATATATATATATAATCTTTTTTTTTTTTTCGGAAAAATAATATTTATTATAAAATTGATATATATTTCAATTTTCAGAATCACATGTTATATATTCAGATGATTATTAAAATTCTAATATCAAAAGTTCTTAGAATAGAAAATAATATTTAAATATATAAAGCATTTCTTTTTTCAAATTCTTTATTTTCAGTTCCTCATTTAATTTAATTTATATTTATTTATTGAATGATATTTATTCGAATCTAAAATCTATAATTATAATATTATGAATCTAAATGTTAGGATATATATATAGTAGTAAGCTATCAGGACTTCAATCCCTGATAATATGTCTTTTATGGTTAGATTGTAAGAGTTTAGGCCCCGGCTTATCGCACACTAAGCGAAAACACACTAAAAAGCCTCATTTCTTCAATTTTTGAACTATATATTATTCCAATTAAATCTTAAATTAGATTTATAAAATTTATTCTAATGATAAATAATTCATGAAATTATATAAAAAAATGAGTGAATTATTTTTGATAATTTTCTTAATAAAATTGTAGATATTTAAAGTTGGAATTCCTGAAATTTTCAAAAAAATCGATTTTTTTATATAAGAAAAGCATTATATATTAAAAAATTTGAAGATTTCCAATTTTAAATACTTATAATTTTATTCAAAAGATTATTAAAAATATTTCACTCATTTTTTCAGAAACTAATTATAAATATTATTTAAATAATCAATTTTCAAATTATATCTTCTATTCATTAAAGAATTATAAAAATAATTAATTTATATAGGAAAACAACATTTTTGCAGGGATTTTGTCACGAAATAGGGTGGTGTGCGATAAGCCGAGGCCTAAACTCTTATATATAGCTTAATAGTAAAGCTTATGATTTCTACTAATTGTTTTTGTATATATAATAGAATATTAGGGATTAAATCAAGTAGATATTATTTTAGGATTTCTGATTAAAATTTGCTTAATTAGAAATAGATTTTCTTAATAAGAAGTAGATTAGAGATAAGGATATATTTATTTAATGATTTAATATTTTGAATTTATTGATAAATTAATTAATAATAATAAAAATATTAATAAATATAATTATAATATTATAAATCATATAATTAATTATATAAATAAATATTCTTTATAATTAGTTTTTTCAGAAGGAAAAGAATAAAAAAAGGGGAGCTCTATTAGAATATATATATAATAATAAGTTATTAGAATTTCAATCTCTGATACTATGCCTTTTATAATCAGATTGCATGCATGACTTAGTAATAAAGCTTACAACTTCTACTGATTGTTTCTGTACACATAATATTAAATATTGTTATTATTTTATTCAATTCTTAATATTAATTATAATTTATTAATTGATTATATTTCTTTATAGAGATTTGAAATTTATAATATATAATATTGATTATTGGAATATTAAGAAAGTATTATTGGAATTAATGAATCTTTACATCAATATTTAAAGAAATTATAACCTCAACTATACTAAGAATAATATTAATAAAAATAATAAATGCTTATATTTAATTTATTTATACTATTTGATATTCAATTTGCAAAATTGAAATTTGATTTTTTTCGAAATCAACTCAATAATTTCATAAAAAAAGATTCTATCAATTATTAATGATATTATTATATATTTTAAATTAAAAAATAATTATTATTATAATTATCGATATAATCAAAGAGTAGTTTGTTTATTGATTGAATCTATAAATCTCAATCACCTTTGTTTTATATATCATTATTAATTATCATACAATATTTATATTAATAATCATAATATGTCAATTATTTGAGAATTTAAGAAGTATTAAATCTTTTAAATTTAAAAATCAATCTTTATTAATTAATGAAACTATTTTATTATTCAATTTTAATTTTCTTTGTTCATTGTTTTTTAAATTTTATTAACTTTATTAATTCAATGCTATATATATATTTATTTTATTTTATATGAATATTGATAATTATGGGTTTTTGTATCCAATTTAATTATTTATAATTCTTCATAACAAATCCTATCTCTATTATTTTCTTTCTATATTTATATATATTTATATATATTTATATAATACTTTTCAATAATTTTCAAAAAATACTCAATATATTCAAGGAAAGTTTTTAAATTTAAAGTGAACATTAAGTAATATTATTATTTTAATAATTATGAAATATTTGATATTAAGATATAATAATATTAAGTTTATAAAGTATAAATTTTAAATAAATATTAGAATTTTATATTATAAAATTATAAGTTCTTTTATAATTGAATGGTTTTAAATTATTAAATTATCAAATATTATATAATCAGAAATCAATTAATTTGAAACATATTCTATAGTTACATATTATTTAATTGTATAATATATAAGTTAAATTTATTTAGAGTTAATAATAAACTTGGGGGTTTTAATAATAATAAGATTAATAATATATTAGTTTCGAGATAGTCATTTATATTTATAGAGTGATTTTTGTATATTAAAAAATTTAACATATTATATTCAATTATTCTAATTTCTAATATTTCAAATTTTGATTTGAATATTTTAGGAGTAATAGATTTCAATGATTTTTAATATCTCTTTTATAATTTTTATAATATTATTTAAAATAGGTTTTTTATATATATAAATATTAAGATTGTTTTAAGATTTTTTATATCATCTGAATTGTATTTGAGATATTTTATAATATTCCAAATTATATTTTCAAAGCTATTAAAAATTATTTATAATATTTTATATTTATTAGATTTTAATAATCTTTTGTTATTTATAATATCAAATAGATGCCTATTTATTGTTACGTGCACGGAAACAACCAATAGAAGTCGTAAGCTTTACCTTCAAGCTATACATACAATCTGATCATAAAAGGCATAGTATTAGTAATTGAATCTAATAGCTTATTATTATATATATATTCTAATAAAACTCCCCTCTTTTATTCCTTTCACTCTAAAAAAACTAATTATAAAGAATATTTATATATATAATTAATTATATGATTTATAATATTATAATTATATTTACTAATATCTTTGTTATTAAAAGCAATTATTAATAAACTCAGAATATCTAATTATTAAATAGATATATCCTTACTTCTGATTCACTTTATACTGATTATAAGGAAATAATTTCAACCTAAACTTAATATTAAATTGATAATAAAAAATGAGCAAATTTAAGATTACCTAGGTAGTGAAAATCAGATTGGTAAAAATGAAATTAATAAAAATGAAATTGTTGATAATAATATAACGATTTCAATATTTTCCAAGCCTTTTACTCCTGATTCCTATAGGGCTGGCGAAGGCGCCGTGAAGCATGAATCTCACAAATTTTATTAATCTAATAAACCCATCAAATTCCCACTATCTAATAAATCTTATGAAATTCGTATGAATGTCAGTCTAAATCTAAATCTAAATCTAAATCTAAATCTAAATCTAAATCTAAATCTAAATCTAAATCTAAATCTAAATCTAAATTTTATAACATCAATATAAAATTAATTTTATACCTCTATAATTCGATTTATAATATTATTTTCGAAATTAACATTTAAATTTACAATTCTTTAAATCCTATAAGTTCCATATTTAAAGAATTATATTTATATAATAATTTGAGTTTATAAAATTGATTATCTTTCAATTAAAATCCTAATATAAGAAATAGTAATATACTACAAAATTTCATTACTAATCAAAATTTATTTAACTTTTCAAACGAAAAGCTCGTCTTCTTTATAATATAATTTTTTTCAAGGATTCATTTCAAAAGATCACTAATCATGTACATTATAATCCTATCAATCTTTTTTGAAAGATTTATAATAAAGGCTAACTACCTACAATGCTTGTAGGAAAGATTCAACTATAAAAATGATTTAATTATATTCTGATAGTACTTCATTATACCAAGAGTATATATATCATGTTCAATCAAGAGTATACTTGATTTACTGTGTCCCAATTGGATACTATATAGTATAGGCTACTCTAGGAGTAGTATATAGAATTTACACTCATACTATTAAGGTATTCATATTCAATATATTAGATATCAAATAATGAGCAATTTAAACCAGCGCCCCCGGACCCCTTGTTTTTTAAGAAAGTATTATATAACTATATTTATAATTATAGAAATCTAAAAAAGGAATTATATTCAAAGCTTAGAAACAAAACCGGTTTATCTTGTTTATAATCATAGAAATTTAAAGAGTATTAGCAAGCCCGTTGTTATTTTTAGTCCCAAAGGGCCGAAAAAAGCTCGTTATACTTAATATAAATCTTCTTCAATTGATTATATAAGCTTTCGTTTTATTTATATTATTAAAACTTTAATTCTTTATAAAAACTTTAGTTTCGAGATTAGTATTATAAAAATTATATTATTTGAAAGCTCTCGATTTCTTATATATAGTTATTATTTTTCCATTTTTGAATTCAATTCATATTAAACTAATTTGAGTGATTTTATGGAAAATCCTTAAGATTTGTATTATAATTATAATATTAAAACTATTATAAAAGACTTATAATTGATTAAATAACCAAAATTACAACTCATTTTAACCTGATAATTTTCGAATTGAAACTTTTGTACACTTAGGTATATACATTTTCGGTCCTTACGGATAGCAAGATTATCAAGAAATACATCTTCAATAAATCTTCTTCAATAAATATCGTAATAAATATTATATGAAATCCATCGAGATAAAGTAACAAATCCCATATGATCAAAAAAGTCAAATAATTTAATTAACTGTTATATTAAATAATGTACCTAGGTAGTTTATAAAGTATACATTGAAATAAAAACAGTTTACATAATCATATGACATTTATACTGATAAACCACGTTATATTGAAAATTATAAAATTATATTTCATTTCAATAGAAATATCAACAAGCCAAAATATATTATTCAATACAAAATAGTAAATCAAAACAGAAATAGCTGGAAAATAAAGTTATCAATTTACTAAACAAGTAGAATAAATAAATTACCAATACATGATATACTAATCTCAATAACATTATCAAAGAATCACGTACAGGAGAACCCTCGGATAAAATGCTACAGGCCCTGTGGTGGCAGAATTAAAATTTGAAATTAAGAAAAATGAAATATAAATTTTTATATAAGCTATATATATATTGTGATACTAGTAATATATTTATTATCAATAGAATGCTCATTTTGTTTGTGATAAATAGAATTAGTATTTTTTGTGATTCTCTTATTATTAATTTTTTTAAAAAAAGCTTTAAAAAAATCTTAGAGATTGAAAGATTTTTGAATGTTAAAATTCTAAAAAAAAAATGAAAGGGAGCAGATTCATAAATTTCAAGAAAATCAAAAAGGTAAATTAGAACTGAAAAATAAGAAATAAATGAATATAGAAGCTAAAAAAATAAGTAAAAGATATTAATTTACAGCTTAAAAAGTAAGTGATCTTTAGTCCTTGTTATTTACTTTTAACTTTTTTTTAAAAAATTAAAAGCTTTATCATTATATTACATGTTATAAAATATATTAAATGAATGATAAAAAACTATTCGGTTTGAACATGAATAAATTATTTTTGTTTGAAAACGATTGTTTGAAATTAAGATTTAAAACTACCTTCCTAAATTCCAAATTCCAAAAATTTATTAAAATACTATCAATTAAAATAAATTTTTTATAATATGAATTCTTCAATTAATTATTTCAATTTATTAGAAATAGTTTTTTTAATATATAATTGGTTATCTAAAATTTTGTTATGATTACTAAAATGATGGTTTTATTAACCACGGATTCTATTATTATAGGGAGGGTCTTTTAGAGAATCTTATCAATTATAATTTACAGATCGACACAATATCTCAAAATCGAGGTATCTTTGTATTTTCGATTTTATTATATAGAATTAACTTTCTATATTCTTTATAAATCTTTTTATTTAATTCAATAATAGTTTTTGTAATAATATTATTGGGTAATAGGTTTATAATATTAGATTGCTTTTTGTAATTATTGAATTTTAGGTTTATATATTTATTGGATTTATAATCTTTATTTAATTTCAATTAATCAATTTAATAGCTTTATAATTAATTTTGTAATTATTATTGTTTTCATTGATATTGTTATTCCTTTTACATTTTTCAATATTTATATTCAATCTTTTGTTTATATTACATCTATTATTAACTTTAAAATCTTTATAAAAATAATCAAATCTGATAATATAAATAACATTAGAAATAATATATTTTTCAAATTTAAAAATATATAATTTAAGAAAACTTTTTATAATTTTATATTAGAAAGAAATTCTATTTTGAATTATATTTAATATTAAAATCAAAGATTATTTATTAAATACAAATTTCTGATTTTATTCAATCGATTCTTTATTTTTATTTTTTAATAATATTTTATAGAAATTATTCAAAATCTCTTTTTAATTAATATTCTAATAATCTTATTTGTAATTACAAACTGAATTATTATCCCTATAATTGATAATATTCATAATTTATTTTATAATAATACAATCAATAAAAAATATTATAAATATTAAATATTATATTTTTAGTTATTCTAAAAATCTAATATAATTATACAATTATAAAAATCCCTATTTCCTTTATAAACCTAAATAATAAAATAACTATAATAAACAAAGCCCTCATTCTCAATAAAATCTTTATATAAACAAAAAAGTATTTAATCATTATCAAATCCTTTAATTATAAAATTAATAAATACTTTAATAGAATTACCTAAATTATCTTATTTATTAAAACAATTTATTCTTTCATCCTTTTCAATATTAATAGTTTTTTTAGATTAATTAAAAAGAAATATATTATAATCTAATATAATCTAGATTACTAAGGATATTACTTCCCCTCCAGATATAATTAATCTTTTCTTTATATCTATTATAATTATTGAATAAATATATATAAAGAATTAATAAATATTAATTATACCAGGGGCCTGCGAGCCCCCGGACCCCTTGCTTTTTGAGAAAGTATTATATAATTATATTTATAATTATAAAAATCTAAAAAAGAAATTTTATTGAAAGTAGTAGTAGTAGTAGTAGTATTTATTAATATCCATCGGGCTGGCTTAAGGCTAATCTTGGGAATCTTTCAAGGGATATAGGGATATATTAAGCTATAGATTTATTTAATGTTTTAGAAAACAATTTATATATATAAGGATTAGAGTTTATTTGAATAACTTTTTTTTTATTAATTGAAATAGAGTTAATAATATTTTTAGAATTTTGAAGAATTAGATATAATTTTTTAGGAATAAATAAATATAAATTATAAAGGTATATATTTATAAGATATATGGATATTAAATAGTATTTTTGTTGTATTCTTTAATCACTATTTAAATTAAATAGAGAAAGAATAGATTTTGATTAAGAAAAAAGAAAAAGGAAAAGAAAAAAAAGAAAAAATGATTGAATGTTTTTAATAAAAGCAAATGTTAGTATAAAACTAAATGATTTTAAAGAATTCAATTAATATTAATAATTGTAATATTAAAAATGAGAGATAATTAAGATTTTCTATTATCAATAAGAATGGAAATAAAAATAATTATTTAGATTATTTTCTGAATTAAACTAACGATTTTTGGTATAGTATTAAATGTTTAGAAGTTTTTTAATAGTTATAGAAGTATTTTAAGTTAATGTTTTGATATTGGAATTTTCTATAATATTATATAAAATCTTTGTATTCTATATATATAATTAGAATATAATATAGTATCTTTTTTGATAGATTCAATTTTAAAGGAAACTTAATTGTATAAATAAGGTTTTATTTATTATAAATATCTAAAAAAGTGAATTATTATTTCTTCTATTAGAATTATTCTATTTGATTGTAAAGCCTTTTAATAATAATCTCTACCTTATTAATAATAAATATTAAAACAAATCCTAGATCTCAAATAGATTTATAAGTTTCAAGATTAATGAATTTATTAACAACTTTGTTTTTTTTAATATCTATATATTTAGAGAATTAATAAACTCTAATATTAAAAATCTGTATAATGTTTTAATAAATATAAAAAACCTATTAGAAGGAATCGAATATATTATTATATAGATATTAGATTATTAAAATACTATTAATATAGAGTTATAAATATTATTTATTAAATAAAGAGATTCTTAGAATATATTTGAGATTTATATAGATTCTAATTGTTTTTTAATTGAAAATATATAAGATATTATTAATCAAATTTAAGTTAATAGCAATTTGCTCTTCATTTTGATATATTATATACTTATATCTAATAAGTTTTTTTTTATTAATAATTTGTTTAGAATTATCTAAGAAAATTGAGATTTTATTAAAAAGAAAATGAAATTATTATTTTTTAAAGTTAATAATTATTATTTCCTTATTAATATTTTTTATTAGATTTATTTAATATTCTGGAGAGAAATATAAAGATTATAATATAAAATACATAATACTAAAAAGAATTATTCCTAAGCACTGAATTTTGGTTTTAGGTTTCTACTATTAATCAATATCTTTACCCCTAATAATAAATGGGAATATAATCTAATAAATTATAAAATAGAAAATATTTATTAATTAAATATATATAATAAAATAAAATTTGATTTTATTTAATATTATATCAATAAATAGAATATTTATATTTTTAAAGAAAACAATTATCAAAATAATCTTTTAAATTGAAAATATATTTCTCAATATTAAAGTGAATATTTATTCTAATAGATCAATATATTAGTCTATTTAGGAAAAAATAATAAGATTATAAATAATATATTGAATATAAAATAATTTTATTTTATTATCAAATTATATTTTGATTTTATATATAAAAAAAGGGATAATATAAATAATAACAATTTTATATAAAATTGAAATTAAAGAATTATTGATTATTTTTATAAAACTATAAATATAATATATTATTATTCAAACTTTAATAACCCTTATAATTATATATTTTTTAAAGAAAAGTTTTTTATCGAATTAAATTCTAAGTTATTTTAAAATAAATTGTATTTTGTTTTTGATTATAATAATTAATATAATAATAAACTTTTTATTAATAATACAAAAGGAAATATAATTTCCTTTTTTTTTAATAAAATAGATTATTTCGAATTTCTTAAGAATAAAAGCAATCTTATTATTATCATTTTATTTGAAAATCTTCTTTATATTATTTATTAAAACAAAAATATTAATATTTAAAAATTAAAAAGTCTGATATAAGCAAAAGTTATTAGTATATTCAAAATGTAGTTTTGTATTTTATAATATAAATTTAGCTAAATATAGTATATATAGTATTAAAAAAAAGGAGAAGTTCTATAATATTCTATATATAACCCTATAATTAAATATAATCAAATTCTTTAAATAAATTCAAATATATTGATTAATGAGAAAGGAATTAATTAATCTTAGAAAAATTAAAAACCAGTTTTATCTAATTATTTTTTCTAATAATCTTTATTTTAAAAATATATTGAAAATACTTTAAATATTTATAATAATTATAATAACTTTTAATTTTTAAAAAAAGATAATCTTTATATTATATATAAAGTAAACAATTAAATCCATAATAATTTTTTTAAAAAAGGCTTCTTTATATTATAAACTAAGAATATTATTAATTAATATAATCCATATCAAACAGCAAATCATAATTCTCTTTAAATTTTTTAAAATACAAAAAATAAATATAATTGATTATTAAAAGCAAATAAAGAATTTATTTTTCTTATTAATCTTAAATAATATAATTATTTTAACAAACTTTCAAACTTACAAAATAAAACTAAATATTAATTATTAATTATAAAGCCTATATAGAACACTATCGATTACTAATCAATAAACTTTAAATATTTATATTATAATATAATCGATATCTAAAAAGATATTAAAAACTCTAATAATATTATATTCAACCTCCTTTATCAAAACAGATTGGGATTACCTTAGAATATCCAATTCATTTCAATTTTCAAAAGAATTGTATTCGAAATTATCAAAAATATTAAAGCAATTAAGAATCTTTTTACACAAAACCTTAATCTTCTTTATAATATTTTTAATAAGATTTTTATCAATAAATAATAAAAATGACTTTAAATTAAATCCTAATTTGCATTAATTAATAACCTTATAAAACTTTTTATTATTTTTAATTCTATTTATAATATTCTTTCAATAATTATATTTTATTTATCAAATTACTCTATAAAAAATTTAAGTTATTTGAAAGATATCCTTATTTAAAATATTATATCTATAAAAATAATCCTAATATATCTTCTTATATTCGAAAATCTATTATAATATAGCTTTATTATTTTCTCTATTAAATTTATTAATTATATAAATAACAATATTTATTATTATTATAAAATCTATTATATATATCTCAATTACAATTTTATCTATAAAAAAAAGAGAATTAGAAAAGTAAATTATATTAATATATACTAAATTAAACAATTTTCCTAATTCCATTTCTAAAATCCTATAATAATATTATTTTAATAAGATTATATTTTATTCTAAAATAATAATAATTTATATTTTATAATCCAAATCATTATATATATTTTCTTTAATAATAATCCTAATAAAAAAGATATTTGAAAAAATAAGATTAATAATATAACCAACTCTATATATAGATTCATTAAAAACACTAATAAAATCCATATCACTATTACTAAACTAGCATATTAAATTTGAACCCTTATATCTAAATTACACCCCTAATTTAAATATATAATACCAAATATTGAAATCGCCCCCTACTAAACATCGAGATAATAAAACCAGATATAATATATAATCAATTGCCTCATCATTACCCAGCTAATAATATAAATTGAATATAATATTCTCATTTATATTAATCTAAAAAAGATTTCTATTATATATAAAACAATATTATTATATATATAAATCAATACCTTTATATATATATATTATAATTCAAAAGTAATCTAACTCTTTGAGATTTTTAAAATCTCAAAAATCCATTGGAATATAATAATTATAATTTGAATGATTTTGAATTTGTATATTAATAACTATTTAGAATTCTTGAATATATATAATATTAATTTATTAGATATTGAAAATTATAAGAATTATTATATATACAAAAATACTTTTATTAATATTAATTTAATAAATCTATAAATCATATTATCGGATTTATTGATTATAAATTCTATTATAAAGTTTATTGTATTATACTAATATTAATAAAATGTTTTTTTTAAATTGAATATATTAAATTTATTAAAGCTTTGTATATAACAAAAGGTATCCTTATCCTTTTCTTTATTTATTTTCAAATATAATCTAAAAACCTTTATTTAAAAAAAAATGAATATCTAAATTATAATTACAAAAACTTATATCTAAATTACAATTACAAGAACTTATATTTAATTCCAAATTGAAATCTAATTAATAATAAGAATAAATTCAATCTATTTATATTAAATAATAATAATATTATATTTATATTTATTAATAGATTTTATAATTATAATTATAAAAACATCAAGCACTTTTACTTTAAAAACTTTAGTAAATATATTAGTTATTTTATATTGAATTTTTCCTATCTTTTGAATAATTTTGAATTTATTTTTGATGAAAAGTACTATAATATTATTCTTACATTGAAAAATAATAAAGTATTTGTTATACCCAACCTCAAATAAATTATAACAATTAGTATATTTAAATAACACTATATAATTAATATCTATTAATCCTTTATATATATTTATTTAATAATTATAATAAATATAAAAAAGGAATTGATTACATTTAAAAAGAAAACAATATCCTTAATAATCTGAATTATATCGAATTACAATATATTTCTTTTTAATTAATTTAAAAAAGCTATTAATATTAAAAAAAATAAAAAAACGGATTATTTTAATAAATAAAATAATTCAAATAATTCTATTAAAATATTTATTAACTTTATAATTGAAAGATTTAATAATAATTAAATATTTCTTTATTTATATAAAGACTTTATTAAAAACAAAGATTTCATTTATTACAATTGCCTTATTATTTAGATTTATAAAAAAAATAAGGATTTCTATAACTATATAGTTATATCAAATCTTTAAAATAATTAGAGATATAATATTTAATATTTATAATACTTTTTATTGATTATATTCATTATAAAACAAATTATGAATATTATTAATTATAAAGATAATAATCCAATTTATAATTATAAATAAGATTATTAGAATATTAATTAAAAAAAGTTTTCAATAATTTTTATAAAATATTATCAAAAAACAAAGATAGAAAATCAATTGAATAAAACTAGAAGTTTATATTTAACAAATAATCTTCGATTTTGATATTGAATATAATTTAAGATAAAACTTTTTTTTGATATAAAATTATAAAAAGTTTTCTTAAATTATATATTTCTGGATTTAAAGAATATATTATTTCTAATACTATTTATATTATCAGATTTAATTGTTTTTACAAAAATCTTAAAGTTAATAATAAATATAATATAAATGAAGGATTAGATATAAATATTGAAAAGTATAAAAAAGGTGATAATATTAATGAAAATAATAATAATTATAAAATTAATTATAAAATTAATGAATTCCTTTATAAAAACTATATTAAATATATTTATATAAAATATTATAAAAATATCAAATAATATTACAAAATCTATAATAATTATATATTTGTTTTTTATATTGTATTCAAAGATATTAAACTGTTTTTTGATAGCATCTAATATACTCAAAATAGTATTTTGATTATAACAATCAATTTCAAAAAAAAAAAAGTATTTGAATATTTATTTTATTTCTTTTTCTTTTAACTATATAAAATTGATTGAAATTAAATAAAGATTATAAATCCAATAAACATATAAACTTAGAATTTAATAATTACAAAGAATAATTCAATATTATAAATCTATTATTTAATAATATTATTATAAAAGTAATTATCAAATTAAATAAAAGGGTTTATAGAGAATATAAAGAATTAATTCTATATAATAAAGTCGGAAATATGAAGATATCTCGATTTTGGAATGTTGTATCGATCTGAATTTTATTAAAAGATTGCAGGCGAAGTCGGTTTATCTTTTTTTTATTTTCAGATTTTTTATTTTTATTCAGATTTTAGTGGGTTACTTCACATCAGATCATTAATTATACTATTGAACTATAAAAGCTATAATATGAAAATAATTTTTATTAATATTAAACCTACTATATTCGATATAAACCCTTTTCAATTGATTATATAAACTTTAGCTATATCTATACTAATTAAACTTTAACCCTTTAGAAAACCCTTAGTTTTGAAACTAATAATAAAAAAAGTATATCATTTGAAAATTCTTAACTTCTTATATATAATTACTACTTTTCTTTTTTTTTCATTTAATTCATATTAGCTTGAATAAATTAATTTAAATAATTTTGTTAAAAAAGTCTAGAATTTAATATTATAAAATTTATATTATTTTAATTTAAACTTTTTATAAAACCCTCAATTTTAAAACTAGTAATATAAAAAATATATTATTTGAAAGCCTTTAGTTTTTTATATATAATTACTACTTTTTTTTTTTCATTCAATTTATATTAATTTGAATAAACTAATTTAAATAATTTTGTTGAAAAAATAAGGAATTGTATTATAGCTATAATACCAAGAAAATCGAGCCAATTAAATCGCTTGAATCCAGCCAATCAGATCATTTGAATCGGGTCTCAATAAACGAGGTTCTCTTTTTTCGTGTTTATACACCTTCGGCCTTCGCGAGTGGTAAGATTATTAAGGAGGTAAACCTCCAATAATATTATTTAAATATATTAATTATTATAATTTATTCAAGATTGAATATAACAAATATCTTATTATCTTTCAATATAAAAACAATATTATAATATTCCCTATTAAGAATAAATTCAAAGCTATTCAGAAAATAGAGGAGATTTAATAAAAAATAGTTAATATATTTATTGAAATTCTTAAAATAGAAATGCCTAATATTTCTGTAATTATAATTACAAAGTTTATTAATAAATATAAATATAATATTATTATTATTTAATATAAATAAGCTAAACTCATTCTTATTATTAATTAAACTTTAGTTTAGGATTAGATATAAATTCTTGTAATTATAATCTAAATATCTATTCTCCTCTAAATAAAGATTTTTAGATTATATTTGAAAATAAATAAAAGAAAAAATAAGGATATCTTTCGCTGTATATAAAATCTTAATAAATTTAATATACTTGATTTCAAAAAAACATTTTGTTAATATTAATATAATATAATAAATTTTATAATAGAATCTATAATTAATAGATTTGATAATATAATCTTTAAATCTATTAGATTAATATTAATAAAAATATTTCTATATATACAATAATTCTTATAGTTTTTAATATTTAATAAATTAATATTATATAAATTCAAAACTATTTGATTTATAATTGTTATACTTTAATAGACGTTTGAAATCTTAAGAATTTTAAAAAACTAGATTGTTTTTAAATTATAATATATATATATATAAACATTAGTTTATATATATAATAAAGATTTTTTTTAGATTGATATAAATAGGAATATTATATTCAATTTGTATTATTAATTAAATAATAATAAAATAATTGATTATATATTCTATTTAGTTTTATTATCTTAATATTTAATAAAAAGTGATTTCAATATTTGATATTATATATTCAAACTAAAAATGTAATCCAAATATAAAGATTTGAATCTAATATATTAGTTTAATAATAATAATATAAATTTTATTAATATTCTTAGCAAATCTATATATAGAATTAGCTATATTATTGTGTGAACAAGGGAATTCACACATAGGGAATTCACTTCAAGGAAATAACCCCAATACAAAGGCTACTATATTGAAAGGATTAAGCGAATGTAAAAGAGATTAGCTCTTTCAGTAGTATCTATATAAAGCCTACTACTTTCCTACTTAACTAGCTCTTTAGATAGAATACAATTAGATATACAGGACCTACATATTTGTGGATACTACGTCTTCCATATCCTTCTCGAACCAACAATTATTAATCTTATTTTTTCAAATATTCCTTTTATTAAAATTATTATTAGAAAAGATATATATAATAATTTGAATTATAAAATATAAATCATTATTATTTTAAAATAAAATATAATCTTATTAAAACAATATTATTATAGAATTCTAGAAATAAAATTGGGAAAACTTTTTGATTTAATATATATTAATATAACTTGTTTTTCTATTTTTTTTTTCTTATAAATGAAATAACAATCGAAATATATATAATAGATTTTATAATAATAATAAATATTACTATTTATATAATTAATAAACCTAATAAAAAAAATAATAAAATTATATTATAATAAATCTCTAAATATAAGAAGATATATTAGAATTATTTTTATAAATATAATATTTCAAATAAAAATATTCTTTAAATAATTCAAATTTTTTATAAAATAATTCAATAAATAAAATATAATTATTAAAAAATATTATAAATAAAATCAAAAATCATAAAAAGCTTTATAAAATTATTAATTAATATAAATTAGAATTTAATCTAAAATCATTTCTATTATTTATTAATAGAAATCTTATTTAAAATATTATAAAGAAAATCAAGATTTTATATAAAAAGATTTTTGATTGTTTTAATATTTCTAATAACTTTGAATATAATCTCTTTGAAAATTAAAATAGATTGAATACTTTAGAATAATTCCAATCTATTTCAATAAAAAAAAATCAAATATAATATTATTAAAATCTCTAATATTTTTCTAAATATTGATTATATTATAATATAAATATTCAAGATTTATTAATTAATAATTAATAATATTTTATATAGATTTTACAATCAATATTAAATATTCAATTTTATTTTATAAATCTAAAAACTTATTAAAATAATTATATTATTTAAAATCAATAAAGAAAATAGATTCTCTATTTATTTTTAATAATCAATTATATTTATTTTCTATATTTTAAAAGATCTAAAAAGAATTATAATCTATTATTTAATATAAATTATATTAATTAATAATATCTTTAGTTTATAATATAGAAAAATTCTTTTTAAAAAAATTATTATAAATTTAATTATTTGTTTTATATATAATATAAAAATTGTTTTTCCTAAGAATTAAAAGTTATTATAATTATTATAATTATTATAAATATCTAAAATATTTTTGATATATTTCTAAAACAAAGATTATTAAAAAGAATAATTAAATAAAATTAACCTTTAATTTTTCTAAAATTAATCAATTCCTTTTTTATTAATCGATATATTCGAATTTATTTAAAAATTTTAATTATATTTAATTATAGAATTATATATAGAATATTATAAAGCTTTTTTTTCTTTTTAGTTTTATATATATTATATCTAATTGAATTTATATTATAGAATTTAGAATTATATTTTAAATATATTGATAATCTTTATTTATATTAAACTTTTTATTCTTTAAATATTAATATCCTTATTTTAATAAATAATATAAAGAAAATTTTCAAATAAAATAATAATAATAAAATTATTTTTATTTCTAAAAAACTCAAAATAATTTATTTTATTAAAAAAAAAATTATATTCCTTTTTATATTATCAATAAAAAGTTTATTATTATATTAATTATTATAATCGAAAATAAAATATAATTTATTTTAAAATAACTCAGAATTTGATTTAATAAAAAACTCTTTTTTAAAAAATATATAATTATAAGAATTATTAAAACTCAAATAATAATATATTATATCTATAATTTTACAAAAATAATTGATAGCCTTTTAATTTTAATTTTATATAAAATTATTATTATTTATATTATTCTTTTTTTTATATATAAAATCGAAATATAATTTGATAATAGAATAAAATCATTTTATATCTAATATATTATTTATAATCTTATTATTTCGTTTTGAACAAACTAATATATCAATCTATTAAAACGAATATTTACTTTAATATTTAAAGATATATTTTTGATTTAAAAGATTATTTTAATAATTATTCTTTTTAAAGATATAAATATTCTATTTATTAATTTAATATTGAATGAAATTAAGCTTTATTTTATTATATATATTTAATTAATAAATATCTTTTATTTTATAATCTATTAGATTATATTTCTATTTATTATTAAGAATAAGAATATTAATTAATAATAGAAATCTAAAACTAAAACTCGATATTTAAAAATAATCCTTTTTAATATTATATATTTTATATTATAATCTCTATATTTCTTTTCAAGATATTAAATAAATCTAATAAAAAATATTAATAAGAAAATAATAATTATTAACTTCAAAAAATAATAATCTTATTTTTTTTTTGATAAGGTTTTAATCTTTTCAAATAACTTTAAATAAATTATTGATAGAAAAAAACTTATTGAATATAAATATATAATATATTAAAATAAAAAACAAATTATTATTAACTTGAATTTGATTAATAATATTTTATATATTTTCAATTCAAAAATAATCAGAATTTATATAAACTTTAAATATATCTTAAGAATTCTTTTATTTAATAAATAACATTTATAATTTTATATTAATAATACCTTAATAATCTAATACCTATATAATAATATATTCAATTCCTTTTAATAAACTTTTTATATTTATCAAAATACTATATAGATTTTTAATATTAAGGTTGACTAATTCTCTAAATATATAAATATTAAAAAGAATAAGATTATTAATAAACTTATTAATTTTAAAATTTACAAATCTATTTAGAATTTAGAATTTGTTTCAATATTTACTGTCAATAAAATAAAAATTATTATTAAAAAACTAAATAATTAAATAAAACAATTCTAATAAAAAAAAACAATAATTTTTTTTTTAAATATCTATAATAAATAGAATCTTATTTATATAATTAAATTTCCTTTAAAATTAGATTTATTAAAAAAAATACTATATCATATCCTAATTATATATATAGAATATAAGAGTTTTATATAATATTATAAAAAGTTCCAATATCAAAATATAAATTTGGAATATTTCTATAATTATCAAAAGATTTCTAAATATTGAATATTATATTATAAATCACTAATTCAATTTGAAAAATAATTTAAATAATTATTTTTATTATTATTCTTATTAATAATGAAAGGTTTTAATTACCTCTTATTTCTAATATTATAATTATTAATATTAATTGAATTCTTCAGAATTATCTGGTTTTATATTAATATCTACTCTTACTAAGAATATCCGATTATCTCTTTTTTTTTTTTTTTCTTTTTTTTTTTCAATCAAATTCTATTTTTTCTTTATTTAATTTAAATAACAATTAAAAAATATAATAAGAATATTTTCTAATATCTATATATCTTATAAATATATACTTTTATAATCTATATTTATTTATTTCTAAAGAATTATATTTAGCTTTTTAGAATCCTGAAAATACTATTAATTCTACCTCAATTAATAGAAAAGAAATTATTTAAATAAACTCTAATTTTTATATATATAAATTGTTTTCTAAAATATTAAATAAATCTATAGTTTAATATATTCTTATATTCCTTAAAAGGTTCTCAAAGTTGATCTTAAACTAGCTCAATGAATATTAATAAATACTACTATTACTACTACTACTACTACTACTACTAAAGAATCTTATCTACCGAATCGGAGAAGACCTTTACATCGACAGTAACACCAAAGATTAATTGATAGAGTGATATAAATGTAAAATAAACAAAATATAAGCAAGATTTAAATAATGTTTTGAATACTATTGTGAATCAAATGTATGCATTGGGTTTCCTGTTGCGTACCCTTGTAATTTTTCCGACCGATATAATAACCAAAGATTGAGATTGAGATATCTTTGGAATTTTAGTTTCCAAGTTAATAGAAATACTCTTTATTCTTTTCTAAATCTTTTTATTCAATTTGATAATTGTTTTTATAATAATAATATTAGATAATAGATTTAAAATTGAAAATGGTTTTTTTTTTAAATTTTAGTTTTATATATTTAAAAGTTTTATAATTTTTAATCAATATTACTATCAAATATATAAATGAAAAAAAAGAAAGATAAAATGAAAAATTATTTATTTGTATTTTTTGATATTGATCATTATCATTAAAATAATTTTAATATTATTATAAATATATTAAATATTATTAAAAGAAAATTGATATTTTTACAGCAATTGTATACTTCTATTTGATCGATCTCAAAAATACGTCCAAATACATCATTTTATTAGTGTTTAGAAATTAGATGATTATTCGTTTGAATAGTTTTTTTAAAAATAAATTCAATAATTTATTTATTGATATACAAATAATATCTATAATAAGATTTTCCTTTTTTTAAAAAATTAATAAATATAATATATATTTTTAAAAAAGATTTATGAAAATGTTCTTGAGAATTCGCTTATTTTGACTATAATTTTTAATATATTAAAATTTTAAAATATTAAATAAATATTTTATAATATATAAAATTTCTAGAAATAAAATAAATAATTTTCATCAAAGAAAATATAAAAATAAATAAATTGATATAATTATTTCAAAAATAAATATATAATTCTGTTTAAAACTAAATATATTTAAATAATGAGTTTTGATGAAAATGATTATCAATCAAATAGAAGTGCCCTAGTACTGTAAATATAATATTAAAAATAAATACATAATTGTTATAGATTTAATAATTTCTTTTGATATTTTTATAACGTTTTATGTAAATACTTTTGATATAGAGTTTATAAAAAGATTATAGATTTAGTAATTAATTTTATAATTTTTATAATTTTTGTATTTAATTCTTTTGTTTATATTACATTTATTATTAATTTTAAATAATTTATAAAAGTATGAAAGTTTATAATATTAAAGGTTTTAAAATTAATATAATATTTCATAAATTTCAAATCATATTATTTGAAAAGACATTTTATAATTTTATATTGGATAGGAACATTATTTTAATTTATATTTAATATTAGATTGAAAATTATTTATAATATATAAAGCTTTTATTTTGTTTAATTAAAAAAAATTTTATAATAAAAACTGTTAGAAATTATTAAAGGTTTTTTTGATTGATAATTTGAGTATAATATTTATAGTTATGAATTAAGTTTTTATTCTGATAAATAATACTTTTTGTAATTTATTTTTTAGTAAATATAATTGATAAATAATTTATAAATATTGAAGATTATAATTTTAATAATTTTCAAAATCTAATATAATTATATTATTACAGATATTTTTATTTCATTTTTAAACCTAAATAATAGGATAATAATTATAAATAAAACTTTTGTTATCAATAAAATATATATTTAAATCAAAAAACTTTTAGTTTGTATTAAATCCATTCATTATAAAATTAATAAATATATTGATAGAATTATTTGAATTATTTTATTTATTTCATTTATTGAAATGATTTTTTTTATATGTTTTATATTTTTTGGTATTAGTAAATCTTTTTGATTTATTGAAAAAATATAATGATTTTAATATAACTTTAATTATTAAGGAAATGATTTTTTAATATAATATAAACACATTTATTTATTTATTTATTTATTATAATAATGAAGTTTCTTCTTTTAGGTTTTATTAATATTAATTATATTGTATTGTTTTAATATATTAATTATTATAGATTATTTAAAATTGATTATAATAATAGGATAATAATATTTATTTTTTATATTAAAAATAAATTCATAATTATTATGAAAATAGGGAAGATTTAATATCAAGTAATTCATTTGATTATTGAATTTATAAAAATAAAAATAATTGACATTTTTATAGTTATAATATTTATTTTTAGATATAAATATAATGGGGTTAATATTATATATAAATAAGTAAAAGTTTTTTATATTGAATCAAATTTTGATTTAAAAATAATTTAAATTTTTTATAATTATAATTTAAATAATTTTATTATTGTTGTTATAGATTTTCAGGGAAAAAAAAAGAATAAATTGTTTTTAATTTTTAATTCTAATAAATCAAATATCTTAGAAATAAAATAAACTTTTTTAATATTAATATAATATTTTGAATTTTGTAATAAAATCCATATTTGATTATTCAAATAATATAATTTTTAAATCTAGTAGATTAATATAAGTAGAAGTATCTGTATATATATAATAATTTTTATAATTTATAATTTTTGATAAATCAATTTTATATATATTTAAAAATTCTGAATATTTATAAATATATGAATATAAGATTATTTGAATTAAAATTGTTATATTTTAATTAATTTTTGAGATTTCAAAAACTTTGAGACGTTTAATTAATTTTAACTTATAATTTCTATATATAAGAATATGAATTTATATATAATAATGTTGATTTATTTATAGTGAAACTTCTTTTGGATTAATACAAATAGTAATATTGTTTTTAATTTATATTGTTAATTGGATATTGAAAATATAATAAAAATATTTTTTTTTATCAATATATTGTTTGATTTGAAATGATTCTAATATTTGATATTATATTTTTAAATTAGAAATATAATTAAGATATAGACATTCCAAATTTATATATTGATTTAATAATAATAATATAAATTTTATAAATATTTATAATAATTTCATTGATAGAGTAGAATATATTGTCATTTTTATTTTATTTAATATTCTTTTTATCAACATTATTATTAGGGAAAATATACATAATGATCTAAATTACAAAATCTAATATTAATTATTCTAAAATAAACATAATTTTATTAAAATAATATTATTCTAGAGTTTTGAAATCAAAGTTAAATGAATTTTTTAGTTTAATAATTTAAAGCAATGTAACTTGTGTCTTTAATATTTTTTTCAATTAATGAAAAGATGTTGAAATATATTTTACTGATTTCATAATAATAATAGATTTATTATATATAATTAATAAATTTGATAAAAGAAATGAGAAAATAATATTATAATACAATTTTGAATATAAAAAGGTTTATTAGAATTATTTCGATAAACATATTTCTAAAAAGGAAATCTTATGAATAATTTGAGTTTTTCATATCATAATATATTAAGCAAAATATCATTATTGAAAAAATATTATAAATAAAATTAAAATTAATAATAAGCTTTATAAATTTCTTAATTGATATAATCTGAAAACTAATCTAAAATTGTTATCTTTTTATGTCAATAATATTTTATTTAAAAATACTATTAAAAAAATTAAAGTTTTATATAAAAGGTTGTTATTTATTTTATTTTAAATTTATATAATTATTATATAATATTTAGCTTTATTTAAAATAAAGGAGCAGGCCAGTGGAATGCATGTATTATTGACTATATAGATTAATTATATTAAAATAAAATCTAATTACAAAGTGGAAGTAATATATGCATAGTAGCTTAGAGTATATGTTATAATTTTCAATACTTCTCTAAAGAGTTTACTTTTTTAATTTTAATAATTAATTTTTTTAAAATTCCTTTTATATACTTAATAACTAATTGCTTTGAAATTCGTTATTCTTTAATTATAAAACTATTATTTTAATATAATAAATTATTAAAATCCGATTGTATACAAATAAATCTTAAGTTTATCTATTATTTTATATGATTTTTTTTAAATCATTAATTTTTGATAAATTTAATGTAAAATGAATTTAATAAATCTAATAAAATAAATAAATAAAAAAATTCAATGATTTTGATTGATTTGATTAATATAATTGATTTAATCAATTTAATCAATTTAATCAATTTAATCAATTTAATCAATTTGATTAATTTGATTAATTTGATTAATTTAGTTAATTTAGTCGATTTTGAAATATAGATTACAACTTTTAATATTTTTTCAAAAAATTTACTTTTTTTAAAGCCTTAGTATATTCTTAAATCTCTTAAATATTATCTTTATATATAATTTTATTAATTTATCTATAACCATATCATTTATATTAATATAGTTAATATTAACTAAATGTTTTTCTATAAGATTTTGAATAAAGTAATAATATATATCAATATATTTTGATTGTTTGTATAAATATAGATTCTTAATTAATATTAATACTTCTTAATTATTTTCAAACATTTGAATTCTATTAATGTTTTTGATATATTATAATTGTTCTAAATCTCTTAAGAATTGAGCTACCTATTGCTCTTATTTAATGAATATTATTATAGAAATGTATTCAGTTTTTATATTAGATATAGTTATAAATATTTGCTTTTTGCTTATTTATAAAATTGATTTATTATAAAATATTACTATTTTATTAGAAATGCTTTTTCAATTAATTTTATTGTTTACTTAATTTGTATTGGTGTATACTTTAATAATATATTATAGAAAATTATATTTTTTATAAATATCTAATTGAATTCCTTTAGGTTCAAAATATAGTTTCTGTTTAATAATTGATTTTAAATATTTTATAAAGTTTTTGAATATAATATTGTAATATTTGATAAAATTAGATATAATTTGTATTAATCTTTTGAGATTAAATATGATGTTTGATTTAATATAAATTATAGGGTGAATTATATTATCAATTATTTATTAATATTCGTTTATATTAGTGAGCTTGTTGTTTAAAAATGTTAATTATGATTGGTTGTAATTCAAAATTAATATTTTTTTTGGAGTGTATTGATTATAAAAGATTTTGAATTGGGTAAGTATTATATTCAAATATTCTTTTTGATTTATAATTAATATTCTTTTTGATTTGTTTTGAATGATATATATTTTTAAGATTTTATTAATCTCCTTTAGATTTTTAATATTAAATCGAATAGAAAGGTTGTAATAAAATTATTTAATATTGCATTTTTATATAATAATAATAATAATATCATTTATATATATTAAGAGAATTAGTTGATGTGGGTAATTAATATATAAATACAGATTTGTAAGGCTTTATATAAAACCCATTTTAATTAATTTTTTCTTTAAAAAAAGGCTTCAATTTTTATTAGTTTACTTTAACTTATAAAAACTTCGAAATATATATAAAATATGATTACAATGAATATAAATACTTTAAAAAGATACTAAATAGATTTTTTCTTTCAAATATAATTTAGTAAATATATTTTTGATATCGAAATAGAAATACTTGAGATTCTTTTTTATAATAATTGTAAGGAAAAGGCAAAGAATATTAAACTGAATTATAGAAATAAAAGTTTTATTATAATCTTTATTTAAAATTTAATTGAATCCTTTAATTATTAATTTAGCTTTAAATTGCTTTACCTTATTATTTTTTGTTTTAATAAAAAATATCTATTTTATTAAAATTAAATTATTTTCTTATAATAAAATGAACTCTTTCCAAATGCCATTTTTAATTAATAAATCTATTTCTTTTTGAATTGTAATTTATTAGTTTTTTGTATACTTTTTATTTATTATTGTTTTTTTATATATATTTGATATCTTGATTTCGAGTATTTTTGTTGTTGGTAAAGTGGTTTTAGTTTCTATTAATATATCTACTAAAATAATTAAGATTTTCAAAACAATTTCATTATTCATCTCTTATTCGAATTAATAAATATTTGGAATAATAATTATAATATACTCAATTGATTCTGATTCTAATTTATCTAAAAAAAAAAAAATTCAAATGATTTTGGAGTTTTTTTTTTTTTTTTTTTTATTATTATTATTGTTTTTCTTTTTTTTTTAAGATTGTATTTCAAAAGTGATATAGAAATAAATATAGATATAGATATAATAGGTAATAAAGTTTTATTAAATAATATAATATTAGATAATATATTTTCAAATAATATATTTGAATTCGATAGTATAGGATTAGATAATAAAATTATATTAAATAAAGTAATATCATTTTTTTTGTTGTTTTTTCTTATTAATTTTGTTAAATTATTAATTATTTATTGAATATTTCCATATTTATTTTGTAATATTTTAATTGTTATTTATTTTGATATTAACAAATATATCTCTATTGAATCTATAATTATTTTATTTGATAATATTAATAAATCGATTGAAATAAATAATGATTTAAAAATATTTTTAAATCTATTATAAAATCTACAATTAAATTCTATATTCTTAATATCTTGTAATCTAATTATATAATTTCTAAATTTGAAATCTAAATCCTCTTTTTTATAATTTTTATTAATTATAATATAATAAAAGTGATAAATATAATCTAGTTTTGATAAATAAATCTTTATATATTTAATAATATCTTTCAAGTATTTCAAGAATATTTTAATTTTTATTATATTACAAAGTTTATTATATCTTTATTCTTTTAGAATAGTTTTAAAATTGATATATATATAATATCAATTTCCTTAAATTTTATATATATTAATATCTGGTAATATATTTATAAATACTTCAAATAAACTTTGATTGATTTTATTTATATTTGGATTAATATTAATATAGTTTTAAATATATACATTATATTTGATAACTTTATTTCAAAATTTTAATAATAAATAAACTTCTTTTAATATTGCTTTTATATTGGTTTCTATAATATATATATTGTATTCAATTAGATTATTTTGATAAGATAATATAATTATTATAATCTCTAATTATATATCAACCTTTTATTCTCAAATAGTTTAAAAAAATTCTAATATATTATCAATTCTAACAACAATTATAATTATATTTATAATAAATTTAATTTCTTATTTCTAGTTTTTTAATAATAATATTATATCACTTTTTTGTTTGAATAAAATAATTCAATTTATCCTTATAATATTATTAATAATAAGAAAAAAATATCTATATTCTCAAATAGATTTTTAAAAAGGGTTAGTAATATTAAAATAAATCAATTCTAATCTTTTGGATTTTCATGTACTTAATTGATTTGAGATTCTATTAATTATCTTTATAAAAGCATATACTTTATAGATATTAAGAATTGAAGAGATCTTAATAGATCTTTGGAGTATAGTGACTTTATGCAGATTCCTGATTTTGTTAGGGCTGAGATGATTTTATTATTCTTATCGTTTTCTGATGTGAAATATATCTTCTTGAGACTGAATATACCCTTGAATCCTATCTTACAAATTCTCTTAACTAAAAGCAGATTAACCCCTAATCCAGGTATATATAGTATATTAGCTAATCATATCCTTATTTTGTTTTTATATATTATATCTATTATTCCTTGTTTATCTGAATATATAGTTTTTTTATTAACTGTTATTCTTTATTGTAAAGTATAAATTAGATTTCTGAATAAAGAATATTAATTAGATATATATGAAATATTATTAATATTAGTATATTATTATAATAGGAATATCTTATTAATACTTTCTTTAATGAAATAATAATATTCAGAATCAAACTTATTATTAATAATATTTTCAATAATATCAAAATTTGATTTGATAATATAAGTTTTATATTTTCTGTATTTGTCTTTTTGTATTGAAAAAATAGATTATCTTTTTTTTTTATATACTTTGAATCAGATTTCAAAAAACATTTGATATAATAAAATTAAAAGTATTTTAAAATTGAATAACTAGATTTATTATAAAATTTGCAAATAATAATAAATATATCGATTTCTAAGCTTATACTAGCCTTATACTAACAATAAAATAGAATATATTTCTTTTCTTTTATAAAGTATATCGAGTCTCTAAAAATCTAAATCTTTACCTTTTTGATTTATAAATATTTGATTTTATTATTAATATTTAAAATAAAACTAACAATATAAATTATATCAATAATGATTTTGTATCTATTAAGAAAAAATAAAATCAAATTTTGAAAAAATGATTTATCTGTATATAAAATATTGATTAAAGCATTTGTAAATAAAAGCTTTCATTAAAGATTCTTGAACTTATCCCATACATTTATAATAGTTATATCAAAAACATTATTAAAAAAGAAGATCTTGATTTTAAAGAGGTATTCATTTGCTATAATATTATCGATTTTGAAATATTTAATAATTAAATAATCCCAAAATTTCTTTGCTATATTATATTCGTTTATTAAAGCTTTATTATTATTAAATAATAAATAATAGATAAAAAATAATACACTAATATTGTTTTTAAAAAAAGTAACCTTTTTATTAATATTGAATTCAATCTTTTTAATAATATTACTATTATTATTAAAGATTTGAAATTCTTTGAAATCCTAAACTAATTTGTTGATTGTTATAATTTGTATATATTTATATAAGATCTTTTTATATATATAAAATCAACCTTTTCCTCGAAATTGAATTCTTATTTAATAAATTCAATATTTGTAATTTTTTTGAATAAAAAAAGAAATATATTTAAAATAATCCTTGGATTCAATATCTTCATTTATTTTGAAGGTTTTGCAAATAGAAAACTTATATCGATAATCTAAATATAATTAATAAAAAAATAAAAAAATAAAAAAGAAATTATTTAAAACTATATTATTTCGATTAAAATATACTAATATTTGAAAAGAGAAATTCTCTTTGAGATAAAATAATTAAAAATAGTGAATTTTGATTTATAGATAATGATTTTTGAAGTGATATCGAATATTATATAATAGATAATACTTTTTAATATTAAATTAAAATAAATAATCTTTTTAATAATAATTTGTAATTTTTTTATTTAAAGAAAAGATACAATATAAATAATTATTTTGTTATTATTATTCAGCAATTTGTTTGCTATATACACTTCATATATTAATGTTATATTGTATAAAAGCTTTTCGTTATTAATTTTTACTTTGACAATATAAATTATTCAAAAAGCTTTCGGTTTTAATCTTATTATAAAGCTACCAGGCTTATAATCTATTCAGAATAAAAAAGCAGGCCAATAAAATGTATATATTATTAACTATATAGATTAATTGTACTAAGGTAAAATCTAACTATGAAGTGAAAGTGATATATGCACAGTAGCTTAGAGCACGTGCCACAACTTCCAACAAGCTTTTTATTATATCTAAAAACTTATAAAAGTTATTATATTATTTAAATTGATAGAAAGATAAATCTTTTATTTATTTTTGGAAATTAATTGTTTTTCTCTTTTTCTATTTCAAAAGGTTCAAGAAGAATTGTTATTTATTAATTAATATAAATTATATTGATTAATAGAATTATTAGTTTATAATATAAAAAAGTGTTTTTCAAAAAAGTTATTATAAATGTAAATGTGTATTTTATTTATGATATGAAAATTGGGTTTTTTCCAAAAATTAAAAATCATTACAGTTACTATGAATATTTAAAAAAATTTCAACATCTTTTTAAAATAACAATTATTAAAAAAAAGAATCTATTAGTTTCAAAAGAATTGACAATTAATTTTATTTAATTATAATGTAGAATATAAAATACTTTTAAAAAAATGGTTTTAATATTATATTTATCATATATAATAAAATTTATTTTATGAAATATCAGATCTTGTTTTGAATATATTAATAATTTATATTTCTATTAACTCTTCAAATTTTGTATTATATTATTAATAAAAATCTTATTATAATGTTAATTATTATTATCAAAAAAAATATAATCAATTTTGAAATAATTAAAAGTTTGATTTGATCATAATTTTATTTTCAAAAGATATATAATAATTCGGATTGTTAAAGTGAAAATAATTGTATATTATATTTATAAATCCACAAAAAAAACTAATAATTATTTAATTTTAATATTATTCAAAATAATCATTATTTATATTATTCTCTTTTTACATAAAATAAATATATTATATAATAATAAAAGAAAATTAATTTGTATTTAATATATCAACTATAATCTTACTATCTTTTTTGAAATAAAATAATATATTAATTCCTTTGAATAAATATTTGCTTTTATGATTAGAATATTTTTTCCATATAAGAAACTATTTCTATTATTATATATTTTTAAAATTCAAATATTTCTTTAATTAATATTATAAAATTGATTTGATAAATATATATGTAATATTATTAGTAGATTTTATTAAATATACTTCAACCATTTCTTTTATTATAGATTTAGATTTAGCTTTCAAAAATAATATTTCTAACAATTCTGTAACTGTTTTTATTACAATATTAGAAGAAAATTTCATTCTAAATTTATATATTATCATAATTATAATATGGTCATTAATCATTATGAAATATTATTTAATATATTAAAATAATATCAAAAGATAGTCTCAATATTATTATTAATTCATTTATTATTATTATTTATTCAAGAATATTATATTATACTAAATAATCGTTTAATACTCAATGAATCCATAATTCTTTTTTATACCTTAAGTATAAATTCTTACCACAATTAAATATTATTATATAAAATACTCCCTTTAAAATTAAAAATAACATTAGATTATAAAATCTTTTTATTAAATTATTATTCAAAATTCTGTTTATAGAATCAAAATAATTGTTTTGAATAATTTATTAATAATTGATAATATATAATCAAATGAATTAAATATTGATTCAAATAAAGCCAAGATGAAATCAATAGATATTATATAAAAGATATATAATAAAATCAAAATAAATTGTAGTAATCTTTAAAATCAATACTTAAAGATTCCTAATATTTGAAATTAATAATAATGATAATAATAATTAAAGTTTTTTCAAAATATTAAGAATATAAAATTGAAAAAGGCAGTTTATTGTTCGAATAGGTGCAAGGTAATAACTAGTATCTATATAGGTGCAGGTATATTATAAGACCTTTTATTGATTTCTTTAAACCCCTTTTTTGAAGTTATATATATATAAAAACCTTTTATATTAAAATGATGATTGTTTTAATATTAAAATGACCAATATTTATAATAAGATTGTCTTCTCAGAGTTTTTGTTTTTAAAAACTTTAAAACTGATTGATAAATTAAATCATTTTGCTTCCTTTAAAAAAAATTAAAAGTTATTTGAAAATCAATCTCTTGATATCTTGAAAATTGAAAAACTATTTCATAATCAATTGTTATCAGATCAATTTCTTTTTTTTAAATTTTATCAAGTTGTATAACAAAGATTAATTATATAATATTTCATTTTATTTGATAGGGTTTCATTTCTTTATAATCTCTAGTTTAAGAGATATACTATAATATAAGAGCATTAAGAGTTCATTGAAAATCTGAAATCTAAAAAATAATTCAAAATCGAAAATCCAAAACCTAAAATTTTCGAAAAATCGAAAAAAAAAGACATCGATTTGTTTTTGATAGGTAATATAATAATTTGTATTCAATGATAAAGTTTTGTTCCTCATTTTTTTATTTTTGTTATCAAAAATTATTTATTTTTTGAAAACATATAAAATATATAAAACTATTAAAAATCAGAAACTCTAAAAACTCTGAAATTCTTAGAATAATGAGATTCTATAAATTAATTAGTTTATTATTTTGAAAATTTGAAAATTTGAAAATTTATAAAAAAACTTCAATTTCTTTTTAATAAAATAGTGATTTATTTATATTCAATAATGGGATTTTATTTTTCCTCTTTTTAATTTTTGATTTCAAAAATTATTTTTTAAGAGTATAGAATTCAACAGTCTTTTATTAATATATAATCTTTGAAATCCTTACAATTCTGAAAATTCTGAAAATTCTAAAATCCTAAAATCTAAAAAATAAGGAAATTCTTTAGATTAACCAAATTAACATTGTTAAAATCCGAAATTTTGAAAACTTTAGAAGCGTAAAAGATTCGAAAAGAAATCGATTTATTTTTGATAAAATAATAATTTATATTTGTAAAATCTCATCTTTTTTTTGATTTTTGATTTTGAATCTTTTTTTTTTCAAAAGTATATAAAATCTATAATATTAGAATTTGATAATATTTTGTATCTGATAATAAAGTTTTTTTTTTAGTTTTTAGCTTTGAAAATATATACAACTTATAATTATCAAAATATGATAATATTTTATTAGTATATAATATTCAAAATCCTCAAACTTTTGAAAATCTAGAACATTCAAAAAATTAGAAAATATTTGAGATATTAAATTCTAAAAACAATCTGAATATATAAAGCTTTATTAACTCTTTATCGAGCTTTCGAAATTTAAGGAAATTTCTGAAATTTCTGAATATCTGGGAGATATTTGAAATGTTAAAATGCTGAAAATTTTGAAAATCCTAAAGCTTAAAATGATTCTTAGTATAGTTCTTTGATATATTTTTTTATTAAATAGAATAATTTCAATCAAATATTATTTTGTTGTTTGTTAATATATGAACTATTTGATATAATATTGATCATTTATATTTAGCTTTTATTAATAAACTCAATTGTTTATATAATAGTTAATTAGACAAATCTTTTTATAAAAAATATTCAAGATATCATACAGAGATTTTATTTTTTAATAGATTTATAAAACAAAGATATTATTAATATTTATAAATATTAATTTTTTTATATAAAAGATTCGAAAATAAAAAGTTCTATCAGTTTTTTGTTAGATTGACAAAATTTAAAAGAATTCAGAAAATCCAAGAAATCTAGGAAATCTAAACAATATTTCAAATATTAAATATTATATAAGAAATCTGTTTGTTTTATATTATAAAATAAACATTTTGCTAGTATTTTGTAAATATTATTTAAAAGAATTTCTTTTTTCAAAAAAAGATTTCTTTTAATATTTTTTTTCCAATCATTTGTTTTTCAAAAGAATTTCTATAATAAATTGTAAGAATATTTTATAAATATTTTGAAAAACTCGAATTAGAAAGATATTTTCATTTTTTAGTTTTCTTTTAATTTAATTTAATAAAATAAAGGTTATTTTGATTTAAATAATACTAATCATATATCAAAAATATATTATATATTATCGATAAATATATTATTAATATTCTATAATTTAATTGAAATAAAATCTTTGAAAGAGGTTTGTTTCTTTCATTTCGACTGTTGTTTTTAAAAGCTATTTATTCCTTGAAAATATATAAAATTATTAAAAACCTAAAACTCTGAAAATCTTGAAAATCTTGAAAATCTTGAAAATCTTGAAAATCTTAAAAATCTTAAAAATCTTAAAAATCTTAAAAATCTTAAAAATCTTAAAAATCTTAAAAATCTTGAAAAGAATTTGATAGTATTTCACTAGTATATAATATTCGAAATCTCAAAATTCTGAAAATAATAAAATTCTATA
This sequence comes from Botryotinia globosa, assembly GCA_014898425.1. NCBI lineage: Eukaryota > Fungi > Ascomycota > Leotiomycetes > Helotiales > Sclerotiniaceae > Botryotinia > Botryotinia globosa. The sequence continues at coordinate 473,490 of RCSZ01000015.1, read as the reverse complement.
AAATAAGTGAACTATTATTTTTAGAATTCGAAATTCTGAAAGTTTGAAAATTCAAAAGATTTGAAAGATTCAAAAAAAAGATCAATTTGTTTTTAATAGAATAATAATTTGTTTTTAATAATAAAGTTTTATTTCTCTTTTTTTAATTTTTAAGTTTGAAAATTATTTATTTTTCAAAAATATAGTATTCGATGGTTTTTTATTAATAAATAATCTTTGAAATCCTTAAAATTCTAAAAATTCTGAAAATCTGCAAGATTAGAAGATTAAAAGATCTTTAAGATATAAAATCCTAAAAATCCTAAAAATCTGGAATAGTCAAAAGATTAAAACATATGTAAAATGTAAACTCCTAAAAATCTCAAAAATCTGGAATATTTAGAAGATTCAAAAATATTTAAGACATAAATCCGAAAAATAATTTGAAAATACAAAATTCTATTAGTTTTCTATTAAGTTTCCGAAATCAAAGGGAATTTCTGAAAATCCGAAAAATTTAGTAATTATTTAAGATAAAAAAATTTAAGAATTCTAAAAATTCTAAAAATAATTTGAAATTTCTAAAATTTCTTGAAAGTTTTTGAATATAGTTTTTTTTTTAAATTTTTTTTAAATCAAATAACTTCAATAAAAGATTGCTTTTTTATTAATATATAAATTATTTAATATAATATCAATTATTTATAATTAGTTTTTATTAATAAATTCAATTATTTATAAAATAATTAATTAAATCCTTTTCTAATATAAGAGACTTTTAAGGTATTATAAACAAGTTTTTTTTTTTTTTTTTTTTTTCAGATCAACACAACATTCCAAAATCAAGATATCTTTATACTTCCAACTTTATTACATAGAATTAACTCTTTATATTCTCTATAAACTCTTTTATTTAATTCAATAATTACTTTTATAATAATATTACTAAATAATAGATTTATAATATTAGATTGCTTTTTACAATTATTAAATTTTAGATTTATATATTTATTAAATTCACAATCTCTATTTAATTTCAATCAATTTTATATAATTAAAAAAAAAGAAATAAAATGAATATTCAAATATTTCCTTTTTTTAAAATTGATTATCATAATCAAAATATTATTTCGAATATATTAAATACTATTAAAAAATAATTTAATATTTTTGAATATAATATAAAAAGCAAATATATAATTATTATAGATTTTATAATATTATTTGATATCTTTATAATATTCTATATAAATATATTTAATATAATTTTTGTAAAGGAATTTATTAATTTTATAATTAATTTTATAATTACTATTATTTTCATCAATACTATCACTCTCTTTATATCTTTCAATATTTATACTCAATCTTTTGTTTATATTATATTTACTATCAATCTTAAAATCTTTACAAAAACAATTAAATCTAATAATACAAATAATATTAAAAATAATATATTTTTTAAATTTAGAAATATATAATTCAAGAAAACCTTTTATAATTCTATATCAAAAAGAAGTTTTATTTCGAATTATATTTAATACTAAAATTAAAGATTATTTATTAAATATAAACCTTTAGTTTTATTCAATTAATCTTTTATCTTCATTTTCTAATAATATTTTATAGAAATTATTAAAAGCCTTTTTTTAACTAATATTCTAATAATCTTATTTACAATTACAAACTAAATTATTACCTCTACAACTAATAATATTCACAATTTGCTTTATAATAAATATAATTAATAAAAAGTATTATAAATATTAAATATTATATTTTTAATTATTCCAAAGATTTAATATAATTATATAATTATAGAAATCCTTATTTTCTTTATAAATCTAAATAATAAAATAATTATAATAAACAAAATCCTTATTTTTAACAAAATTTTTATATAAATAAAAAAATATTCAATTATTATCAAATCCTTTAATTATAAAATTAACAAATATTTCAATAAAATTATTTAAATCATTTTATTTATTAAAACAATCTATTTTTTTATTTTTTTCAATATTAACAACCTTTTCAAATTAATTGAAAAGAAATATATTATAATTCAATATAATCCAAATTATTAAAAATACTATTTTTTTTTCAAATATAATCGATTTCTTTTCTATATTTATTATAATTATTAAATAAATATATATAAAGAATTAATAAATATTAATTATATAATATTATTCAAATATATCAATTATTATAATCTATTTGAAATTGAATATAACAAATATTTTATTACTTTTTAATATAAAAATAATATTATAATATTTCCTATCAAAAATAAATTTAAAACTATTCAAAAAATAAAGAAAATTTAATACAAAATAATTAATATATTTATTAAAATTCTTGAAATAAAAATATCTAATATTTCTATAATTATAATTACAAAGTTTATTAATAAATACAAATATAATATTATTATTATCTAATATAAATAGATTAAATCTATTCCTATTATTAATTAAATCTTAATTTAGGATTAAATATAAACTTTTATAATTATAATCCAAATATAAGCTTTTATAATTATAATCCAGATATTCATTCTTTTCTGAATAAAAATCTCTAGATTATATTCAAAAATAAATAGAGGAAAAAATAAGAATATCTCTCATTATACACAAAACTTTAATAAACTTAATATATTCGATTTCGAAAAAATATTTTATTAATATCAATATAATACAACAAATTTTATAATAGAATTTATAATTAATAAATCTAATAATACAATTTATAAATCTATTGAATTAATATCAATAAAAGCATTTTTATATATATAACAATTCTTACAATCTCTAATATCTAATAAATCGATATTATATATATTCAAGAATTCTAAATAATTATTAATATATAAATTCAAAACCATTTAAGCTATAATTGTTATACTCTAATAAATTCCTAGAATCTTGAGAATCCCGAAAAGCCAGATTGTTCTTAAATTATAATATATATATATAAAGACGCTAGTTTATATATATAATAATACTACTCTATATATAATAAGAATCTTTTCTAAATTGATATAAATAGAAATATTATATTCAATTTATATTGTTAATTAAGCAATAATAAAACAATTGATTATATATTATATCTAATTCTATTATTTCAATACTTGGCAAAAAGCGATTTCAATATTTAGCATTATATATTCAAATCAGAAATATAATCCAAATACAAAAACTCGGATTTAATATATTAATTTAACAACAATAATATGGATTTTATTAATATTCTTAGCAAGCTTATATATAAAGCTAATTATATTATTAATCTTATCTTTTCAAATATCCTCTTCATCGAGATTATTATCAAAAAAGATATATATAATAATTTGAATTACAAAATACAAATTATTATTATTCTAAAATAAAATATAATTCTATTAAAATAATATTATTATAAGATTCTAAAAACAGAATTAAGAAAACTATTTAATCTAATATATATTAATATAACCCATCTTTCTAACCCCTTTTCTTTTATAAATAAAATTACAATCAAAATATATATAATAGATTTTATAGTGATAATAAATATTGTTATTTATATAATTAATAAGTTTAATAAAAGAAATAATAAAGCTATATTGTAATAGATTTTTGAATATAAAAAGATATATTAGAATTATTTTTATAAATATAATATTTTAGATAAAAATATCCCCCAAATAATTCAAATCTTTTATAAAATAATCTAACAAGTAAAATACAATTATTAAAAGAATATTATAAATAAAATCAAAAACAACAAAAAGTTTTATAAGGTTATCAACTAATATAAACTAAGATCTAATCTGAAATCGCTCTTATTATTCATCAATAGAAATCTTATTAAAAACATTATAAAGAAAGCCGAGGTTCTATATAAAGAGATTCTCGATCGCTTTAATGCCTCTAATAACCTCAAATACAATCCCCTTGAAAATTGGAATGGATTAGGTATTTTAAAATAATTCCAATTTGTTTTAATAAAGAAAATCGAATACAACACTATTAAGGTTTTTAATATCTTTTTAGATATTGATTGTATTATAATATAAATATTCAAAATCTACTAACTAATAATTGATAATACTCTATACAAACTCTATAATCAATATCTAATATTCAATTTTATCCTATAAACCTAAAAACTTATTAAAATAACTATATTATTCAAGATTAATAAAAAGAATAAATTCTTTATTTATTTCTAATAACTAATTATATTCATTTTCTATATTTTAAAAGATTTAAAAAGAATTATAACCTATTGCCTAATATAAATTATATTAATTAATAGTATTTTCAATCTATAATATAAAGGAGTTCTTTTTAAAAAAGCTATTATAGATTTGATTGCCTACTTTATATATAATATAAAAACTGCCTTTTCCTAAGGATTAAAAGTCATTATAATTATTATGGATATTTAAGGTATCTTCGATACATTCCTAAAACAAAAATTATTGAAAAGAATAATTAAATAAGACTAGTCTCTAACCCTTCTAAAATTAATCAATTCCTTCCTTACTAATTGATATATTCAAGTTTATTTAAAAAACTCAATTATATTTAATTATAAAGTTATATATAGAATATTATAAAGCTCTTTTTTTTTTTAATATTATATATATTATATCTAATTAAACTTATATTATAAAATATAAAATTATATTTCGAATATATCAATAATCTTTATCTATATTAAACCTTTCAATCTCTAAATATTAATATTTTCATTTTAACAAATAATATAAAAAAAATCCTTGAATAAAACAATAATAATAAAATTACCTTTACCTCCAAGAAATTCAAAATGATTTATTTTATTAAAAAAAAAAAGATTATATTTTTCTTTATATTATCAATAAAAAATTTATTATTATATCAATTATTATAATCAAAAATAAAGTATAATCTATTCTAAAATAATTTAAAATTTAATTTAATAAAAAACTCTTTTTTAAAAGATATATAATTATAAAAACTATCAAAATTTAAACAATAGTATATTATATCTATAATCTTGTAAAAACAATTAATAGTTTTTCAATTTCAATTTTATATAAAACTATTATTATCTATATTATTCTTTTTTTTTATATATAAAACCAAAATATAATTTAATAATAAAACAAAATCACTTTATATTTAATATATTATTTATAATTTTATTATTTCTTTCTAGATAGATTAATATATCAATCTATTGAAACAAATATTCGCTTTAATATTTAAAAATATATTTTCAATTTAAAAAATCATTTTAATAATTATTCTTTTTAAAAATACAAGTATTCTACAGTACTAGGGCACTTCTATTTGGTCGACAGTCATTTTGCACCAAAACTCATCATTTAAATATATTTAGTTTTAAACAAAATTATATATTTATTTTTGAAATAATTATATCAATTTATTTATTTTTATATTTTCTTTAATAAAAATTATTTATTTTATTTTTAGAAATTTTATATATTATATAATATTCATTTAAAGTTTTAAAATTCTAATATATTAAAAATTACAGCCAAAATAAGCGAATTCTTAAGAACTTTTTGATAAGAAAATTTTAAAAATATATATTATATCTATTAATTCTTTAAAAAAAAGGAAAATCTTATTATAAATATTATTTATATATAAATTACTAAATTATTGAATTTATTCAAAAAAAAATTATTCAAAAGAATAATAATCTAATTTCTAAAAAGTAATAAAATGGTGTATTTGGGTGTATTTTTGAGATCGACCAAATAGAAGTGCACGGTTGCTGTATTTGTTAATATAATATTAAATAAAGCTAAACTTTATTTCATTATATATATTCAATTAATAGATATCTTTTATTTTATAATTTATTGAATTGTATTCCTATTTATTATTAAAGGCAAAAGTATTAATTAATAATAGAAATCTAAAATCAAAATTCAATATTTAAGAATAATTTTTTCTAATATTATGTGTTTTATATTACAGCCCCCATTTTTCTTTTTAAAATATTAAATAAATTCAATAAAAAATATTAATAAGGAAATAATAGTTACTAATTTTAAGGAATAATAATTTCATTTTTTTTTTAATAAAATCTTAATTTTTTCAAATAGCTTTGAATAAATTATTAATAGAAAAAAGCTTGTTAAATATAAATATATAATATATCAGAATAAAAAACAAATTATTATTGATTCGAATTCAATTAATAATATTTTATATATTTTTGATTTAAAAATAATTAAGATTTATATAAACTTTAAATATACTTTAAGAATCTTTTTATTTAATAAATAATATTTATAGCTTTATATTAATAGTACTTCAATAATCTGATATCTATATAATAATATATCTAACTCTTTCTAATAGGCCTTTTATATTTATTAAAACGCTATATAGATTTTCAATATTAGAATTTATTAATCCTTTGGATATATAGATATTAAAGGAAATAAGGCTGCTAATAAGCTTGCTGATCTTAAAATCTATAACCCTATTTAGAATCTAGAATCCATTTCAATATTTATTATTAATGAGATAAAGATTATTATTAAAGAGTTTTATAATTGAGCGAAGTAATTCTGATAAAAGAAACAATAATCTATTCTTTCAAATATCTATAATAAATAAAATCTTATCTATATAATTAAGCTTTCTTTAAAATTGAATCTATTAAGAAAAACATTATATTATATTCTAATTATATATATAGGATATAAGAATTTTGTATAATATTATAAAAAGTTTCAATATTAAAATACTAACTTGAAATACTCCTATAATTATTAAAAGATTTCTAAGCATTTAATACTATATCGAAAATCGCTAATTCAATTTAGAAAATAATTTAAATAATCACTTTTACTCCTATCCTTATTGATAATAAAAAGCCTTAATTACCTTTCGTTTCTAATATTATAATTACTAATATTAATCGAATTCTTCAGAATCACTTAATTTTATATTAATATTTGCTTTTATTAAAAACATCTGATTACCTTTCCCTTTTTTTCTTTTCCTTTTTTTTTCTTTTTAATTAAAACCTACTTTTCCTTTATTTAATTTAAATAATAATTAAAAAATATAATAGGAATATTATTTAATATTTATATATTTTATAAATATATACTTTTATAATTTACATTTGTTTATTTCTAAAAAATTATATCTAATTCTTCAAAATTCTAAAAATATTATTAGTTTTATTTCAATTAATAAAAAAGGAGTTATTTAAATAAACTTTAATCTTTATATATATAAATTGTTTTCTAAAATATTAAATAAATTTATAGTTTAATATATCCTTATACCCCTTAGAAGATTCCTAAGGTTGGTTTTAAGCTGGCTCGATGGATGTTAATAAATACTACTACTACTACTACTACTAAACAAGTTTTTTTTACCAAATTTATAAAATAAAGATATTGTATTTATAGGTATTATCTTTTTATATAAAAGGCCTAGAATTCTAAAAATGATTAATATATAATACAAAGCTTCATTAACTTTCTACTAAATCTTTAAAATTAGAAAATGCGGGAAATCCGAAAAATGCTTGAGGTATGAAATTCTAAAACTCTACTTTTTTAAATAGAATAAATATTTTGTTAGCATCTTGTCGGCCTGACGCTAAACCAACTAATGCCCATAACATATAGATACAAAGCTCTATAGCCAAATAATAATATATAATAAATATTTCAATATATTCAAGCTTTATAATACTTACATTGCAACCAAATATTATAACATTTTGTATAAACTTTTCGAAATCTTTATATCAATATATCTCTTTAATAATATATTTAAGTTTTTCTAATTTTTTTTAATATTATATCTAATAATATATAAAAATATATTTCAGATTCAATATAGCAACTTTTAATACTAACTTTTAATCCTATTCATATTATATTAGATATTTTATTAGTATATTATAGTTCTATCTTTTTATGTAAATATTAATCAAATTAAAAAACAATAAGATAAATAGTAAATAGCTTTTTTAGTAACATTTAATGATTTAGTTTTTATATAAGCTTATAATAAATAAATATATATTATAAAAAACTAAAATATTATCTATCATTTCAACGAATATATTTACTTTATTGTTTAATTCAAAATAATCTAGATTTTAAAAATGGAAATATAAAGTGTTTATTAATATAAAGTTTTATTATACAAAACTTTATATTACTTAGAATAACTATTGAAATTATTCTATTATAAAACTTATAATTCATAATTCTATCTTATTTATTGATATATTATTAATAATATTGTTTGAGAATAAAGTTTGTATAAACAATAATATATTAAACATTATAAAAAACTAGTTTTGTTATATATTTTCGAAATATGTCCTAATATTATATAAAATTAAAGCAAATCGAAATATATTAAACAAAGATTAAAAAATACATTACAAACAACTTAAAATATATTGAATATCAATTTTTTTAATTTTTTTTTAGAAACTTATATCGTAATAAACAGCTAGCATATTAATACTAGACAATTAAATTAAACTATCATTATAAATCTTTTTATTATCGAAATATATATACACCCCAAAAGATCACTTTAATTTCAAATCAAAATATTGAATATTTGATTTAATAATAAAAATTGAATTGAGAATAGTTGATAATAAAATCCGGGTAAAATCCGATGGGCTGATAGAAATTGACTAAGTCGACCACCCTACTTTCAGGCCACCCCTGTTTCAGGCCACCCTTTTACACCAAAAATTACTTTTTTAATTTATTAATATCTCTATTAATATTGAATATAATTCAATAAAAATTTAAATCTATATAATTCAAATCATTTCGAATCTATTTTGAAATTTTTAGATTTTTAGGATTTTTTTGGATTGATTTCTAAAGCTTTGAAATATCGATTTTTAATTATATATAAATTACATACAAATCTAAAATTTCATAAAATCTATAATAACTTTTAAGAAAAAAAAGTTAAAAATAAATTATAAATTTTTGTTATAAATTTTTATTATAAATTTTTATTATAAATTTTTATTATAAATTTTTATTATAAATTTTTATTATAAATTTTTAAAAGATTTAATCTAGAAAATCTCAAAAAAAAAAAAATTCCTTATAAATAAAAATTTAAAAAAATACTCTTAAAATTACAGAGATTATTTATACTACTCTTAACTCACTATATATTATATCTCTATATTTATTCATTTTTTTGAAATTTTTTTTAAATTTCTATATAGATTTAGATTTGAATTTTTCAAAAAAATATATAATTTTCTTTTAAAAATTATTGTTAAAAAGTTATTAAAGATTTTATAAAATTTTAAATTTGTATGTGATTTATATGTAAATTGAAAATCAATATTTTAAAGCCTTAAAAATCGATTTAAAAAATCCTAAAATCCTAAAACTTCTAATATAAGCTTAAAATAACTTATATTATATAAATATAAATTTTTATTAAATTATATTTAATATTGATAAAGATATTGATAAACCAAAAAAGTGATTTTTGGTATAAAAGGGTGGCCTAAAAGAGAGGTGGCCCGAAAGTAGGGTGGTTGACTTACTACTATACCCTGGCAAACCAAAACTCGAAAATTGACTGAATAAGCTTCAGCACAGGAATGAAATAAGGTTAATATTCAGATAAAGAATTTCCTATATACCTTTGATACACATCCAGTAATAATCTCCAATGTCTCAACGTTCAATTCCATCCCCAACCTATCTGATGGCGCAAACATCCGGAAAGAGATTACTGGCATATGTCAAGTGTAATAATCCACGAAAAATAGATTACCCAAAACAAAGCTTACTTCTTAATATCAAGCTCAGTTGGACAGCGACTGGGACGCCGCGGAAGAAACCCATCTAGCCATGAACATGATACGCCCACTATTTGTGTATCTCAATGCTATGAATATCCCCACAGATAAAGAGTCATGGGAGGGATTCCAATTTATTTTACCAAAGAAAATTTTAGAGCCCGGGGTGAGTTCTCGTCGATTAAAGCTGTCATAAGTTCTAGTTGCTCTGTGCTTGATATCCTGGCATTGCCGAATCATGTGATATCCAAGTGAAATCACATCTCTAGAGAACTTGTGGTTTTTAAAATCACCAACAAAAATCTCCACCCTTAAAGTTCAGTCTCCGTATTGGCAATTTGGTTCGTGAATACCGAGGTGAATTTGTCACGTTCGATGTCTCCCCCTATCTAACCGAAACACCACTTTCATCTCAACATCAGATGATTTCAATATCAAAACATGAATATCATAAACTTTCATTTTGCAAGGAGATAAGCTGACAAAATCTTGCTTCAGGCAATGATACCTCATTATGATTTAGCCATGAACTTTACGGTAAGCGTTCACGATGTACTAAGCGGAACTTTCCACAGCTAAGCTCACCAGCGTACCAGCTATAGCTTGTATTCCGACTGATACAAAAACATTTTAGCACGGTGTAATAGTAGCATATAACCTCTTGAGCCCGTGCCAAGTTGAGATTTCCAAAGACATCAAATCGCCCATGATCCCTGATCTCAGTAGATGGTCAGATATTGCGTATCTGCAATGGGCGGAGGTCTGCAAATTCCATGGCACTAGAATGAGCAATCTAATCTACGTCGTTCAACATCATATAACGAATCAGACTACATTGGAAGTCATAAAAGAGGTACTAAAGAAAAGAGGAGAATCGCTCGCGCCATCGGGATGTGTGGTGTCAATGAAGGATAGTGATAGTCATGGTGCTGCATTATTGGGCACCCCGGATGGGAAAGGAGTAGCCTGGCTCCTGGCTCAACATAAGGAAGCTCTCAAGGACTCGACAATCATCAGTGTGGAGATATTTTCGTGTAAACCTGCAAATAACGGGGACGAGACAGAATTTCAACATACATCCGATAAGTCTTCGTGGTTCAACCTCAGTTTTCGAATTGGCCAAGAATGATTTAGATATTACTTCTCCGTCATCTGATTGAAATCGGCTCGGACATTCCGACATGTAGAAATAATGAAGGAATAAAGGAGACTTTGACGTGAAAGAGAGAGTTTGACATGGAAAGGGGATACGTATACAGAGTTTCTAGACTGAAGCATTAGATAAAATGCGCTGCTTCATATACAGAATCAGAATTCCAACGAGAATGAATCAGTCTTCAATGAATACATTCCCGTGTTCAGTTCTCGCAGTATCCCGCCAGTACATACAACCAGTGGTGCCTTCCTCTTACCAGAACAATGCATTTGTCAAAGAACGTCACACTTTCAAATGACCAATAAATAATACCATGGACCAGGAAGCGATATATATTCTCAATACTGAATTCTTATTTTCAAAAGATTGGATCTCATTTTAACTCTTGACTAATCTCATCACACTGATATTAAGCCCTCCCTTTCATATACCAGCCCGCTAGCTATCGGCCCTCAGGTACGTTCTTTTCCGAATTGTTCTCCGTCTCAAGAAAAAAGAAAGAGTGATACAAATCCAGAAAACACCTTCCATCCAACCATCCAATGCAGAAAATATACGCCTTAAAAACTCGAAATTTGTTTCAAATGTTCCCCTCCCCGACAGAATCGCTCACATGCGCGTAGATGCTAAGCACTCCTCTGCCCCTCCCCCTTTTCCGATCCCTATTCAAACAGTCCCCATCTCTCCATTGTGAAATCCCCGATATTCTTATCCATCTTCATTTACATAGCAGCTAATTCAGAATCAATACTCCTATCCAAAAACGTCCTCCTCTCACCGACTAACTCGGTCTGCAACCTCTGTTCTACCAAAGCTCTAACCTGTTTCTTCGTTACGTTATCTAGATCTACCTCCCTCAAGCAATTTTGAATAGCCTCTACAATCTGCAAATCATCCGGACCCGCAGTACCCCTTTGGAAATCAAATGCACTAGCAGGTCTATCGATCGCAGCTCCTGCTAAAGGTGAGCGAGCACCACCTGTGAAGCCTACTGACGAACGTGATTGATGTCGCCCTTGACCGCCACCGAGAAGATTGTCGGAAGACATCATTTGCATCGAAGGACGATTGTTGCCAGGGTAGTCTTGATATGGCGAGGCGGAATGATCTTGGCGAAGAGACATCGCAGATTGATTGCGGAGAGGGTGGTCGGTGTATTGATTTGCGGAGTAAGTAGATTGAGGAGGCATGTATGGACCGCGACCAGGGAAACCAGTTAAAATAGTGGAGGCTGGCTTGACAGATGAATACATGGATTTCATGTCATCCATTTCGTATTGATCATCGAATGTATCATATGCCTTTTCAACTGCAACTCCGCGACGTCCTGGAAGGTTGTTGTGTAAAGCGTAATCATCCCATCGTTGTAGGGGAATGCTTCTTGGGTCAAATGTTTCGCCATCCACGGCCACAACCTTCGCAAATCCCTTTTCTCCCAAAACAATACGTGTGTTACCCCACGAGAAGTTGTCTTGGTTCCAGAATGAGTAGATTGGCAGAATGAAAGAGTAAATTGGGAACGCAAGGATATAAATAATCATCCATCCAATGTGCTGCCATTGACGTTTGAGAATAAATATCAAAGCTTGTAAACCGTATGTACCAGCAACCATACAAATCGAAATAAGGGGAAATTGACCTTGATTCGTTCCGACTTTGTACAACAAATATCCCAGATAGACTGTAGTTGCAGGAAGAATGATTGTACCGAAGAGATCGATGAAGACGACGAATCTCATGCTGAAACAACAGAATCCACACAGCTCGGGAAGCCAGACCAACTCAGCCAGATTATGGATGGTAGAATTGATCCAACGTCTTCTCTGAGACAGAAGAACACTCCAGGTTTCAGGCGCGGCAGTACTGCAGTAAGCATCTGGAATAAACTTGTACTTCATATATGGAAAGTGCTTGGTCATCAATGTAGTTAAGAACCGATCCTCTCCAAGAGACAGAAGATTCTTCTTGTGCAAAGTATCAACAACACACTCATTGTACTCGTTAATGATGGCATCAGCGATGATCAATGGTTTCCCTTTATCAGCGGTACGTAGACGATACATAGTGAAACTATAGAACAGGTATTAGTATGCTGCATATAATGAGTAGAGGCTTAGAAAAAGAATTACTTACCAACCAGGTAAACAAGTGACACTTCCGAATAGAGATTCGAAGGCTTTTGCCAAATGATGCGAGATGAAATATTCGTAAACTTGAATCATGGTCCACCAAGACTGTTCCTCGTTTTCGAGATTGGTTTCACCACAGATACCAGCGATTTTACCGTCATTGGAACAGGCAGCCACGAGACGATTCAGCGAGTCCTCCCTTACACTGGTATCGGCATCAATCATAAGTAGATATTCGTAAAGCTCTGGATCCACACCAATAATGTTGTTGATTTGATGGAACATTTCCAACTCCAATGGGTTCATGGGTGCTCTGTGATGGACGCGATTGAGGAAGCTCATAAGAAGAATTTGAGTGTCACGTTTTCCACGATTACCGGGCTTCGATTTGGATTGCTCGGATTCCTTGCCAACCTTGACCACTACAATATATGGGACCACGTTTCCTTCAAATTCATATAAGCCTGAGTATACCTTACCATAGTTGAGTTGCTCGTTGCCGTCTCCGACTGATTTGAACGGCAAGGCGGGAGGATCGATCTTGGGATCTACACCAAGAATATCAAGGACAATCTTTGGTGTGGGGCGATCATTACCACCTCCTACAACCATACCATCACAAACGACACAGATAAGCTTCCTTTTATTATCGTATTGTAAAGCCGTCAAAGAGTCCAAGGCTTTACGTAATGAGTCTTCACCTTCGGTATATGCTGGGACTTGGCAAATGACAAACTTGTCTTGAGGAGCTGGACGTCGCTTCGAACCAAACTGAAGTGCAGAGACGAACTTGATGACAATAACACTACACAAAACAATTGTGAAGGCAAGAAGGATGTAGTTGTTGATCTGGCATTTAATGGAATCTCGGAAATCGGGAATACCTGCATAGAACAGATTGTTCATGCAATTCAAGTTGTTGAGGATATCCACTTGATAAGATGAATTGGCGTTTTTGTAATTGTCGTCCCATTTACTCGTGATATCTAGACCCGGGTTTCTGAGTACCATTTGATAGATTGCATCATCGATGAACTCATAGCTCTCCACGTTTGTATAGAGACTTAATGTGTAATAGTAATTGGTGAAGTCGTAGATCTTGCCCTTTAGAATCACCCAATAATGTTGATCGTTTTGGCCTTCACTATTGATCGCGCTTTTCTTCACAACTAGATCACCATGGTAATACTCTTTGATTGCAGGTGTGTACACGTCCGCGTACCAATTCCAATCATAAAGCTTACTGGTAGTATATGCTGAACGATTGCCAGATGTGTGGACTCCGGCAGGATATTCAGCAGTGGTATTGTCCTGTAGTACTAAGGTGTAGTCGTTCACAAGGCCAGGGCATGCAACAATCAATGGCGGTGGAAAGTAGCTGTCCAAGTTCAAACCAGCAAAGGGTTGCATGACATCGGATGTTGTCGTGACAAATGTATCACTATGCTGCAGCTTCCAGAACTTGGAAAGATCGTATACTTTTCCATGAATGCTGACCCAAAAATCGTTACCTCCTTGATGAGTGGCGACTTCTTTCGCATTCCATGCTTTATCAGAATTTGGACAGAGGAGTTTACCAAATTCAATAATCCAGAAAACAACCAAGCAATTGAGGAATAGGATAAAGAAGCACAACACTAGCTTTTCTCTCCAAGCCATGCGTACATCTGGTCGTTTCATCCGACCAACGAATGAAAGGAGAAATGAAGGAATCCACCACGTAAAAGCCCAGGTAGTAGCGACCCAGATGCGACGCTGGTTTGTTGCCTTCTCATTAACAACAGCTTTCGCGGTGCCACCTTCGGGGTCGTCCACCATTTCTCCATTCTCATCGGTGTAGTAAACCTGCCCCCTCATATCATCTCCCTTGAAGCCAAGTCCATAGTCACCACCACTGACATTCCGTGATGGTGCGATAGTGGGAGCTCCGAGGTTACTCCGAGCTACGTTGACTTGACCTTGACGATTCATGATGTTATCGTGACTTCCAAGGGGCGTCATGTCATTATTAGGACCAGCAAAGAAACCGCTTCCGTTTGGTGGGTTGGATGAGTATCCTGTATTCATGTCGTGGGCTCCTAACATGCCTGCCATACCTCCGGGACCGCCCATACTTTGGAACTCCCCTTCGGCCGGCTTTAGGTCCAGCATGGTTTCAGCTTCCCACCAAGCACTTTCGCGGATCCATATCCGTTCTTTGCCGATGACAACTTCACCATTGCTCCAACCACGTTCCATGGTCCAGCTTTCAATGCCATCACGCCCATCCTTACAACCAAGGGGGGCATATCGTTGGACGAATTCTTCGAAATCGAAATCGGCTGTGAAATCCAAGTTCTTGTTTCGCCGATTTGCCCATTCTGGCAAGCGCCATGCGCGGAGCTGGCGTGAGATGGCACCCGCGGACCAAGCCGAAGTTGTTGAAGGAAGCGAAGCCAGAGCTGCAGGTGAATCGTCCGTAGGATGCATAGATAAGTGATACCAGACACGACTGCTACCAAGAACGGAAGGTAGATCAATACGACCGTTGCGGCCCAAGTTGATACCTTGACCCTCGATCGGGAGCAGAAGCTTCTTGAGGAAACCATCATCCTCTCCCTCACGGGCGACCTTCTCCAACACGATCTCACGTTTCTCAAGCTCGTGTTCACGATCTCTTCCAGAAGGTCCAGTCATGATACCAAGATCTGGAGCCACTTCAGATACAGCATTTTGCATCTCTCGGATAACAGTTGAGCCAGCAGAAACCACATCAACACCATCTTCTTTCATTTCGGCATTGATACCCTGAGTATCGTCAAAGACACCTCGCATCGCAGCCGCTTTCCCGAGATTTGGATCTGGAATCTCAAGAACAGTTATGCAAACAGTGTCACCATTGTCGTCTTCTGTATTTGGGGTTCGAGCCCCTGGTCCCCCTTCGCTGGAAGAATCACCATCCTTGATTCTGGCCATCTCACTAGCAATGGCTTCGTTGGCCTTCAAAATTACCCAGTCGACAAGGGCTTCATAGAGACCACCAATCAAAGTTTCTCGCTCTTGTGTTGAGCATTGCTTGACGAGAACCTCGGGCTCCAAACCAAGCAGACCTCCGACATCTTCACAAATTTCCTCCAATGCATCTCCATCAAGAACGAAGCTCAACGTGTCACCTAGCTTCAACAATCCTGCCAATATTGAGATGAGATCTCTGTGTGCGGCACCCTTGATACCAATAGCTTTTAATGATGCTCTGAAGTCGTCTGCAGCAGCTGCATCATCCGCGGTGGGGAGGTATGATGGAGGGTCATATGTACCAGACTTTTCCAGAAGCGCGTAACTAGAAGCATGTTTTAAGCTCAAGAATTCTCGTTCGGCAGGAGTCGACGCAGATGTGAGGAGGTAGTAGAAGACGTCGAAAGCTCGATATCCGGGTTCGGATGGAAGGTTTAAAAGGCCCTTTTTGGTATCGATTCCACCCTCCGATAATGCTATCGACGCAGCGGTAAGATTTCCAGCAAGTGAAAGAGTTAAGGTCACACCAAGGGCAGATTGTCGAGGCGTAGACGGATTCTGAGGAGAGACACAATGGATAAATGGTCGTAACACTTCAAGGGCGGTATATAATGAGTCGGGAATGGTAAGAGGGAGAGTGTTGAGGAAAGGAGCCAAAATGGAAGGAGCGGCCTCGTGAAGAGAACTATTATCTTGTTAGCTTTAAAATCCAAAGAAGGTTCAATGGACCTCATACCCTAAAACGATACAACCATCTTCCGCACGTCTTCTAGCATGTTCCCAAGCTCGTGCGGCCAAGGCTGAATCTATTACACCTCCGGTTCTTCCTTCACGATCAGGTTGTGAAGCAGATAACCAAGTGTTTACCACCAAGCTACTGCTAGCATCCAATCGATATGGTTGACCAGATGTGTAAATATGGTGAACGGCATTTAAAAGTGTCGTTGCTGTTACTTGGGATGATTGTTGACCCGCGGAGTGAAAGTGTCGCGCGGCTCCTGTAGCAGAAGATGTCATGGAATATGTTGACATTCGATTGTTGCCCGCCATCGTGTAATACAGATGGGGGGGGGGTGTTTCCTCCCTCACTTTGATCTCAAAGCCTTATTTGTTGATTTCAATGTTTTCCAACACTCCAACACTCACTCACTATTCTTTCCCAAATCAGCCCCTTTCCACGATTCTTTTTTTGTATGTGGAATGTCTTTGATATCAAGAGTCTCGGCAGTCGCGTTCTTTTGATATTGGTTTCAATAGTATGATATGGGAAGTTTGTTTGGTGGTTATCTTGTTTCTCAAGAGAGTCTTCTTTCTTATGTGATCGCTGAGCAAGTGAATTGGATCGATGCAAGTGCACAAAAACGAGAGTTGGGAATGAATATTAAAAAGTATGATACAAAAGTACTGAATGGATTTGAACAGCCTTCACCAAACGAATGAGGTGAATGAGATAGAATCAATGGCACAAAAAATGGAGAAGTCGGAATGAGATGAGGAAAATGCAACAGCAAAAAATGATAGGAATGTTCAGTTCATACCAACTGCACTGGCTGGGTACTTGAGAATAACTTCTGTTAGGTATTGGTCATGGGTTAGAATGGATGGATGGATTGGATGATTGATTACCCAGCAAGAAAGGGTGCGACTACGGTAGACGATAGAGACATCCCCTGGAATGAAAAGAAAGAAAGAGAAGCTAGTGGTAAAATGGCAAATAGCAGATGGTCAATGGCAAATGGCAAATGGCAAATGGCAAATAGCAGATGGTCAATGGCAAATGGCAAATGGCAAATGGCAAATAGCAGATGGTCAATGGCAAATGGCAAATGGCAAATGGCAAATAGCAAATAGCAGATGGTCAATGGTCAATGACCACTTGGTTATTAAACATTTGAACATTAACTACGAGTCTATGAGTCTACCTACCTACGAGTCTATGAGTCTACCTACCTACGAGTCTATGAGTCTACGACCTACGGACTTTACAACCACCCTAGGTATGTACCCGTACCGTACGGGAATTCCTTTCTCTTTCTCTTTTCCTTTTCCCGTCCTGAGCCAAGTCTCCCTATGGTGGCTCAATCAATGCCTTTTGCAGAACATGGACCCATGGACCCAGGATTCTTCATGTTAAACTATCCTGCTAAGCCGCATCTTTTTTGTCAGATCAATACGAGACGTTCTGTGGTTGGATCAATGCTGTTTTAATCTTTTGCATTGGATCTCCCTAGTAGGAATTTAAATGATATACATGACACTAGACACATACTTTGTGGTAGTCGCTAGCTACACAGTCTCTCTCACAGTCTACAGAGCACATGAAGGAAAATTGGAGAGTCCATACACAACTTGATTGCCACTCTCGACTCTCGAGCCATTGCATTCCATGCATACTTCGTAGAGAGGAAAGAGGAAAGGTTATACATCACGATTCACCATGGACCATTGAGGCTTCACCATCCATCACCATCCGCCGTCCACCACCCCTCCGATCCAATTGTATTCTCTCAATATCATCATCATAAAATCCATATTGTACCTATTACCTACCCGACGGTCCGTATCTCGTCCCTGTCCAAGTACGAGGGTTTTAAAACAGCGACAAACTCGAAATTTATTTTAAGAAATCCACACGTACTACAGTAGGGAGCTTCTTAGTTTTCCATAGTCGAAGTCTATCGAAGACTACATGGTAACTAATTGAGACATTTGAGAATTTGGACCCAATACTTGCAGCTCTATCTTCATATATGATTTAAAACGACCTTGCAATCTACTGTAACACATTTTGGCACCTCGTTTATAGATCAATCACTCAAAGTGTTCCCAAAGTTGCCCATAGCTTTACCTACCTACCTACACAGTCCATCTCATGATTCTCATCCTACCTAGGTGCGCTCGACGTGCTTTGCTCCGATCATCATACAACACGGAAGGTATGGACATACAAGCGCCGAGTCCTCTTTCACACACATCACAGTGATTATGCAGTTGGAAAATATGTCGAGGGCATACAATCCCTCCGCAGGCTGTAGATAAATGATTCATCTGCCGACAGAGGACTGCACAATTGGGTATCCATTTAGTAACAAGCATCTACTGATTTCGAAAGTCAAAGAATGATGTTTGAACATGAAATAGGGGGCATATCGTTGTATATACCGACAGTAATAGATAGATGACTGTAAATTTAACATTTAACCTTGTCCATTAATCAATCAAGCAATCAATCGATCCATATTATTTTGGCCTGGATCTATTAACGATACTCGGAGTCAGGACTCAGTTGTTTGAAGATCTACCCACATTTGACTTACCCCTTCCCTTGGCTTACTCATGGAGCAATGGAACTGCTGGAAGGAAATTTGGGGCGGACGTCGCGTCTCTAGAACTTCCTCGGAACGATCTCCCCCCCTCAAGCCCCACTATATGTGTGTTGAGTTGTTGACGGGCGTCAAAAGTAAAATACCGGTAGAAGGAAGAATGGAGGCGGAAGAAGCCTTGAAAGGTACTGGGGAGGGGGGATCTTGATTCTTGAGGGGAGGGGATGGGATGGGATGGGATGGGATGGCTCGAGGATGGGTGTACAGTACTCGAGTACGATGTGTGTGTGTGTGTATTTATATTGTATGCGTGCACCTTAATATATATAGAATACAAGCAGTCAATTCTGCAAGAGGAGAAAGGAGTAAATCAAAAGTCGAGAGCAGTACCGGTATGTGTATGTGTATGTGAGAGAGAGCGTGTGTGTTAGATACACTGGCATCACATAAAAATATACAAGATCAGACATTGGATATTGTGATACAGTATTAAACCTGACTTTTCTGTACTTTGTAAAAGATGTCAATGGACGAGATGGGTTGATGCTTGTGATGCCCATCTACCTCGTACTTGATCGCTTTCTCTGATGCAATCAGGACCTCGGAGCCCTTATAATGTGCGGATCAGTTGGTCTAACTATCTATCATCCATCGCCATCCCATTCATTCCCTCGAAATTCCCCATCACTTCACGTCCATTCGACTCCTATCATGCCAAGCGTGCCAATCAGTGGGGAATGTTCGAAGCGATGAAGAAGGCTTTTCATCAAAACATTGTGTGAGTGCGTGAGAATACCAGTAGGAAGTAATGATGATTTGATTGAGTCCTTTGTAAGCATTTGTTATTCATTGGCGGCTGTGTATGATCTTTGATTATCGAGTATGCGGGTATGTTGATTTGTTCCTCGATGATCATCCGCTTGATTTCTCGTGTTGATTGAATAATATAAAAAGAATCTGGAACGCGGTGGTGGCGTGTAGCTTTTTCTTTCTTTCTATGGAGCACACGTTCGCGTCTCCCTCTTTTCTTTTCTTTTCTTTTCTTTTCTTTTCTTCTCTTTTCATTTCTTCTCTTTTCTTTCTTTTCCTCCAAGTCTTATTCTTATTATTAAATCTTTCACATAACTTTATGTGGTGAGCTGTCTGAGACGGGATTTAAGCTCTTTAGCAAGTTTAAATTGCCGTCCTGCTTTCGCCCTCTCCTTACTATATGACTAGACTATATAACCATATGAGCACTATGCACTACTTATTACTATATGCTCCGTCCGTATTTCTTCATGGCGCAACTTCCCTGTTGATAAATAAATACCCTGGTCGTTCCTCCTTAAAATAGTTCTCACACGAGAAATGTTAACCCCCAAGCAATGATTACGGTAGACCATAACAACATCTAAACTCCAAAATCCCAAAATATTCATCTACCCTGTAAACATTGAGCCAAATCATCTATCTTCTCGTACCTAGCCAAAATATTTCCCTTTACTTGCTTTGCTGCTTGTAGGAAAAGGAAAGTCCGTTGTTTTTGGGTAAAGAGAAGGGATTCACAACTTTTCCCCCTTCAACTTCAACTCTAACATCAATAACATATTCTTTTCTCTTCTTTTGAATTGCTTCCTTGAACTCTTTTTTTGCATCTTTGCAATACATTCGCTTTCATCTGTTGCTCATAATTCACTCGCTATTTAGTCCGTTTTTAATAGAGTCTTTCGTTCTCTTCAAGAAATTGAACCTGACTTACCCCTTCGCTGACCCAATATTTACTCCCAAACACGGTCCGATATATCGAGATCGATAATACTTCTTGCTCGAGAGTTTCCAGAGGATCGATTATACATTGACGCAAAAACATAAAAGTGAAGGGTTTCGACCCAAATCCATCCATCATGGCTCTCAATAATCCAAGTAGCGGAGCTCACTCGCAGCCATCCCTTCCTGCCTTGCCAGCCCATTTACAATCAGATACACATTTAACCGCACATCTTGCAAGTCGATTTCATGTTTCATTACCAACGGCAGATCTGTCCTCTCATGCCTTGATATCTCTCAACACGTATTCTTCTTCGACAAAAGGTCCAGATGGAGGTAAAGAAGGGAGTGCAATGGGGGGCGCCGAGGGCATGGCCGACAAGGCCTACACAAGACTTGGGGCCAGAACTGAAAACCAAGCCGTAGTCTTTTTGTAAGTGGAAGATGCCATATTCATGATTCCCTAAAACATGTTGCTAACTGGACAAATAGAGGAGAATCGGGATCCGGTAAAACCACCGTTCGTTCTCATTTGCTTTCTGCTTTACTGAGCAAATCCGGTACACCTCTTTCCACCAAATTATCTCTGTCCGCATACGTCTTCGATACTCTCACATCCACCAAAACAGCTACTACTCCAACCGCTTCGAAAGCAGGTCTGTTCTTCGAGCTCCAATATGACACAGCATCAACAGTCAACCCAACCTTGATTGGTGGAAAGGTTCTCGACCACAGATTAGAAAGAAGTAGAGTAGCGGCTGTACCGACTGGGGAGAGGAATTTTCATGTGTTGTATTACCTTTTGGCTGGCACCAGTGCCGCTGAGAAGGCACATTTGGGATTAGATTCATCCGCAGACAACGGAGGCGCTGGTAATCGACTTTCTACTGGAGGCCAAAAGAGATGGCGATACCTTGGTCATCCAACGCAACTCAAAGTGGGTATCAACGATGCGGAAGGGTTTCAGCTATTCAAGACAGCATTGAGAAAGTTGGAGTTCCCAAGAAGTGAAATCGCCGAGATTTGCCAGATTTTGGCTAGTATTCTTCACATTGGTCAACTTGAGTTCGAAACGGCGGAAAATACAGCATCAATGGGCGACGACAGTGGTGGCTATTCACATGAAGGTGGCCAACAATACACGGCTGTGAAAAATAAGGATGTTCTCTCTATCATTGCAGCATTTTTGGGTGTTGGAGTGACTGATTTGCAAACTACTCTTGGATACAAAACCAAAATTTTGCACAGAGAAAGAGTGACGGTCATGCTCGATCCCAAGGGTGCTAAGAGCAATGCAGACGAACTAGCAAGGACTCTATACTCGTTACTCGTAGCATATGTCATCGAAAGCATCAATCAAAGAGTATGCGCGCCAGAAGAGTCGGTTGGAAACACCATTTCCATTGTCGATTTCCCGGGGTTTGCTCAACAGCCTGCCACTGACTCAACTCTCGATCAACTTTTGAACAATGCTGCAACTGAAGCACTTTATAACTTTACCTTGCAAAGCTTTTTCGAATCAAAAGCCGATATGCTCGAAACTGAAGAAGTAACTGTTGCAGCTACCAGCTACTTTGACAACTCTGATGCCGTCAGGGGTCTTCTCAAGCATGGTAACGGTCTTTTGAGCATCCTTGACGATCAAACCAAGCGTCATAAGACAGATGTACAATTACTAGAAAGCTTGAGAAAACGTTTCGAGGGCAAGAACCCAGCAATAACAGTCGGTAGTGCAACTGCCAAGCTCCCAGGAAGTAACTTTGCTACTCACAATGCTTCTGCTGCATTTACAGTAAAGCATTTTGCTGGAGAAGTAGAATATCCCGTTGCGGGCTTGGTGGAAGAAAATGGAGAAGTCATCTCGGGAGATCTGATGAACTTGATTCGTGACACAAAGAGCGACTTTGTAGGCCAGCTCTTTGGTCAAGAAGCTCTTCAACGTATGGTTCATCCACAAGAGAAGTCAACTATCATGCAAGCTCAAGTTAGCTCGAAGCCTCTGAGACAACCAAGTGTCATGCGCCGAAAGGGGGATCGACCAAGTCGTTTCGGTGGCTCAAAGAATGCAGCCGACTCGGTTGAAGACATCTCTGAAACTATCGATTCTGGAAGTAAAGCTAGAAAAGGTATCAATATTGACCAAGGTGCTGCTGCACAGTACCTGTCATCCTTGGACAATATCTTCAAAGCTCTCAACTCACAACACACGAACCCATACTTTGTATTCTGTCTTAAGCCCAACGACCGTCGCATAGCAAATCAATTCGATAGCAAATGTGTACGGATGCAACTTCAAACCTTCGGCATTGCTGAAATCAGTCAACGGTTACGAAATGCCGACTTCAGCATCTTCATTCCTTTCGGAGAGTTCCTTGGACTTGCAGACACCGAAACAATCTTGGTTGGAAGTGAGCGAGAAAAGGCTGAGAATGTGATTGAAGAGAAGAGATGGCCATCTAACGAGGCTAGAGTTGGAAGCACCGGAATATTCCTTAGTGAGAGGTGTTGGGCGGAAATTGCGAAACTGAATGAACGTGGTTTCGTCGCAGGACGCTACCCATTACCATCTGATGATGGTGGTGAGGCCAGACTCACACCAGGCGGTGAAAACTATGGAGCCTCAAAAGAACGTCTTTTGGGTCCTGGGGCCGCTCTACTCACACCATCCCCTGGAGCGTTCTATGGAGACAAGAAATCTGGTTACTTTGGTAGCCAAGACGATGCACGCTCTGATGCTGGTGCTTCAGCTCTTGGTCAAGGTGATATGTTCCGCAATTTGGACACCAAAGAGCAATTGGCTGAGAAGGGAAATGAAAAGACCATGGTTGAGGTAGAGGAAGTTCGAGTCAGCCCGAGTCGCAAGAGATGGGTAGCAATGGTGTACTTGATGACTTGGCTCATTCCTGATTTCTTGATACGAATGATCGGTCGCATGCCTCGAAAAGACGTTCGGTTGGCTTGGAGAGAAAAGCTTGCGATCAATATGATGATTTGGTGGGCTTGTCTCTTCTCCGCTTTCTTCGTCGTGATCTTTCCAAAATTGATTTGTCCAACTCAACACGTGTTTAGCGCAGCTGAGTTGACGTCGTACGATGGGAAAAGCGACGATGCCTATGTTGCCATTAGAGGAACGGTTTTTGATCTTACAGGGTTCTCAACTCGTCATTACCCGTCGATTATACCCCAAAAGAGTATCTTGAAGTACGCTGGCATTGATGCTACTGGCCTATTCCCGGTTCAAGTCTCGGCTCTCTGTCAAGGAACCACAGGCTCTATCGATCCTTTAGTGCAACTTGATTATACTTCTTCTAATGTCAGTGGTTCCGCCTCTACAGTCAGTAGCACAGATGCCAATGCTGCATATCATGACTTCCGTGCCTTCAAGAATGATTCACGTCCCGATTGGTTCATAGAGCAAATGATCATGCTTAAAGAGTCCGGTTATTATAAGGGTCACATTGGTTATACGGCGTCATATGTTAAAACGCTTGCTTCGAAATTGGACTCGATCGGCATCATTGATGGTAAAGTCTATGACCTTACCAAGTATATTTCTGGAGGTCGTAAAATCATTGTTCCTGAGGGCCAAACCGTATCTCCGGATGCTAGTGTCGACTTCATGTCACCCTTAGTCGTGGACTTGTTTCAACAAAAATCTGGAAAGGACGTCACGAAATACTGGAATGCTCTTGCCATTAGTGACGAGATGCGGTCTAGAATGAAGATTTGTCTCGATAATCTTTTCTATGTTGCAGACGTTGATACTAGAAACTCTATCAAGTGTCAATTTGCCGAGTACTTGATTTTGGCCATCACGATTATTCTTAGTTCTGTCATCGTCTTCAAGTTTTTTGCGGCTCTTCAATTCGGCGGCAAAAATATCCCCGAAAACCTGGATAAGTTCGTCATCTGTCAAGTGCCTGTCTATACAGAAGACGAGGACTCTCTTCGACGTGCTATCGACTCCATCGCCAGAATGAAGTATGACGACAAACGTAAACTCTTGGTTGTTATTTGTGATGGCATGATTATTGGTCAAGGTAACGACAGACCTACTCCACGTATTGTTTTGGATATTCTTGGAGTATCAGAAACTGTTGATCCCGAACCCCTGAGCTTCGAGTCTTTGGGAGAAGGAATGAAACAGCACAATATGGGCAAGTGTTATTCCGGTCTCTACGAGGTCCAAGGTCATATCGTTCCTTTCTTGGTCGTCGTGAAAGTTGGCAAGCCTTCTGAAGTTTCTAAACCTGGTAACAGAGGAAAGCGTGATTCTCAAATGGTCATAATGCGATTCTTGAACCGTGTTCACTACAACGCGCCGATGAGCCCTCTCGAGCTTGAAATGTATCATCAAATTCGCAATATCATTGGTGTCAATCCGACATTTTATGAATTCATGTTACAAATTGATGCCGATACGGTCGTCGCAGCGGACTCTGCCTCACGAATGGTTTCGGCATTCTTGGACGATACTAAATTACTCGGTGTTTGTGGAGAGACAGCATTAACGAACTCTAAATCTTCATTCGTCACTATGATTCAAGTTTATGAGTACTTCATTTCTCACAATCTTGCTAAAGCGTTCGAAAGTTTGTTTGGTAGTGTTACTTGTCTGCCAGGTTGTTTCACAATGTATCGTATTCGAGCTGCAGAATCCGGAAAGCCTCTATTCGTCAGTCGCGAAGTTGTGGAAGCCTATGCCAATATTCGAGTCGATACACTTCACATGAAGAACTTGCTACATTTGGGAGAAGATCGTTACTTAACCACACTTCTCATGAAACATCATGCCAAGTACAAGACCAAGTACATCAGTAACGCTCACGCTTGGACTATTGCTCCTGACTCCTGGGCTGTCTTCCTTTCTCAACGTCGTCGCTGGATCAACTCAACAGTACACAACCTTGCTGAACTCGTGCCTATGTCCGAACTTTGTGGTTTCTGCTGCTTCAGTATGCGTTTCGTTGTCATGATTGATTTGATCTCCACATTGGTTCAACCGGTCACTGTTGCTTATATCGTCTATCTCATCGTCCTCGTTATTGAATCGCCAAGTTTTGTTCCTGTCACGGCTTTCATTCTACTTGCTGCAATCTATGGTTTGCAAGCAATTATCTTCATCGTACGACGCAAATGGGAAATGATTGGATGGATGATTCTTTATATCATTGCCATTCCTGTGTACTCCTTGTGTCTTCCATTGTATAGTTTCTGGCATATGGATGATTTCTCCTGGGGTAATACTCGTGTTGTTACTGGAGAGTCGGGTAAACAGATTGTCATCACTGATGAAGGAGTGTTTGATCCCGCATCTATTCCACACAAGAAATGGGAAGATTATCAAGCCGAGCTTTGGGAAGCTCAAACCCAGCAAGATGAAGATGGAAGATCTGTAATCTCAGGATATTCCTATGGCACTAAGTATCAGCCTAATGTCTCTGAATACGCCATTCCCGCGTCTCGTTCAATGTCCCAGTATAATGGTTATGGTATCGACTCCAAGAATGGCAATCCATATCAATCCCGTGTCTCATTGGCTCCATCAGAAATGGGAATGGGGACACCAGGAAATCGTGCTAGTCATTTCAGCGGAAGTCAATATTTAGGTCAACAAGAAATGGAAATGTCCAATTTGGCAGGTTTGCCAAGTGATGACTCTATCTTACAAGAGATTAGAGATATTCTTAGAACAGCTGATTTGATGACAATTACGAAAAAGAGCATCAAGATGGAGTTGGAGAAGAGATTTGGTGTTTCACTTGATGCTAGAAGAGCTTATATTAATTCTGGTATGTTGATACTTATTCCCAATTCAGATTTTACGTCAACTAACTTTTAAATAGCAACTGAAGCACTTCTTTCTGGTCAACTATGAGGGAAACGAATGGAGAGAGATTTATATTTGAATTACATGCATATAAAACGGAGTCATCATTGTCAATCTTTCGACGATTTGAATAATTTTCTTACTGGGGTTTGAAAATATCTGAGGGAATCAATGGGGGTTGGATTGGGTTTTGAAGCATTGGAGCGATCTGAATTGTATGGATGTGAGAAATGGTTGTAGTGAAGAAGGAAAGGAAAACTTGGTTACATTACATCACCGGATTTTATTTGAGCTTGAAAGTTGATTTCAAGATGGGCAGAATGGAATGCAATGGGGCGTAATTAGGGTTTGGCAGATTTCATCTCTGAATAAGATTAATAACATTTTTTCTGCTTAGGTTTTTGGGTCTTAATTGTGTAATCGTGAAGTCCAATATGTATAGATCACGGTGGTGAGAGGCAGAGTTACAATTGAGGGGGGTGGGTGGATGCGAGTAATGGTTTGGAGCCAACGAGAAAGCCATTGGGGTGACGTTTTTACGCATGAAGAGTCTTAGGATGTCATGCACTAAATTTTATTAAAACGGATGTGATCAAAAGGAATCGAGATGGTTAGCCTATTATCCTAAGGGAAAGAGAGGATATCTTGAGCTAACGTTATAATTTCTGGAATGGTTGTTGGGAGACCAGAAGGCTTTTGGGGCGTTGAATGAGTGTAGGGTAGTAGAGGAGGTTACAATGGAACTACTACTGCGGGAAATGGCTTAAAGCGCTAGATTGCTATGGGAAGATGAGTCGATTTGGTGGATGCATACTGACTGACTTTTGTGTTGAGGAGTTTGTCAATGAGGAAATGAGGAAAGAGGTGTTTGAGATTTGGTGAGGTCTAGATGTCGGGATGTCGGGATGTCTGGATGGTTATAGATAGAATGGTGAGTAGTGAGTGGTAAGTGGTAAGTGATAAGCTGAGTGCTGTGCTGTGGGAATGATGGGCTAGGTAGGTAGGTATGGAGGGGAGATTTATGGGAATTGATGAGGGAGCATGTTATGCAGGGAGATAATGTGCGTGTTTTTGAAGATTTGTTGATGGACTTTTCTGTGCGCGGATTTCATGAGTTGCTTGATTTTGCTTTAGTGAATAGAATTGAATGTTTTGGAACTATTGTGCGAAATCCTTGATGCTCACGGATAGAAAATGCTGGGTTTGATGTTTGATGAAGAGAGCGCGTGTAGGGAAGACATATCCTCGGTTAGAAGTTAGAAGTTAGAAGCTAGGTGAACGATAAGATGAAGGAGAGGTTTCGGGTAAAGAAGGGTAGGGCTGATTGTTCAGGTGGATAGTTGGAGAGGGTGGCAGAGAAAGCGAAGGGCGAAGGAGTTGGGTTGTATAGAGATATTGTGATTTCCATGATGATTCAGGTATTGCAAAGTTTTGCATATATTTATGGTTGCGGGCACTTTTAACCCGTGGTTGTTAGTTATTTCAAGGATGGAGTGTTTTTGAAATTGCTCATTGTTTGCTCTTTGAGATCCTGAAAACTATTTGTGACAAAGTAAACTCAATAATATCAACAGTCACTTTGACCGTGGTCGCTTTCCGTGCAACATAGATGATATGCAAACTTCGTACATTTTAGGGTTATATATTGTGTTAAGGTAACCATTTTGATATTTCAACATCATGATTCTCACCTAGGCTAGAGAATTTCTCTCAAAACCAGATAATTGTTTATTCTTACCTTTATTTACTGAGCACTCGGCAAAAACTCATCGTCAACATCATGCCATCACTATTTAATCGAACCCCAGTCGAAGTTCGACAAAAAACCGAAATCGATCTTCTCAGAAGAAAAGTCACTGCATTAGAGAAGGAAATTTCGGCAGAGAAGAAAAATGTAGCGAGTTATGTGAAGTCCGAAAAGGATACTCTTGCAGCCTGGCGGAAATACGTGGAGAATCTATTCAGGGGTCTGAGAGAAGATTATGCGAATCTACAAGAGAGTTTAGAACAGACGGAAGCGAATTATAGGAATAAATTAGGATTGCCTAGGTATGAAAGAGAGGGGTTTGAAAATAGTGGGGTTGGTAGAGGGGATGATCGGGGTGTGAATGGCTATGGAGCTCAGAGGAATGAGTTCAGCAGAGATAGCAACCGGGGTGAAAGTAGTTTCGGTGTACGGAGAAATCGAGGGGGTCAGACGGGAGGTTTCAAAAGTTCCCAGGCAAAGGAGGAGGGAGTTCGTGGAAGTCAAGGGTCAAAGTATGATCGCGGAGCGAATGATCAAGGAGATGGGAATGATTTGGTGGGACAAGAGGATCAGGGAAGCAAGGACTATCAATCAAGTCAGAAAGTCGATTGGGATCAAGAGGATCAAACAGAGAATGGTGAGTCTGAGGCTCAAGGAGACCAGGGCTTTGGGAATGGAGGAGTTGAAGAAGCCAATGGAAGCTGTGGAGGTGGGGGAGATGACGAAAAGAAAGAAGAAGGCGGCTGGGGCAGCGGGGCAATTAAGTGAGAGTTCACAGAGGTAAATTCTTGGATGAGATCTGGTAGGAAAATTTTGTAATTTCGTAGCGAATCGATCAATTATGGAAGCTAAGCTCTAGATATTGCCCACAAGTGATTCCTAACATAAATTGAAATGATCAGACTTGAATTGTGGAATAGATACTTGATATATAAAGGTAGCTGCTTATGCAATTAAAGTTCAGGATTCGACAAATGATTCGACTAGACTAGCCACAGATCGATAGAATGACTCGTGAACTATTTAGCATTAAACTACTTGCATATAAGATGGAAAGCAAATTATCAGTTGCTGTGTATACACTCCATGAATGATTCATAAACAAACTCGAAAATGAGTCGTGAGGATTGTTTGGATAGTGACTATAGTATGCTAATGTGTGACATAGTATTACAATCACCATGACTTCAACCAGCAAACTTTGAACAATGGTAATATATATCACGAGTAGAGGAGATCAACCAGAATATCATGAACGTAGTGTTCTCCCCTTTAAAAGACTCGAGTAAAACAACAAAAGAAGACAAAATGGGAATATTTTCAAGCTCAAAGTCCTCTTACAATCACTCGCAACAATATTCTAAATCCTCAAATAGTCACAGAATCCCCGCAAATCCTCAGACGAGAATCGCTTCCCAGATGTCATACGAACAACTCAAAAGAAGAACTGTGCATCTCGAGGATGAAATTCATAAACTGGAGGGACAGTTGGATGCATCGGATTTGCGTAGTAGAATGTGGTGGACAGATGTAGAAAACTATTATAAAGGCATGAAGAAAGATTCGGAGGAGTTCCAGAGGAAGGTTGATCAGAGACAAGTGCGGTTTAGAAATGCAATGAGGAAAGCTCGGGATCAGGAAAGAGCTATCAGGGATTATGAAGAAAGAACGTAGGAGTGGCGAGAAGAGATTGAGGTTACTTGTGATAAGTGAAGGGAAGATGGGCACGAAAGTTTGGGTGGATGATGCAATTTTTTTTTAGCGAATCGATGATTCAGGAAGCCAAAATAATAATTGGGAGATTTTGAGACCTTGATAGAAACACTGTATGAAGCCTTCAAAGACTCATTATATGATGTGATGTAGTCTTATTCTACTTTCTGAAATTAACCGCGAGACACCACTCCCCGACATTCTTCCATACTCCTACTTGTGATCCCTTACAGCCACGAATTTAACATCGTCATGATATCTCACGATGGAGTCATATGCATCTGAATGCTGTGAATCTGCAAACAAACAAAGACTTTATAATGAACATAAAACCATTGTGGCATAGTTATCTTTCCAGAACCAGTGCAATAGAGAACTCGGAACACGATCCCAATCAGAAACACCACCCCTAATAAGTAAAATGGGAGACCGCAGATACTACCAACATCATTACCTTCACAGGGCTAGGGAACAAGCAAGATATGATGTACCAATATTTCACCGTCTTTCGCCCATTACACCTCCCCCAGGTCTTTTCACAGAGATAGAAAAAGCAGCAGAAGGTACCAAAACAGCGCGCGAGAAATATTTTCACTGTATCAATAAGGCGGAAGAAGACCTTATGAAGTATTTGAAATCCAGATGTGTATTTCCGGTACCAATGGGTCGCCTCGGAAACTTTTGGGAAACAGCAGAGAGGAGTAGGAAAGAGGCTAGAAAGGCAAGAGAAGATTATTGTAGATTGTACAAAAATGGGGAGAAGATGAGAGAGAAGCTGCAGAAAGATATGCTTGAATTTTTGGTGAAGGAGTTGAGCTCCTTGAGTGCGGTCGTTGGAAGATTGCAGGACGAGAGTATGGTGAGGAGAATTAGGGAGGAACATACAGGGGAATATGTAGGCCTGGTACGTAGATAATGGGATATTTTGCTTCTAAAACTAGAAAGCTGAGAGGGTACCTGGACTGAAACGTCAATGAAGGTAGACTTAAACCATTACGTATGTGGATATTAAAATTGGATTGATCCCATCTCTTTCACTGATGACTCGAAATATGTTTGCTTTCGGAGTGTTGTGACAAGTCAAGTGAGGTGTGTTGAAAAGTATTGAGATAAATGAGTAGCTGATTAGAAATTGACAATTTACCCGATGAAGGATGGCAATGCCATCTTCCAAAAGGAGAGTACGTGATAGCGTCAGTAAATCAGAGGAGGAATGATAGCCACTAACGAATCGTGAAACCAAAGATATATCAACTATGACTGGTAGATATTTGGCAAGAAAAATTTCAATAAGGCCAACATTTCTGGCTCTATGATTGTTTCTTCGTTGGTACAATATCGGTGAGAAGCTATGAGTGAAATAGAAAGATTTATATAGCGAAATTTAACAGGTGAAGCCCAAGATATAAAAGACAGGCAATGGTCGCTCTAGAATGATGTTCGATCATTCAATCACTCCGAAGAGAGGAAGAAAACAACGAGCATAATAAGTACTATCTATCCAATGCCCAAATCAACGATATCCAACCCCGAATGGTGGGAGCAAAGACAATGCTGCGATGGGTCAAAATTCTACTACAACATCGCAACAAACGAAAGAACAAAACTAAATCCTACCCGTGGTCCACTTCCTCCGGGCTGGCTGGAATTTGAAGACCAGGGAGAAATTCTAGCCCGCCAAGTCCGCACTGGTATCATTGCGAAAACAGACCCACGATGCTACCGACCAGACCAAGAGAGACGAGCGGCTTCAACAATTCATGAATGGACTACGCACCTAGCAAGTCCTTTATATAGCCAACCTACTGCTCACAGCGTCTTGAGAATTATCTGGAGAGATGTGGAAATGCATCTTCCTGGATTCCGAGTAGATTTGGAGCAATATGAAAAGTTGAGAACGAGGGCTACCTTCAATGCTGAGCTTGTTCAAAGTTTGGATGATAATCTTCAAGCTATTGAAACTTGGCGTGCCATGGCCGAAATACAAGTAGAGAAGTTGGAAAAGAATGCTGCAGCTTCGGGGAGGAATATCAATGTGGAAGGATTGAGAAGAAACTTTGATGCTTTTGGAAAAGCTGTTGATGCAGCGACACAAGAAATGATTGAAGGGTGGTTGACAACAGAGCAAAACATGTATCTGTTGAAGTTATTGGAAGTTTTCTTTAGTTCATTGAGAAGGCCAACATGGGGATAGTTGAATTATGTAGATGCCATACTCCCTTCAAGGTTTATATTGTTGGTCTAGAAAATCTTACTCAAAACCCTCTTCACCTGTTCTGGTTGACTCTGAGTCTTGTTCTTCAATGCTGGAGCATTTTGCTTGAAGCGCATTGGTCTATTAGCATCCTTCTTCTGCTTCTTTGCCTCCACATTTTCATCCTTTGTGACCTCAGCGTCGTCGCCATCCTTCCTCTTCTTTGCAGCCTTCTTAGCTTCCATTCCCTCTTGTATCTTCGCGCGTTCAACGTTTTGTACATATTCCTTATTCTCCTTCGTCGTCTTGCTGATTTCAGCTCTCATTCTGCTGTTTCTTTCCGCATTTTCTGCCGCAATTTGTTCCGTCAAATTGTTCCACTTGAAACCCTTCAAATAGAGAAGATTCCATACATCGTCATGATAATAGTTTCCTTTTTTGCCTCCAATTGTTTTCGCATTCAATAATTCGCACACTTTCTTGGCGTCCGCTTTATTCACAAATTCTACCCATCCATCCACAAATGATCGTTTCTTATTTCCTCCATTGCGAACTCGTCTTGTGTGCGAAGCTGGATCTTCAGGTGTCATGAATATGCGATTAATGTCACCGTATGGTTCAAGGAGTGATCTTAATTTTGTTGGTTTCATGAAAGGTGGTATCCTGGAAAGATAGACAACGCCGGATTTTTTGATAGCAGCAGCACTTGCGACAAGATTTTTCTTCGTAAGAGGCCTTGAAATTCCCGGTAATTCCAATTCTTTCGAGGTATTCTTTGGTTTCGGTTTCGGTTTCGATTTCGTTTCGATCTCTTTTGAAGCTTCCTCGATTATATCATCCTTAGAGTCTTGTTCTTCTTGATCGCTATTCTGTTCGATGTCTTCGTCGTCGCTTTGATCGTCATCAACCTTTCTCCTCTTTAAACTTCTGCCACCCTTTTTGAGATCCTCTGCTTCCGAATTGTATCCTTGACTCTCATCTCCGTCACTCTCCTCCAAATCTAGGAAATCGTTGTGCTTTCTCGTCGCCATTCCTTTGATTGACCGATTGACTGACTGACTGATTGATTGATTGATTGATTGATCGATTGATTGACTTATTGCTTGGTTGGTTGGTGGAATAGCTTGATTGATGAATTGGAAGAAATTCGGATTGCAAAGAATTATAAATTTTGACCAGGATCACTGATCACTTATCAATTTTTTTGGGTGGTGAATTCACAAAAAGTTTAAAATTTTAGCGGCTTGGAAACTCTGTTGGAACCCCTGTTACATCCTGTCATGATATTGACGCATGGCGATACCGGTAAGTGGGCGTCACTGATAGCTTTGATTGAATCTCTTTATCCCACCACCCCCACTAGAATTAAATCTGCAACATAAGAAGAGTGTCATTGTGATTGTTGCTTGGAATTTCATACAATTAAGAACACACAAAGTTTGCAACATGTCTGTCGAAACAATCACTACCATTTCTCCCATCACCAACAAGCCTGTCTTGACCAGAACTGGAATCTCTGCGGAAGATTTACAGCAACTGCCCGTTACTGCCACTGAAGCATTCTTGAAGTATCGTAAGACTTCATTGAAAGAACGTCAAGATATCGTAAAGAAAGCTCTTAAGCTCTTGAACGATAAGCAAGATGAATTGGCAAAGGAGTTAACGGAACAGATGGGTCGACCCATTGCCTATACTGCGAAAGAAGTTACTACAGCTGTGAAGAGAGGCGAATACCTTTTGAAGATTAGTGAGGATGCATTGAAAGACACAGATGGAGAGGCAGAGAAAGGATTCAAGAGATTCATCAGAAAGGTGCCAGTTGGACCATGTCTCATCCTCTTTGCATGGAACGTAAGTGTTGTTTTCCGGCCCTTCATTTCTCTGGCTAACTTGTTGTTTTCAGTACCCCTATCTTATTCTCGTCAACTCTCTGATACCTGCTCTTCTCGCCGGTAACTCGGTTATTCTCAAGCCATCTCCGCAGACGCCTACAATTGTTGAACACATGGCATCCATCTTTTCTGAAGCTGGCCTTCCAGATAATGTCATCCAATATTTCCATTGCGGCTCCCCCCTCATTATCGAATCTATTGTTAGAGATCCAAAGGTAGCCCTCGTGTGCTTCACTGGATCTGTAGCTGGTGGTTTGGCTACAGCTAAGGCAGCAGCAGATAGAATCGTGAATGTTGGACTGGAACTTGGTGGCAAAGATCCCGCATACGTAAGAGGTGATGTTGATGTAGCATGGGCAGCTGAGGAGATCGTCGATGGAGCTGTTTTCAACTCGGGTCAAAGTTGTTGTAGCTTGGAAAGAATCTACGTTGATGAGAAGATCCATGATGAATTCATTGAGGCGTTGCAGAATGTCTTGAAGAACTACAAATTAGGTGATCCTTTCAATAAGGAAACGGTAAGTACCTCACACACAATTATCGCTGGCTAAATACTTACTACTTGCTTATGCAGCATGTCGGCCCTGTCGTCTCAAAGAGGTCAAAGGAAACGATCGAGGCACATATTAAGGATGCATTAGATAAGGGTGCCAAGGATCTCACGCCCGAGAATGAAACCTTCAAGTCTCCTCCTTCAGAAGGCAACTACGTTAAGCCTACGTTGCTTGGTAATGTCGATCATAGCATGACTGTGATGACTGAGGAGACATTCGGTCCAGTTATTCCCGTGATGAAAGTAAAGAATGATGAAGAAGCCATCAAACTCATGAATGACAGTGAGTTTGGCTTGACCGCCTCAATTTGGACAAAAGACACGGCAAAAGCAGCCGAATTAGCTGAAGACGTAGAGGCTGGAACTGTCTTTGTGAACAGATGTGATTATCCAAGCCCTGTAAGTCACCTTTACCCTTTAATGATGTACATGAACATGGCTCACAATTATTGACAGGACCTTGCATGGACTGGATGGAAAAATTCCGGAAGGGGTGTCACTCTAAGTAAATTTGGCTTTGAACAATTCGTCAAGCTGAAGAGTTACCACTTGAAGGATTACCCTAAATAAGGGCTTTTGAGTATTACTTCTACACATGTGTGCTTGTAGTACAGAACTCTCGAACGACTTTTGAGTTTTTTAACACCAGAAATCAGAGCCACCAATCGATAAATTCTAGTCAAAAAGGAGCATTCGAGTAGAAATAAGCGATTGAAGGATTCATATAGACGAATGACGAATACACCTTATCTCTTTCCACGGCGCTGAAATTGTTTTTTGATGATCAAGTTCTACACATGTCGAATGTCATTCTGGCATTGATGGGCCATGGCGCTTCTACGCCATTGGTACACAGATATCAATTTTTAGCCAAGCAATATGCACATTTTATTAGTGATACAATCTCGAAGAATTCTTTTGTCAAGTCAAAAGATTTGGATTGATGTTGATCCATTTTCTAAGGTAACGCAAGGGAGCCATTTGATTGGACAAGACAATTGAAAAATGGGTGAAGATTACCTAGTAATAAGCCTTACTGCAAAATAATTGGAAGGGGGAATTCTTTCGAAGAGTTAATCACATGATCAACCCTTTCTATTTCCTATCTTCCTGTTGTGCTCCCTCACATTTCCACGCTTTTCCCTTATCCCGGGTATGTTCTTGGGCGACATTCCGTGCTTCCTTGATTTGAATCTGTACCTCATAATTATTGAAGGGGAATTTATGTAATTCATCAATTTACTTCAAGTCAATATAGTCGTGTTGATGATGAACTGAGGAGAATTTCATGCTTTTATTTATTCATTTATTTATTAATACTATTAATATAGTATGGTGCTACTGAGTTGAATTGTTTGTCTACTTACTAGGTATCTAGTAGTCCTTTTGACATTCAACGTATTCAGCTCGTTAACCCCCCCCTTTGATAGATTTAGTAGAAAAGAAGCGATACATTTTGATCATCAACATTCCAGAAGGGCCTCATCTGATAAGGGAGTAATTAAGGGAACTTCTCATTTCCTTCAAGTTTGGAGCAAGGAATCCGCCACGTTACGTCGCCGGATTGCCGTTACTTTAAGGCGTACCAAAGAATGGGAATTTTGATGCACCCGAAGTAGTACTCATTGTAGTACTGACTCTGTGTAATTTCTCATATGATAGTATCGTTGCCCTTGACAGCAAACTAGCAATTTATATTCATAAATTCATTTTCCACTCTTTAATCTTTTTCCTCATATATCTTGTTCAATCATCGCCAGTCTTACTATTCGAGGCATTGGCAGACAGCTCTTCAGCAATTCTTCTTCTTCTACTTCTTTCATAG
Source organism: Botryotinia globosa (assembly GCA_014898425.1). Lineage (NCBI taxonomy): Eukaryota > Fungi > Ascomycota > Leotiomycetes > Helotiales > Sclerotiniaceae > Botryotinia > Botryotinia globosa. Next base: position 436,569 of record RCSZ01000015.1, on the reverse strand, counting down.
TCAGCAACATACCTATATCAACAATCATTCTTTCATTTATTTTCTTGTGTCATTAATTACAGTCATTCCTCAATCACGCGTCTTCCAATATCCTGCATATTCATCGTTTCAGAAAAGCGCGTCTGCCTCACATTTTCATACCCGTTCTCAATCTACAATATAACATCACGAGGACATTCAATCACCAATATAACAATAACTTACCGTCATACATCAAGATATATAATTACATACACACATACTTCCATCTCAATCTCTATTCAGTCATTTATCAACATGTCCTGTATACAACTCAAAGCTACACTCTTAAAGCTCAGCAACAAGTGTGCCGAAACCCTTGGATTGAAATCAAAAACTCCTAAACCTTTATCTATAGTAAGTATCTATTCATATATTCGAGTTCCGCATTGTACTATCTCTGACATGACCATCACAGAGTGCACCCTTCAATTTTCAAGAAGGCCCAGCAGTCAATCTCCCCGGTTATTCCGAGGATGAGTAAGTTAGCCTTCCCCCTTCCCCCTTCTCAAATCTCTTTCGATACCTTCAAATCCTAATGAAATCTCAACAGAATATCACTCATGAAAGAAAAAGCTATTGCATCAACAGCCGTCGTTTCAGATAATCACTATGCGAACTTAAATCGATGTTACGATTCAGATATCTCGGAATCACATTCGAGGACGGGATCTCATGGGTGTGGGATTGGGAGGAGTGTGGTTTATCATGCGAGGAGAGCTAGTAAAGGGTGTATGTATGGGAATTGAGATGGATGGGTGGTGATGCAGATTGATTGGGTGACTGGGGTTACTTGTATGATTATGGATTGGTGTACGATAGGTATTGCGTGGGGGGGATGGTTACGGTTGTTGGTTTGGGGTTATATGGACTGGATGGGTGGGAGGGTGTTGGAGCATTGTTATATCGTCGATATTATTATGGGATGGGGTTATTGGCGGTACGGAAGGGGATACTCTTTTGATCATATAATCGATTATGGTGATACATTGGGGATAGGTGGCAATGGAAACGTGAATAGATGGTCGCATGATGGCTTTAAACAAATTGATAGAAAGAAGGAAGGACGAAAACAATAAAGTAATTTTTGCATCCTTATCATCTTGAGATAGTCTCTTAAGAAGTCAATCATTCTATTCTTGATCCAAGTAATGCAGGAACGCGGACCTCTTAAGTGTTTGTGAACCCATGCGTGTTTGGTAAATCATTGTTAGTTTTTCTGATATGCTAGATCTATCTATGTATTAGTTTGATTCTCTTTAATTCTATTAATCTCCAATAGAGACCTTGAGGAATCAAAATGTCTATCTATGTAAAGAAACGAATGAAGAAAAAAGGTGTTCCTCAACACTATCCTCGGAAAATGTTATCACCAAAAGCCGAGCAGATCAACCACATTAATTGGGTATCTGGGTAATGCTGGCTCGAAAAACTCCTCATCAACTCATGAACTCATTATCTATATCAAGCCCTTCCTTCCTTTCTTCCATCTTTCGTTTCGTAGATCCAACGCCTTGCAAACACTTCTTATAATCCATCCACATCCAACGCAAACCAAAGCAGGATATCATATCATTGAAATTTAGAAGAAAGCACCAGATCCAAAGAAAAAATCCTAAAATTGAAGAAAAAACAGAGAAAAATGAAGGTGACCTTCTGAATTATAAGTTTTCTTCATCAGGCTCCCATGTACCGTCGGCACTTTCTCCCGAAATACTCTTTTTGAGAGAGGATTTTCTGGTGACGGGTGCTTTGAGACTGGGGGTTGAGGTAGATGAGGAAGGCTTGGGGGTGTTGGACTTGGAAATAGCTCTTGTGGCGGAAACTTTGGGGGTTGCAGTCTTAGGAGCAGAAGTTCGAGTGGTAGCAGTTCTGGGAGCAGTAGCTTTTAGCGCAGCAGACTTGGGTCCGACAGTTTTGGCAGTAGCGGCTCTGGACTTCCTAGTTTTTGGAACGCCGGCTGGTTTGATGAGATCAGGTGTTCCAACCGTGGGACTGGTAGCTATAGTACCAGCGACACTGGGAATAGCAATATTTGGCTTCCTGGTCCTTGGAGTAGGAGTTTTACGAGTGGTTGTTTTGGGTGTGATCGGATTGGCAGTGGCAGTAGCAACTTTAGAAATAGCGGTCTTTCGGGTGGCTTTTGATTTTGGTTTCTGACCTGGCTGCCAATCTTCATCTTTGTCGTCTCTTGCAGCCATCCTTTTGTTGATGGGAATGAGGTTCTCCATGTTGGGCTCCTGGCTTTTAGATGGGTTTTCAAGGATTTTTTCACTTGCAGGTACGGGTGCGGATGCGGCTGCAGTAGGAAGATCAAGTCGGTGAGTAATGCCTTGATATTGGACTTCGATGGTGTTGTGAAGATTCATATTGGGTGGGATAGAGGCGGCATGTGCGGGGACAGAGTTAGCATAGTTATACATGACCCGTTCGGTCCAAGATTTATTATATCCTTGATCGTAATCAGAGATAGGACGTGAAGAGTCGCTCAAGGTATTCGTTCCGCCAATTCCTCTTGTACCAATTGTATCTCTTGGAGTCGGAGTTGACGAGGTGTTATGTCCCGAAGAGCTTGCTGCAGTATTGATTTTGTTGTTTATGCCAGGTGCAGAAGTATATGCCGAAGGAACTGCCACGCTGCTCAAACCATTACTTCTGATGGTCCCAGAGTTATACCCAGAAGGGCCTGGTGCGGTTTTTGCAACGTTCATTGTGTTAGGACCGAAATTGTGTACTGGAGGCTTTGGCGCATCATTAATGGAAGCCATTGGTGCCTTCATAGTTGAAGCGCTTGAAACAGCTCCAAAATTGTATATCAAAGAGCCTGATGTATCATTGACGACAGTTGTTGAGGTATTGGTGGGCAAAACTGTTGAAGTGGCTCCAAAATTATATTCAGAGGGACCAGCAGTATCGTTGGCGGTACTAGCAGTAAAGTTGTATCTTGGAGCAGGAGCACTGTTTGCACCAACAGAGCTAGAATTGTATCCCCAACCAGGAGCCCCATGTATAGTACTCATATGTCCGAATCCAGAATTAAACCCGGAAGGACCAGGAGCATCAATCGTAGCACTCATTCTGCCAATAACTTCAGTACCAACGAGACTCCCTCCAACACTCACACTCATTCCGCCCATATCGATGTCTTCATTATCTTTGGCCTTGGCTAGGCTTTCTTGCTGGAGAAGCCATAAATGATCTTGAGAAATTCTCTCCGCAACATCCTGTCGTGGTTTTGGAGGAGGTTTTCGACTACGTCCTATAGGACCTTTTCGATACCAGTTCGTCATAGCACCCGACTTTTTTGATGAACCTAATCTCTTTTCGGGTACTAGATCGGGGTTAAAGTAGTTTGCACGGTAGGTGGCATCGTAGCTTCGGAGGGCTTTCTCAATTTCTTTGCGATCTAATGAGGCCATCTGGAAGTTGGGTGTTAGTATCTATCTTGCTGCGATTCATGGATAGGGATTGAGGAAGGATGAAGAGAGATGTATGGGGATGAAAGACCTACCGCTTCCTCATCATTAATATCGAAACCTTGATGTGTCCATTCTGGTATTGCTGGACCTTCTCCAGCTCTGTTCAAATGTATATGTCAGTTTCGAAGAGTAGTAGAATTTGAACTTAAAAGTAAAAGTTTAGAATACCTCACAGCAGAATCAAAGCTCTGCTCTCTTCCATCGAAGAATTTATGCTCAAAATAATTCCAAGGAATATGTTCAAGGGGGTCTTCTTTCGTTCTCTTGTGATTGAAATTAAGCTTTGTAAAGATGAAATCCTCATCATTGATTGTAGAACCTTTAAACGGACCAAGGAGTTCGGATTCCAATAAATTCATATTGCGCCCAATACTTTTGAGTTGATTCTCAGATATTGGCGGGATCTCAATATCGTGATAGTCGGGCCAAGGAATATCATCCATAAAATTATCTCCAGACATATCTGCGAGATTCACATCTGGCATCCTGTTGCGCATGCTCTGCTCCTTTTTCATATCGAGATCATGATCCGAGGGAAAACTAAGAGTGAAGGGAGGTTGATTGTTCCAATATTTTGAGATTGCGAAACAGAATGTGAGGTATTGAGGTCCAGCGTCCTTGGCTGGGGATGGCCAGCGTTGGAAGCGCTCGTCTCCCAGGTACATTGGTTCGCACATCAAGTAAGGAGAGTATGCCATGGTGAGAGCTGTTGATAATTTAGATAAGAAAGTTTGGATGTTGGGTAATTGAGTCATAGACCTAACTCACCATGGGTTTCGAATGAAGGTTCTGGGGTTATAGAATTTGCTACAACTTTGTTTGGAAGAAGAGGAAAAGTCAGCTTTGAAGTTCGAGGTTAAATATAAGGTACTGGGAAGGCGGTGAAGTTGATTAGGGTGAAGGTGAAGAGGACTGTGTGGTAGAGTTGATTATCGAGTAGTGAATAAGAAATTGTTGGATGATTGTATGAATGTGTTGAAATGATGCAGTAGCTGGAGTTCAGCTGAGATAGTCAAAGGCAAAGTCTCTCCTAAGAACAACAAATGTAGACTGTTCTCAAAATATGACTCGATGACATGAAAAGATGATGTTGTCCAACAACATCATTTGAAAAATTGATTCCAAGAACCAACTTAACTGTAGCAAAATGTAGGGTGGCTGTGAAGATGAGATGTAGATATTCTCAAAACAACGTGAGGAGGACAAGGAAATAGATAGCTTTAAAGTGATTCTTGAAGTTGTTCTCAACATCATTTTATCAAGAGGAGGTCAAGTATTGGATTTCTGAATGGCAGAAACATACAATATTTTGTAATGTTCAGCGGCCAACTGGGTTCAAAATGCTTTCAAAGACAAGACTTTGGGCTGTTTTCTAACGAATTTTCCGTAGACTTCGAGAAATAGCCTTCCTTTGAGAATTAAAGAAATTGATTGTCGATGGAGAAGGATTGGAGAAGAATCCAAGAACTAGAAAACCTCTTAGACAGAACTATCACAGACAGTTGTTGAATCTCAGTACAAAGACAATGTCATCGCTTATTGCTTCCTCAAGAAATGGAGTATGACAGCTCAGAAAAGAGCCAGATTGTAGATGTGAAAGTTTTTTTAAATAAAAGGAATAGAGAAAACTGATGTTGAATATGCCGGTGTGTGTTGAATAGAAAAAAACCAGATAACTCTTTGATTCAGATAAAAGGAGCCCATTTCTCCTTCTTAGAACAATCAGAGGGTATTTGGAAATATGGGCAGACACTCTAGTCACTTCCTTGAGTGTATTGGATGTGCTACTTAACGAAAGGTAGCCCATTAAGAGCTACTGGAATAAAAAAAAGACTGTTAAAAATATTGAAACTTACCATCAAGATCCTTATATTCTCCTATCACCTCCAAAGTTCGTTTATGACAATTATCAATGATAGACTACAGAAAAAGATCAGTACTGTTCAATCAAGTCTCTATTTGAAGCTGAGATAGCTGAGGAATATGAGGTAAACAAGTCTGTGCTTCAGCCGAGCCAATCGGATGACTTTACATCTCGTTACAACTTAATCTCAATAATTGTATGATGGAGTAATACTAATAGCTTTGAAACAAGAAAGATACTTGAATGGGAATGAAAATTATCGAATGAGCGCAGAGAAAGAAATACACGTACTTGGTCGACATCCGCCAACATAGTCTCCATCTGAGAGCTCGACATGATTGCTTAAAGAAGGAAAGAAGAGAAACTGAAGAGAGAATTTTAAGTAGGCCAAGAACTTGAGAGCCAACTCTAATTGAACGTGATTCATTTGATCCAATGTGAATATCTTCAAAACCGCTCTATTCACTCGTTTTTGATATGAGAGTGACGTGACACGGCTCGGCATGAAATGGAGCTATGGTTTTCATAATAGTTTCCGGAGACTAATCTCCTAATTAAAGTATCAGAATCGAAACAAGTAGGCATGAGACGGTGAAGATATTGACTTTCTTTCCAAAGAATAATGGCGCATGAGTGAATCACATTAGTAGTGTGCATATCACAAGTCATCAAGAGTTCTTGATTCGCTTTATACATTTGTAGACGACTAAAATATCCATAGGTGTATTTTAAACCGGAGCAATATTTCTTAGATTTATATGCCCTTCTAGTAAATAAGTTCCCGACATGAATTCAAGGAACATAGAGTAGCCTTTCGACTATGACAATAAAAGGGCAAGGAGAGTATCAACACCGTGATGCGATAAATTCATTCATTTGAGCATGGGCGTTATTCACTAGCTCTTCTACTCGAAACGTCTTAGGAAGACTTCGTGGGCTCGAGGATTGTGTTCGCTAGTTCTTCTACTTTGATCAACTCTTGCGGACGAGGATCTAGAGCCTGTCATGTTCTCAAGCTTGAAAATTCCATACTTTGATTCATCTCTATTCTAGCTCATCTTGTTCCTGTAAAATGAAAGCTACGTGATAATTTTACATCCAGATTGAGAGAATAAACAGAAGAGGATGCCACTTCAGAGATTGTTCAACATTCTCAAAGAGGACCACATCTTCTAGGCTTAAGATAACCAGTCAAATTGATGTTGGGTTAGCCTGGTGATTTATTGTTGTAAGACTTCATTTCGTAATGCATCTAGAATTCTGTTGAAACTTTCACTTGTAGTTGTCTATCTAATCACAAGACATTAATCAAAATCAGTCAGTGACTTGCTCTCATGACAGAATTGAAAAATCCGAGCAAACAAAATAGACATCCACGGCTATAAAATCAGCTTGTATCTTACTGTGAAAACTAGAATTCCTCCTCCCAATTTCTTACAACCATCACTTATCAAAAATACGCGACGAATACCATACTCGGCTCAAAAACACGAACATGTTCTCAGAAGCTAAAACTGCAGGTCAACTAATGCTGCAACGAATCTCTCATGATGATAACACTCGGATCGATTATCCGACTCAAAGTATTTTCAACAGACCAGAATCAAGAGAAGAAAACGGCTGGGGTATTGTTATAGGTCGCTTTGAACTTGCATCCGCATTCCATATCTTGGAACACATAAGGAAAATCACCAACTCGAATTTTAGAGAGAATTGGGTTGGGATCTTGGCTAGCCATTACGACAAAGCTGATAGTACATTAGGTCAGACTACTGGGGTAAGACTATCTGCTTTTGTTCTTTTGAGTGAATGTGTAATTTGAGATTTGGGGTTGATGTTAGGAATTTATTCCTTTTGCGAAATATAAAACTTAAGAATATGGATGTTTCTCATTTCAATTTACTTTGAGGATTTTTGCGGCAGGATTTATATTGTGGTTACAAGTGGTGGACAGGTGGTCCTTAAACCCCTTTTCCCGAAGCGAAAGATACACACTGTTGATACCTTTGATTTTATCTCGTTTTGTCTCCAAATACACTTGATCAAATTAGAACTCTGTTATGAAGCATGTAAGCTAATTGAAGATAGAGTTTGGATGGTCATTACTATTACGCAATGAATACAAAGGTAAGCATATTTCTAATACAATTCACACAAGGTTTTGTCACAGTTATCGAAGTATTAATTCCGGAGAAAGCATTCTTAATAGCGAACTCTAGAATTGAGTCATCAAGCTCCTGAAGATACCAAAAACTAACTAATACATAAATTTTCCAGGATGGAATAATTATAGCCATCGATTCGAAGTCACCCTACTTCACAAAACGATCAAAGGCACAAGCAGCAGGCAAGCCAGAAGATAAAATATCGGCAACTACTCTCCAGACATGGTCCGACATAACATATCTCTCATGGCACGCACAATGCACTAAAACATCCGCCCCCCTCATAACTCTCAAACACATAATCCAATCGCACATCACCAACTCCGAAACAATCTTCGTAATCACAGAGATCCTGGAAGAAGAAAAGATAACGTACCCGCTAGACGGATTGAAAATCGATATCAATGATTCTAAAGGGCATGGAGCTGCGCTTCTAGGAACACCGAATGGGAAAGGTATCGGATGGTTACTTGCACAGCATAAGAAGCAGCTTGGGAATGCGAAGATAGCGAGCGTGGAGATTTTCCACAGTTTTCAGGTGGGGTTTCAAGATTGTAATGATGATACGGGGGAATTGATCGCGGGGAGAGAGAACATGTGGGGAGTTGAGAATCGTCGCCGTTATCTGAACCTGGACTTTACTATACGGTGTGAATGATGTTTTAGTGGCGGTGTTGAATAATAAAGTATTTTTAGTTTGAGTATCTCTCGAGTAATATTTGTACTGGTATGCGGGATCAAAGCGGTAATGTGCACTAAGCTTTTAGTATAGTATTTTGTATAGACAAAAGAAGATTTCATTAATTTCACTAATATTCAACATATCAAATATTATTAGAAAAACACGAAGTTATAAGAATTTAATTTGGAACACCAATTTTTATCTCAAAATCGATTTAAAATACGTATCTTATACTTTAAGATAAATTAAGAATTTATAAACATCTCTTGAAACATTTTTTCCCAAGCGAATTCCTATACTCGAATATTCTTTCAATAATAACTAATTATAAAATAAAACTCTATTATTAAAAAAAATTCAATATTATAAGAATTTTTTTTATATTCTTTATATTCTTTATATAAGAAAGAATATTATTATAAAATGAAATAAAGAATTCTTTATTCTAAAAAAAAACTTTATTAATTCTATCAGGGTTACAAGGTTATAAGGTTTCATAAGGCACATGAGACTACATAGCGAAAAACCTCCGAGCCCACTTTGTACCTCAGCCCCCTTTTGTTTTGTAAAACTCTAAGAGCTAATCTTTTATTTCAAGCCCTCGTATTAAAAGCAATCCGCCACTTGTAAATTGTATACTTTTCATAGTTTAGAAGAATGAATGAAAAGTCTTTGTGTTACAATATACCTAAATTGATTCATTGCTATTATACATTCTAACAAATTCTTTATTCAAAATAATAATTTATTATTTTAAAAATTTGAAATATTTTATAAAAACGAATTCAAATTGAAAATAATAGATACAATAATACCTTTTCTTTATTATAATATTGATTCAAAATAATAAAAAAAGTTATTTCAAATCAATTTTTTTATAAATATTATTTATAAATTATAGATTATATAAGGAATTAAAAAAAAGTATAAATAAATAGTTTAGATTTTATATTAAGATTTTATTTTAATATTCATTATTATATATATATAATATTATAGATTCGTAGAAGCAAGTTAAGTTTTTTTGTACTCATGTATTATATAATCATATATCTCTATAATTATAGCAAATTTGTTAATTGGTATACATAAGGTTCCCTTTGATTGGTTATAAATAATATACGAAACTTTTTATTTGAAGTTTAGTTTTTTCGGCTGAATCTTTTGAATCAGCTTATTTAAGTTAATATGAATTGAATGAAAAAGAAAAAAAGTGATAACTATATATAAGAGATTAAGAGCTTTTAAATAATATATTTTTTATATTGTTAACTTTAAAACTGAGATTTTTTATAAAGAATTGAAGTTGAAATAGTATAAATATAACTAGAGCTTATATAATCAATTAAAAGAGGTTTATATTAAATATAACTGATCTAATATTAATAAAAATTATTTTAATATTATAGCTTTTGTAGTTTAATGGTATAATTGATGATTTGATGTGAAGTGATCTATTAAAATCTGAATAAAATTAAAAAATCTGAATAAAATTAAAAAATCTGAATAAAATTAAAAAATCTGAATAAAATTAAAAAATCTGAATAAAATTAAAAAATCCGAATAAAAAAAAGGTAAACCGATTTCGTCTGTAAGCTTTCAATAAAATTTCTTTTTTGGATTTTTATAATTATAAATATAATTATATACTACTTTTTCAAAAAACAAGGGGTTCGAGGATTCGCAGGCTTCTAATAATATAATAATCTGTATATAAAAAGAAAATTATTTGAAAAAGATTTTATATTAAAATTTGAATATTAATACATTTCTTTTCAAAAATCCTAAAATAAATTTTAAAATTATAATAATATTAATAATAATAAATACTTTCTAATGATATAATATCTTTTATAATAAAACTATAGTTTATATTGGTTTATATAATATAATTTTCTTTTCAAGATTTCTATGAATATATTATACAAATTATAGAAATTTTTTTACTTTAAATAGAAATCTATTTTTGGGATTTATATTAAATATTCTTTATAAACCTTAATAAAATAATTACAATTCTTTATATAAATAAATCATTATTATTTATAACTAAACCTCGAGTATAGTAAGAATTAAGAGTTTGAGGGTTAGTCTTTATAAAGATTAAAGAAATAAGAGAAAAAGCTTTTATGAATCCATAGTTTGAAAAATTCTTTTTCCCCGATGGCTAGTAACTATAAAGATAAAGTAATATTACCATCATGTTAACAGCTAGTTGAGTATATATAGTAATCCCTGAATCATTACAATATATCTTTTCTAAAGTATCTATTCGAAAAAAATAGGATCCTTTTAAAAAGTTTTTATTCTTTATTTTTTATATTCAAAAACCTTTCTCTTTATAATTGAAACCTACTTATAAGATTTATAAATATCAAAAAGTCTAAATCATTATAGGAATTTATAATTTAATTTCTTCATTAATTATATCTAAGATAATAAATTTATTAATATTAATATTAATATTAGCAATTCCAATATAATTATATTAAATCTTCTTCTCTAATAATAATAATAATAATAATAATAATAATAATAATATCTTTTTCATTTAAATAAATAATAATTTAATAATTATAAAAATATATATAAAAGGTTTTTATATTTTAAATATAATAAGGATTAATAGGATTTTTTAAGAAAGTCTTTTCTCAGTTTTTGTTTATTTCTTTATTATAATATATATAGAAAATTTATAAAGGTATTCTGATTGAATCTCTCTTTAATCTCTCTTTCTTTCGAACATTAACTTTATAATCATAGGAATAGAAAACGAACAAAAAATAATTAGAGAAGTAGTAATATACTCATCTTAATAATAACAAGCGTAGATGTATATCACAACCCGATCTCTCTTGTATCCAAATCACTCTCCTCTTTCTCATTTTCTTCTTTTTTTAACTCTCTCCCCGTCTCTTATTCGCTAGAGGCGGATAGCGGATACTCTCGCCCCCAGCGCTAAAGAAACTAAAGTCATATAATTATATAATAGTAAGACTATACATCATATATTAGATAAATCACCCTCACATCCATCAATGGAATTCTCCAATACCTAGAATCTGAAGTATCCAAAAAATTACAAATAATCCCGCGTGAAAACCGTACCTACTTATCTCCTTCTCTCCTTCTCATATTCCTATAAAAAGCAGTATATTTCCTACAGACTTTCTAAAAAATAAAATAAAACTATTATCATACATCTATAACAATTTCCTCCCCATCTATCTCCTCCAGCTTTTCAAGAAAAATGCATAATGTAATGTACACATTGTAAATATGCAGATAGAGTATGAAATACTATGTATAGATATGAGATGGCTAATAGGATTTATTAGAATTGTAATTTGAGAGTAGAGTAGAGGATACGAAATGAAATGGAAATAATGTCTAAACATGCACGCGGGTTTTTGAAATGAGATTATCTTATGGATAGGTGTGGATGATCATCGCTATCTCGAAAGGAGACACAAAAGCATGCTAACAAAAGAAAAAGTCATAAACCCTATTAAATCCATCCTATCCTATCCTAATCTATTCCCATCTCCCATCATCATGAATAAGCCAGGCATCTACATGCATAAAATGAGAAACCAAACCCGCTTCAAATTCCCTCTAGCAATCCCCTCAACATCTCAGCAAATTCTCCATCACAACCTAACAAGTACTATCCCAAACCTGCGCACGATCCAAAACCAATGCTGCAGAATTCTTCCATCCCAATCGAACGACCGTTTCCTCCTCCGGCTTATAAACCGGCCATCCATAAGCGCTCAAGCCCTGCTCACTATCCTTTGCAAAAGCCGCCCAGGCACCTCTCATATATCTTCCCAGCGAAACTTGTTCTTTTCCCGCGCCCGTGATGCCTGTTCCGGTGGGCCACGTGCCGAAGACGCTATACACATCACTGATATGGAAAGCACCCGCATCGACACCCTTCTGGATTTGCAAGTTTGGGAAATCTCCAAAATAGCGGTATCTCCATGTCTTGGCGCCGGAAGCCGTGCTCACATTTGCGCGTGCGGCGGTGGGACACGCGAATGTGGAGTTGGACATTTGGGGGATATCGACTGGGTGACCGGACATGAGGGATTGGGCGGCGAAGACTGCGGCTTCGGTGTCGGTGTTGCCGATGAGGAGGGGGAGGGTGGTGATATTTCCTGCGGCGGCGCGAGCGGGGTAGTTGGAGAAGACGAGGGTTTCGTCGATGGAGGGGAGCCAGGTGTGGAGATGGGCGATTTGGAGGATGTCGGCGGTGGTGAGATTGGGGTTGCGCATGCATTGCATGACGGAAGCGGGGTCGGTTGAGGCGTCACCGCAGCCGAGGGATGAGGAGGTGTTTTTCCAGGAGGAGAAGGCTTCGGAGGAGGAGAATGTGGGAAGAGCGGGGATAGTACCGGATTGCATGATCATAGCGGAGACGATGGGATCTTGTGGGTAAGCGTAGGAATAGTAATCGATGGAACAACTTCCTGCCGATTGACCAAAGAGAGTGATACGAGATGGATCGCCACCAAAATGGGCAATGTTGTTATAAACCCATTCGATAGCGAGTCTTTGATCGAGCATTCCATAATTACTAGTTGGACCTGTTGAATCACCGGAGAAGCCAAAGATGTTTACACGGTAACTGTGAATTATTAGTGAGACGATCGACGTCATGATAATGAAATGAAAATGATAAACTTACTTGATGCTAACCATAATCACATCTTCCTGGTCCACAAAAGTCGAACCATCATAAATATGCGATTCAGTAGCGCCATCTCTGAAAGCACCACCATAGATCCAAATCATGACTGCTTTTTTCGATCCAACATCTGGTGCTTGAGCTGGTTTGGGAACCCAAACATTAAGTGTTAAACAATCTTCGTTATTTCTAGGGCCGTCACCTGCTTGGGTAAAGGTATCGAGGATGCTAATACCAGAAGCTGTGTAATTATCGACTACATCTGGGAAATTTGATGGGATGAGTGAAAGTTCATCTGAGAAAAGCTTTGGACAAGTATAACCCTATTGATTCTTAGTATTCGCTATTGAAAAGGTACACCAAAGATAGATCAACTTACAAAGTTTGTACCATTGAGAGAATCACTTCCAGTAAATGGGTGTGGAGGAGCAAATCGTAAATCACCAATAGGAGGTTGTGCGAAGGGGATACCGAGATATTCATACACGGCTGGTTTCTTGGGAGATGGATGACCGGCGACTTGACCACTGGTTGTATTGACGCAACGATAAAGTCTGCGACCTGCTTCGGATTGTTCGGGACATTGAGCCCAGATGGTGGCAAGGAAGAGAAAAAGAAGAAGGAACTTCATCATGATGGAGAAGATTCGATGAAACCTAGAGAACTTGGCGTTTGTTTTGGGATTGTAGTAGAGATGTGTGGGAAGAGATTTCTCAGTAGTATTGTGTATGCTTTGTATGTTGTGTTTATTGTAGATTAGAATCTCTTTTGGCAAAGGGACAAGGAAACTATATAACCTTTCAAAAGCACTGGAAGCTCGTAGGGTTCCTATGCTAAGCCCTGAGGTTGATACCGCAGTCTTGTTGAAGTCCATACCCCAGCCTTCTCATTCAGATTTTTCCGTGGCTGTTATGAACATTAGATGAAGAGTGGTGACTGGAGACGATAGTATAAAGACCTATCGATTTTGTTGAGGTTTATATGATTGGAATTTGATGCCTATATATAGAAACGGCTATGTTGTGCCTGCCTCTACGATTTAGTGAATATCAATCTCCAAGCCGCACTTGCAGATTTCCAGATATTTCCATCAATCCCGATGTTTTGTGTACAAGAATCATGTATCTAGGTAGTATCATGAAGTACTTGGGTAGTTCTCAGGAATCTAAGCAAGTATATGTAACCATTCATCACCAATATTATCTGAGAAACGGAACACATTTATTTGATGCAAAAGAGAAATTTCCGGTTCAATTAAACCACCATGATATCATGAAGACTCGAGAATTGAAACATGTTTTCTATGTCATCCGATCCATCCGATCTTGTCTGGTGGTTCGTGGTACGACAGTATCCATGTTTCAGGCTGGTGATACGGAAGAAATTTGAAGGGGCGCATGTTGTGGAACGATATCAAATTAAAGAATGATACTTACAAGTTTCTTTCCCATTAGAATATGAATAGGCAGAGTTCGAATGAGCCACGATCTCAAAGGCAGAGCCGTCTTTCAATTCATTTATCAACTTATGTGAGTATCCAATGGAGGAATTCCAACTTAGATGCAGTCGTAGTCGTGAGTGCATCGGAACAACATGTTAATCAAAAAGCACGAGATATAAAAGCAGATCAGATATACAACCCAGTAATTATGAGGTTCCATCAGCTCTTATGTATTCAACCACCTATACCTACTCATATAGACTATTGAAAAATGAGGTCTTTAGTGACGTGATGCAAACTAGAGACCACGACCAGAACAAGAGAGTACTCCAATACGTTCTCATCAACATATTATCCACACTGCAGAAAGAATGAAGGAAGTATATAGATTCGAATCATCACACTTGTAATCCCTTCTTATCAATTCTTGATTCTACCGGAGATCCTCCAACACTCTACTTTCAATTGATGTTCTTAGAAAGGCAAACGTTCCAAACACACACTCGAGATGGAACCAAATAACTTGACTTGTGGTACGTCGGACGAACAACTTGGTCGACTTTCTCGAAGAGATACATGTGGATAGCGACGTGATCTACGGATCTTCTGGGTGAAAACGATGAGAATAGTTCGATGTGATTTTCCACGGGTGGTTAGTTGTTGGATGGAATTTCTTGAAACATAGAGGAATAGCATGGCGATGAGTGTATTCTTACCATTGGAATAGAAATCTACACTTCAAAATACTTCCTTCCATACTCGTTGTGAGATTAAGAAGTGAAAAAATTGAGTTTCGAGAGCAAGCGAACTACTCCAGGTCTACTAGATACTCTACCCGACATTTCTAATACTAGAAAACAGGAAGATTTTCAACTAATCAAACCCAACATACGAACAATAAATCTTCCCTCAAGCCCAAACCCCATAAACCACTTACACATATCGAATCTAGCCACGCAACTCATCTTCGCCGCATCCAATGTCAAAGGTATGGATCCCCAT
This sequence comes from Botryotinia globosa, assembly GCA_014898425.1. NCBI lineage: Eukaryota > Fungi > Ascomycota > Leotiomycetes > Helotiales > Sclerotiniaceae > Botryotinia > Botryotinia globosa. The sequence continues at coordinate 421,228 of RCSZ01000015.1, read as the reverse complement.
ATCAAAATCTCTTCAACATGCTGTGCTGCCTGAAAGCCCTTCCAACCCACCCACCAAGCTTTCATCATCCGAAACGCCCAAACCTAGAAATCCAACGCCCAATCAAGCCTCAAAAAAGACCTCGATTAAAGATAAAGTAAAGATGAGACGAGGCAACCCCAACCTAAACCCCAACCTAAACCCCAACCAAGCCGCATCCACAGCCTTACGGCCCAAGGTACTGGATTCGGGTCCTTGAAACGCACGCACGCAGGCGCGCACACCTGCATTCGATTCGCCTTACCACGCCACGAGCTTACTGACATTTGAAATCCATAATTCACACGTGAATATTACGATTGCGAAATGAATACACACAAAGACCCAACAGAAAGAAAGAACCAACGGAAGAAGATTCGTTGGCATCGCTCGCGAAGCACACTCAAACGAGAAACGAGCATGTTTATCTGACACGTCAGATTCTCACAGCGATCCAGCTCGTATGGAGGCACGCTGCTTACGTTCCGTCCGTGGAGATACCTGGCTGGATGGAGTGCGTAGGGACTGAGGCGAGGAAATCTTCTGCGTAGATGGATGCGATGGATGCGATGTACAGCTCATCATGGATTTGATCGTAGGTAAGTTAGTAACCCCGCAGAGAAGGCTTATTCATCATCGAGTACTCACCGTTACTTGCGGGATGGTTTGTGCGGTGTCACTGGTGTGTGGTGTATCGTATCGTATCGTAGTGCGGATAGGGATGCGAGATGCGAGATGCGAGATACTCTGTGCGCTGGGTTCAGTTCAGTTGATCCATGGTTTCGCCGCTCACCGATTTTATTTCATGGCCTAATGAACAAGGTTCCAAGGTTGCCACTTGTTACCTACCTAGGTAGCTCGAGGTAGGTAAGGTTCATCATTCATCAGCCACAGATGGATAGACGGCCCCGGGGGTCCGCAATATCACAGCCACAGCCACATCACATGAATACCTAGGTATCCATGGATTGTGATTCTGTTCCTGGCCCCCATTTCTTCTTCACAATTCATTCGTAGGTACTGTACCGACCAATTCTCCGACCAGAAGCGATCTGCATCCCAAGACATGAGTTGTCGGTAGCATGGACTGATGTTTCATCTTGCTGGTATGGCATAATGGTATGTATGATTCGATGGCAGTATTCGCCACGAGTCACGACTTGTAGAAGCGTTTGGTAGTTTCCGGTCGTTGTGTTGTGTGTGTGTGTGGATGGTATCACGTGAGTGTGTAATGATTTGATATGGAGGGAGAGGAATTGAAATGACGGGGGTACTGGTGGTGATTCGAATGGCGATGTGGCGATGTGGTGATGTGATGTGTGATGTGTGATGTGGGCAAAAGTGGACGAAGGGAATGGATTTTCAGCGATGATTGTGTGGCTATGTATGTTGAAATCTTTCATCAATGATAGCCTATAAGCCAGTCGGTGGGATAGCGAGGTGGAAACTTTATTCAACCATAGCACGGGACGGGTGTTTTGATGGGATAGAAATTCATAGAATGGATTGGTTTATCCCCATCCCAGTTCAGTCCCTGCATTGGATCATTTGAACGAAGAAACTACTGGATCATTTGTGCGATGAATGAATTTGGGTTTGATCAATGATTCAGAGGGGTTGAGAATTGAGAGAGTGTGTGTGTTTGTGTGTTTGTGTATGTGTGTATGTGTGTATGTGTATATGTATATGTGTTGAGATTTGATATGCTATCGATGATGATTCATGATGCCGTGTGTTATACTCATCGGTAAACCCATACATGAGGGAGATCAGCCGCTGCACAAATGTTTGTGAGTAGTGACTCGTGAGCACAGATTCAGATTCAGATTCAGATTCAGATTCAGATTCAGATTCAGATTCAGATCCAGATTGAAATTCAAATACAAATTCAAATTCAAGAAATATGTACGATATGCACCACAGCAGAATTGTTGATGGATGTAGGGTTTGGCTTAAGGGGTAATTATAATGTTATCATTATATAATCTGGCGCTTGTTTGTTTATGATTGAGTGAGATTGAGTGAGATTGATTGAGATATAATATGATATTTTGAAAGTGTTAATTAGTATATGTATATGTACATATGTATATGTATATATGTATAAAGTGTCGTTATTCATATCCCAAGCTAATGTATATTAATATTTCATTAATAGAAGCTTAATCAAAATCAAGATTATTGACTTCTCTTGGAAGATTCCTTGGTTTTAGGGGTAAATGCTTGATTGAATGTTTATAAATGTTTATAAATGTTTGTAAATGTTTGTAAATGTTTGTCAATAAATTATTAAAGAAAGTATATCTATAAATAATAATATTTTATATAATAATTATCAAACCATCTACTCCCTAAATATCATTGAACAATTACCATCTTATAATCCTTTCCGCATCGTCATCATCAAACCCTTGCTGTCGGGTGTTTGTGATAACATCATCCAGATACCAGCATACCAGCATACTCGCATGAGTGAGGCATTTATCATCATCAAACCAAGGAAAGTTGGTGAACGGGTGAATTGTTGAACTGGTCAATCAGGAGATCACTATTTGCACACTGCACAGAGAGGACTGCAGGAAATTTGCCAAGAAAATAAGGATCCTCTTGAAATTTACATCTTAATCCTCACTCACGAGTCACGAGTCACGAGTCACATCAATCACATCAATCACATCAATCACTTTACTTGCTCACTTGGATGATTTGTGAATCTTTTCTCTTTCTGTTCTCTTTCTGTTCCCTTCTCTCTCTCGCCCTCTCTCTCTCCCTCTCCCACCAACACAATCTTAATCTTTCCCCCACCACCACCACCACTTGTGATTCCACATCAGACCTCAGCCTCTTTTAGCCCTCTACCCGTCGACCTACCTACCTACCTTCTCACACCAGCCACACTCGCAAAAGATCATCAAATCCAAATTCAACCCAACATCCCCAACGTCCCGGTCAACGTCAACATCCAAGCCACCTCTTTCAATTTGCCTACCAAAAAAAAGAAGAGAAAGGTTGAGAAAGGAATCAATTCCTAAACGGCCATTGCCATTACCATTACTTCCATTCGCCTCTCAAGTACATAACTATCTCGTCCTTGGGATTATTTCTTACAAAGGATCTCTCTTAATAAGGTATTATACCCCTTGCCTATTCTACCTATTCTATCCACTACCTCCTAGATACGGTACACGGACGACGTATGGGAACTTGGACATCTGAACCATCCAATTCCAATCAACGAAACGAAATCACTCTGGTCTCGGAATAAACCATCAGCTCACTGGGGGGAAAAAGGGTGTCACTTCTCAATTCAACTCTATATTCTTCACATTCATCCACCACCGTTTTGCAATCATTGAAGCGTCAACATCAGCACCACCACCACCATTTGCACCACCATCAGCATCAATTGGGTCTGCAGGATCAACGCCTGACTGCACCTTATCCGCCCTCCCTCCCTCCCTCCCTAGTCCTTATTTACTATACGAACACAACCTCGTCAACGACCACGACCAGTATTTAGTCCCAAGATCCACCTTCAAAGGTCAAGTTTCGAATCATCAACCCCCCCCCCCCCCCATACATTGTTTGTCAACTTGATGATACAAAACATGGCTCCAAACGATTATAACCTTTGTTAGTTAATTCCTTTTCTCACTAACATCTTTGGCCATTGATTATCATGTCAATGCCCTCGTCACCAATTTATCTTTATTTATTTTGATTTTCCTTCCCAACGGTTGATTTGATGGGTGAGGACTTACAATCATGTTCAATTTAGATACGACAAAGCGCGCGGCGCGACAAGAAGCATGGCATGGTCCAGGAACAGAATGGAATCCTTTTTCGAAAACCACTCGACGAAGCAGTACATTTCCCGCTCAAGTGCCCGATGAAGAAGCCTTGAGAGGAGTAGAAGAGCCTCCGTTGAGAACGATCAATACCGAGAATGGACCACGATCGTCAGCGAGTCAAGCACCATTTTTTAATTCACAGGATGCAGGCACCGCAATGGAAATGCAAGGGTTAGAAAAGTCGGCGACAAATCATGCTGGACGTCCTAGCGATCCAAGTACGGAAGCAACAATTGTTGGAAGACAATCATCGCGGCAACCGAGTGTAGAGGAAAAAGCTCGACGGAGATTCCTCAGCAGATTTACCAAGAAGGGTAGGGAAGAAGTCGATGGCGAAGAGAGAGAGGAAAAGAAGAAAGGTGGAATCTTTCGAGGAAAGGATATCAAACACGAGCCTTTCACTCTGAGGAGTCAATTGCAAAATACCATCTTCAATTCCTGGATCAACGTTTTACTTATCGCGGCACCAATCGGTATCGCACTCAATTACGCTGGGGGCGTAAATGGAATTGTTATTTTCGTGGTCAATTTCATTGCCATCATACCACTGGCCGCCATGTTGGGTTTTGCGACGGAAGAAATTGCTCTTCATGTTGGTGAAAGTTTGGGAGGTCTATTAAATGCTTCTTTTGGGTATGTATCATGAACAACTATCTGTGGTCTTTACTAACTTGCATCAGAAATGCCGTCGAGATGATTGTCGCTATTATTGCCTTGGCCAAAGGAGAAGTTCTCATTGTTCAAACGTCGTTGGTTGGGAGTATTTTATCCAATTTATTACTCGTCATGGGAATGTGCTTCTTCTTTGGAGGACTTCGAAGAGAAGAACAATTCTTTAACCAGACAGTTGCTCAAACCGCGGCAAGTTTATTGGCCTTGGCTATTGCGAGCGTCATTGTTCCAACCGCCTTTGATTTATGGAGTGATACGACCGATGCTCCAATTGCAGCTATTTCACGTGGTACTTCGGTCATTCTTTTGGTGGTCTACATTGGTTATCTTTACTTTCAGTTACATACTCATTCTACCATGTTCAATGAGGAAAGTCAAAAGGTACCAATGAGACCACGCAAGCATGCTTTACCAGAAGGTGCAATTGCAAAGGGTTTGGCCAAGGCTGGAGGAATTGGAGCAGGACCTGGTCGAGCAAACATTGCCGAGAGACCACCCAACGATGAACTCATCAACCCAAACGCGCACGAGGAAGATGAAGAGGAAGAAGGCGAAGAAGCACAATTACACATCTTGGTTGCTTGGGCAACTCTTGCAATTTGTACTGCTATCATTGGACTTTGTGCAGAATTCATGGTTGATAGCATCAGTGCAATTACTGAAGGTGGTGGTATCTCGGAAGAATTTGTTGGTCTTATTCTCCTACCTATTGTTGGAAATGCTGCAGAGCACGCTACTGCTGTAACAGTTGCGTGCAAGGATAAAATGGATCTTGCAATTGGTGTAGCTGTTGGATCCAGTATGCAAGTTGCTTTATTCCTCATTCCTTTACTGGTTGTTATCGGATGGATCATGGGCAATGATGCTATGAACTTGAGTTTCGATGGTTTCCAAGTTGCCGTTTTATTTGTGGCTATTTTACTCGTCAATTATTTGATTGGTGATGGCAAAAGTCATTGGTTGGAAGGAATGCTTTTACAATGTCTTTACATGTAAGTTTGAAGTCACTCTCTTGACGATCTCTCGATACTGACATTTCATAGAATTATTGCAGTATGTGCTTGGTATTACCCAGCAACAGGTGCTGCATAAATCAAAAACATGGAAAATTCAAACATACGTTTTAGCTCAATTTGGTGTAATACCTCTTTCCTATATTGAAGTTCGACGTCTATTAGCATTTCGAAGCTCATATCGGCGAAATCGATATTTCATCTCGAGCATTCTACTTTTTTCGGAATCAAAATCAATTACAGTTCATATTCGACCCCGAGTTTTCAGTGTATACACGCACACGCACACATACACAATTCAATATTTAATGTTTATGTCATTCTTTTTATCGCTTCTTTTCATATCTTTCAACGTCGATTGTATAACATGAATACCACTTTTTTTTTTCACGCATGCATGTACATACCCCACAAATTGCGGGCGTTTTTTTCGATGAGATTCTTTATTGCATTAGATGGGTGTTGAGGAGTTTGAATTTGTCATTCTTTTCTCTAAGATGAGGTGAAGATGGAAGTGGAAGTGGAGGAGGAGGGAGAGAAAGTTGGAAATGCAAAGAGGGGAAGATGGGAAAAGAAGTCTGGGGAAGAATGAGAGAATGGAGGATGATTGCAATGGATACCGATACCAAATTTTGCGAGAGAAATGAAGGGGAAGTTTGGAGAAGTTATTGTTAGAGTAGAATAGACGCGATGAGATGGGAAAGATGAATAAGAAAGATCTTTTTGAGGATGATTATTGGCTTTTGTTTTGTGATGAGTGAGTTGATTGACTGAATATTACAATCTGATTGATTGATTAGATGTGGATATGAATGTATATGAATATGGCGAGAGAGTGTAGGAGAGAGAGTGTAGGAGAGAGAGTGTAGGAGAGAGAGTGTAGGAGAGAGAGTGTAGGAGAGAGAGTGTAGGAGAGAGAGTGTAGGAGAGAGAGTGTAGGAGAGAGAGTGTAGGAGAGAGAGTGTAGGAGAGAGAGTGTAGGAGAGAGAGTGTAGGAGAGAGAGTGTAGGGGAGAGAGTGTATATATAAGAGATAGTAAGAAAGTATATATAAGAGCGAGTCGAGAGAGAACAGGGGGATAGAGAAGGAGTGGGGGGTGAGTAATACTTAATTTTTTAGATTGTTAGATTGGGGTATGTAGATGTGTTTTTTTAATAGAAATAAAATGAAATAAAATAAGGGTTTGGATTTTGGATTTTGGATTTTGAATTTGGTGGAAGGAGGGAGGAGAGAGAGAGAAGAGAAGAGAGAGAGAGAGAGAAGAGAGAAGAGAGAAGAGAGAAGAGAGAAGAGAGAAGAGAGAAGAGAGAAGAGAGAAGAGAGAAGAGAGAAGAGAAGAGGCAGAAGGAGGAAAGAGAGAAGAGAGAAGCTCTCCTCTCTCCTCTCTCCTCTCTCCTCTCTCCTCTCTCCTCTCTCCTACGCTCCCTCTTCTCCCTTCGTCTCCTCCTCTCCCCTCTCTCCCCCCCCCTTCCTCTCCCTCTCTCCCTCTACTTTTCCTCTCGCCTCTCTATCTTCCCTACCGCTCTTTCCCTCTCTCCTCCACTTATCCTTTCTACGCCCACCGTAGCAGCTTCCTTTCTTCCCTCTATCCCTCTCCTCGCCCTCCTCCTTTCCCTGTCTCTCTTCGCGTCTCGCGTCTCTTGCTCTCCCGTCCTCGTCTCCTTCTCTTCGTCGCCCTCCGCTTTATCTTCGCCCCTTTCATCTCTCTCTCCTCTTTTTCTCTACTCTTATTATTACTGTTTTAATTATATATCAATTGTATACTTCTCTGAGATTAATTATATAATTATATAATAATATGTTTGAAAAGTAAATCGATCATTCTACTATCGGGCTACCCCTGTTTTGAGTTAGTCTTTTATATAAAAAATCACTTTTTTGATTTATCAATATCTTTATTAATCTTAAATGTAATTTAACTAAAAATTATATTTATATAATTTAAGCTATTCTAGGCTTATATTAATTTTTTTAGATTTTTCAGATTTTTATGGATCGATTTTAAATTTATATAGAAATCACATATAAAATTAAAATTTGAAAAAATTTATAATAACTTTTTAATAATAATTATTAAAAAGAAACTATATACCTTTTTGAAAAATTCAAATCTGAATCTATATAAAAATTCCTCCCCCCCCCCCCAAAAAATACAAATATAAAGATATAATATATAATGAATTGAGAATAATATAAATAATTCTTGTAATTTTGAAGGTATTTATTTAACTATTTATTTATCAGGAATTTATCAGGAATTTTTATTTTTCAAAGATTTTTCGAATTATATAGATTTGAATTTTTATTAGATTATATATTCAAGATTAATAAAGATATTTATAAATTAAGAAAGTGTTTTTTGATGTAAAAGAGTGGTTCGAAAGTGGGATATTCGATTTATTTCAATTTATATAATTGTAAAAAAATAGTAGGAATATAAAAAGAAAGGTTAAAAGTTATAAGAATTATTAAGATTTTAGAAATTCTTTATTTTATAATATATTATATTTTTAAATAAAATCGAATATAAGAATTCTGACATTTGCTCACTGCACCTCTATGACAAATGTAATAAAATCCCTACAAAAATGAGGTTTTCCTATATAAATTATTATATTGAATATTTCAATTAAATTTTTATATTTTCTTTTTTAAAAAATCGAAAATAATAAATAATTGAAATCAAAATATAAAAAATTATTCGAAATATTTTTTATTATTTTTGTTGAATAATTATATAATATTGAAATCGAATTTTTTCAAAAATTCTAATATATAACGTTTTCCCTATACAAAATAAGCGAATTTTCATCAAAATTTAGAATTTTCAATTTTAACCCTTTCAAATCCTATTTCAAAAAATAAATAAAAATATTTTTTTTATTTTTATAAAATTTGATTAATTAAATAACATTTTTTTAAAAAAAATCTAATTTAATCTTTTATAATAAGAAATAAACTAGAATATAAGAAATTAAATAATCCTATATTTTAGCTGGAAAAGGGTTACATATACAGTGAGGAGAAGTCAGAACTCTTACAATAATAAACAATCTTTAATATATAAATTTCAAAAGAAATTATATATTGAATAAAAGGAATAATATTTATCATATTATATTTTTAAAAAAAATCTATTTATAAAAAGATTATTAAAATATATAGCTTTGAATTCAATATAATAGTTATTAAGAGGATTTGAAAGAAATATAATAAAATTAATTAAAGAGTAGAAAAGAAATCTGAGTTTATAGAAGAATATATAGTTAAAAGACTAGTTTGATATATAAATTATAAAGAAATAATAAAGGAATCGGAGTGAGTCTTTTAACGAAATAAATATTTTACAAAATCAGAGAAAGGAAAAAAGTAGGAAGAAATATTCTATTTTTTAAATTGAAAATAGAAATAAAAATTAATCTCAATTTATTTTATATAAAGAAATTTAAATATAATAATACAGGATTGTTTTTATAATATTAAACGGTATAAGTTATATATTATAAATAGGATTTTAAAAGTAAAAAGTTTACATATAATATTAATTCTTATTTTGAGATTTTTAATGATGAAATAATTTTCATATAAAAAGAATTAAATAAAAGATATCAATTTATATAGAATAATACTTTTATATATCGAATTAAAAAGATACTAGAATAATTTTAATTAAAGAGTATTCCCTTAATTAATCTCTAGTCTCTTTATAATTCTAATTTTAATTCTAATTTTAATTCTAATTTTAATTCTAATTTTAATTCTAATTTTAATTCTAATTTTAATTCTAATTTTAATTTTAATTTTAATTCTAATTTTAATTCTAATTTTAATTCTAATTTTAATTCTAATTTTAATTCTAATTTTAATTCTAATTTTAATTCTAATTTTAATTCTAATTTTAATTCTATAGAATGATTCTATAGAATATATATAGTAATATTTAAAAGCATATATTTTTGAAATATCCCTTGATATTGTAGCGAATAAAAGTTAATCAGATTATATTAAACGAAAGTTAGAAAATACTTTATAAATAGTTTAGAATATATTGAATAATCAATTATTTATAAATTTAAAAGGTAATATAAGAAATAGAATTGAGATTTGTATTGTAATAAAGAACTAATATATTCAATGTTAAAAAATCAGATTGAAATATATAGATAGATTTTATTTATATTAAAATATATATTAATATTTATAATAATAAGTATTAATTTTTCTAATATATATTTGTCACGGCGTCAATTACATTGTCTTTGTGCTTTAGGCATAAACTCTTAGTGTACTCTTAATGTGCTCTACTTTCTATAATAGGGCCTTAACCTTTTATAATATTTAGAATTCTTATAATATAATATAAATCTTTATTTGTATCCTGATAATTTGTATTATTTATTTAAAAATTATTATAATTTTATTTTTAAGATATTTATTCAAATTGTATTCTAATTACTCTAATCGTCTTAATCCTATTAGAGTTATAATCTGATTATATTGATTGAATTTATTATTAATTTATTATAAATAATTTTGTTATTTTTTAGTAAAGTTATTTGATTATATTAAAATATATTTATATTGATTCACTATTGAGAATTTTATAAGAATGTTTTACAATTACAAAAATATTCTAAAGATAGTTAATCAAGTGATTGCATTTAATCTATTTTTATAATTCCTTTTTTTGAATTATATTATTGATTTTATTGAAGTTAATATTTTCTCATTTATAGATTTGTTTAATAATTCAAATACTATATATTTTGTAATTATTTAAATTATATTTATTTCGATCAAAATGATTACAACTTTATTACAAAATTAAGTTGTTGTAGTATATATCCAAATTAATAAAACTCAATTATAGATTATTGAATTGCAAGATATAATTAAAATATTAAAAATTGTTATTTGTAATAATTCAAGAGTTCTATTTTATTAAAAAAATCTTTTTTTTAAGAAATTTAATGATAATAAACAAGATATTATAAAATATTAAAATTAATATATAATATTTTATAATACAATTAATTGTTATTTAATTATAGATTACAAAAACGAATTAGAATTTTAGTAAATTATATTTCTTATTAGTTTATTTTTTGACTTAGCTTATATAAATAATTTATACAATTCTAATCTCTAACCCTCTAAATAATATATTATAATAAGTATTTGGGGTAAATTGAATAAACAATATTAAACCTTTGATTTTTTATAAAAAGTTTCTATAGATTATAATAAATATAAAATGAGGAAGATTTTATTTAGTAATTTTATTATTAAATTTAAATAGTTTATTATTAAATATAGAAAAATCATTAAATAATAAATTATCGATTTCAAGTTTAAGATTTTATAGGAGTTAATTAATACTTTAATTAATTGTTTTAATAAATTTTTTATTATTGATATTGATATATAAATAATTTGGTGGTAAGTCAACTACCCTACTTTCGGGCCACCCCTCTTTCGGGCCACCCTTTTACACCAAAAATCACTTTTTTAGTCTATTAATATCTCTATCAATATTGAATATAATTTAATAAAAATTTAGATTTATATAATTTAAGTTATTCTAAGCTTATATTATAATTTTTAGAATTTTAGGATTTTTCTGGATCGATTTTTAAAGCTTTAAATATCGATTTTCAATTTACATACAAATCACATACAAATTTAAAATTTTATAAAATCTTCAATAACTTTTTAACAATAATTATTAAAAGAAAATTGTATATTTTTTTGAAAAACTCAAATCTGAATATATATAGAAATTCAAAAAAAATTCAAAAAAATGAATAAATATAGAGATATAATATATAGTGAGTTAAGAATAGTATAAATAATCCCTGTAATTTTAAGGGTACCCTTTTAAATATTTATTTATAAGGAATTTTTTATTTTTTCAAGATCTTCCAAATTGAATATCTTATAAATTTATAATTAAATTTTATAATTTATTTTTAGCTATTTTCCCTTAAAAGTTATTATAGATTTTATAGAATTTTAAATTTGTATGTGATTTGTATGTAAATTGAAAATCGATATTTAAAGCTTTAAAAATCGATCCAGAAAAATCCTAAAATTCTAAAAAATTTAACATAAATCTAAAATAGTTCGAATTATATATATATAAATTTTTATTAAATTATATTCAATATTGATAGAGATATTGATAGGCCAAAAAGTGATTTTTGGTGTAAAAGGGTGGCCCAAAACAGGGGTGGCCCGAAAGTAGGGTAGTTGACTTAAGATGTTTATAATAATTTAGAAGAGAAAATTTACTTTGATAATTAATATAAGAGTTAGGGTATTAATTTCAATTATAATTAATTGAGATATTACAATAGAAAGTCAGCTTTAATTGTAGTTTTTCTTGTATCAGAGTTATTTAGTAATTCTATGCAATTAGATATTATTTGATAAAGTTAATATTTTTTATCTTATTATATTTGAAAGTAATGTTTTGATTTTAGTCTTTATTTTTATTATAAAAAATCTGGTTATATTAAGGATAATTATAATAAAAGATAAATTAATAATATGAAATATAATATTAATATTAATATAGAATACAACCTTTATATCAATTGCTTTTTTATAATTAATTAATATTAAAATCTTAGATATTATTATAATACTATTAATTTCTTATATCAAAATTTATTCCCATCTATCAATCATTTTTTAATTATACTATTATACTATACTTTATTAATCTTTTTTAACTTTACTTAAGAATTTAATTTGGAAAGATATATTAAAGAATCTATTTATTCAAAGAAAAATAAAAACTCAATTTTTTAGTTTAATATATCAAAAAATTAATCTCGATTTACAATTGTAAATTAAAATCCTTTATAAAAAATTTATTTTTATAAATTAAAAGATTAATTATATTTAGGGATTTTTAATATCTTAAAATAATAAATAATAAATCTTTTAAAATCTCAACAAAGATTTTTTTTATATCTAATATAATTATTCCGTTTATTAGCCTTATAAATAATAAAATTATAAACTATAGCTTTATTAATAAAAAAATTGTTTTCAAATTTTAAATATTTATATATCCCTTTCTTTATATCCATTATCTATTTCTAATCAATAGAAAACCCTTTAATATCTTTTTTCAATATATATTTCTAGATATATAAATCAATAATTATCGAAAAATCGATTTGTTTTATATTACTACCCTATCAATTATAAATCTAACAATTTTTGATTTTCTTTGATTTCAATATTATAACCCTATTATCAATTAATTAATAATAACATTTAAATTTATATTTCTATATTACTCGAAATATTATTATTCTATTAATACTATAATAATTATTATTCTCAATATATCTAATAATTATAAAATAATTTTACTAAAAAATAATAAAGTTATACTAATCGATCTCAAATTGCTTTTATAAAAACTCATTTCGAAATAAGCTTTTATAAAAGATATTATTAATAAAAATTTCAAAGTTAAATCCTTATTATTCCAAAATCAATCAATAATTCTCAAATCTATTAAGATTTCAAATATTTAAAAAAACTTTAATATTATCAATCTCAAAATATTCAATAAAAATCTTTATTATACTTACTATATTAATAATAAAGTAAATACTCAAACTAAAATAATTTTTAATCAATTATTCTTAAAATCAATCCCAACTCAATTTATTATCAATTTTAAAAAGTATAGGAAACCATTATAAAATCAAAATACTCTACCTTTATTATTATTATTATTATTAAATCCTTTAAACAAATCACTCAATATTATATAAAATATTTATTTTGAAATATAAAATATAAATTTTTTTATAATTAATAGCTTTATATAATTCTATAAGAATAATAATATTTATATTACAAAAGTATTCTAAGACAAATTAGATAGAGTTTGTAATTTATATTATATAATAATTAAAGATTTTATTTAATTATATTAAAGTTTAATAGATAATAATATTAATGAGTTTATAGAAAAGATAAATCAATTTATTTCTTTTATATCAAAGATTTAAAATAAGCTGTTTCTTTAGTTTTGTAATTTATATCTGGGATTTCTATTTTCTTTTATTAATAAACTTTTATTATAATATTTATAGGATTATAAGATTGAGATTATGTTAAATAAAGAATTATTATATAATAAGAGCTGTTTAATATTCTTAATTGAATTTCAAATTGTTTGTAGATAACTTAATGATAATTTGAATAAGAGATTTATTTGAGAATTTCGTTTCTGATTGGCTGTTTTACTTCTTTTAATTACTAAACTAAGGGGAGGTATTCGGATTTGTTAAAATTATTAGAATTTAAATAATGTTATTATTAAAAACTGATATCCTCTATTACTAATTAAAGAAATCTTCGATATCTTATATTATATTAAAATTTATATTAAATTTGATATTATTATTATTTTTAATAAATTACAAATTACAAAAAGTCACAAATAGAAAACTATTTTTATTATATATTTCGATCTATTCAAATCACTAATGATATTTTTCAAACTTTATAATATATTAATCTTATTTTAGAATTATATCAATTATATTCTTTTTAACCTTCTAAATAAAACTTGTATAATATATTTAAATAATATTTTAATCTATTTCAAAAATATTATAGATTACAAAAGATATATTCACAAAATTATTCAATAACTAATTAATATCAAATTATAAATTAATATTAATAAATATAAGTTTGAAATAAAAAGAATCAAATATCTCAACTTAATTATTATTCCAAAAAGTATAAAAATAAATCCAAAAAACATTAATATTATATTCAACTAGAAATTATTAATTAAATTCAAAAACCTTTAGCGTTTCCTCGAATTTACCAATTTTTATCAATTTTTTATTCACAATTTTTTTAAAATTATAAAAGCTCTTAATTATCTCCTAAAAAAAAAAGATATAGAACTAAAATTCTAAATAAAAGAATACTTTTATAACATTGAAAAACACTTTTTTCTTTACTTCGATTCTTATTATATTTAATTATTATTACTATATAATCATTAAAATTAATACTTTTAATTAAATTATAAATAATATCTTTTTGTAATACAATAATAAAGGATATCTATATCTAATAATATACTTCTTATCAAAATATAATATTATTAAATACAATTACAAAATTTATAATAAAAAATTCCTAGTAATTATAAAATTATTAAAGAAATAAAGACCAGAATTATATAACATTCAAAAACTATTCGAAATTATTACTAATTATAAAAACTTCGAATACTTTATATCAATAAAGATATTAAATTAATAATAAATTAGATAAACCGAATTCTTATCGAAATTCAATTTCTATATTATATATTAATCTAATTACAAGATTATTTATTCCAATACTTTAAATTATAAAATTAAAGATTACTTAATACATATCAATTCTAATAATAATCGAATCAAGAATTACTTATAGATAATTTTTCTAAAACAAATATTTGATATTGTTATATTCAAGGATATTATTTAATAAATGAATAACAATTTAGATCTAATTATAATCTTGATAGATATAATTATTCCTAATATTAATAAATCAATCGATGATTTTATTAATAAAATATATAAATCATTTAAATTAATTACAATTATATATACAATATTTCGAAATCCCTTTACCTACTATTAATTATTAAATATTCAAAAAAACCTTTGAATAGTTTTATAAAATTATAAATTAATAAATAATAAAATCTTTTATTATAATCGCTTTTTCATTTCTTTTTTTGTTAAATTTTATATATAAATTATATACCATATATATTCAATTAGATTAATTAAATATTCAAATTATATCAAAACTATTAATCTTATTTCTTATATATATTGATAGCTTAATATATCCAAAAAGATTAAAATATTTATATAAACTTATCAACTATATTTTCATATCAAAGCTTTCTATTTCATTATATCTAAATTCTTTAAACCCTTATCAATACCATTCCACCTCTAATCCAATATCTTTATCAATTATATTATATCATTATCAATCAATAAATATTATAAAAAGAAATATTAATATATTATTACAATTATCTACTATTTGATTAAAATATAATATTTTATATTAATTATAAAATTATCTGTAAAAAAGCTTTTAAATCGATTTGTTAAAAAGATTTATTATTTATATAATACTTCCGATAATATTATATTCAATAAAAACTTTCAATTTATTTCTAAATTCTAAAAGTATCTATTTAAATATTTATTGATTATTTTGAAATAATTTTTTCATTTTATCCTAAATCCAATAATTAAATAAAAAGAATTAATATTATAATTAAATAATACCTTTACACTTTTATAAACTTCTACTAAAACAATTAATCTAATTGACTTTTATTCACAGAATTTATATTAAACAATATTATATCAAAAACTATTAGTATATCCCTATTTTTGATTAATTATAATTATTATCTATACTTCAAAATTAAATCATTTATATTAACCCTATTGAATTTATTATATTAAAAGAAATAAGAGTTTTTTAAAATCAATAAGATTACAAACAGATTTGATTTTATTCTAATTAAATTTAAAGTGTTTGTAATTTAATCAATCCAGAAATATAAAAACTATATTAATAAAATCTATATTGATATTCCTATTTACAAAAAAGATAATAAGGTATAGATTAATACAAAAAATATAAAAACTAATCATTTAATAAAAATAAAAAAATTAAATGGGATAGCTTTTGTAAAATCCTTAAAATCTATAAATAAGTTTGTTTATTATAATTTCTAGTCAACTTTAAGATTTTTTCTAATATTCTATAATTTATTATTTCGATTGCTTTATTATTTATTAGAATTATTAGATTAAAATATTATTAATATTATTAAATTATATAGAAATCAAAATCGAGTTTTCGAAAAAGATAACGAAATATATAAGGAAATCAAATAATAGAAATTCGAAAAGATTCTTAATTATTATAATAAATATAATTTCTATTATTATATCAAATAGAAATATTATTCATTATTATAATAATCAGCTAAGAATTTCTAAGATTAAAAAGGAATAATTATTATATTTCACTTAATATATTTGAATAAATTAAACCCATTTATATAAATTGAATTCAAAAAATTTATCATCTCAAATATTATTATATTAGAAATAACTTTTAAACAAAAACTAAATGAATCAAAAAAATCCATTAATTAATTATTATTTTAAAAATAGTTTGTTTTAACTTTATAATAAAAATTAGAGTTTTCTAATATTATTTCAAAGGATTTTGGGTTTTTATTTGATTAATTTCATTATTTATTTAATTTAGATATAATAATAAGCTGGTTTATTGAATCATTTTCTTATAACTTTATCGAAAAATAATAAAGTTAGTCTATACCTTAACTTATTTAAAATAAACAAACCCTAAAAGAAGAATATTATTATAATACTAATTATATTACCTTTATACTTTAAACACAAACTTTTAATATACCCTTAGCATACCCTAATTCCTATAATAAAACCTCAACCTTTTATAATATTTAAAACCCTTATGATACAATATAAGTCTTTACCCGTACCCTAACAATATTATCCATTATATTAAAAACTTTATATATACTATCGTATTACTATAATATACTAATTAATGCCTACACTGGATACAACAGACGACTAAAGCGCAGGTGATTCTGTTGATAAGGCCAATGACTTGTGTGAAACAACAAACTACAGATTGAAGGGTAGATTGAAAATAAAATTCGTTATTTTTTGTCAATCATAGAATCTATGAGTACTTTATTATGTCTTTCGTGAAGAAGTTTTGACTCCAGTGAATGCGGATTACATGTGAAAGATCTTTTAAAAATGCCGGTTGGTGAATAGCAGAAATGTGCTAAGAAAATCCTGCGATTTGCCGTACATACCTACTCATCTAATTCAATCCCAAATCTACACTAATACAGTATGGCATGATTACTTTTAGGCGAAGTTATCGAGGCAAAGATCTCGCTAAGAAGTTACATGAAGGATTTTATATTTGACCTTTTCCTTCCATAATCACAACAACACAGTCAAGATTTCACTATGACTTCTCCGATGGATATCACAGAATCCAATAACGTGGTGTCAAAAGCAGCTGCACCTGAACCGGTCATCACTTCTACTACAAACAGTAAGAACTTTCATGATTCAGAGACGGAAGAAGACACAAGTACAACGATTGCAACGATTTCTTCTCCAAAATACAACAGAAGAACTACCGATATGGAGAGTTCGATAATAACAGCTTCAACCACCGAATCTACATCATTCATCCACCCCAAAAGTCCATGTGATGTTGGAGATATAGTTTCCTACAACCAGAAATGGATGACTCTGAAAAGCGATGGACAATGGCATGAAACTAAGGGACCGGATGCTTTTCAGATAAAGTTTTGCGGATTTAAGGATGCGGATTTCTTTAGGTAAGTAGATATTTAGTACCAAGAGTTCTGGAAAAAGTTCAAAAACCTGATGACAGGAATTTAGATTTCAAGACCATTGGAGTGGATACAGAAAACAACTCGAAGTCGGTCAATGTTACACTGGTTATCAACGACGAGAGGAAAACTTAGATAATGAGTTTGAGAAATACAAAATTCAGCATGAGAACGGAAAGACTCTCAGAAAACTCTCAGAAACAATGAAGGAGGGGAATGTAATCCAACATGAAGATGAAGTCACAATTAAGAGATTGTTCGATGAATATTTGGAGGCGACGAAAATAGGAACTTCTATCCAGCACGAAGATGTTAAGATGCTTCGAGATTTTTTGGATTCGATGAAAGAAGGCAAAGTAAAGCCGAAGAATGTAGCTTGTCTTGGTTTGGGATCTTTTGAACGATGTGGAGAGAGGAAAGCATCATTTGAACAATTGGCAGTTCTCATGAAGATTATGGAACTTTTGGGTATGAATAATTCTTGATGAACATCTTGCTAAAAGACCTTGATCGCTAATATCTTCTATAGAGATTCCACCCACTGCAAGAAAAGTTATGCAAGATCCCGATTTTTCACCTGGAGATAAGAGATTTCTTACACGCCTCGGATTCGAAGTTGTAGATGACCCTCAAGGATTTGAAGCTGTAAATGAGGAAACCTTAGTCTTCCAAGTTGGTGGATATAACTTTATGAATCAGCGAATTATGGATCGTCCTTGGCCTGCAGTATTCATTACGATGGGTTTTATCTTGGAAAACAGAAGCAAGATTGTACAGGGAATTCGCAATTGGTATCGTGGTGAAGGAAGACCTCCCATGGATAATTGGTGGGATGGAAAAAAGAAGTTTGTGGCGATTCAAAACACTTATGATTACAAGGAGATTCCTCCGATTAGTAGTATTGGCACTGGTATGAGATTTACTAAGTTATTCTGGAGAAAAGAGGTAGTAGGAGGGAAATGGGTTGTAGATGTTTGGAGATTGGTGGGATCACTTTTTTCTCAAAGAGATCTTGATCGATATTTCTAGGCTTCTTAGACAGGATAATTCGCGGAAGCATATTTATGCTTCTCGAATATGATATTAGGGGAATTTGTGCCTAGGCTTAAGGTTAAGAAAGAGGATTGCTCTGCATTGTCAGCTCTTCTCTCTTCATAGTTTACAGCTTCGATGAATTATTTGATTTCCATGTTTCTATGGTGTCTTTACGGAGTAAAATGTGACGTAAAATTAATAACAGTAGATGCTCTTTTTGATTTTGAGGATAATACCTAAAGTGAGCTGAAAATTCAGAAAGAATGTGTACATTAGCTGTTCAAATTCCTTAGAGTGCCAAATCATACTATAGTATCAAGTGAATAATTTAAGTGCTCGCCACAATTTACTAGACAAGTGAATAAATAGCAGAGACAAATCAAGATATCATACCATTCACTGTATTTCAATCTTCCATTTCAAACTCTTCATACGGCATGACCCCACTTCTAAGCGAAATTACTTGCATATATACATCTGGTTATTTTATTTAGACGTTATTTCTGAATCCAAATAACCACAACAACAAAACAAAAGCCACCGATATGGCTTCTATCCCAGACAATAACAAATTCGGCGGAATGGATATACGCGTGGTAACAGATACATACAGAGACATTTTCAAGACCCTCGATATGCATTCTCCACCTACAAATGGAGAATCCAAAGATATGGAGGTGAAAATTGTCGCAGATTCACCAGCCACTACATTGACAGATACACCATTTTCTCCACCTACGGGTCATTGGGATATTGGAGATATTATTCGATGTGGAGATAAAAAATGGATGATGTTGGGAGAGTATAATGAATGGCATGAGTATGAAAGTCCAGAAGGATTCTCATCGGAAGGTCCAGGCGGATTCTCGTTGAATTCTCCCGATGCTGAGAAAATCGAGTTCTATAGGTACACATAATTTCTATCATCATAGTTTTAGGAAAGATATCTAATCATAAGCATTTATAGAGAGCAAGAGGAGTGGACTGGATCCGGAGAAGGATTGACAGTGATCAGAGGCTGGTCAGAATACCGTGGCTTGGAGGAATCGGCACTGGATGCGATATTTGAGAAATACAAGCTCCACAGTGAGGATGAAGCCAAACTGAGAAGACTTGTTAAGAGTATGATGAAAGGCAAGGTAAAGCCAACAAATGTTGTTTGTTTTGCATTGGGATCCCTTCATCGCCCTTACGATGAGCCAAAGAGATCTTTTGAACAATTTGCGGTACTTCTGAAACTTATGGAGATCTTAGGTAAGTTGGTCGAATATTAATGGATAGGAACCGGGATTTTAACAATCATTACAGAAATTTCACCCAACGCCAGGAACTTAATGCAAGATCCAGAGTTCTGCCCTCGAGATGCAAGATTTTTTGCAAAATACGGATTTGAAACTGTACCAGATCCTGAAGGATTTAATTCCATCAACGGAGAGACATTAGTAGTTAAAATCGGCGGCTATAGATACCTGGAAGATCGAGCCATGGAAGGACATTGGCCTGCAGCTTTTATCAAGATGGGAATTCCATTTTTAACTAGAGGGCATATTTTGGAAAGAGAGGAAGAGTCTAGTAATCAAGTCCGGAACCAACCGAATGTTAGAAAACGAGGTTCCTTGAAGAGTTTCTTCGAGAAAGAAAAAGTCAAAACTTGGTGGGAATACAAGTTGGGACGTGCTTTCATGAAAAGATCTTATAGCTGTAAAGATATTCCTGAAGTTGGTATATGCCATGGTATGGTTGTAACCCAGTTATTTTGGAGAAAATCGATCGAAAAGAGATGCGACTGTATTGAATTTGCGGGAGGAGTAGCGAGAGCGCACTTGCAGTTTCTGTCAGACATGGTAATTTCGGTGTATTTTATTCGAAAAAGGTCAGAATTTAAGGATGATGAAGTTTGTGCATGATGTGGAATAGGACCAATCATTGCAGCATTGTAATAGTGTCGAATTAAGATAGGAAATAAGATGCATTGATTCAAACACCTACATGATGCAATTGAGCATCAAAATTGTTACTTTTGCTACTATGCTATGGTTCTCTAACACTGATGAGTACCACACCTGAATACATAGCGATATTTCCAGATGATAGCAACTTTGAAACCAAGCCTATGACACCGAGCACGTGGACCTTTTACTCTGAATTCAGATGACAGATTTATGATCGAATAGTTTCCGTGCAAGGACACTTTGAATAAAGTTCTATCACCATAGCCTCATAAGTATTTCGACGGCATGGAGGAGCTCTGAGAATTCTTGTCTTTTTTTGGCTTTAGCGCCCAATGAATGAAGGTCAACTTAAAGTCTGAGTGTAAATATTGACCTCTCTGATTCTTTTTTTAGCATGCCGAATCTTTTCGATCGTGGTTAAATCTTGATGTTATGTTCCGTATGTAATTTTCAACAGTTTGAATGTAAACTTGCATCGTGGGGATTGGTAGCGAGTGGATTCTCTGGTCAATCTAAAACCATGAAGCCAGGTCTCATAATCACAACTCAAGACCTTATAAGGAAGCAATCGAATCCCGGTGGAAAGCTTAGGTCTTGCCTCGTGAGTGACAATTACTCATTAACATACCTATCAAAAACAGAAGGATAAAACCTCTTTCCCGCATCTCTATGACTTCGAACCTTTGTTCTCAGCTGAGATTCTCCCCAAGTATCATACTTTCCACTAAAAAATGGCGAGTCTATGCTCTTACCCTTTTCCGGTTCCTTCGTTCCTTGCCCCTCTAATTGGCCATAAATCCTCAAAATCCTTTTTCGTAGCATCATCTCTTATACCTTGAAAAAAAGGAATACTATATCCGTCATACTCGCTAGATAGTACTCTATGTATTGTAGCCAGACATAAACTATTAGTGGCTACTTCAAAAGCTTGTCCAATATTGACAACAAATGTTCCGGGGATATTCTGTACATCGATCCATGCTCCTGATCGATTCATAGCTTGAAGACCACTGATATGAGGAGGAGAAGCTTGAAGAAGAAGAAGGGTCACCACCCTGATGAATCTTTATGAGGTCCTACACCTTGGTTATTGTTGGGTGAGGTGATGGGACTATAATCAACGACTCTTAAGCGGTGCTGAGGTGAAAGAAAGGAGTGAAGTGATGATGGAGGAATATTTAATGCTTCCGCGATGAGTGTGAGAAATCGTGTGGAAAGTTCAAACAATGCTTGAATGCAATTTCTAATAATAGTACGGATTGACGGAAGAGATGAAGGCCACTATCAAGATGTCAGAATGATGCATCATCATTTAAATACACGTGATATTCACCTGATTTGGCCCCAGCAGTTTTTTATAAATTGGATCTCCTTCAACCCAAGAAGATTCCAATTCGGTCGCAAATTCAAATTGTTCTTTTTGATCTGATATTTGAGCCGTAGTCTCTGCTCCCATCCTACTATAACCTAGAAAATGTGGTGACTTTTCCAAAGCTATCGAATTCTTTTCCTCGTCAGAAGTGCAAATAAACTTGGTAGGAAATTCACAATTTCATCCACCGTATCTTTAGGAACGCCATGATTTTTCACATGGAGAAATCCTACGTTCAGTAGAACATGTTTGAGTTCTTTCAAGAGTTGTGGTTTTGTAGATGGATCATTTGCTAGACTTCGGTCTAAGATGGGGATTTCCGAGAAGTTGGTTGACATGATTTATTCAAATAGGACAAGATGAATAGCTTCTGAAAGTATAGTCAAAATATGAAGTCAAGAACCTTTGGGAGGTATAAATTGTAATGATTGTTATGATTGTAATGTTAAATGTAGGATGAGTTATGTGTGAAAGCACGCAATTGGAAGGTGGAAGTGCAGGGAGGCTAAACTTGCCGATAGTGCGACCCACCCCCGACAAAACCTTCCATTCAAATCAGAATGTGCCTTCGTGGAGCTATGTATAACTGGTAAATGGTATTAAAGGGTTTGTATGGTATATATATTATAATTTTTTTTATGTTTTTAACGAAATTTTGAAAAGGCTTAATAAATATTAAAATTATTTAAGTATTTTTTAATAAATATTAAATGTAATTTTAAATAATAAAAATCTTTTATTTAAATTGATATTTTTGTAGTGTTGTAGTAGTATGTATTGTTTTAAAATATATATATATATATATTCAATAATAAGTTTAGACAAGTATTTTTTGTTGAGTTGAAATTAATTCTAATTTTAAAAACTAATTCGATTGATTGAACAAATTTTATATATATTATATATACTGGATATATATACTATATGAAATTTTTTATATGGAGTTAATATGGGATTAGATAGTATATTATATAAAACTGTTTATGTAATGTAAATATGTTTATATAGTATATATATTATTTATATATTATATATTAGTTATATATATCATCATTAAGATGACTCTAACTTTCAATATATAGCACCAAGATCCGATGCCCTTTAAAGACCATAAGAATTGCCTTGTTATCATCTCTGTACAATAATTTCTCAAATTCTTTTAACACATCATTCCATTTTTATAACATTTTGCCACTAGAAAAATCTCGTGGATTGATTGACATGTAACGAGGAAATTGAGGTCGCGAATTGGCAGGTCAACGTTTGAGGTTGGAACGGATAAGTCTTTGGGGAGAGAGGAAGGGAGATAGTGTGTACAGATATTCTGTTTAGAGAGTTGTTTCGATATCTTCATGTTCATCCCATTTTTCCTTCACGTTGAAGATCAGATAAAACCTTTAGATACTAGGAAGTAAATCGTCGTTTGACTTAAGGCATCATGGGCGATGAATCCCCAACGTTCATAAGAATTGAGCCAACACAATATTCATCCATATAATCATACGAAGTTAAAAGTAAATGATCCAATAGGTAAACAGATTCATTCATTCCTTTATTCGTTCTGGTCCGTATAGAAAGTGCCACTTCCCTAACAATCCACCCTTCTACTAACCGGTCCCATCTAAATCTACCAAGGAACCACATCTCCCTTCCAAGAAACAAAGCATCCAGAAGTAGTTTCCCTACTCGCTATATCAATCTAAATGCGCAAATCAAGTGTTAGCAATTGTCCAGGAATTCTTTAAAACCCCTCATATCCCATCAATCCTCGATGTAAAAGAACTAAACACACCTGTCTCATCACCCCGCTTACACTCTCCTCTAAACTCATCGGTGGCTCTTTCACCCCCAAACTATCCGCAAATGCTTGTCCATTGTCTGTTTTGACCCATCTATATTCCGATTAAAAGATTCTACAATTAGCCAATCTCCTATCCACATTATCAGAAACCTCTTCATCCACCCCCGTTGCATACTCCACCCACCCAAAAGAACAAAAAAGAAAAGAAATAAAACATACCCTGGATGCACCGCAACACAAACAACCCCCCTCCCCTCCTCCTCAAAATGCAGCTTTCTCACAAAATAATTCCCCGCCGCCTTACTAATCCCATACGCCATCGACGGCGTCTCATCTTCCATTCCCCCAATCGAACCCAGGTAGCTCGAAACATAAATAACCTTCTTCTGTATTCTCTTCTCTCCCTCCTCTTCAGAAGTACAAGAAGCCAGCAAAAGAGGTCTCAGAACCTGATAAATCCGAATCGGCCACACCGTATTAATCTGAAAATGCACCTGTAGTTCCTGCACGCTCGTCTCTTTTACACTCTCGAAACTTGTTGCCGCGCCGGCATTCAAGATCAAGGTATCGATTCGCTCTACTCCTTTATTTTTTAATCTCTCTACCAAATCATCAAGCGTATTCTCTTTCTCTTTCTCTTTCTCGTTCCCATCGCCGATATCCGAAGCAAGCGTCACAATAATAAGTCTCGAGCCTTGCACTCTAGAAAATCCTTCCAGCTCAGATGAATCGGTAGAAACAGCGCGTTTGGTGGCGATGACAATTGTATTTTCGCGCTGGAGAAGTGTACGGGTTAATTGGAGTCCGATTCCTATTTCATTCACATATTAGTACTTCCATTTTTATTTCATTTCCCGTCTTGACTATCATATTCATATCCATATACAAATTCCCATCTCCATTCAAATCCAGACCATTCAGCAAAATCCCCGCGCCCCAAATCCATCACAATGCCAAAGAAAAGAAAGAAATGTGGAAACCCCCTAAGCGAAACCCCGTACTTTAAAAAAGGGGCCCCCTTTTTCTGTTCCCTTCCTTCCCCTCCAAAAACCACACAAAGACAAAAACATACCTTTATTCCCCCCCGTAACAAAATAAACCATACAATCCTTCATTTCGAAGCTCAAATTCTAATATGCGAAACCCAAAATCTCAATAAAATCGTGGATTGGAAAATGAGATTCGGATTTCAATGATTCTGTTGCGTTGGATTTTTTGCGTTCGATTTTGTTGCGGCAATGAATGAATTGAAATTAAAAAGCGAGGTGCGAATGAGCGATTTATATGTAAATATGCGGAAAAAAACTCGAGTAAGCGCTATTTTAAACGAGGAGATGATTGGATGAAGACTTGTTTAGAGGAGTGGAAGAGTGGATGTGAGTTTTCTTTTGCGGAAGGAGGATAGAATTGTGTGATGGATGGATTTGTTTGTATTGTGGAGACTTTTAATAGCAATTGCTTGAATAAATTTAGCAGTGCGATGTAAAGATATTGGTTATAGATAAGTCGATAGATGATATATCCTCAACAACTCGAATGTATACAATAAACGAAGCATACTGGTTTTTCCAAACACACCATTTCTTTCTTCGTAATGAAGGAATATATCCTTAACAAATCCCTAAATCAAAAAGAGAAGCAACGAAACCCCCAGAACATTTCATTCTTTACCCAACGGAAACCAAAAGGTGTGGATTTCCTTGCACCAAGGAGAGACCCCTAGATAATATAACACCCCTACAGTTCCTCCCCATCATTTCAATCCAGCCTCGAGTCCTTTATGCAAACCGTTATTATCCCCAACAGGAATCCCATTTAAAACATTCCTTCCATCATCAGAATCCACTTCAGATTGACCATAAAAACCAGCTTGAGGTCCTTTGTAATTCCCACCTTGAACTAACCACCAAATACCCGCTCCGATAGATAAAGCTCCCGCAATAAGACATGAATAATTCATACTCGCTGCATCGAAAGGGACTGCGTAAGGAAAACAATAAATAACCACAAACACAATAATATAGAGACAACTAATAATATTGACAGTATAACCCACAGTGTCGTTCATTTGAAACCAACCCGGAGTCATTCTATTATTGTAAGGGCCTGATTCTTGAGGAGAGTGATTGAAGCGACCTGTTAAAATGAATGGAAGAATTGAGGCTAAATAAGAAAGAGTAAGAAGAACGACGAAAGATCCGACGAAAGCATTAAATGCTGTTGATGATCCGACATATATAACGCCTAGTATGGTACTGCAGATACCACAAGCCATGGTTGCATTGAGAGGATTTTTGTGGTGTGGATGAATTACGTGTAGCCAATCTGAGAAAGGAACGGCATCATCACGAGCAAGAGTCCAAAGACATCTTCCTGCAGTTATATATGTTCCGATGAGGGTACAGAAGATCGGAAAGAATATAACGAAAAGGAGACCTGTTGTTCCGGCAACAGTACCTGTGGCTTGTAGGTATATTTGAGTTAGTGGAAAAAATGGTGCAGCCAATACAGCATCGAGATCGGTAGTTGCGTAGACTAGAGAAGGGTTAGTATCTCACAGAAGAAGAGAAAACTCGGTGAGTAGGAGAAATATGAAACATGGGACAAGGGACATAAGACAAAAAACCTACAAATAGTTATCGTATACAAAAATGCTGTAATAAAACCAATGCTCATTTGAGCACCAATTGCAAGTGGTATATTCTTCCTAGGATTTGGAATTTCTTCCGCCAAATGAGAAACACAATCAGGTGTACCAACAGCATAAGCTCCATTTAACATTCCTGCGAGGAAAACAAATCCATTACTGGAATAACCAGTATCATTGGCCCAATCTGCCCAAACAAAAGAATGGGTAGCATGACCAGTATCAGATGGCATAATGGCACAAACTATGATCGTAATACTGATAGTATAAATTAGTCAATCGTCACAAGAACTTGAGTGATAACAACTTACAAAACACCACCCAAGATAAAAGCAAGTCCAATATTATTGATCATTGGAAGAGCACGGTTAGCGAACAAGACTACACAACAAGCAATCCAAGTTATGAAAATGTAACCGATGAAAATGTGCCATCTAGCCACTACATAATCAGGATGATAAAGACCATATATTGCAACTACAACATTTGAAGCAATAGATGACATCGTAGCTATTGAATGTTAGGTGTGTCTTGAGAATTGATGAGATTAAATTTACCTGCACCACAAATCCAAGCAAATGTATTCCACCAACCAGCAAACCAGCCACAAATTTTGCCATATTTTGGGCCAGGAGTAATTGATGCCCAATGATAAACTCCAGCACTACTTGGCATCGATGAAGCTAATTCGGCCAAAGAAGCTGCAACGAGCCAATAAAATATTGATACGGCAATGAATTCATATAAAACACCAGGTGGACCTCCGTTACTGTTAATGTGTTAGTCTTCGTTTTCCATTCTTATAAAAATAAAAACTTACTAAATAGCTGTAGCAATACTGCCACCTAAAGCAGCCCATGTATTTCCAGTAACAAGACCAACTGAACATATAGAAAGTAAAGAAAAGTTCCGCTCAACTTCTTGAACATGACCCGTCTCATTGACTTCCGCTAATTGGGAATGATGCTCTCCATCGGATATAGCCACTTTTTCTGATTTGTAGGTTGATGAGTTTGGCGAAAGACCCCGAAGTGACGGATTTCTTTTATCAATCATAGTTTGTTCCATCTTGATTGACCGTGGTGAATGGTATATCGAATTTAAACCAAAGCTTGATTGTAGAATCTCATCGATGACGAACTTATGGTGAGCTCGTGATGAACTCGTGGTACACTCGAGGTGAAGTTGAGGCAGATGCAATGATTGTTCAGAAATCCAGGTAAGAGGGGGAGGAAGTATCAAGTAGGTATTGAGTGATATCAATCAGGGGAGTGAGACAAGAGAAGAGCAGCCAGTTTAGATAGAAACAATGTGATAAGAATGAAGGTACTTGAGGTTTACTTTGTATGTCCCCCAAAATCGTACGCCCATCTTCAACATCTTCTTATCCATGATATCAAACAACGTAAGTTAAAAGTACTCTGTACTATCATCAGTACCGGTAGTACAAGAGAAAAGTCCCATTTCTTTTCCAACCTATCAGCCTCGGTAGACTTAGCCATATTAAACGGATAAGACCCACCAAGATCATGTAGCTTACCGTAAAACATGTTGACCCTGCTAAAGTTGGACATGATGGATAAAAAGATCAAAATACTCCATACGGAACTTTTTGTAGATATCAAGAAATAAGTCCCGTATCTAAATTGAGGTTAATGGTGGGGCAAGTTTGGAGTGAAGATTGACTTTGACTTGCATGAGGAGTATGGTTGTTGAATGGTTCAATCAAGAGAAGATCAGATCAGATCATCTTGACCCCATACCATTCATCGATAAGAGAATCAAGAGAATATCAAATGGGTTCTTTGCGTAAAAGGTAAAAGTAATACAATTGATATCTCAAAGGTATTTTCAATTATTAATTTTATTGAAAAAGTCCCGATAAAATCATATCGTGTTACTTGTCTAAGTGTAACAACCATTTGGCCAGCCGAGCCAGCTTAACGGAAAGCTACTGATTGGAAACTAATTGCGCCACTCTTTTCTATTTCTGATATTGCATTGGCGATTTTTCCCTGGGGCGGACATCCGCGTGGAATTCTGTAAGTTTCCCATTGACTTCGGACTCTGTGATATCAGGTTCTACAACCTTTAATAGCATGGTACTGTCGTGATCAGCTCAGATGATTCTTGGAAGATATTCCAAGTGCCGCATCTTCCCCAGGTATTGTTTGGTTAGAGACCTTTGAATTTGAAGAAAATTGCTTTGAGAAATATGGAACATCCATGTACCATACTTTGAAGACATCATCACATAGCCTCTTCGGATTTCACTCACTCATCCATCACGGGTGGCGGTCTGAGAAGAGAAAATAATTGATCTACCTCAATATGATGAGATATTCTTTCTCGTAGCACACCTAATATTATTGTCAAGATGATTTGATTCTTCTTCAATTAAAAGAGTCAATTCATTGCCAATATCCTTTGCTTCGAGTTCAATGTATCCTAAACTTTGATACCAAGGACAATTGAAAGGAAGAATTTTGTTGGTTGTGAGAGTAATCGCTTGGAATCCTTCCTCTTTTATATCTTTCATCATTCTATACATCAGAGAATTCCCAATGCCTTGCCTCTGATTATCCTTATTGACCGAGACTTCAGTCACATGGAAATCATCATCAACTTTACAACCTCCAAGAAATCCCACAGGTTTGTCTTCACTACCAACAGCCACCCAAAGATGATGATCCTTTAACATGGAAAGTAGTAATGATGAATCCAAGACGGAATCATCAACGGGAACGTTGAAACATGTGAATAATTCAGCTGCTGACCGTTCAACGTCTGCTAGCAATGGAATATCCTCGTGTCGTGCTTCACGTATAGTATGATGACGCGATGTTGCAATCTTTGGTTGCTCATGTAAGATTACTTCTGACATGGTAGTTCATCGTACCATCAAACAAACTACTATGCCTCTTGAAGATGATATAACGAAAAGTCTAGAAGGGTGACTTAAGGTCATCAACGGCAAATGTGAGACAATTTATAACGATCGGGGAAGAGTGAGACATAAGCTCGTATGAAGAGTATGAAGAAGTACAAAGTAATTGAAGAAGATTGGTGTATCGCCTTTTTATGTAGAGAACCGGTCTTATTGTCAACGACTAGACGATATCAATCGATATAGTCGAGTAAATAGATTGATTGATGGATGGATGGATGGATGGATGGATGGATGGATGGATGGATGGATGGATGGATGGATGGATGGATGGATGGATGGATGGATGGATGGATGGATGGATGGATGGATGGATGGATGGATGGATGGATGGATGGATGGATGGATGGATGGATGGATGGATGGATGAAATGAGTTTGAAATATTCAATCCAGCTGAAGAGTCAAAATAATATTGAACAAGGCCGTGACGTGACGTTCTTCATTCTTCGCCTCCAAATTATTATTAACCTTAGGCTTTTACTTTGTTAAGGTTAAAGCTTTCATTTCACAATGCGGGCGGCGCAACCTCGCAACCTCGCAACATCACAACATCGCAATCGTCATATTCTCTGGTAAGATTTCCTCTCTACTCAATCAATTTCAACAAACTTCGTCTATATACACAATTCTCCCTTCAAACAATACGAATTTCATCACTCTCTCACTCGCCCTTTTATTCACCACAATGGGCAAAAGATTAAAGAAAACCAACAACCCTTCCCCAGTATCTCCAATCGATACCCCTCCATCTACATTTACAGATTCCCTCCTCCTTCCAAAACTCATCGTATTCGATCTCGATTATACATTATGGCCTTTCTGGGTAGATACACATGTTACCCCTCCGATCAAAGCAAATTCTGAGCATTCTGCGACGACCGATCGTTGGGGAGAAAGTTTTACTTTTTATAATGAAGTCCCGTCCATTCTCGCACAACTCAAGAATCATGGCATCATGGTTGGAGCCGCGTCTCGCACATCTGCTCCCGATCTAGGAAGAGAAATGTTAAGACTACTTCACGTTATGGATATAGATGGGAAGAAGAGGAAAGCGATTGAATACTTTGATCAACTCGAAATCTATCCTGGAAGCAAGATTACACATTTTACGAAATTACAAAAGAGTACGGGCATCGCATATAAAGATATGTTATTCTTTGATGATGAGGCAAGGAATAGGAATGTGGAATCCTTGGGAGTCAAGATGTGTTTGGTTAAAGATGGTGTGAATAAAGCAGAGATCAATCGAGGCATCAAAGAATGGAGACGAATGCATGGCCATGAAATGAAGGTATCTGGTTCGGAGGATAGGGTGGAAGGTTCTCCTACTGCTGCATATAATGATGGAATGGATAATGATAATGATGAATAAATATAGGAGTACATTGGTATGGTTTGGGTATTATCTGGAGTTTTGGGATAGAATTTGAGAATACCTTTTGAAGTAGAGCTGGAGGAAGAGGAGGAGGATGGGTGATCGAGACAACATTCATAGATGAAGAGTACGATCATATACGAGTACGGGCAGCATGAACAGTATGAGCAGTATGAGTAGTATGAGTAGTTTGAGTAGTATGAGCAGTGTGAGCAGTGTGAGCAGTGTGAGCAGTGTGAGCAGTGTGAGCAGTGTGAGCAGTGTGAGCAGTATAAACAGTGTGAGCATCATAAACAGCATGAGCATCATAAACAGCATGAGCATCATAAACAGTATCAGTAAATGGGAACATTATCGATCCAATATCATGCAAATACGGGATTTCACGATAAAACTTATGCATCCAACATCTATCTTCACTCCCTCAAAAGCCAGCAAAGAGGAAGATGATCAAGGCACCACCCAATATTGCATGCTCATCAATACTGTTACATATGAAATTTACACAATTGCCTTCTCTTACCTTCATTACTACCTACTCTTATCATCAATATCAATTCCTTTATTGTCTTCCAAGGTTCCCCCCATCATATTCATATTCCAACAATGTGATCGCCGTTTCATACCCCTGGTCGGTACCTGATTGATTGATTGATTGATTGATTGATGACCTCATTATTTGAAACTTTGATATCATTTTCGCGCGTCAATCTCAATTCCCGCGACGCCTGACTTCGTGTTGAGTTCGTGTTAATTTGGAATTTCTACGATAATCATACCAACTTGTTCGACTTCAATCCTTCTCAAGATTATGTTTCGGTGACACATTTTCAATATGCCTCCATTTCTTCCGCGCAAGCGTTTACGTTCTTCGTCCCCAGAGTCGGGTTCTAAGCCAGGTCCGTCGAAGCAACAGAATAAAGGCCAACAAAGTAAATCATCAAAAGCCACTCCACGAAAAGCTACATTATTTGATGATCTGGATGCTGGCGCAAAAAGTCCCGAGGATACAAAGGCGATCTTACGCAAAATCCAAGCTACAGATGAGGACGATGAGAGTTCCTTATCATCCCTCTCCGATGACGAATTCGAGGAGGTTCCTACTACGAATAGACAACCCAAAGATGATGCGACGGAGAATGAGGATGAGGATGAAGACGAAGATATTGAATTCGAAGATGTCGATACAAATATAGCAGATAAACCATCTGCGAATATACCTACAGGAGATCTCGAACTTACATTAACGAAAGAAACAAGGATATCACTTACAAATCCATTGGGGACGAAGAAAGGACCCAGTAAAATTGAGAGAAGTATAAGAATGGCTACACATAAAGTCCATGTTCAAATGTTAATGTGGCATAATGCGATCAGGAATTCTTGGCTTTGTGATAAAGAATTACAAGATATCCTGGTGGGACAATTACCGGAAACAATTTTGACTGAGATCGAAAAATGGAGGAGGGATAGTGGTTTACAAAGGGGAGATACTCCAAAGTCGAAGGGGAAAGGGAAGGGAAGAGTCACAAAAGGAAAGAACGACGTTAGAAGTCAACGAGATTGGAGACAACATGCCGAAAGACAAGAGGCTGGTGAAATCAATATGAGTCGTGGGGATCCTATGTTTCGACTTTTAAAGTTATTGATGCATTATTGGAAGCAAAGGTTTAGAATTATCGCACCTGGTTTACGAAAAATTGGTTATATGTCTCTCGAAAGACTTGATCAAGAATCGAAGAGTTTCCAGAAAGATGAACATGATATTGAACGACATGGCGAAAGGATAATCAATATACATGAATTTAGAAAGTCTGCTAAAGCTTTGGAAGGGAGTCGAGATCTTGGTGCCCAATTATTTACAGCTTTATTGAGGGGAATTGGTATTGAATCAAGAATGGTTGCTAGTCTTCAACCGGTAGGATTCGGTTGGAATAAGAATGAGGATGCTATAGAGAAGAAGGACAAGAAGAGAAATGAACCTATTCCAGAGGATGATACATCGGACACTGAGAGTAGTGAAGAAGAGAAGTATGTCTCGAAGCCTATCTCAAAGTCTACCACCAAGCCTACAGCAAAGCCTCCCGCCAAATCCTCGAAGAAAGTAAACGGAACCGGAAAATCCACTGTGGCTCCAAAGAACCCCATCAAATCTGCCAATAATTCGACAAGAAGAAGTTCACGTGGAAATGGACTCAAAGATGCTCCAATTGATTTATCAGATTCTGACGGGGTGTCCATGGTTGAAAATGAAGAAGACGATGATGAGTCTGTGGTTGATATTACTCCAGCCAAAACTCGTATACAACCTTCAAAGCCTTACGACAAAGATCTTGTCTTCCCACACTACTGGACAGAAGTGTTGTCTCCAATCCAAAAAAAATACATACCTGTTGATCCACTCGTTCTTAATGTTATTGCGACTAATCCTGAACTTCTTCAAAAGTTTGAACCTCGTGGTGCAAAAGCTGACAAAGCTAAACAAGTTACTGCTTATGTCGTTGGGCATTCATCAGATGGTACAGCTAAAGATGTTAGTATACGATACTTAAAAGGTCATATATTACCTGGTCGAACAAAAGGCAATCGAATTCCAATTGAGAAAATTACGGTTTACAATTCTAAAGGCAAAATCAAACGTTATGATCAATATGATTGGTTTAAAAATGTCATGAATGGGTATATCAGAGGGAGTAATAAATATCCAAAAACGGACATTGATAATCATGAAGAAGGTACTGATCTGAAAGCTATTCAGCCCAAGAAGAAAGTAGTAGAAGGAGAAGAAACTCTTCTCTATTTCAAAACCTCTTCAGAATTTGTCCTGGAAAGGCATCTTAGAAGAGAAGAAGCTATTCTTGATACAGCAAAGCATGTAAAAATGTTTACTGTAAAAGCAAAAGGCGATAATCCAACAGAAGAGAAGGTTTTCCTTCGAAAAGACGTCGTCAGTTGTAAAAGCTTGGAGACATGGCACAAAGAGGGTCGAGCCCCATTACCTGGTGCCATACCAAGAAAACGTGTACCATATCGAGCAGCGACTACAAACCGAAAACGTGAACTTGCAGAAGCAGAATTGGAAAGTGGGGAAAAAATGTTACAAGGTCTTTATAGTCGTGATCAAACTGATTGGATTATCCCTCCACCAATTGAGAATGGTGTGATACCGAAAAACAACTATGGAAATATGGATGTGTATGTTCCAAGTATGGTACCGGTTGGTGCAGTTCACATTCCTAGAAGAGGTACGAAACGGATTTGTACACGATTAGGTATTGATTATGCGGAAGCTGTTACTGGATTCGAATTTGGTGCTAGAATGGCTATACCAATTATTACTGGTGTTGTGGTTGCTGAGGAGAATTTCGATCTTGTTATGGAAGAATGGGAGAAGGATGAAGCGGAAAGAGTTAGAAAAGAAGATGAGAAGAAAACTAAAGCAGCGATTGGTATGTGGAGGAAGATGTTGATGGGACTTCGAATTATTGAAAGAATGACGGATGAATATGGACATGGTGGAGAAGAAGTTGATGCTGTTAATCCGTTTAATAATAAGAATAGGAAAGGAAAGGAGGTTGATGGAGATCCGGAATTGGAGGAGAAAGCATTGGAAATGCAACAACAAGATGAAGAAATGGCAGGTGGTTTTTTCCCTGAGGGTTATGATGAGGAAGAACCTCAAGAACATCACCCGACTAGTTTCTTTCCAGTTGTTACTTCACAGGATGATGGAGATGGCGGTGGATTTATTGTGGAAGATGAAGGAAAAGAGATCACTAATGGTACTTCATCCACCACTTCTCAAACATTTCAATTTATTGGGAATGAAAACGCCGCGAAAAATTCAACTTCGGAAGATGAATTAGAGTCAGAGGACGAAATTCAACCAAAAAAACTGCAAGTTATAATTCCTGCACCAACACCCCGCAGTAGAGGAAGACCTGCAGCATCGACGAACAAGACTCCCGCAAAAGCAAAACCCACTCCAATTCCCAAACCTAAACCGAAAACTCCCGCGAAACGAGCAGCTCCGACACCAAAAACTTCTGGTAAACGAAAACGTATACCGGACTCGGAGGATGATGACAATGTTGAGGATAATGAATCATCCTCACTATCCGATATCGAAATGGATGATAATGCGGGTGGAGAGGAGGAAGAAGTGATCAAACCCTCTTCGAAGAAACCCTCTTCGAAGAAACCCTCTCCGAAGAAACCCTCTCCGAAGAAATCAGTACCGAGGAAATCGGCGACGAAAAAAAGAGGAACGATATCCGTAACTTCTAGTCCGGCAACGAGAACAACACCGAGTAGAAATGCCAAGAGAGTGAGTGAGACGGGGACGAGGTCGAGATATTTTGAACATGAGGATAGTGGGGAGGAGTGAAGAGTGAGATGAATGGGGATTGGGGGGTAGGGGGTAGGGATGGTTGTCTGTATATGTATAATATAGAGTGTAAATGTTTTGGATTTTATTAATAGCAAAAAAAAAATATAGTATAAATCGACCACTCTACTTTCGGGCCACCCCTTTTTTGGGCCACCCTTTTACACCGAAAATCACTTTTTGGCTTATTAATATCTCTATCAATATTAAATATAATTTAATAAAAATTTATATTTATATAATTCAAGCTATTCTAAGTTTATATTAGAATTTTTAGAATTTTAGGATTTTTCTCGATTGAGATTTAGAGTTTCAAAATATCGATTTTTAAATTTGTATAAAAATCATATATAAATTTCAAACTTTTATATAATCTTTAATAACTTCTTAATAAAAATTATTGAAAAAATATTATTGAAGATTTATCTCCTTAATAATCTTGCTGTTTGTAAGGGCTGAAGGTATATAAATACGAAAAAAGAGAACCTCGCTTAATAAGATCCGATTCAAGTGATTTGATTGGCTTAATTCAAGCGATCTAATTGGCTCGATTTTCTTGACATTGTAGCCATAGTGTAACTCCTTACTTTTTTAACGAAATTATTTAAATTAGCTTATTTAAATTAATATGAATTGAATGAAAAAAAAAGAAAAGTGCTAATTATATAGAAGAAACTAAGGGCTTTCAAATAATATAATTTTTATAATGCTAGTTCCAAAACTAAGGGTTTTATAAAGGATTGAAATTGAAGTAGTATAAATTTATAATATAAAATTCTAAGCTTTTTCAATAAAATTATTTAAATTAGTTTATTCAAGCTAATATGAATTGAATGAAAAAAAAGAAAAGTGATAACTATATATAAGAAACTAAGGGTTTTCAAATGATATATTTTTTATATTGCTAGCTTCAAAACTAAGGGTTTTTCAAAGGATTGAAGTTTAATTAGTATAGATATAGTTAAAGCTTATATAATCAATGAAAAGAGGATTATATTGAATATAATAAGCCTAAAATTAATAAAAATTATTTTCATATTATAGTTTTCGTGGTTCAGTGGTATAATTGATGATCTGAAGTGATGTGATCCACTAAAATGTAAATCTAAATCTAAATCTAAATCTAAATTTAAATAAAAATATAAATAAAAATGAAAAAAAGTAATATAATGAGGTAAACCGACTTCGCCTGCAAGCTTTCAATAAAATTTCTTTTTTAGATTTTTATAATAATAAATATAATTATGTAATACTTTCTCAAAAAACAAGGGGTCCGGGGGCTCGCAGGCCCCTGGTATATCTTTTGAAGATTGTAAATTTAAATTTATATAGAAATTAATTTTTTTTAAAAGATAAATAAATATAAAGATATAATATATAGTAAATTGAAAATAGTATAAATAATCTTTGTAACTTTCAAGATACTTTTTTAAATATTTATTTATAAGGAATTTTTTATTTTTTCAAGATTTTTTAAATTAAATATTTTATAAGTTTATAGTAAAATTCTGTAATTTTATTTTTAGCTATTTTTCTTTGGAAGTTATTATAGATTTTATAAAATTTTAAATTTGTATGTGATTTATATGTAAATTGAAAATCGATATTTTAAAGCTTTAGAAATCGATTTAGAAAAATCGTAAAAATCTAAAAATTCTAATATAAACTTTGAATAGCTTAGATTATATAAATTTAAATTTTTATTGAATTATATTGAAAATTGATAGAGATATTAATAGATTAAAAAGGTGATTTTTGGTGTAAAAGGGTGGCCCGAAAGAGGGGTGGTCCGAAAGTAGGGTATTCGACTTACCCTACAAATTCGTAGACTTCGAATTCTATTTCCCCGACGGCTAGTACTATTACAATAAAAAATATAATACAATTCTAATTCTAATTCTAATTATATTAATATAATATATATGGGGCCAGCCCCCAAGCCCCTAATCCTCGCTACGCTCGAGTTTTAATGATATTATTATTATCATTCTAATTATTCAAAAAACCTATTAATTATATTAATTAATTTATTTATAATTTATTTTCAGATTTTTATTAACCATTACTTTTGATATGAATATTCTTTTCTTTTCAATTGTGTTCCTTTTATAATAAACTATATTAAAAGATTAATTAATAAATTTAAGATTGGAAAAATCTATATGAAGTATTGTAGATTTCATTTATTTACTAGATGTTTAGTTTCCTCATTCGAGGTGTAAATAGATGAGGAAAGCTTACACTTGATGATGTGTTTATGAAGGTATTGGAGGTTGACTATTATAATAATAAGAATAATTACTATTATAATAATAGTGGAAGATCTAGTCAATTTAGGCATTAGGGATAAATCGAATATATAATAAGAGTTGAATTGAAGTTAATTTATAAGAGCTATACTGAGTTGAGATGAAATTGCTTGCTTTTTCTAGGTTTTCTTTGAAGAATATCCTAGTTTTATATAGTTTATAATGAATTCTAGTATATTCTATGCTTAGAAATAAGATCGATTTAAATCGAATCGAATCTTATGGAATTATTTTATTCAATAAAAAGAAAGTATAATCAATCAAATTTAATCATTCTTTTATATACTTTCATTTGGTTTCATTCCATTATATTCCATTATAAATTAATTTGATAAGAGATATAATGAAATAACTATATAATAATATAATAATATAATATGAAATCATATCATATATATTAGTCATCAATATATCTCTTATTTAGTAAGATATTGATAAGTGATTTAGTGGACGTATTATGGATTTCCACAGAAGGGTAGGTATGTATGGAATCAAGAATAATAGGAGGGATTGAGTGGAGTATTGGTTGTGTGGTTGGAGGAGATGGGAGATGGGAATTAAGATGGTGGGTTTGAAGTGAAGTGAAGTGAAGTGAAGTGAAGTGATATTGCAAATGCTTTTTCGCGGTCGCTATGGTGGTTGTGTCTTTGAAATTTGATTAGGGAAATAGTTTCATTATCGCTTCCTAAGATTTGTTGTCGATGATTTTGGAGGCGGAAAGATGTAAGGGTGTAGAACTCTTCGCTGTTCCTTTTCTCTTCCCTCGAAAGGGTTCAGTTGAAATGGGGGATGAAGATGGATATACATGAAAATTTCCATGTCGATCTTATGCGATACGTTTAGTACTTGAAGCTCTAAAGGTTGAAGATATAAATATACAGGGAGTGGGATAGGAGTGGAGATAGAGGCTTGAAATACTCGCTGGGGAGAGGGGGTATTCATATTCGATGTGAAGATGGAGCTGTGATGTGGTTGGTGGATCTCGGCAGGCCAACATGGAAGTAGTTCCCTCCGAATTGGTTCTCATCTGGAGGTACCTATGTATCAGATGGTAACTCTTCCAACTGCTAAAAATTCAGCGTCTCTGTATTTAAACTTTCGCAACTGTCCGTTATCTTTCTGGTCAAAGAAACTATGCACGCGGGATTCATCAACAGGGACTGGAGTCTTGATCAGTCATATTAAGGACTTTCAACAACTCTGCAGTAAACACCTC
Organism: Botryotinia globosa; assembly: GCA_014898425.1. Lineage (NCBI taxonomy): Eukaryota > Fungi > Ascomycota > Leotiomycetes > Helotiales > Sclerotiniaceae > Botryotinia > Botryotinia globosa. Next base: position 382,126 of record RCSZ01000015.1, on the reverse strand, counting down.
ACATTTCTCGCTCGACGAGGTTGAATCTCATGACCTATCGAGCGTATAATTTGATGCTCTTCCAGAGCGCGATTTGTCGTTTAATGTGTTTTTACATTGTCACTAGTGGCCGGTGAGTATTTGTCAAAAATGATAGATACATCAGTGACCTCGGGATAATAAGTAAACAGCCATATCATTTCGGCAGTCAAGCACATGAAGTCAAGTGGCTTTCCATCTCTTCTTCATCCGAGAAATCTAATTCTCATATCTGGATAGAAACCAACTTCGCTGCTTTCCAAGCTCTGCTGTTTCTTTCCTCTGTTTGTTGAGGGATTGGCGTTTTCAAGATGCATGACTTAATCTAGTACATGGTGGTTGTTTTAGACATAGCTTTCTCTTTCATAGACTGTAATGTAGATACTCAAGGACACAAATGAGATATACAGTTTTCAGGTCTATACTTAGTGAATACATATCATAGAGTTCCGGCGTAATAAATGATGATGCTATCCATTCTGTCTTGTTTCGAGGCGATCTGAATTCACTGCACTTCATCTCCTTAGCTATGCTTCTATATAAGACTCTCCGGAAAGCCTCAGTCTCTAGCCATAAGCCACTAGAAGCAGATAAGTTTCTCGACTAATGGTTTCAACGTTGACCTCAGGATTCCTCGAAGCTTCTCCACGAGTAACTTGAGATCACGAAAGTTTCGAGATGGAGTATCACTTATTCCTGGCAGTTTGAAATGATTTATAATGCAACAATGATGGATGAGAAAAGAACTTGATGGCAGCGAGTAAGGATGAGGGCTCAGACGAGAAGGAATTGACAACGAAAACAGCTCTATCAGGAGTATCGTGATAGATTTGAGTATGATTCACAATCAAGTTTCAATCTCAGATCATATCATATTCAATGAGCCTGAAAGATATCAAAGAGAATTTGACCCGTTGCGTTCGGCGTCTCTCTGCATGATATTGAAAGGAGCTTCTGGGTGACCTTAAATAGCCATCCGTGATGTCAAAATCTAGCTAGAATCAGACAGCACCTAGAGATCTTCAGTAGTTTGGTTATCCTCTCTAATATTCACCCCCATTCCTATATCACATGTCCCACTCAACTCCATCCACCATACCCCCATATTTTCACCCCTTCTACTATATTGCACTAATCAAAACCAAAAACCGCCAGGACTTCAACTTTTCCCCATCTCTCTGTATATAATCTCCCAATCCAACATCTTGAATCAGAATAGAAATCTTGCAACGCAGAGGTACACAACCCAGGTCAACCATGAACATTGCTTTCGAACCATCTACCAGTCTTCCGCACTCTCAGAATCGCGAAAGCAAGCTCATTCATAAATCCCTCGAGTACCGTAAATCTACAAAAGCTGAATATGTAAATATTCTCAGCCACAAATTAAATTATCAACAACAAATTTGACACCGAAATCCGCGACAACAACTATCCACAATCCAACGACAACTCAAACATTTCCAACCCCATGCCCACAGCCCACTCTCCCCTTTCTCCCGCCCCGGGAAACAGAAAAACGCAAGTCCCTGCATCAAGAATCAAATCACAAAATCTCCAAAGCCATCCATGGATTCCCACTGTCTATCGAAATCATCTAAAGACTCTGCTCTACTACCGAACAAATTATCCACAGGAGTTGAAATACCTTGATCCCTATATCACGCAACCCCCGAGTGAGAAATCTCACCAACTATATACGATTCCAAAATCATCATATCCATCTTCTCCAACCCCACTCCGCCACCGACACATCACTAGATGTATGAATTGACGGGCCCCTTCCCAACTTTCGAAATTTCTAACAAATTCGTTCTTCCATGGTGTGATATCGAAACTCTTCATTTCATGGTTTCAAATCTATTGAATGATTGATTGTAACAACTTCCAAGATATCTGATTTGATACGCATTCTACAACGTATCCAAATCTACATACATATATACATCCATCGATCCACCAATACATCAATAGAATTTGTATCAAATTAATTATTTTATTCTTCGCTATTTCTTGTACATACACATGTATATGTACATGTACTTGATCCCCCCTTTAGCTTCAACCTCCACCCCCCCTCTCCTCCTCACCTGAGGTCCTGTCTTCTCTTCTACTTACGTAGTTTCCTTCCTTCCTTCTGTTGCCTCACTTACTCTACTCACGCTCCTATTTCTCACATAAACTGTACTCCTGTTGTAATTCCTATTCCCAACCTTAATCCTATTCCATCCAAACCGAAACGCCGAGAAACGAAATAATGGTATCGGAATTAGAAGTTATACATCCACTCGTTTATTCGTTCGTAGTTATTTGTGTTATTAATCTGCTTTAATCGCACTGTCATATCATTAGCTTCGTACTTGTATATCAACCTCAACACTGACACAAGCGAACGTCGTCATCCATTCCCCTCACTTTCCTTCAAAGGGCCACCACTTAAGTACCCGAACAAGGCCAAAGACAGAAGATAAAACAAAATGATTAATAACTTACCCATAAACCCTTCTCACAAACCAAAAACTGGTCAAAAATCCCACGGTTCCCGTTGCCAAGCCATAAGTAATAGCCACGACTCCGCAATAACTAAAAAACAACATTCCACTAACAAATCCCTCAATATGCAACCTTCTCATGTAGAACCACACACAATATGCCATAACCCAAACTGCTGATCCACCTCCAACAAGGAAAGAATGCCACCACCAATTGTAATCTTCAGCACAAAGTTTAATGTAAATGGTAACGATTGTGACTTCCGCAATTGTGATCATGAGAAGAAGAGTTATGAGAGAGAGAAACCCGAATACGTAGTAATACCCACTTTTATCTTGCCAAAGTGATTGAAAGACGAAGAGAAGTTCTATGAAGATCACTGCGAAAGGAATAAGGCCAGCCAGGAGGATTGAAGAGGTGGAACGAATATACCACGGTTGAATTGGTACTTGACGAGGGATAATAGCCGTTTTTGTTGGGGATTCCCATGCACCGGAACGTGTGTAACCGTAGTAAGAGCCGGCATAGACAAGAGGAAGTTGGATGCAAAGCCATAAGAATATTAGAGCGATGAGGGTACCGAATGGAAGGGCGGTACTAGATGCTTGGGCCCAGACGAATAAATTGAGAATGAAGACTAGAGAAAAGAGAAGACCAGGGAAGAGAATGGCTGTGATCAAGGTATTTCTGCGCCAATTGAGACCTCCAAATGTTTTGTAAACACGTGCGCTGAAGTAACCAGAGAAAACTCCTGCGAAGATGAAAAGACCGATTCCGACACTGATGAATCCACCACGGAAACTAGGATTCAGTATACCTAGACTACTTAGAGAAAGTAATCCAAAGGCCATGAAAACGAGTTGCATTCCAGATCCGATCAAAGGTGCTAGAAGATATCCATAAGGAGGTGGACGGAAAACATCTCCATGAAGTAATTTCCACCCAGTAATATCTTCCAGTTGCTCATCATCGGAAGAAACATCGGCATCATTCTCGGTATCAATCTGCTCTAATAGACCAAATCCAGTTTTTTCCCCAGTTTTAGGTGATCTTGCTCCACTACCAGGTCTAGATCTTCTTTTTGGCTTTGATTTTCCATCTTCTCCCGAGACATCCTTTGTATATGCTTTAATATCTCCTCGAACAGTTCTGGCTAAGATCATAGCAACAATGCCACTGAGAAGACCTGAAATAATCAAAGAATTGACGATAGCCAACCAATGAATTCTTGATCCTTCCTCTTGGTTGACGAAGTATAGGTCCCATCGATTTCTCCATTCGACCTTTTCATCTTCACGGAAATAGACAGAGTAGGTGTATGGGATCTCCATTGTAGCTCCATCATCTAAATCTATTTCCCTTTCCGGTGGATGATATGATGAAAGTGGGTATGCGAGGGCTGATGAAGAATCGGTATGGTTCGGGGCGAGATATAATTCAAATGGTGTATCGACATCATTCAAATCCGCAGGACATCCCGACTCCACCCTCTTATCAGCTCCAACACTTTTGGTATAAACTTCGAATCCAACAATAACCTTTCCACCTTTTTCTCCATCCTTTCCTGGAGCTTTTCGATATCGGAGAACGATTGTAAGATGATTGTTGATGAAATATCTCGCTTTGCCAGTTTGAGAAAAATCCTTATAACCCAATTTGAATCCAGCGGCGTAATATTTCTTACTTTTGTCCACTGTCACAAAACTCGTTGCTCCGGGTAGATTATCCACAATCCATTCCACAACATAACCATCCTTAACCAATTCTTTCGCACGTTTCAGATCTCTCCGGTTGACTGTTTTGGAACAGAGAAAATTACATTCTTGATCCTTCCCCATTACCAACTCGATATCGGATTGTGTGATTCTGTCCCCTCGTAAGACTTCGCCGAGATTCAACGAGATACTTTGGCCGCTGAGCAGAGAAGATCCGGCATGACGCACACCGGTTGGAGGACAGACGAATGGCAGATCGTAGTAGGCATATTGTAATTGTGTATTGTCGGAGTAAACCTTATTGACTAGCAAAGGGATTGCTTCGTTGTCTTTATAACTTTTAATCGACCAACCTATATGAATGGGAGAACAGTTAGATTATTGCCCGGAGTTTAACATCTAGCAGAGAAGGCGATGAGATGAGATGGATATGGCAGAAAGCGGCAGACGTACCTGGGATGTAGAAAGCATCCGTGATTGAAATTGCTAGAAAGAATAGTAACCAACTTCCTATCCTCATGGCCATATTAATGATGTTATCGTGTCCGATAAATTATGAAAAGGTGTAATAAGTCGCTCGATGAGAAATCGAATTTCCCCCAGGTTGGCCAGGTTGGAAGGGAAGTCCGTAAGTTCCGATCGCACCAAACGGAGTTGTCGAGATTGAATTGAAGATAATCTTCTTATCGATGAAACAATGCAACGATCGCGTGTTTGTTATTAGAGTTTGCTTCTTCTTCTTCTTCTTCTTCTTCTTCTTCTTCTTCTTCTATTGATGGATAGAAAGGTATGTTGATCACAACTGCCTCCTCCTCCTCCTTTCCTTTTCCCCTTTCTCTAATCTTTAGCCAAGATGCCGTATCGCCCTGTTTGTTGTTCCTTCAAGATGGATGCGCGATGGCATAAAGCGTAATATGGGGGGGGGATTGGGATTATATTTCAGATAAGAAGCTTAAACCTTCAAGGATTAAAGTAATAACGAGTGAAATGGGTACAGAGTACCTCTTTCGATGAATTTAAATCGTAATGAGGGTGATTGTGAAGTTCCAGTTGTCTTCTCAAGAAACGAAAGGAGATGGAGACAGTGGTACTGGTGAAAGAATTATGTTACTCGATGGTAGAGGATTTAGATGTCCCAAGGTTCGAGGCACTAGAACAGGAACGAGAACGAGAACAGGAACGAGAACGCGAACGAGAACCAAAACTACCTAGGTGGTCAATATTCTCCACTCAAACGGCTTGAACGCGTTTGGACTCTGGAGTGGGAGGTATGGCAAGGGGATGGAAGATGGAGAAAGATGGAAGAATTCCGCTGGTGTGAGTAGAGACATGTACAAAGCAAACAAAGTAGAGAGGAGTAAACGGTCAAGAGGAAATATATTCACATTTCCTTCTACGCGATTGCTAAGGTTACGGAACATGTTCTCATATATGATATCTGGTGTATCTATGGTTATATTGCGACTATATCGTAGAGAGAGTATATCTAGTATTCATCACCCATCTAGACCTTTCCGAAACAAACGACCTTTCCCCTTTCCATTGATCTCCGAATACATCGAATATCATCCATGAGGTATATCTCGGCTATTGTTACAGGAAAATGACTAAATTGATTTAGAATACTAGTAATAAGCCGAGATAATTATTCAATCAATACCCACTATGTCCTATATACCTCAGACCCTCGCATTATGTATTGATATATTTATTAGATATGTAATTTATATCTTTATTTGTGTTATATATTTATCTATTGATATATTTATATATTGAGATCTTTTGATATTTAATAATTTAGATTGGGAGGTAGGAGTGATTATGTAGGTAGAGAGGATAAGATAGAGGATTAGGATAGCGATTTAGAGGGGAGCGGGTTAGAGTAGCGAGGAGCTCGGGAGAGAGGGAGCGAAGAGAGGGATATATATGTTATCATTTATATATCTATATCTATGTTATCTATTTATCTATTTATCTATTTATATATTTGATCTATTTATCTATTTATCTATTTATCTATTTATCTATTATCTATTTATCTATTTATCTATTTATCTATTATCTATTATCTATTTATCTATTTATCTATTTATATATTTATGTATTTATGTATTTATATATTTATATATTTATGTATTTATATATTTATGTATTTATATATTCTTCTATTAATGTATTCATGTCTAAAAATAGTATCAACATGGATATTGCCATTTACGCCACATGTGAAATTTAGATCTCTTGTCTTGTCTTCCATTGTCCTTGACCTTCTCTTGTCCCGAGCCTCTTGGTTCGAAAAACTTCAAACACGACGACAACATCAAATCGTCAGAATGTCTTCATCTCATCTCTTTTCGCTGAAACAAATGACATCCGTGTTTGAAAACTATTTGTTTCTCAATTCTCCCGTCGTAATCTTCCGTCATCCCGTCTCAACCCCTCACACATCACGGCACAGGCTGAATCGCATGCAAAACGTATCTTACGTGTCCGAATGAGCTTGAGGATGACGAATCTCATGCCTGTGCTTGCATATCTACTGCGCAGTTCATGTCGGCCCTCTCAAAATAGACAGTAGATCAAAATTTGAAGCGGGAGTACGCAATATTATGTTTCTAGAGTTAGAAGCGCGAATGGAAGGTAAGAAATTGGACTTGGGGGTTTCGCAATGCCAGAAATCGTATCTCACCATGGGAGAAGTGGTTTATTTGGAAGAAAGATTGGCTTGAGTCACGTTGTAAGATTCTTGATACTTGAATATCATTTCTTCATCCCACCAAGGACAATGCGGACGGTATAATATGTGTTTTTACGAATCTCAAGAATTCTTCATTCCTCTCAAGTCTAGTCTAGAACATCAAGTTGATGATCAGCATCTAATAGAGCGAAACGTTACATTGATAGCCCTCAATCAATTGGTAGAGATTTCAACGTAAAATTTCGTACTGTCAATCTCTATTTTCCATCTTTTTAGTTTCCATCTGATCTTTACCCCTCATGGTATGGTTTTGTTATTGTCCACGTGATATATTCTTCGTATACTCGGCCTTCTTTCGTTTACTATTTGTCTTGTTGCACGTCTGTTTCACTTCTAGCATACCCACCGGAGGGATTCTCCTTGTTTTCTGTTCAATTGAGAAACATGATCTGTTCTGGTCCTCGTGTCTAGCACGTGATACATGGCTTTGACCGTATTCATGGTGCATTGCCCATCCTGGGCTCGCTGGGGTTTCCTCACCGTTACGTTGTATTGAAAAAGCAATGCTTAGACACATGATAGTGCATAAACGGTACATTACCGGCACGTTGCCGTTACATTACCGTTCGATGGCAAGTGCGCCAGTTCTTGAAGACCATGTGTTCAGATTGAAACCACTCTTTCGTCACACAATTTTCACATGATAGACAGAGAGTCGATCATATATCGCCTTCTCACCAGCTCCAGCACGATGCTTTCAATTGCCGCGTAGAATGTATCGGTTGTGTATATCATAGCGACACAGTGATGGATCATCTTGAACGTGGATATCCACACGAGAGAACAAATCTTGGTGACAACTTGCCCCTTGATCTTGTGCTATGTACCACAAATAAATCCCTCCAGTCCAATGGAGATGTCAGAACTCGACATACAGAAAGATCTCCGCTAAGATTCTTCATCTGTCAAAGACCAAAGACCGAGTTGACAGCAGATCAACAGAATTCGTACGCTCCCAAACTTATTTCGCATTAGCTCTCGGTCTTGTCCGGCATTTTCACTCCTGATTTCTTAGGTTTGACTGTTTGCTAATGAGCGCACCTAGATTTTGGATAGTTATCTTGGTATGATGTCAAAGTTTTATACTTTGAATGGTCTCCACTCCGTCTGAAGTGCACGAAAGTAGTTTCTGTTCGCCCATTTCTTACTGGCTGTCTCTTTATTCCCGTTAGCTAGAGTTTGAGGATGATCATCTGAAGAAATCAATGCCGCTATATTTGAAGTAGTCTACAATCATCGGACAATATTCGAAACATGGTGATGATATGAGGTTGAATCCTATGAGTATAGGGCTATCAACACTAATTATTCATGATTCGCGAACAGATACACACTTATGACTCCACAAAGACTCTAAGTACCCAAGCTTCATGGCCCTCACTAGATCGACGTAGATCACTGATTTTCAGCACTAAGAACAAAGGGTACTAGTGTGAGACTTTATGCTGTCTATCATATACCGGATTATCATAAGCTTGGTAGTTCAATGCCATCTCAAAAGCGGACACATATCATGAAAAGTCTAGGGGGTCGGTACTCAGATCCGTCCTTGAGCCTTCCTACTATGAAAAATGTGATGTGAACATGCAATTCGCTCACTAGAGGATAATTGTTCATTCAGCTTATTGTTCGAGTGATCGATTGTGATAGTCCAGATTTTCAGTATCAGGATAATTGTCGGGAATACAATTGATCTATTTCATTGGACGCGTATGTTACAAGGAGAATGAGGGAGTACCTTGCAGTCTCTTAAGTCCTCTTGTTCTCCTGTCATCCCCATTTCATTCCCTTTAGTGCGAGCTGTAGAGCGGTAGATACTCATCTGCCATACCTTTGATATCATGCTCCTCCACTCAATGCATAATCCTCATAAAAACACATCATAAAAACAAAACATAATTCCAACGTTGAACTCAAACCTCAGGTACCCAAATGCAGATGATTCAGCCTTACACCACACAGTATTCTAGTAGATAGTGCTTACAGCATCACATGGTCTATATGTCAAAAGTTGTTTAAAATGCGCCACCCGTTGCTTATCTTCTCATAATACTCATCGCAAAACTAGCAGCCTGAAGGGAACTTATTGAGGATATCATGTAGAAGATCTGTTCGTGTATAATTACCTCGTGCTATACATGTCTAGTTAGACGGCTTGTATAATATATTGTGAAAGGCTTAGATCATCATTGCAACCTCGGATTAGCCTTTCTTTATCCATAATTCTTGACTCTTCGCTCTTCGACCTCCATCTATCATTGTTATCCTGGATCATATCCTCCACTCACAAACAACTTCGTACATGATCCAATAGGAAGTCCTACAGCTTTAGAATTAATGAACTAAACGACAAAGCATTACTATAAAAACTGTTACTGTCCTTGTACATCATAATGTCTTTCATTCAATCTACAGATTCAGATCGATCGACGTTGCATTAGTGCATTCTCCGTCTCCCATGCATTATTTATCGTATCCTTCTCCATGAAATCTTGGCTTTTGAGGTCCAAAGTTTTAAGGATTGTATTTGCGTATCGTATACATGAACTCTATCACCACTTGTAAGCGAATGCACTCCGTATCATCCTTCGATAACCGTTCCATAACAAGCTACTAGTATCAATGGAGCTGAAGGTATATATTGTGTCCAGAGCTAGGGACAAAATGTGAACCTTCCAAGCTTCGGTTGTACTCATTATGTCACGAGCCATGCCATCCGCCATAACCGCGTGAGCTAGTTATGGAATTTCTGTCGCATACTCCAGCCTATCATTGTCTCAATGTACAGTAGTCATACCATGATCAACAGGTTCATCTACCAAATCTGGAAGCTATAGCCATTTGCAGTTGGCCAATGCTTGTACCTGCGTCTGTGCGTGAACTTTCTTTAAGGTTTGCATTAGTAAGGTTTTTGTACTCCAATCGTCGTGTGAACGAGATGCAGCCTTCCAATGAACCTAAGCCCCAATGTTTCTGCACCCCGACCATTCTGCGCTCTAATCATACATTCTGCCTAGTGGACCATCAACCTTAGAAAATCGTCTAGCTTCTAAACTCCCGGCTTGCTTGAAAACCTTTTAGATGCACAAGCTCCACACAAGGCCAAGCTCATAGACTAAAGGTTTTATAGTTTTCACGTACTATGCTTAGCGAACGCATCAATCAACAGATGACTTTGATACGTAGTCAAATTCGAGATCTCCCAACTAAGGCTCGATATTGGGCACGCAAACACCGAAGTAAGCGCCATGAAATTAATGTTAGCTTGTAGATAGATGCTTCCTTGATATTCGGAGCTTGCGATATTTTAGTCCTGGGCCAAGTGAGTGACACCTGAGAATCGTACGGTTATGGCAAAGTAAGTATTGGATAGAGTTTTCGTGCCTGAAGCTTGGAGGATTCAAACGTGGTATTTCTTTTTTTACTTATATGGCATGATTTTCCTAGAATAATGAGAAGATCATTTAAGTTCTTACTTATACCCGTCTATATATTTTCGAAAATAAAGAATTCCTTTTGAAATCATATCATTTTCAACCCGCACAAGTGAACACTGAACCTCTTAAATCCGAAATCAGATAACATCGTCTTACACAACCAAAATGTCTTCCTCATCATCGTCATCGATGTCGAATATACAGAAAATTAAAAAACTCTTGTAAGTTCTCCCATACTATATCTTTCCTCATATTTGACACTAATCCTCCACTGTCCAGTAAGCTCAAATCCCCATGTTCATCACGCTCCAACTCGCGCTCCACAAGCCCATCCAGCACCTCTCTCAACTCTCCCCACCCCTCACCCACATTCGACTCCAATCCACGCATCCAATCCTCCTCAACCATAACATCCATCACCTCCTCCCATTGCTCGCATTCCTCCTACCCCACCTCACGCAAAGGATCCACATCCGGGCTCTCGACCTCTGGCCTCTCCACCGCCGCCGCATTCTCCCTCTCTTCCTCCAACCACACCATCCTCGAAGACTCCCGCAATTCCATCGACTCTCGGAATCGCATCGCGGGTCTGGGACTCCGCGGAAGCGGGATGAGCATGGGAATGGGAATGGGTGGCGCGGCGACGAGGTGTAATAGTCTGTCGTCGATGATCTCGATTGGATCGTTGGAGATTGAGAAGACGGAGACGTTCGGAGTCGAGATTGAAGAGAGGAGTGTGGGGGATTTGGATTTGGATTTGGAAATTAGGAAGGAGAGGAGGAGAGGGAGGGTGTGGGAGGGAGAGTTGGGGGAGTGGATGTGTTAGGATTGGATGTCTGAGCTGGGGAAAACCATTCTTCGGATTGGAAACATTCATTTACAATAATCGCTTGGATTATTCATTTCTTTTGTCTTTTTTTGGGGTGGGGGAGGTTAGCGGCGTGGCTGGATAGCACGCACACAGGTAGCAAGGTCTGAATAAAGACCGGAATTGAGAAACAGAAAAGCATGGATGGATGGAATGCATGGAATGGTTACGGATATGGATATGCAAGTGTCAAGGGCTGATTACTTGAGTATCAAATGGATGGGATGGGATAGGATAGGATACATCGGACTTTAATCGAGCCGATTTTTTTGGGTTTTTTGGACTAGAGAGGAAGAGGTTAGGATAGGGAATGAATCTTATGTGTTATGATATGATGATGATGGTTTTTTCTCAAAATTTTACATTTGTGATGGTGTGATTTTTAAGTGATTTTTAAGTGATTTTTAAGTGATGGTGATTGTGACTTGGAAGGTGGTAGTGTGGTGTGTGTACGTATGGATAGGATGATAGATAAACAGATCGATCGTCGATGATTGATTCTTGGTAGATGTGATGTGATATGATAGGATAGAATACTATGGGGGTCTATCATAGTGTGGACTCTGGGGTGAGACTCCCCATCTTGGGTGTATGGATGGAATTACTAGGTACATGGAAGGAAATGAGATGAGCGGCGATGACGAGATGAGATTGGATGGGAAAGATGCATGGTTTTTGTAGTATCATTGATTACTAGGTTCTAGGTAGATATTCAAGTTCTTTTACTGCAGAAAAGAATCTCGGCGTAAAAATATAGAAAGAAGAATGATATCCTTGTGATATCTCCGAATCCTGCGATGGAGAACTCGAGAAAATATTGGGATACATGTGTTTAACGCCGATTCTAACTCTGGAGCATGGTGCGATTTCTCTATTCAGGTATGGTACATATGGTATCATGTTTGATTAAATGGTGCAATATTAGATTACTGTCTAACCGCGTGAAGACACCCCGTAATCTCTGGTCCGAAAATCTCGTCTTGCACCAAGTGGTCGGCGGCCCCTACGAGCCATGATTGACAATCTTTCTGGGGGATTTTTTGCCGAGGTTGGTCTTTGGAGGGGGTGTGTTAGAATTATTGTTGTGTGATGGGAATTCGGAGGAAGTTGTTATGGGTAATGAGGGGTAGAAAACAAAATGTCTCGGATCGGATACTTGATGGAATTTAATATGGAAAAATCTCACGTAGCTCATCTCCCACCGAATTCAACGTCCGGGTACCTCTGCTTTTTTAACACTTTTCTCAAATGCCCTGACCGTTCTCTATACATATCTACATCCACCCCACATCTCCCGATATCTAGTGTTTCCCCCATCAACCCATTGCAGTGGAATCCTCTTCGTGGGAATATCCTCGGTGGTATGTAAATTATGCCCTTGCTGAATCTCAGAAAGAAATCCATTCCTTACATCTCCGGTGGCGTGGAGACGAACGCCAATGGAGGTGTGGGAGGGAGAGCGGATGAAGTAGGCCCAATGGTCTTTGTAGGGGTGGCCGTTGTAGATGAGGAGTTCGATGACGAAGGTATTTGGGAGGCCGAGAGTTGGGAGGGATGGCGTGGGTGGTAGCTTTGCGGCGGTGAACGGTTTGAAGAAAATGGGGGGAGGAGGTGGTGGAGCAGAGCCGGTGTCGATGTTGGGGGAGTGATTTGTGTTTTGGGGATTACTTGATAATGGAATGGAGTGACCAATCTCTATCGATTCACTAAGTATCATTGACTCCTTATTCTCAATGTGTACATGAGAAGGGGTCTGAGAGGTCATAATGATAGCGTCAATCTTGTAAATATCGCCGATATATACACATTCAAGAACATAAGTTCGACGTATAAATCCACAAAATTTGGACTCTTGGACAAATAACTTAAGAAGTGAAACAAACCAAAAAAGTAAAAAACACTTGGGAAAAAGAAACTCAAAAGTTCCTTTCGAGTAGATTTCTAGGCAGTCGTTGATGTAGGTTAGATCAGCCTTATAAAAATGGGTCTGGGTCCGGATTCTGTCAGGGGTACTTTCAAGGGGTCCCACAATTCTGTGCCTTGAATGTTGGTGGCGCTTTTGCTTTACACCACCTACGTTATCCGGGAATTTATTTTGGAAGTTTGTGGATGATGTATCTTGGTGATGCGATTTTCTGTTCTCGAATTAGAAAGGAGGTAATGGGGAAAGATAGGGGATCTATTGTATGTGAGGAATCGAGTAGATGAAGGGGTTGAGGATTTGGAAGTAAGATGGAATTGATCTAAGCGAGTGGATTATTTCTGTGACTAATCCATAAGAAAGTGTTTTTGATAATTCTGCTCATCAGATTACCTGGGTAAACAAGTATTGAGTGAAATAGCATCTCGATACACCCTGAAGTGCATCAAGGTCTTCAATAGCAGCGAAGCCATGCCTGCCTTTTAAGTGTTTGCCAAGTCATGTTTATGAGGTCTGTTTGTATCACAAATTAATTTAGCAATATTCAACCTCACAGTGACGCCAAAGCCTAGTTTTAGGGCTAATCATTGTTGCCTGGGTAACATCCAGTATGATCTTACATAATCTGAGTACTATAGAGCGAAAAAATTGAGTTCATACCAGTTTGATAATACTGTTTCAGGTCTAGAAAATCGACGTATAGAATATCTTCCTAAAGATCGTTCTGGATTATGATTCTTGGTAGTTATGCACTTTATTTCTTGTTCAAGAGGACATGGTTTTAGGATAGTTGTTCAATCTATTGCATTACTATTGACACCCGCTATTGATATCTGTAGGTACTATACGGAAATAACATGAATACACATGGTAAAGTGAGATTCCAACGCTCAATCTTGGAATTCTTCCTGTCACGAAAACTCAACTTCTAGAGTTTCAAAAATATAAACGCCGTTCTAAATTCAAAGCCCGAAAGTGAACCGAATCGAAAATTTAGTTTTCAAGACAATGCTCATTCTTTCTTTCACGCAATAAATCAAGAACAAGTCGAGTCTCATGAATGTCCCATATTAAAGAAGACGCTTCGAGGATCTTTGAAACCCATTGAAACTCCACAGGGGATGTTCTGCGCGCCTGAGAAATACCCGTAGGATATAGAAAATTGATACAGGCTAGACGGTACGGATTGACATCCCTGTGATTCCTCCAGAAGTTGAGCCATCGATCTTCATTTCTCTCTACAGGCAATGACACGAGATCTTTATCTACCTCAACATTTCGTGACAGTTGCTCATCTGCCCACTGATCGCGTGCGTTCTGTTCTTCTAATTCCAGAGCAACAATCATGGGCCTGAGAAATGAAATGTTCTCGTAAGAAAGGATACCGCAATTGATGTCGGTAGCTTTGAGAACATAGACCCCATTCCAGTCCAACTTCACACATCGTTTTGAAATAATATGCTTCCTCAAGGGTTCGAGAAGTGAGATGAGAATGTTGAAGCACGCACGCTCAAATCTGTAGTGATCGTAGTCTTCGTCTTCGTCTCCGTCTTCTTCCATGGGGTATTCACGGTCTGGTTGAACACATAACCGAAGCTCAAGTATTTTGCTTGTTCGTGGTGTTTCTCCTTCCCCATTTCCTAACAATTGCTCAACAACCCTTTTGATTCTCCCTTCAAAGAGTCTGTACGAGTCCGCGTCCCCAGGTAAGAATGGGCCAGCAGAGTCCCCAATGTTACCAATGTTCAACTTGATGCGCCTGATTTGACTGCCATGGTGAACTAAGAAATCGTCTAATCTCTGTCGATTACTTTCAATAAGATCGGGGTCTTCATGCTCATTCTGGACCGGTATTGTTTTAAAATCGAAGTTTGCCGCTTCTACTTTGCCTACCCATCCTCCTTGCGACTCATACATCTCAGGGTATCCCAGATATTCAGATCCCTCGAAGTCCAGTGTAATCGGAATGAGTGTTTCTCGATAAAACCCTGGCAAACATGCAGCTCGCACATCCCTGGATACTGATAGCATATTGAGTGCATCCTTGATATGTCTCGTTTGAATTCCATAATTAGGAAATCTCGAGCTTGTGTCTTGGGCCTGCTCAATAAGCCTTTTGAACATGATTTGTAGAATTTCGTTGGGAAGATGGAGAAAAATCAAGCGTTCGCTTCTCCTTGTGATGGGAGTGGAGGTCAAGTTTGAGGATTCGCTAGGTGTGTATGTGAAATTGGAGATTCCATCAGAGGAAGACATTTTGGAAATGTGTGAAGTGATAGGAAATGACAATATAATACCCGTATATACAGATATGAGTAGATGCGAATGTGTAAATGTATACGAACGTACGAATAGATATAAATATATGAACCCAAATCAATGATTGTGAACGTATGATACGGAGAAGAAGGAAATCGATCATAGGGGAGCGGTGCTCTATTGGGGAAAAAAAAAAAAGTTAAAGGTGTCGCACGCCATGAAAGCTGAGAGAGAAGATTGCTCCTTCCTCATAGTACAGTTTTTTGGCATGTATGGTTCCCACCGGAGCATTACTAGTTTATGAACCATTCAACTAGATTGGTGTAGATCCAGACACTCTGAGCTTCCTAGTGTACTTACTTTTCAATTTGTTATCAAATGGTAGACTGATTTCTCAGATTTTGATCCGATCAAGCATATAAATGAATGAATGGAATATGAAGCATGCATTGAACACACAGAATAATTCAATATCTATGATATCCATGATAAACCCAGCCAGATTGATGGAGACTCAGATATCACTGTCCTCGACATGAACTAGTCACGCCTCAGGAGGCCTAGCTCCTAGATGCAATGTAGTACATGGAATAGTGTGAGCTACCCCAGGTTTTTTTTTCGAAAATAGAAATTTGCGGGTCGCACTTGCCAAGCTAGGCGAACTTGGCGAAGTATAAAATTACACGTGATGAGACATTATGTAATCATGGACTTCAACCCATCAGTGGGTGCACGAACCCGTGAGACTTATAAAATCCTAAATATTTATTAAATAAAACAATTCAAAATATAAACAATTGAATCAATTTAATAATACTTTTTTTATATAAACTATATATTATAAAACTACTTCTTTTAATAAAATATCAATTTGTAAATATAATATATTCAAAAAATTTAATAAATTATATTATAAAAGAATTATAATTTCTATTATAATATATTTAGGATTTTCAAAAATAATAAAATATTAATGAATTTAGAAAAAAGAAATATTAGATTAAAAAATATATAAGCAGATTTATAAACTTTTAAAGAATTTAAAAAGATTTATTTCAATTGATAAAAACATTTGTAAAATTTTATTTTCATTTTTTTGAAATAAATTATAAGTTGAAATTTATAAAATGATAATTAAATATTTCAAATTAAAAATAAATATTATATATTATAATTTTTTATAAAGAAATTTATAAATCAAGGTTAATATTATAAAATTATTTATTTAGAAAAGTATATTAATAATTAATAATATAAGAAATATATTATATTTGATAATATATATAAATATAATATTATAATTTTTTTTTTAAAAATATATTATATAAATAAATAAATAAATATAAATTTCATTTTTATAAAAAAAGAGATTTTAAAAAAAACTAGAATTTAATATAAATTAAAAAATAAAATAGAATATTTTTCATTCAAAAATAATAAAATCTATTATAAAATATAAAATACATTTAAAAAAGAAATCAAAAAATCATGAATTCTATTACAACAAAAAGAAATATATAAATAAATTTAAATCTAAATCTAAGTTTAGAATATATTTTAAATTCGAAAATTATAATTCCTATAAAAAATATATTTATATATAAAAAGCTAAAAAACTATATTCTAAAGATATTAAATTTTAAAATAATAATAATAATCTAGAAATACTATATTAAATAATTACTTTTAATTTATATAAATATAATTGAAAGATTATAGTAGTCGTATATGAGGGCGCACGGACCATCTAGGCACGTGACCGGCTATATTAGTTATCTTAGCTAGCTTTCCAAATATAAATTAAAAGCTTCGCTTTCAACTTCCTTCTAGCTTTTTATTAATGACTATAAGGGCGCACATACCCTCTAGGCACGTGACCGGCTATACTAGCCGTTTTAGCTAGCTTTCAACTTCCTCCTAGCTCTTTATTAATAACTATACTATTAAAGACAACTCTTCTTTCGTTTACAGACTCCTTACAATAACTATACAGAAAAACTTGGCTATACCGGACTGGGATATACCGGAATCTTGGATATACCGGAATAATTTCCTTATTTGAACACTTTTTATATGGTAATACCGGATTTTTTGGATATACCGGTATACCGGACACTTTTTTCGTGAATCCGGTATAAATTTTGGTAGTAAATCTGGCTGAATAAGCTTTCTTTTTTGATTAATAAGCATGATTCGCTTTAATCACATGATTTTTCCGAAAATATCGGGGTTTGGAACAGAAATCGGATATAAATTTTGGTTAGAAAGCTTGGGCCACCATTTTTTATACCGGAATCTTGGATATATCGGATTTGATTGGTCGAAAATCTCAGTCCGGTATAATCAAGTTCTTCTGTAATAGTCGGCTCTTATAAGCGGCCTCCTAGTTCCTAGTCGGGGAAAGCGGTTGTCCCCGGAAAGCGGTTGTCCCCGGAAAGCGGTTATCCCCAAAAAATCTTGGTATGTATTTTATTCAATTCTGAAAAAAAAGAATAGTGGATTTGATATTATTGAATTGTTATAATCTTATTAAATTCAATAATATTATCTATTACATTTAGCTTTAATTTTATTTACTATAATAGATATAATAAATAAATAATAAGAATTAATATTTTCTTAATAATTATATAGTTTATAAAGATTGTAGTTAATATAATTCAATTATTATAGTATTTTCGAAGTTTTTTGGGGACAATCGCTTTCCGGGGACAACCGCTTTCCCCGACTAGGAACTAGGAGGCCGCTTATAAGAGCCGACTATTACTATTAAAAAACAATTTTTCTTTCATTTCCAAACTTTTTACAAAATTATTAATCAATTCTCAAATCAAATAGAAATTGTTAATATATATACAAAACAAATCGAAATTATTTTCAAAAACAAATCACAATAATTTAGAATATTATTTAAACAAATTCTAGATTACTTAAAGATTTGTATAATAGAAAAATATTGAAAATCAGATAAATTAAATTAATAGAAAAATAACTATTAGAAATATAAGATTATAAGAATTAATAAAATCAGAAATATTAATTAATTTATTATTCTCTAGATATAATAGAACTTTTAATTAAAGTATATAATAATTAAAAAATTATATATAAAAAAACTATTAAATGAAATAAACAATTAGAAATAAATATAAATCAAAACAAAAAAGAAATAAATTATTTAAATCTTCAAATACGATTTGAAAAAAAAGCTAATATAAGCTTTTGAAAAGAAAATCAAATTAAAAGTTTCTTATTATTCAAAATAAATAAAACCTTTATCTCAATATATTTTTATTTATTATATTTAATTATTATTAATTATTATTATCAAAATATCTTATAAAAAGATATAAATAATCAAGTTATTATAAGATGAAAAAATTTCTTATTTTATTTAAATATATTAAATTTTTTTTAGAAAATTATAGTTTATTAAAAAAAAAATTGAAAATATAAATCGAAAAGGATAGAAAAAAAGAAATAAGAATATTAATAATCAAATATTAATTAATAATATCTATATATAATATTTCGATTAATAATATTACAAATTTAATAATTTATAATTCTTTATAAATAAAATAATATTTATAAATATTAGATCAAATAAACCATTATTATCAAATATTCGAAATATATTAATTATTATTTATAAGATTCTTTTAAAATAAATTTAAAATCAAAGTATTTTTATTTTTTGCAAAAGGGAAAACTAATATTAAATTATAGATTATAAAATTAAAAAACTATTTCGTATTAGAGAGTATTTTTAATATTATATAACAAATAATATTAATAAGAAATTATATTAATAAAGATATCAAAAAACAAATTATATTAATATAATTATATAATAATCTTTTAATTGTTATAAAATTCAAAAACTAAAATCTTTTAAAAAATTAATTATTTAATTAATATAATTTTATTGATATAGATTTAAAAATCAATCTTTATATAATAAAAGTTATAATATTTGAAAAACAAATAATATAAGATTTCAATAATTAATTTGAATTTATTTTTTAAGATATTTTATAGATATATAATAATTAAATAGTAATTGTATATTATTTCATAAAATTAATTAAATCTATTTTTTATATATTTATATAGCTTATAATAAAATATTATTTAAAGATTTAAAAATAATAATATAAGATATAGAAAATTTCCTATATATATAAAAGCGATTATTCCTAATCAATAATAAATAAATAAAATTTAAAAAAAGAAAAAATCAGATAAGAATATATAATACAATATTCCCAATTTAATTAGATTTAATAATGATTTATATAAAAAAAAGAGAAAAGAAATAAAATTCCTTGAAATTTTAATAAAATAAAGAAAAAGATATAAAGAAAATAAAATATATTTCAAATATAAAGAAATAGGTTATTAAATTAATAATTATAAGAATTAATTAATTGATAAAAAAGAAAATAAATAATTAAAAAATAATAACTTTTTTTGATAATAAAAGTATTGGAATAAAAAGAAGGTAATTATTTTAGAAAGAGTTATACCAAACTAAAAAGAAATTTAGAAAAATCTTTAATTGTTATTATAAAAGAGAATACTTATATAATTATTGATTATTAAACTTAATATAAAAAATAATAATCTAATATCAAGTACTTAATATTATATAATCAATATATTTAAATCGAGCTGAAAAGATAATATTAGCTTTAATATAAGAAAGGGAATTATAACAATTAATAATACTAGGATTATATAATATAAGATTATTAATAGAAATAAAGAATTAATTTTATTAATATTATAATTACAAGGATATTATAGATTTCCTTCAAATATTGAATATAGAAAATCTTTTTCAAACAATAAATATTATTTACTTAAATAAAAACAAAAACAAAATATTATTTATAATAATTATTGATTTTATTACAATAACGAATTTCATTTCCTCAAATATAATCAAATAAATCCAATATAAAAAATTAAATATATTTTATTCATTAGTTAAAAATATAAATAAGAATATCTAAGAATTAATATCTATTTCAATTTATAATGAAATCAATTTCGAATATTTATTAATCAAAGATAATATAACATTAAAATTTAGAATTATATTATTAAAAATAAATAATATTATATTCAAACTTCTATAATTTCAAGAATATAATCCGGAAATAGATTAGAAATTAAATAAAATATTTAGTAATAATAATTCAGAATTATAAATTATATTAGATATATTTGATTTCTTGAATTTTATATATAATATAATTAAGAAAATAAAAATTATATTAAAAAAATACAATTATAATAATACTATTATTTCTAGTATTTAAAAATAATAATAGAATAAATTATATAACCATTTAAAAAAATATCCAAAAGAATTCTAGATATATATTCGAAATATTTTTTATTATTTAATAAAAAGATGTCACGGAATTCACCGCCTCGTGTAACAACACGTGATTGAGCAGGGCACTCCTCCGAAGCACCATCATCATGATTACAATATGGGTCTTTTATTCCTTATATTTATAAACCCTAATACCTAATTAGATTATTTCACAGCTTAATCAAGGTATATAACGTAGGTATGATCCTTATGATCACACCTCAAATCAATCTAGTTTATTATCTTCATACATATTAACCAAGTGATCAAACGTATCCAATCAACATAGCTATTCCTCCGTAATAAAAGAAAATAGAAAAATTATTATTCTATAAATCTAGAATTAATTATAAAATTATTTTTCAAAAAAATTATTAATCAAAGTTTGAGTTATTATATAATCTATTTGAATATACATTTGAAATATTTAGAAAATATATTATAAAAATATTTATATTAAGATTTATAAAATTATCAAAATCAATAATAGAAATACTATTTTTATTTATATATAAAAAAAGTATTAAGGAATTATATTTATATATAGATTTTAAAGATATAAATAATAATACAATATTAAATCAATATCCTATTTCATTCATTTTAAAAATATTAAATTATTTTGAAAAAATAAAGATATTTATAAAACTTGATTTATATAAAATCTATAATTTAATAAAAATCTATTTAAATAATAAATAGAAAATAGTTTTTTATATATATTTCGGCTTATTCGAATATCTAATATTATTATTCAATTTGTATAATATTCTAATTACTTTTCAAATATATATCAATTAATATCTACAAGAATTTATTAATAAATCAATTATTATATATTTAAAGAATATTTTAATTTATTCAAAAAATAAAAAAAGATTATAAATCTTATATAAAACAAATCTTAAAAAAGTTATTAAAATAAAGATTATTCTATAAACTCGAAAGATATTAATTTAATATAAATTTTTTTTTAAACTATATTATTTCAAATGAAAAAATTACTATAAATTAAACTAGAATTAATTTAATTACAAAATAATTCACAATATCAAATTCAATACAGAAAATGCTATTATTTCTAAGATTTTATAATTTTTATAAATAATTTATATTCAATTATAATAATATTATATTATTAATAATAAATAATATAAGAAAAGAAAAATAGTTTAAATAAATTAAAAATTATGAAAGAACTTTTATTATATTCAAAAATACTTTTCTTAAAACTCAATATTATATTATTTAATTATAATATTAATCTTTTTTTTAGAAATAAATATATTTAGTAGAATATTATATAAAATATTATTATAAATTCAAAAAAATATATTTAAATATCCAACTTTATTTTAATTTTGAAAATTAATATTAATAAAAACGAACTATATAATATTTAATTAAGAATTATTTATGATAATAGAATTTATTAAATATTTATATCATTTTTAAAAAAAAACTCAATATCAAATAATAAATATCTTCAATTATAACAATTGAAAGTATTTTATAATCTTCAAAACTTTTATAAAAAAACAAACTAAATAAATAATAATATTATCAATAATCGATTATATTATTATATATAAAGTAAAAAAAAAAGAATTCTATTAATAATTCCTCAAAAAAGCAAATTATTAATATAAAACAATAGAACCAATATCTTTTCTGAAATTATAAGAGTAAACTATAAATTTATTATTATTATTATTAAATAATTAATTTGATATACTATATTTAATTAAAAATATTATAAAAAAAAGTAATTAAGGAAAGTATATTATATATATTTAAAAATTATAAAAAATAAATAAAAGTTATATTGATATAAAAAGAATTGAAATATTTATTATATTCTAAATTAGGAATATATCTAAAAAAAAGTTTAAATAATATTTAAAAAAGATTAAAGTAATAATTAGATTTTATGAATTCAATTGTATATTGTTAATAATTATATTTCAATTTAATAGGAATGTAATTCAATTTGAAAAATGAATTATAATATTATAAAGAAATAAGATTATTTATTCTAATAAATAAAATATTGCAAAAAGATCTAATAAAGAAATTCTATAACTTCCTAATTACAGAATATTTTAATAAAAACAAAATAATTAGAATAATAAAAAGAATATCATATTAATAAAAAATAAATACAAATATTAAAGACTATATATACTTATATTTAGTTTATTAATATAACAAAGTTGTTCACATTATATATAACAATTATTAGAAAATTAATTTCAATATTTATTCCAAACAAATTATAAAGAGATATAAAATCAAATATAATTACAAATCTATTAATATTAAAATTCAAAGTGTATTTCAATAGCAAGATTAAAGAAAATATACAACTATATTCTATTTATAATATTATATTAAATATAACTTATAAAATAATAAAAAAGGTAAAATTTTTGTTATATAAAAAGAATGTAATATTAATTTAATTTACTCATCTTTTTTTAAAAAAGAGTTTTATAAAATATAAAATACTAAATTCTATTATTATAAACAAAATAAATTTGTTCATAAATATATTTTGAATAACATTTATCAAGCATTTAAATATAATTCGAAAATTATTTATAATATTTTATTTACAAAAAAATAATTTAATTGAAAAATTAAATTAGATTATAGAAATATATTTTAGAACATATATTAATTATAAATAAAATAATTAAATAAATCTATTATATTTAATAAAAAATATATACAATCCGATTTTTATTTTGAATATTAAATTATCATTTTTTAAAATAAATAAGAAAAATATCCTATCATTTCAGATTTATATAATTATAAATAAAAAACTCAGAAATACTTAGCGATTAATAAAAAAATTAAAAAAATTATATTAACAATTTATAAAAACTTTGTTATATATATAAAATATATAAACAAAATATTATAATACAAAATATTATTTATTATTATTTAAAATTGAAGATTAAATATAATTATTTTCCAAAAATCTGAAAATAAATTGAAAATATTAAAAATTAGATTTCAAAAAATTAGAATCTTTAAAAATATTTAAAAGTATTAGTTTGTAGAGTTATTAAATCAAACTTTTAATATCCTATAAATATTATAATATCTTTTGTATAAATCTATTGATATTATATAGAATAATAAAAAGAATGAATAAATCCGAAAATACAATGGAATTATTTATAATAGAAATAATTATAAATAAGATTTATAGAAATGAAATATCAAAATAAAAAATAAAAAGCATTCTAAATTCAAGAATATATAGATATTGAAGAAAACTATAATATTAAGTATATTGAAAAGATTATTTCCAAAATAAAAATAATTAGCAATTATTAAAAGATTTAAAGAACTTTAAAAGAAAGATTGTAGAGTTTTATAGAAGATAATCTTTTATTTTAAATAGAATTATAAAAGAATAATTATATATCGATTTCTTTTCAAAAAAGAAAAACTTAAATAAATTTAAAAAATTATAATTAATTTTTATTTTATAAAAATATATTATATATATTAGATTATAATTGTTCATTAACTAATAATTATAATTCAAATTAATGATATAATTATTTATTAAAAAACTTTTCAAATTTATTTAAATTGAAAATGAATATTGATTATATATATTAAGATAAGGGATATGGGGTGATTAAAAGATATTAAAGTAAAGTTTATAATATAAACAAAAATATATAAAATAAATTTTATTTTTAAATAAAATAAAACAAAATAATAGTTTTTTTAATATAATCAAATAGAAAAATAAACTTTCGATTATTATTATTAATTTATAAATTTAAAGTTTTTATTAAAAACTATATTTTCTGATTAATAATATAATATAATAAATTACAAATACAAATAAATTATTAATACCTTTTCAATTTTAATTTAAATTATTATTATTATTTATTTTTAAAAATAAAGATTAATATAAAAATAAAATAGTAAATATAATTAATCTAAATGAATTTGATATTATTTTGAAAATAAAAATAAAATCAATTTTATTATATATATTTTGAATTCAAATTGAAATATAAAATAAAAAAATCGAATAATTATTTATTATAATTTTTTTTAAAAAAATAAAGAATATTGAAAAAAAAAACATTATTATGAAGATATATAGAAAAAAATAGATTTGATTTCAATTAAATCCTTAATTGAATAATTAAAAACAAATATAAATATTAATAGTAACTCTTAATTTATTTGAATCTGAATATAAAGAATTTAATTAAAAAAACAAGAAAAATCGAAATATAATAATAAGAATATTTCTGAAATACAATTAAATAGTAATCTATATAATATATAAGGAATATATTAATATTGAGAATTTATTTTAATAATTTTTAACAAATCAAAAGGATTTATAGAAATTATTTATATTGAGTAATAACAAAAACAATTATTAAATAGAAACAATACTAAGATAAAATCTAAAAATAATTTAGAATTATTTTATAAAACTAATAGTAATTAAATCTATAATATTACAAAAAATCAAAAAACAAATAATATTATGTTAAAAAACTAGAGTATAATTACAAAGAGAAATAATTTAAATTATTAATATTTGAATAACAAATTTAAATAATTTATATTAAAATTTATAAAAGAATTAATTAAAAATAATATTGATTATTTTTGTAATAGAGCTAATAATTTATATGAATTGATATAATAATGTAGTAATAGTATAGAATAAGATTTTTTTATAATAAATTTTTTATTAATAAAATATCATATATAGATTTAGTTTAGAATCAAATAAATTAGAAAAAGTTAATAATAATGTAAATATGGTTTATAGCTATTTACAGATAAATTTGTATATATAAAATAAATAAAAATTGATCAAACAAATAAAGAAAATCCTAGAGGCTATGAATTTTAAATTATATTATAAAGATTTATAATAAAAAGCCCCGATTTTTATCAAAATCCATTTAAACAAAGTAATTTTATATATAAGTTTTATTAATAAATTATAGAAATTTATATAAAATAATCTGATTGTTATAAATAATCTATTTATCTATAGAGATTATATATAAGAAATACTAATGAATTATAATATAAAGGATATAAACTTTTACAAAATGATTAATATAAAAATTATTATATAAATAATTCGAAATTGTTTATATAATTAATCTCAACTATAAAATATAATATAATTAAATAAAAAGATTATATATTAGTTACTGAAAAGAAAAAAGAGTTTTGAATCAATTGAATTTCTTTGAATTTATTTTATAATATTTAGTTTATTAATATAAAATGATAAATATAATATTAATATACTAATTATTCAATTAAAAATTAAATTTTGAATAAAATTAATAAAAATAAGGAATATTATTTAATAGAAGAAAGAGTTTATTACTATTATCACTAAGAATTAATAATACAAAATCTGATATTGAATGGGTTTTAGATAATAATTAAAGAAAATCTAAACGGAATGAGGAGTTTTTTCTAATTAATTAACGAATTTCTTTTTTTATATTTTTATATAATTAAATTTCATTTTTTATTAAATAATTATCAATACAATAATATCGATATTATATAATATTTTTATAATAATAGTAATTTATAATTATTATAAATAATAAAAACAATTTGAGATATAAAGTATTACAGTTATAAAAGCTTATTTATATAAGAATATATAAAAGAAAATTTTGATTAGAATAAAAGAAATTAATCAGGGTTTTTTATAGGATTTCTTTTCAGTTTTTAATTTTAATTTTCTAATAAAATGATTAGGGATTTTTTACAAAACAAAAATAATTATAAAGGTATATATACTTTCTAAATATATAATCAATTATATTAGTCGTTTTAGCTAGTTTTTCAAGTATAAATTGAAAGCTTTGCTTCTAACTTTCTTCTAGCTCTTTATCAATAACTACACTATTAAAAGACAACTCCTCTTTTGTTCCTAGGCTCTTCACACCGTGTACAGCTGTTCGTCGAACACTAAAATTACATCAAAAATCTTCATTTTGCTCTATTTATAATAATAAGAATCATTATATTAAATCAAAATTTCTTTAATATTTTTATTATATATTAAAGAATTTAATTATAATATTTATTATAATTTAAAAATATATAAATATTATTATTCATAAGATTAAATTTGTATCAAAAAAAGGTTTTTGATTTTCGCTTATTTTATTAGCAAATTTCAATATTTCAAATTTATACTAACTTTTTATATAGATTTTATAATCAATAGATTTTTTAAAAATAAATAATCTTATTGCTATAAAAATATAATTAAAATTAAAGAGATTAATATAAGATTCATTATATAGAAATTATAATCTTATAGAAAAATTTATTAATAATTTATATGAGTGTTAGTGCTATTTTGATGTTCGACGAACAGCTGTGCCCTAGCACTATATAAACAAAAGATTCTATATAGAAATAGTTTTTATAATTTTACTAAATATAGTTTTATACAAAGATTTAGAAATATATATAATATTGAAAATCTATTTCATTCTTTTAATTCATTCGATTTAAATTTAACAAAAAATATTTAGAATATATTAAAATAATAAATTTGAAAAAAAAAAAAAATAATAATAAAAAATATTAAATAAATTAAAAAAGATTATATAAAACAAATAGAATAAAATTATATAAAAGGAAATTCAAAAAAGATATATAAAATTGCTTAATAAATATAGAATTAATATTAATATAAATAAAAATTATATATAATCAAAATTGTAATAGTAATTAGTTTTTTAGTTATAATATAATCTCATTTTCTATTTTTTGAAGCTATACAGTGAGTTTCATGAGTCCGTGCACCCACTGGTGAACCTCTCAACCTCGGCATTACAGCCTCGCGATATCTTCATCCTTCGAGAGCTTCTTATTAACAGACTTTTTTAACCTTTAACTCCTTTTTCATATCTATCTGTAATATATGCGGTTGTTTACTATGCCATATGAAACACAAATAGCGTCAATTTTAATATCTTTCAATATTCATCTGATAATCTCGACATTGGCGTCTCTCTCAACTACAAGCTCATCACAATCGAATCGCGAAGCTGAGGATTGAATTCTCACACGAACTTTAACAAATCCCACGAATGTAACTATCTGCATTGTGTATCAACGTCCGCCATTGCAATCTAAGCTGTTCACTACAGCTTCCACGACCCACGTAGCCATCCAATAGCTCGCACAGCAAACCTCACCGCGCATCCATAATGTCTTCAGAACCACCCCTCGACCCCTACAAACCCTCCTTATTCGAACTCCTCTCCTCAACCCAACTATCATCTCTACTACCTCCCTCGCTACATTACCTCCTAACTGTTGCTACCCATCGATATCCACGCCATCTCCTTCCAATCCTCAATTCTTTCCACGAACTCCACGCCCTTCTCTTCCTAGCAATCGAACATCACTATCTAACAACCTATTCCTCCTCCTTCGTCGAGAACTTCTACTCTTTAAAACGCGAACGAGCCTTACCCCCTGCAATAGGTTCCTTAAAATTGACTGCCGAAGGCGCCAACGCCAGTCTACGAGAAGCAACAAAACTTACAACAAAAGATGTGTGGAAAAATCTCGCTGTCTTGGTCGGAATCCCCTATCTTAAACGCCGCCTCGATGAGTCCGCAGAAATAAATGCACCTCGCGCCCTTCTCGGCGTAAATTACACCCGCATGCCACCAAATCCTACACTCCGCCAACGATTTCTCCATTACTATCGCTGGTTTCTTACTAATGTATATCCCAGCGTCAACGCTGCGTATTATTTTAGCATCCTAGCCTTCAATCTACGCTACCTATTCTCCAACTCAAAATCCGGTTCAGGAGTTTACTCCGACCCCTTTCTCTGGCTCATAGGCACTCGCATCCGAAGATTAAGCCAAGCAGATTTCCAGGCATTTGAAGCCCTTGCAAATGCGCCTTCATCCGCGACACCGGGAGGTAACCTGGGTATAAGAAGTTTGTTGGATCCAAGATTAGCTATGGGAAGATTAGGGGCTGGATTGAAGCTGTTGCTACCAACGAGTATTTTTGCGCTCAAGTTTTTGGAATGGTGGCATGCGAGTGATTTTGCGAGACAATTGTCGAAAAAGGCGACGGAGGGATTGGAGTTACCACCGCCTATCATTTCATATACACCTTCTGCCGCTACCCCCTCCAAACCATCAAACTCATCAAAGCCGGAAACCACATCTCCAACATCCCCAGAAGATAAATCCTCAGAGGAGCCTACAAACCCACCCATCTCGACTCTCACCCACCTCCCAATTTACGTCGTTCCTGCACCTTCTTCCTCAAGCACCGAGTCTCTAGAGAACTGCCCGATTTGCTTACAAGAAATCACGACCCCAACAGCTTGTCAGACGGGTTATGTATACTGCTATACTTGTATCCATCGTTGGATCGAGGGGGTACATGAGTTACAAGAGACATTTATGAAAGGAGGGGCAGAGGTCGTAGCAAGTGGCGAGAAAGAAGATGCGAAGGAAAAGGAGAACTATCGGGAAACAAGAGAAGGAAAATGGGAAAGCGGCGCAGGTAGATGTGCGGTGAGTGGAAGGAGGGTATTGGGCGGTGTTGGGGGGCTGAGGAGAGTTCTGGTTTAAGCACGAGGATGATAATACTCCTCTTCAAAAATTCGAGATCACATCATACCGCACTCAGCAAGAGGAGAGACGAAAAATCACAACTAGACGAAATAATGTCCATTTTACCAATTTTTAGAGAGCGAAGCTGAAGCATTTCAAATCGGAGTTTGGATACGATGTCATGTCATGGAATTAATAGCATTTGGCGTTGTATTTCGATTTCACTTCAACATTTACTTAGATATCACATACACATATAATGAAACGAAATCAGCCAAAACTAAATCACCATTTCTCGAATACATAATCGAGAAGGTTTGGCTATATCTTTTTGCTATTCAACTATCATTGAAGAAAAAGCTAGCTAGCTATGTATTATCCATGCATGTGTGATCTAACCTAAGTGAGGAGAAATCGCCATCACTTCGCGACACTTCGCATCTTATTGTGATCGATTGAAGACCCCGCTGTCTCCTTTGTAGATGATATCACACGTAAGTATGCTGTCAAGGAAAGAAACCTTATGGAATCGAAAAAGACGAAACTCGTGAATGAGAGACTTTTGAAATATCATCGTATTGTCTGTCACCCCCCGCTCACTAGAAATGTATGAAATAATTTGACCGTAAAAAGTCATGGCCGTGAAAGTCGTGTCGTGAATTGCGAGAAACGAAATGCTGTCTACCCATCATCGCAAGCAAAAGGCTAAATCGTGTCTTGCCTCATACGTGATCGTAAAATCGTGTTCGAAGCATCGAAAGTCTATCAGTCCGTTTCTTCATGCCTGGAATTCCATGCTTCAAATCTCCAGTAACTTTCGTTTTTGTGCTCTCAACGGTCCCGCAGCTTCATTCCCCTTTTCATCTCCATTTAAATCACCCTCAGTTTCCTTCAAAATATTGTCAACAACCTCTTCTCGATATCCCATACTAATGCCCTCCATTCCGTCTTCACGTTCAACAAATTCGATCTTGCCCTCTTCATCAACAACATCCCCTTTACATGCGCATCCGTATTCCTCTCTGAATTCTCTGACACTCATCCCCTCCAACTTGACTAGGGCTTTCCTGGCTGCTCCTACCCTAGCATATCTCATACTTTCGGCAGTGGCAGTTGATACCACCTTATTGTGCACAATGACCCCACAAATCACAACATTCTTTCTACCATCCTCTCCAGGTACTTCCTTACTAACTGGTGCCCAGTCCTCACATCCCATGTTCTTTTGCAAGAAATTCGTAAGGAAAGTGGTTGGGTGCTTATTAGCATAGGTATCGTAGATACTCATATCATCAAAGTACCATCTAATATGCATTTCAAAGAACTTCTCTACTTCACCGTAATTGTACTCAGAGTCGACAAAAATGGCACCAATGAATGCTTCTACTATGTCGGGAAGACATTTAGGAGGTTGACGAACGGCAATCCAATAATCACGAGCATAATCTTCTTCTTCTTTACCGGCTCTCTTTGCGTCTGCTTTGGCTAGAACGAGGGCTTCATTAATATCTGAGGAGTAATCTGCAATCATTTTTTGAACTTGGGAATCGAGTGTCAATAGATGTTTGTGAAAGCCCAATTTAACACAGAGAGCTCCAAGAAACTGGTTGGATACCATAGCCATCTTGTGCTCAGTGAGCCACTGAGGATCTTTCATTGGATGATTGTGGAAAAGGAAGTTGACACATGCCATGTCGAGTAGCGAGTCACCCAAAAATTCGAGACGTTGATAACAAGGAATTTGCTCGTAGATGAATAAGTATGCCGGATGGATGAAAGCTGATCTCAATAGGCGCGGGTGTTTAAAATGATATGGATGTTTCGCCTCAATTTGTCTTGCCATATCTATTTGTGCAGCTGTAGCTACAGCAGTTTGCCATTTTGGTTTCTCATACAATTTGTAATAATCAGACCATACAGCAGCATTATGATTATCACTATTGACGACTTCGGTGACGGCACGAACTGCATTATCCATGGATTTGCTTTTGTGATGACTTAGTAAAGCAGCGCCAATCATTGCCTCACAGACATCTGCGACTGACTTATCACCGAGCTTGTGGGTATTCGGTGCCGTTGCTGTCTTTCCTCTTAATAACTCGGGACCCTCAGGATACCAAGCACGTCGATTGAAGGCTGCTGACCGAATGTATTTGTAAAGCTCAAGTTTCAAAGCCGTGTTGAACAGATTTTTGTTGCAAATCAGACACATACGATCAACATGGTAGCGGAATTCGTCACTATCAGGGTTCAGACCGTATAGAGATATTGATGTTCCCATCTTCAAGAAGCAGTCCCCAAGAAACTCCAATCGTTCATAATTATTGCCCATGCCTCTTTGAAAGTTTGTCTGTTCCTCGCCATGCTCTCCAGAGTTGTCAGAATCCTTGGTAACAGCTTCTAGCGCAAGATCAGGACGAATGTCAAGATGTAATAAGTCTGTTGCCTCCAGAGCAATGAGATATGATTCAACTCGATGAATGATTGCAGGCAAAAGATAAGCCATTGCAACCACGGTAGTTGGAAGAGGGGATACCTTCAACGGCTCTAAGATAACAAAACACTTCTTTGATGTCTCGACCTCTCCTCCATCAAACTCATCAAGCAAATTTCTCCGAAGTGAAATGTAGGTTGCTTCAACAACAGGCTGTTCTTCATCAAAAGTTCGTCTCGTTCTAGCTTTTGCCCAGAGACTACAACTATACTCCATGATGTTACTATTGTTTTTTCTAGCTCCCTTCCTGGGGGCCGTGTTTGGTGGGACTGGATCCAATGGTTTGTATTCTTTTGTGATATCAACGGACCATAATTTCCGCGATCCATCAAAGGGATCAGTTATAAATTTGTCTTTGAAATAATCATCGGGCTTTCCTAACCATGGCTTGTGCTCCCACGGTTTATCAGCTTGCTTGTTCTCGAATTCTTGGACATATATAACTGTCTCCCAGTCGATTATTGACACTGGGATTTGTGATTTCCAATCGACAATGGTCTTCAAGCAGTTGATAGGAACTATCAAGTAGGGCATACTATCCGGGTCTGATTTGTAGGCCTTGCTGAACACGTCTTGGAATAAACATAGGGTGAACATATTGACCTGGTCAAGCATGTTTCCTTCGAGCGTAATTGAAGAAGCGAGAGGTACGCACGAGACCGGAGAGTTTCTTCCTCCTCCGAAATGAAGAACAAATTCTGGCAAATCAGGCAAGGGAGATCTTGTCAACAAGCCCAAGGGCTGAGATGCTCTGTCAAGACTATCTGGAGTTTTAAGAGACAAGACAGTCATATAAAATATGCCTTGCTTCCCTTTGGAAGACCATAAAGTTGGTTTAGTCTGCATATCATAAGCTTCTCGCTTTTTTCCATCCACAGCCAAAAGTGCATTTCTCATCATGTGCGTCGATCTTTTGAACGTAGAAAGTAGGTAGTCGTTGATGTACCCTTTCTTGTGCAGAATCACGCACGTCTCAAAGGCTGCGGAGCATTTGGCCACTTGTTTGGTTGTTGCTGGTCGACCAATTGCTCCACGTATGGGTGCTTCCTCTGGTAAGATGACCTCGCAAACAAACTGCTTATCAAGAGTTGTGACGACATAATCCACCCGAAGAACCGACTCTGGGGCACGAGGAAGTGAGTCAACGAAGGCGGATAGGACCGTTAAGCTCATTCTGTAAGTAAGTTTTGCATCACTATTCGGAACAGGGTAGATTCGATGGCCTCGTTCCTTTTTGAGGAAGTAATCCATATTGAAATTGTTTCCAGTCAATTTGCGATCTTCTGGAAGAGCAGAAGCAAAAAGTTTTAGCATTTTCTCATGTTTCAAAACCTCTTTGATTGTACGAATCTGTTCCTCGTTGTGGCTCTCTACCATGTGGTAATACCTTGAATTGACATGCCTAGCACGACCTCTGGATTGAATATACTGAATGACTGTATTGTACAAATCGAATCTGACAACGAGATTACAGTCAGGAATATCGAGTCCTTCTTCAGCAACTGACGTTGCGATAAGGCAGTTGATTTTACCATTGCGAAAATCATGCATGGTAAGAGTTTGTGATCTAAAAGTGATGTGCATTTCCCCGGCAGAAGCAGACGTAGTACCAACCTGTGAAGAGTGTTAGGATTTATGTTCAGTGAATAGAATCAGTTACGTACCAGCGGCGCAACCTTCAAGAATGGTGTGCCGGCTTCAGGTGTGGAGAGAAGTGAGGCTAGAAGACGTGCGGTGTATCTCTCTCTGACAAACACAATACACTTGTCATTTGTAGGTCTCTGGAAACGATCTTTGAGGATGCTCAAGAGAGCAACCACTTTGGTAGATAAATTGTTCGAATAGTGGACCTTTGTTGTGAGATCATCAGATAATCTTGATGCAAAGTGGGGTGGCTCGAAAGTGTTATTTTTGACAATAGACTTGGCTTCTTCAAGTTGTTCCTTGCGTTTCTCTAGCACATCAAGCGGCTCTGGGACTCTTTTCTTATGATGCGCCTGCTCCGTTTTTGCCTGTAGTTTCTTAGACTCTTCTTCTTGAAGACAGAAAGTCCAGATCTGGTCAACACACCAAGATCCTAGAGTTCTACTAGCTTCCGTCCCAAATACAAACGGCTTCCGAAAGATAGGATTGTCCTTGAGAAGCGGGATCATTTGAAGATATAGAGAAGTATTAAACTTTGGGCCCAAAGGATCATAAAAGGCAATAGTTTCAGGTTTGCCTTTGATTGAATATTGCAGCAAGCTGGGATCTTCTGCTGTACATATTTGACTGTGTAACAGACCTTCGAGTTCCTCCGCCGCTTTCTTGACATTATCTCTAGCATCTACAGGCGACGCTGTCATCCCAAATATCTTAGGCAGGGTGAAATCTTTTCCCGTGTCGTTGCGATAAAAATCCTTGATAATCCTGGCATAAGGATGATCTTTCTTTGCATGGTGAGCTTCATCGAAAATTAGCAGATTTATTTGAGCCATTGTAACAAACGAATGGTGTAAGCATTGACGTAGAATCTCTGCAGTGCAGACAATGACCATGTTCGTATCCATTCGTTTCTTCCACTTTATGTGATCGGACAAATCAGTTCCCGTAAGCCCACAGATCATATCTGTTGGCTGATTGAGATTGTTTCTGAGTACCGAGTGTTGTTGATGACAAAGGGTCACGGAATCAACCTTATTTACATGTTAGTGTTGATATATCAAGTATTATGTCAGACTTACCAAGAAGAATGAAACACGATGAGGCTTGCCAATAGCTCTATCTTCAAGCTCTTGGTCTATGATCCATCGAAGCAAGAGAACTGCAATGAATGTTTTGCCAGATCCTGAAAATGTTAGCCAGATTGGTAAAGAGAGAACAGTCAAAAAAAAAAGCGAACCTGTATCAAGCACAGCTATAATATTCTGTTTCTTTGCCTTCTCAAATAATTCAAGCTGATAGTCCCTGGGACTTTCTATAATATGCTGTTTTTCTGCCTGGTCTATCAACCACCTAGTAGACTGAATTGCTTCATCACTCGCGTGTGAGATCTTTTCTGTCTTTGGCTGTTTGGTAGCTTCCTTGAGAAAAACGTCAAATATTGCAGCATTCTTTTGTTTTCGTGCTGAGATACGTTTGATGTCGGGAATGGTTTGGTTCGTGTCCTCTTCCTCTTCATCTTCCCCATCCTCCTCAACAATAGCCAGACCTTTCTGGTTGGAACCTTGGTTGTTGTCTAGTACTCCATCGTTCGATTTAAAGTTATCAAGGGAAGAGAAAGGTTTATTTTCAACCTGGTTGTGACTTGCTTGAGGGTGCAAAGGCCGCCTAAGTTCTGCGAAAACATCATCGGTTGTTCTCGTGGCAAGTGCAAATGGTGTAGGGTCTTGATTGATTGGGGACAGAATCGCAGAATATTTCTCCAGAGATGTTGGATCAAGCTGCAAAGGAAAATTTTCAGAAGTTTGGTCTCCAGAGTCTACTGGTATAACGACGGGAGAACCTGTCCCATCCTTTCTGGGGAGTAGAGAGATTTCAGGATCTGGCATCTTAGAGCTTTGAGCGGGGTTGTGGGTGGCTCTTGCGGTCTGCTGTGTAGTAATCAAGTCGATGACCTGTTGAGGACCAGTTAGCCAGTATGGAGAGCCTAAATAGATAGAACTAACCGTCGTTGCAACCACATCCATATCCGCAGTCCCAGCAAGGAGAGATTTATCGAAGGTATCAACTTGAGCCATACCTGTTCTCGAAACCTTTTGAAAGCCTTCACCCTGGTGTGTATCTATGATAGTTGGTTTGAGTATCTTTGGGTCAAGAGTTCTTGGATTTTCGATCAAAAATGCCCGATTTCCCTTCAACTCTCCTGTTGTGCGGGGTATACTTGAAGAAGGAAAAGGATTCAATGATAAGAAGGCGGATGAACCAAAATTCAGTTTTGAGGCGTGAATTTGACGGTTTTTAGATTTTGGGATTTCCTCCTTTAGCAAATTCCGTTTTGGGGGAGTGAATTGAATAAGATCAGGACTCGAAGATGTTGAAGACTCCTCTAGTAAGCTTGTTTCGGGCAATGGTATAGTCGTGTTAGCAATTGGTGCGGAGAGGCCTTGCCCTGCATTAGTGAAAGATTGTTGCGCAAATAAACTCGAAGCTTGAAATGAATGAGAAGATTTATTAAAGAGTGGCCTCTCTGGCGTTCTTAAGGGAGGTCCAAAGATAAAGTCCTGTTTGCTATCAGGTGAAACAGGGAGAGAACTTTTGGCATCACCTTGATTGCCTTTTGAAGATAGGGAAGCCTTTTTGAGATGACCACTGTTGACATCTACTATAGCATTTCCATTGCCATGCGCAGAAGGTATTTTTTCTCCAAAAGTGCACTGGGTGATGGAAGAAGACAAGGTTTTAGGTGGATCGACGGTAACAATATCATCAAATGATAAAAGATCCTCTTGATCTGAAGGAGTTATGTCTTTTCTTTCTGCTTGATGATTTCCATTAGTTTCCATTGTTAATACCAGAAGCAAACACTATTAGTGTAAATTGTTTGACGTTGCAATCATGCACCTCATGCTGCAGGGTGGGATGAGGTCTGCAGTACAACACTGGCAGGCAGAAGTCAAAATGTAGAAATGATGAACAAGAGAAAGGAATTGAGGCAGGAAACGCGCAATTACACTTTGAAGGAATGAGAAAGAGGTTTGTCAAGATGCAATGAATATTTTCAGAGCGTTGAGAGGTGAGAGAAATTGAATTCTTGTTATCTGGTTGTGATATTGTGAAGAAGTGAATTTCCCCTTCCCCCAACAATAATAATAAAGACTTTTTGCTGCCAATAAGTTTCTCATCATCGGTGGGGCGTCGTTCGCTGGTGGCTGAGATATGCTCAAGATCTTTCCCGATTTGGAAATAATGAAGATATATAGATTTTAGAGAAGAAATATATAAGGAAATTCCATGTGAGTTCGTTCTTGTTGTCAATGAAGCTATGTATGTCTTGAGTTTACCTAGGGTGTCTACTTACATATTGTGGAGAATTTATCATAGGTCCACCAGTCTGCCGAATAATCTGGTCGAATCAGGAAGGCGGTCTGCTATCGTCTATTGGAGGCGGCCGCATTTCTCCAGCAATTTGGGCTTTACAGCTAATCCCCCACCACAACATCACACTGTTGCCCTGGCACTCCCAAATTGTTCATCCTATACCCAGTATCTCCCAACTACCCCAAAATCTGCATTTATACTTCGAATCGCTTTGAAAATGGCAGATAATTCTCTCAAAACCCTCTTCAATTCAGCAGAGCGCCAAAGACTTGCTATTGAATCATCATGGGATACAAATACAGAAAAATACCAGGAAGATGTTGCGAGTGCGCTCACTGCATACCAAGAATGTCGGCAGCTTGCAGATAGACTTGCATTATTCAGCCCAAACGAAACTTTGGAGGATATCAATTCCAGCGATATACAGTATGTTCGTACGCATTGATATACGGCAGCAAGCTAATGATCCTGCTCAGATATTTGGTCATTCCTTACAGGATCGCAGATTTGGGCCAACGATTTTCCACAAATACTAGTGATCGAAAAGTAATCTTGCAAGACGCCAAAAAATGTTATGAGGCATTTTTAACTCAACTAGGATATTATGAGATGCTATCTTCTGCAGAAAAGAAGTTGTATGCTGAATATCAAGAATCGCCATCTACGTTCTCGACCATTTCCACCACAGATCCAACTGCAAGAAGGAATGCAAAAATCGCAAATTTTAAGATGGAGAAGGAACTTAAAAAGAAGCTGGATGTATGTGTCTTCGGCTCACACTGGGTTTATTCTATACCGAGCAGCCCTCAAACGAATTTTCTGATTTGGTGCAGCATGCTAACAATCTCAGTTTCTGGCAGCAAATCCAGCCTACCTACAAAACGATGAAGATGCCATTCGCGAATTAGAAATTACCAAACTATCCTTGTGTTCGCATAATGCCTTTCAATCACTCGAATCCATCAACCGCGAACTTGAGATCTTGGCTATGGCACCTGTGGGACCACAAGTTCCCCAAGGTCAGCAATCAGATGACAGAGAACGAATAGGAGGTTTACGCGGACCAGATGCAGGATACTCGGATCGCTTGGATATGAGAGATCTTACTACAAATAACAAAGGGCCAATCTTGAGTACTGGGGGAAAGCCATTACGGCCATTTACTCTACTAGAAAGTAGACAAGCATTACAAAAGGGTGTATTCAGGCCAGGGCATAATTTACCGACCATGACAATAGATGAATATCTGGAAGAAGAGAGAGCGAGGGGTGGTATAATTGAAGGTGGTGGAGAGGCAAGTGGTATCATACCTGAGATTGATCCTGATGATTTTGAGAAAATGGACGAGGAGACCGAAAAGGCTAGAAGGTGGGATGAATTTACAGAGGATAATCCAAAGTGAGTTGAAGCTTCTTCCAGTTCTAGAAACGGATACTAATGATGTTTCTAGGGGCGCTGGAAATACCTTAAATAGAGGATAGACTAATGATTAATGAATAATGTGATACCAGTCAAGCCGGGCGTCGATATCTCTGTTTCCATCTTACTGCCAGGCGGAGCTATTGGTAATCTTTACATCTGCAGTCGGTTTGCAATCACATCCAGTTCTAACAAAAGATCCTGCCAATTAATTACCGCAAATACCCTACTTGTTATGAATTAGTTCATGATAACTCTATGGACGGCAATTTATCAAAGAGTGGTTATAATTAAAAGAGTGGCAGTTTATGAAGCATTATAAATGCTTGATTAAGTTGAATTCTGCGATGATACATGAACCCTCTGCAGCACTACGAATCCGCTTTTATTTATCCAATGAGGTCTCGTTGGAGCAGAATTTTTTTTGATAGATGGCTGCTAGCCCGTGGATAAAGGTTGGATAGTATTCGCAAAAACAATTCTTTGTAGGTATTGATAACCTTCGAACACCTCCAATGCAAGGTACCATTACATCTAGGTATTCTCACCTATACCCATCAGTGGCTCCTTGCTTTCCAATACAATATCGGAGGCCCAGTTCCGGGCCAAAGTATTCAGATAAGTTTGAAGCATTCGATCCTTAGACGATTAGTAATGTGTTCGTGTTTTTGGTAGGTAAGTGTATTCAACTGCTAGAATTCAAGCGAACAATAGTTCAGGGGTAACCCGTGGTAGAAATTGGACGGATCACTCGAGTGTGTTGCTCAGCACCTGGCGCTATTTTCTTCTCAACGCCAACTCTCAGAGCCCTAACCAGTTCCAATCTGCCGCGCAATCTCCAAGTTCAGGTCGTTCTACAGCCACATCCAATCCCATAATAGAATACTTTGGCAAACATACGCTCAATTACACATTCGATCCACTAGCAATACCATTCATAACAAATCATAATGATGACTTCAAGCGTGAGCCTTCGGAGATAAGAGCTCACGCTGCACTAACTCATCATATCAATTATTCGAGTACTAAATTACACTATCCTCCACAATATGCCACAGAGCGGACAATAAGAAGCATGCTTCTGACGTAGATCTAATATCACTTCTTCAAGAAAATTGGCAAACTCGCGGGTCAACTGCAAATTAAACTTCGATCCAAGTTCCAACTGCAATTTTATCAAAATTGGCCGCAATCAACTTTCAATTACAGAGTCTGTCATCAAGGAACCTCGTCATCACATCACGTGTCGTTGCTCATTCGCCGGTCAGAAAGCTCACCACATTTCGTGTAACCTTGGGCATCTATCTCAGCCTGCCATCTTAGCCGCGACCCTTTAACATTTATCTACCATTCCCATCGTCCTCGGACGTGCATTCGCTGATCCAGAGTAGACAACTATCCTATGTGTTGGACAAATGCTGACCACACAGATCCAGGAAGATTCCAGGAGTGCAGTGGTGAACTTTCCATTTAATTCATGGGCACTCACTCCAGCTCAAGTACTGTCTGTCTGCTTCAATTATGTTCTAAACCTATAGGATGCATTCTTAATCCTCATATTTTTAACGATAAGCTAACCAATAGGAATCACCGCCGAACACGACGGTACTCGGCAGACATCTAAGACCTAAATAAAAGCTCCCGCCACTGGGCAACATTGTAGGCTGAGCTAAGGTCGACGGTAGATCACGTCCACGACGACTGTGATGTTGATTGCGAGCAATTCAACGATCGCCGGAGAAAACTATCTAGTCATCTCATTCCACAAACCATTATCATTTATTTACATCTGCCAAAGGAAGCATAAAAAGAAAAGAGGATTAGCACCTACAATTTCAACAAAGGCCTCCTGTCATTAAGTACCCCCCTGGTTGACGTTACAGCGTTCGCTTCGGCACCTCAAAGGCGTCAATCAATAGCCTTACATTGTAGTAACGGCAAAACTTGGTCAACCACGGGAGACTGGAAGGCTATCATACGATAATAGAGTAGATTGGTTCACATGGGATGCATTCAACTTTAACCCCGCCTTCATTATTCAACGATTCAATAACGCACATAAGAACCAACGTTTGCTTGTGTATGGCAGTCCTACCATTCGCTGTATCGTACCTCAAATATAAACCTTGTCGAAAGAAAAGGAAGGAATCTGCTGCTGTCACTCATTTTCCATCCATCCCGATGACTGGGAATAATGTGTGCAATGTAACCTCAGCGCCAGAAATGAACATGCGCATGCGATTCCATCCGAATTTCCTGTCCTGCTCCGTATAATGCTGAGCACCCTCCTCAACACTAAGAGCCGCGACTTGCCCTCAACGTTCAACGTTTCATGCTGATTGCATACTTTTACTTCTCGTATTTGATATTATCTCACCATCTCGTACACCACTTCATAGATTTGGTTTGTGGCTTTATCAAATGGAAGAAGTACTACACATGCTGACAGCTGGGGTATCAAAGCGAATGTTTCGAGTAAATTACCGCGTTTGTTTTCTGATATAATCGTTCCTCCCGCTATCGGAAAGCATTTCAAGTGTGAGTAGGTAGCGAGATTCATCATTTGTAAGAGAAAATGATACGATAACCTTAGCCAATTGCAAGGTATTGTAATGCTTACTATAATGCATTGGGGTATCACAACTTCACAAGCAATCTATCACGCTCGAGAGTCGAGACACGCAAGCAATTGAAGCAATCAAACTACTGCAGCCAGAAATAATAAGGTTACAGTGCAGACTCACCCCGTATCCACCCACCACGTTTATTCCTTATTCCGTTTTCGTTCGTCTCATTACGCCTCTATTCCTTATTCGTTGCTATTACGAGGATGCATGATTGGCATTTTGAATTCCCCCCACTGAGATTAACCCTTTCGAAAGATTGACAGGACATTTCTCTCGTATCTTGTTGATAAAGAATCTCTTTTTACTGGCTGATGAGACTAATAATGGATCATCGGTCGGTCACAACGTAGGGGGTGTTGAAAGATCAATGATCATTGATGGGGGTAACTGAAGCCTGAGCCGTAAGCGCTTGTGGGGACACTGGGGAGGAACCATCAACTCGGGAGGGAGCGTAAGAGTGGAGAATTTGCCAAGCATGGTCTAAGGTGGATGTCACTCTCTTAGTGCACGACGCACAGCTTGAAGATGGTATGCGGCAGGATCGAATGATATATGTGGGTGCGCCGGTTGAAATCAGTTCGATCTTCATGGTTCAAAATCCTTTCATACTTCTGTTGCTTTACAACGCTCATGTTTGTCACGTATAAGCAGAGTAAATGAGCTGCGAGAATACAATCGAGCAACTACAAAGCTGACGATACGATATTGATCGATAGACGGAAGTTGTATCAATGGCGAACCAGATATATGCTCTTCCACAAACATGTCCAACATCAACTACACCAATATCACAACCCAGAGTTAGACGCTCTCGTGCGAGTAAACCGAAGGTCAAGACTGGATGTTTGACTTGCAAGTATGTCCACCGCCACTCTCATCCAAATTGTGTTCATTCATACTTCAAGGCGATATACTGAGCATATTTCAGATCAAGAAGAGTCAAATGCGATGAGGCAAAACCAGGTTGTATGCGATGTGTACGATTTGGACACAAATGCGAAGGTTACGCTTATCTTCAGAGATCCAGTGTGAAGCCCACTGTTGGAACCAACATCGCGCCACGAACGCTGATACCAAGAACTGGATATCTGCCCATAAGTCCCGCTACTTCCCCCACTTCTGTGGCTTCCACGACCTCTTCTATTTTATCACGGCCAGAATGTTCCGTTTCTCCACCCTCGACATGGAGAGATCAAAGTGCCGAAGCATGTTTTCGAAATTTTGTGAGAGAGATTACGGGAAGTTCAGGTCACTTTGAAGTTTGGTGGGGTCTCATATTCTCTGGATGTCAATCTTCGTCGCTCGTTTTTGATGCTGTACACATGATTGGATCTCTCGATTTACGACCGAAAAATCGGGGAGTTCATATAGGAACTTTTAGACACATGGCTACTTACCACGAATATTGTAATACGAAATGTTTGACGAAAAAGAGAACAATACCATTTTCAGAGGGCTTGGGAATAGGCGCAGGAATCATTGATATCGACGTGGAGAGCAGAACAACACTCATCACGCATTTACTTTCTAATATGTTGGCTAGCAGTAACGAGATTATCAGCCACGAAAGAGTCTCGACTATGTACTTGGGACTGCGAGTACTCCGTGAGTGGGTAGTCAGGACATATATTCCTCGAGGTGGCCGTCTCGGGTCGATGTCGGAAACTGCTTGTTTGAAATGTTTTAGTCGTCTGGAGTCCAGAATCTTACGATACGCGGATGCAAAACCAGAACACGAAAGAAGGACGAGTCTAGGAGAACCAGATATTGAAATGATGCCGGGCCGATTCTCGAATCTCACAGAGGCGAAGAATGATTTGGAAAGGGTTATGGTTAAAAGTATGGAGTGGCTGGCTTCGACTCTTAAACGGCATGATTTTTCAGCATATCATAATGGACAGGAAAATAATTCTCGCGATCACGGATTGTTCTTTGATATTGATCCTAAATTTGAGGAGGAGAAAAGAACATTAAGGGAATATGAGCGCTGGAATCGATCTTTCTCGCCTCTATTCGAGGACCGCCAAAAGAGATGCCAGTCCAATGATAAATTTCACTGTGA
Source organism: Botryotinia globosa (assembly GCA_014898425.1). Lineage (NCBI taxonomy): Eukaryota > Fungi > Ascomycota > Leotiomycetes > Helotiales > Sclerotiniaceae > Botryotinia > Botryotinia globosa. The sequence continues at coordinate 339,011 of RCSZ01000015.1, read as the reverse complement.
TAAAGATTCGGATTTGTTAATGGCATATTTATTAAGAATGAATTGGCTGTCCGGATACATTCTTATCGCCTCATCTAACCACCTCAATAGTCTTAACGTTGCTGAGGGACGATTTGCAACACAAGTACAAGAGCTAAAAGAAATTGCTAAAATACTACGCTCAAGCCCAAGTTGGAGAAAAACTCTAGAGGAAAACGGAGATTTCGAAGTCGCGACTGTGATTCCATCGATGGTTGTGGGATGGGAGATTCGAGATCGAGATTTAAGACGAATTGCAGTGTCGATGTTGTTGAAGGGGGGCAAGTATGATCCTTTGAGTGGGAGAGAGGTAGGAGGATTTTCTGGAGCGGTGGGGAAAGTTATGGAGAGATTGGTGGAGATAGAAGAGGATAGGTCGGAGGTTGATAGAGTTTTAGAGGGGGGTGCATCGTTGGCTGAGGAGGCTAAGTGTAGGAATATTGAAATGGGATGGGATGCAACGGCAAGAGTGGCGTTTATGAGGTGTTACAAGGGAAACCCGAGGGGACTGGGACTACCGGGATTTGAGGGGAGGAGAGAGATTATTGTCCAATGTTAGTTGGGAGGATGTCTTGGATAGGATGGAATTGCTATTGCTGAAAGATTGAGAAAAATGTAAAGATTTCAAATATTATAATGGATGGGATGGGATGGAATGGGATAGGCGTTAGATATCACAGGAAAGGGGGGTATATGATTTATCATGAAGACTCACTTCAACACTCATAGGTAGGCCATCAGCCAAGGAATCAAACTTAGACTTCCTCGAATGTACAGGTACATCTAATTAACATGAATCCACACATTTATTTCCATTTCTAGATCCATCATCAATCCTAATCCAAATCCACATTCAACAAAGAGAATCCGGTAAAAAGCAGGTCGTCTTTCAGTCGGACAATCAATTCAATTGAGGCTCAACTAATAATGACAGCTACTCACTCGGTCGCAATCATCAAACACGCTATGTATAATTGACAGCTGGAGGCTTATAGTAGACCCTATAAACCGCCTCAGCTCAGACCGCCGTGGGCCTACCTGTGGCTTGTGACCGGATAGCCCTCTATGCCAATGGTTCCAAGGTTAGCTGGAGGTTTGATTATCCCTGTGCTAAACTAAATAGCTAGCCTAGTCTAGCTTACCCCGCCTTATCACGTTGTAGCTTGACTCTTTGGATGGATTGTGAGAAAGAAGGCTTACCCTTTATTTTTCAAATGGTGTGGTATGGATTAGAGTCCTGTTTGTTTATTCAATCTTGTGGGTTTCGCTGTGAAGTTGTGAAATTATACTTTGTTCGGAATTTATGATCTTTGACCTCTTTTTGTTTGATTTGTTGGCTGGTATATGTTAAACTAGACGTCGTTTTGAGGAGGCGATCGTGTTGTTGCCTAGATTTGCATAGGTATATCTATCTTTTGCCTCAGCCTTGCTGATTTGTTACTCTTACCACGTATTTGGATTCGTGTACTGGACTATCGAATACCTTGGACTGGAGAGTTGAACTGATAATTCATATTCCTGTCATCTCCTATCGTCCTGAAGAACCGGTCTTGTGCTTGCCTAGATCTACATCTATCTCCTCAGCCTTATTGATTCCCTGCTCTCGCCACATATTCGAATCCAAGTACCATCTCGTAACTTCAGTTGGACGACCAAGTCAACAAGTTTACTCTCGTTCATTCAGTTTACTCTCCTCAGTAGCGATTATGGAAGCTTCCGGACCCAAGAATAACAGATCTCCTCCTGAAGAAATCATCTGGAATGCTTCGGATGACATGTTCGAGTTCTCCGATATGGAAATTAAGAATGCAGATTCGGAAAAGGCATCTATGAGAAAATCAACCACTAATGAATCTCGTGAAGGGTTAAAGCTTCCCGGGGAAATAGAAAATATGGAAAGGAAAGAAGACGAAGAAGAAACTCCACTGATGACATTCAATGATGGATATCAAAGTGTTGGTCAAAAAGGTGGTCCAAGTTTAAATGGTGGTGCGTATCTTTTAGTAGATCATACTTCATATCTGTCTGGCCTAATAAACTTTGATTCTATACTAACTAAATATCGTCAAATAGTGCTACCCCATTTGACATCAGAGTGGGGACAAGCCGGTGAGCAACAACGCGAAGCTCGACAAGAGCTCAATGAAAGAGATCACAATGCAGTCGAGTACAGCAAATCGCTTCTAAATGAAGGCGATACTCTGGTATACGTCTCATATCCTGGAGGCATTACTTTCTACGACTTCAAGGGAAAACCACAACCATACAAAATTTATCGAGTCAGTAGTGACAAATTAAAAGCACTTGGTTCGGCAAAATTCTCTCGGATGTTCGAAGAACGGCCACAATATTGGGCGAGAAAGAGAAAGGGTCTTCTACATTATCTTCCAGAAAGTATCAGATATGTACTTGATCTTACACCACTAGAAGAAGGTGACGAGGCAGTCGAATTGGTATCAGAGTTATCCTGCTCGGCAGGAATTAGGAATTGGTACTTGGCCGAGAAGCGATGTGGCGTCGAAAAGCATCTGGTTGCTGGCGATGATGATATTCCTGGACCTGCCATTGTCCCAGCTAAGACTGCTGAACAATTTGGATTGAATTTCCCCGTAGACGGCTACATAGCCTTCCTATCTTCGCAGTCGAGGATGAACTCGCCTGTCAATGATAAATTTGTCTTTACATCTTTGGGTCGTACGGTACCTAGAGACGATACCTTTGTTTGTGACAAGTCTGTCCAAGATTCGAATATGCAAAAAGCGATCAAGAATAGCCTGGAAGATGGTCATTTGTTTATTGGACCTTCGGGAAGTGACCCGGTGGGAACTGCTCATCATGAATCTACCGAAGTAGCGGGGTCAAAGAAAAAGGTCTTAGATTATTGTCCGATCCGACATCGATTTGGAGTCGAAAATCTTCTCATGATCATTCAAGGCAAAGCACCTAAGCTGGATTCGGCGCCAAAAGTATGGACGTTATTTGTTTTGGCAAAGTATTATGAATGTACAAGCGAAGTGGTAAGAGATCATTCCTTCACTTCCACATCTTCAAGTCTAACTTCATTTCAGATTGATTACATAACCTCATGGATCATGAATGGAAATAATATCAAATTCCTCGAAGTTCTTCCCGAAGCTAGTATAAACATTGGGTTTGGCTTGAAATCACCTATGATTACAAGAGCTGCGTTCTCAATTCTTGTTCCTGAAGAAGCGCTCAATGTTGCTTCGAGAACCTTTTGTGGAGGTTTTGGTAGGCGAGCAGAGTACAAGTATCTTCGACCTCGTGAAGAGCTTGATGAAGATTTGTGGAACGTTATTCAACATGCCAGTCAAGACTTCTGCGATCGTGTTCAAAAACAGATTACCGATTTGTTGGATGAAAGAATGGCTTGGTTTTTGGAACTTCCAGAGTACAGGAAAATATGCAAGTTTGAAGACTATTGCTATAAGAAAAAAGATAAGAGCAAGAAAGACGAAGCCATCTATGAGCGAAGAAAGACGGTTATTCAGCAGTTACTTGTCAATCTTCGTCGATTTGTTCGGGGGAAAATTATTACTTGTTTGAATCAAGGACTAGAAGTTTTTGAGATCACTATGGCAAGTTCAAGTCAACGTGAAGCTCAATGGGAAGTGCATGTAGCTTCAGGAAATGAATCAAATGGGGGTCCAGATCCAAATTACATTTACAACGGTCTTGGAGATCGTGAAAGGGTTTTACTACCACATTTCTGGCGTCGCCTTCGAGATGTCTATTGGGAGGATGATTTTGAGAGCCCTAAACTCAACTTATATAACCCACAGCTTATTCGTTCATGCAAAAGTCTTGTAGATAGAGATAATATGCGCCTAACGCATACTTCTCACCTTGAGATTTATGTCAACGACTTTAATCGTGAGGTCAACCTCGCGGTTGATACTGAGAATTACAATCCATCATCACCCTCGAACCCGTTACCTACTATCCCGCCAGCTGAAACGAAGAGCCTGGATCAGGAGAGACCTAATTATGCATTTATGAGTGCATACAACCAAGACCATGCATATCACCAGGCACGTCTAGCAAGTATTAGAGCATTGGAAGTTGAGCTTGCCGAAATCGATGAGAAAACAGGAGATGCAGCATCAATATCCTCCGTCTCAACCGACGCTTCGACCAAGCCATTATTCGATCTACCTTTGCGCACGAAAGAGAATAAATTTGCGGTCGAAAATAGAAAGGATGAATGTGATATTAATGCCCAGCCGGCACCTTCAACCGGGGCAAGAGAGAAGTCGAAGAATTCCGCACCGAAGGTTCTCGAGAACTTTTTGCAGCATATGGGACATAAATCACTCGATGACTACAAATCATACAGAGCCGCTCCGCTCACAGATATCTCTCACCCAAAGGTGGAAAACAACTCCCCTATTTTATCGAAAGATACTCCAAACTTTACCTTCGCCAATACATCCACGCCCTTCTCCGCCAACTCTAACCCTTATCAACTAGGCGAATCCCCTCACAATTTCAACCTCTGTTGTTTTCTCGACGAACTCAAATTTTACATGGACCATATTTGTCAGTCCATGCTCTCCAAGTCAGATGGATCGGAAAATTACATGTTGACGGATACATTACTCTCTTTGACCGATAACGAGTGGCAGTATTTACCGCTTTGGGCAGGGGGGAATGACGATGGCAGTGGTGGTGTGACGAGCACGGATTTACCGCCCGCCTACTATGCTAATGTGGAAGGATTAACGCCGGGAGTTATGTATAAAGGGGCTAGTGGATTTGTGGGGGTAGGCACAGGAATGGGAAGTGAAAGGAATAGCAGTTTGGATGTTAAGCATGGGAGTGCGAGGACTGCGACGGAAATAGGAGCTTGGAGTCGAATGGGGAGTCAAATTGGTATAGTGGGTGATGATGATAGTGAAAGTGATACGGGAAGTGTTTTCTCGACAGGAAGCTATGACATGGCTGCTATGACGCCTACAGGAAGCGGAAGTGAAAGTGAGTTCGAAATTGTAAGCTCTGGAGAAGATGAAGGGTTAGAGAGTTGTGATGATTTTACGATTGATGTGGATAGTGTTAGTATTAGTGAGAGGGAGATGTCGGATGGTGAGTTTGATGAAGAGGATAGGGAGAATGAGAAGGGGGAGGGGAAGGGAAAAGAGATAAAGGATGAGAATGAGGATGGTGGGGAGGATGATACGGATTGGACGAATCAAGAAGATTCTGAAATGGAAGATGATTGGGAGCGTTCTTTTACTGATTTGTAGAATAGATGGAAGTAGCGTTGACTAGGGTAGATTTGGAAATGACGAAACATTAAAATAACGATGGCTTGGGATGGGAGAGGGGGAAAAAAGCAGGGAATTAGGTAACAATGATTTAACGAGATATACGATATTATTCAGTGAAGATGTGAAATTCAAGTGGAGTGATTTCAGCAGAAGAGCAGCTAATCAAATCCTTCCAAGCATAGGTATAGGAAATTTCAAAAAAGAATCGATGATCAACACAGCCCATTAAATCTATAAAAAGCTGCGTGCATAGACTGATAAACCGATACAAAGCCTCGAGCTGAGCGGGGAATAAAATCGGCTAGATTGCCCCTTGCGAACCTCAAAGTACACATCATCATGTAATTACTCATACGTGTACAGCTATTGACCAGAATAACCACGTTTTATCATAGTCCTATATCAAAAGAAAGTCGAATTTCTTGCTCGCCAGACTTATCTACAGCTTGTTAGATTAGATCTAGCAATATACGATTTTTGTTTGGAGTATTGTGCTGCAGCCATTTGATAAACCCTTGGCAGTTATCATGACTTTATGCGCTAGCTAATTGTCGAGATTTTATCGCTAAGCGTCTATAACCTTACTAGAACATCATACCAGACAGTCCCCCAGGTTACGTCTGGTCAGAGGCCCTGAAGATTGATAAACGTTCACCTGAAGTATTCCTTCGCTCCACCGATTATGGGTGCTACATTTGCAAACGGGTCTTCTGCAACCTAGCAAAGAATGTTCAGTCACAGCTACGAGGTCTTGATGGACAGCTCCCGCAAAATAAGAGGCACGGGGAATGTTTTAAACACGATATTCCAAACCCACAGATTTTTCATGCTATATCCCCCGCGGTATCTATGGGCTACAGAATTCACAGGGACTTTTCAGCGTCTGTTTCTGGTGTGGGGACGAGTATTACCCATGTGCTCATTTTCAAGGCAGAATTAATCTTATTAGCAAAGAAGTATCAAATGTACTACCAAGCTGGGGGATCACCGCGAGCTCAACTGATTCAAAGGAGACATTCGCAAAAATGACTAAATGGCTGGAGCGTTGTGCCTCCGAGCATATACAATGCCCCAATCGTCGAGAGAGACGTAAAAGTGTCTGCCGTCCAACTAGGCTGCTTGAAATCAATTGTTTCAAAAGTAATAATAAGAAAGATCTCAAGTTACGAATCGTACATGACACCCAAGTCTCTGCGCGGAGGCAGTACGCTACCCTAAGCCATCGTTGGGGAAAGGAAAATATGGCACGGTTAACTGTCGACAATTTATCATCATGGACCCAGAGGATTCCGACAGAAGTACTTTCTCAAACTTTCGGGATGCTATTCGAGCTGTTAGGAGACTTGGAGTGAAATATTTCTGGATTGATTCTCTCTGTATCATTCAAGAGGGCGACGAGCTTGCAGATTGGAAACGAGAGGCTCCAGTGATGCATGAAGTATATTCGAATGCATGCTTCAACATTAGTGCCTCGTGGGGACCTACACTAGGCGGATTATTTGCAAAAAGGGACCCGTGCACGGTACAACATGCTAGGTACTTTTGAGATGCCATCTAAAACTGGATGACGGAAGAAATTTTTTCTAGTGTCTTCTGAAAAAGGGGATGGGGCTTGGAATGAGTTGGTTGAGGATTCTGCGTTGGCTAGGCGCGGCTGGGTATTCCAAGAACGCTTGCTGAGTCCCAGGAACATCTACTTCTGCAAGGATATCGTGCTGTACGAGTGTTATGAGAAACGCTGGAGCGAATCCATGGGACCTGATGTCGTACCCTGGAGGCCTGTTGTGCATCTCAACCCCGTGGGCGCCAACAATTTCTCATCACCCACTATTAAGAATGTCGATCAGCAAAAATAAGCTTTATCAGACTTGGTACGACTTGGTGTCAAAATATCCAGACACAGAGCTCACCTTCCCTGATGACAGACTTGCAGCAGTAACAGGCATCGCTCAGCAATTCATCAACATTTTCGAAAAAGATGAAAAGAGGTCAAGATATGTTCCATGTATTTCCCGTTGCTACAATCGGGGTTGCCGGGCCAGAACAAGACTTGGATGCTCTTGAAGAACGCGAAAACGATTCCAACGCTCGACAAAGCCTATTTGTTTGGGCCGGGCTCGATTTCGCAACCAGCGAAATAGAAATTTCCATTTTGAACGATTCGAGAAAACAGTTTCATGTGCCTTGGTATAACAATGATTACAGAGGAAGCTATGGTCTATCCAGCAGTTACTGTTTGCTACTTGAACTTGTATCCTGCGAGATGGGCAGGTTCCGGCGGATAGGCATGCTGAACTTTGGTCCTGAGTACCGCGATCTGTACTTCGCGTCGCAAATCGATGAGCACGACTATCCATGTTGGAAGTATGACCCGAGTACTAAGGACCATGTTTTCTTTATCATGTAGTTTCATGGCATGCCAATTTGATGAGCTCACGCACTCGCAGCAAGCTGGTGAAGCGATGATGTCTGCAGGAGATTGAAACCAGTACTTCGGGTTAGGCTTGTGCTCTATTATTGGACGCATAAACTCGACTTAAAACATCGGGAGCTAGGTAATAGACATCGTGGTTCTTGCACGTCAGGATGGGTTATAGGGGACATGTTCTCATTCGGAATGAATAGTCATAGTGAATATCTTAAACAACAAGAAATCCTTCCCGCACCCAAAACATTAAAGGTAACAATTGCGTGTTTTCACATCAATCAAAGAGCATTGTCGCGTCCACGAGTGAGCTTATCAGTGGCCAGCAAGAAGCCAACTTTCTTAAAACCCTTCAAACGAATGTAGTCATGTTGTAAATCAACCCCTCTTATTTCCCCTCCTCTCCATTCTCCTCTTATTTCCCCTCCTCTCCATTCTCCTCTCATACCACGTACCCATACGTTCTAATCCTCCAATCGGACCATGCAAGCCTCATCTGCATAGTCAAGCAAGAGACGTCTTGCTCACACCTATGGGGTCCTTATACAGGATCCTAAGGTGAACTATCTGTTCGGTTTGTCGAGCAGATACATATCCGTGGATACTCTGTGGTATCCTATGATATGAAACCATATCTAACGAGTTTTCGTAGACATAGTGATGGATTGGAAGGTCTGACTTTTGCAACGCTTTTCAGCCATCGTTCAAAATTAGATTCTCCATCGCTTCAAATAATTCATCTTGCTTCTCCATCTCGCGATATGTCTTTTTCATCTCGCGGATACTATCACGACGTCTAATGTAATCATTTAGTTGTGGCAGTCCTCCCGCGCCCCGTCCAGGTCGAATAGACAATGGATTTCCGTAGCAATCAAGAACCTGCTCAAGAGCTTGGATGGGAACTTCGTAGCACGCATCGATTTTGAGATACGATTCTAGACGCAGTGTAGTGAAGCGACGTACCCACTGTCCACGAGAATAGCCCCAGCTGTTGCGGAGTTGGATTTGTATCGGATAAGGTTTTTTCGGCGTGGGAGCAATAGGCACGTATTCGTGATCGTCTTTGACGGTCGATGTAATCTTGAGATGTTAGAATGAGTACTGGCGAATGAGGAGGATGGGTAACATACAGTCATCACTTTCACATGGTTCGGTCGACCACGCACAATACCAAGACAGAACACCATGTGCTTACGCACAATCTTTGCAACGTTGTCATCGAGAGTTATACCCAAATGATTGAGCTCTGAGTCGGGAACAAAACTGTAAATCTTCCCCTTTACTAGCTGAGGTTGAACCATCCTATCGATGGAAATTAGGGATATACTTGAAAGAGGTGGTGAGCCGTGAGTTTTCAATCGAAAGAGGATTTATGGCAATTTTCCTGTTTTTGAACTGAAGAGAAGAAAGCTACTCTGAACAATCGAAAAGGGTGGGAAATCTGATCATTATCTACTACTGGTGGGTGTCATCGCATGTACTTTGCCGTCGCTGCGGCTGGTTGGCAATCGCTGATTGGACCCAAAATGCGAGCTACCACCCTTCTTATTTTGGCCATGGAACGAAGGATTTGGAGAAATGATTATCATTCCTACTACCTGGGTGCAATTTTTTACTTTTGAAATTCTCTTCTTCTCTCGACTATCAAGACAAATTAATGGCGATTCTTATTCAATCCTGGAGATCTCTCAACTTACCATATTAATTTACTTCAAATTTGAATGAACTTTGTGCTGTTCAATAAGCTCGTTGAGTGTGCTGGATGAAATGTCATCAGTTCATTGATTCTGAAATATCCATACACGACCGATAAGCTATTTGCACGTTGTCTTGCCTGCTTTATATTGGCCACTGAAGTTGTGGCGTAATTATATTTGTGCTGGATAATAGTGTTTTGGAGAAGGGGGGACGAGTGTGTGTTTGTGGGTCATCTGTAGTATACGGGACTAGGCTGAGTAGGGGGGAAGAAGATAGGAGGATTCGATAATCACTGCTTTTGCTTGATCCATTTGACTAGAAAATTCACGAAATCTGAAGTTATAGCTCCAAGACTTCAGTCTAGTATCTATCAATAGGTACCTACTACCCAAGAAAACAATTCACCATATCACACTCTTCTGTGCTGCTTTTCCCCCTTCTTTACTTTCCCAACCTCAATGCCACTCTCACTCGCTTTCCTCTTCTGGCCCCTAGTGACCCAATTTCTACCCATCTTCTCCTTCTCTCCCTTCCCAAGTCCCCTCACCAGCAACTGCCCGGTATACACCGGATCCGGATTTCTCGTGTTCCTACTCCCCCGTGATCTCACCGCTTCTCCCACCTTCTGCATTTCTTGAATCGGACTTTCTTGCGCTATCTCTACATCTGGTATCTCGTCATCCTCGCTTTCCACGAGTGTTTCGACTGTATACGGTGAATCATATTCTACACTTTCTTTTCCATGAACTTTCTTCTTCGCATGCGCTTTGGATGTAAGTCTGATGGTTATTGAAGGAGCGGGAGATGGCGATGGAGCTGGATGGCTCGAATCAATTTCTTGACGAAGCGAAGTGTTGTGTTTAGGTTGCGGTCTGAGGGATTTAGGGGTCTCTAGTTCTTTTTCTGAAGATTCGGAATCGGAGCGTTGAGGATGATGGCGTGGATCTCGCGGGATCTTTGTGGTAGGTTTCTTCTTCGGAGATTTCTTTTTGGACATCTTTGATTTGGGTTCAACTGCAGGAGGTAAAACTACGGTTTGTGAAAGTTCAATATCCTCCGTTTGTGTTTCCATGTTTGTGGATGTAGGCGTGTCTGTTTGTGTTTCCGCATTCTGATTATGCGTCATACGCTGCAATTCTACTTTTGCCTCTGCATCTTCCAACTGTTTCTGTAAGTTTTCAATCTCCCCAATACTTTCTCCAGCAACGACTTTCCATCTCGTGATCTCGTCTTCGAGATCAGATAATCGTGTCGAAGTCTTCATTGATATATCGAGAAGCTCGGTAACTTTGCCTTCGCTAATCTCATGTAGTTCGTGAAGTCTCTCAATTTCTTCGCGGAATTGTTCGTCTTCATCTTCTCTCAACAAGAGAAGTTCATGTAGCCTCTCGATTTCCACTCGGTACTGTTCTTCCTCTTCATCTCTTAACGTCTTGAAGAGTTCAGCTGTTTGTGTTTCACGAGCTTTGAGAAGATCCTCCAGTCTTTCAGTCCCGGATTGCTGAGTATCTTTTTCTAATTGCAAATCTCGAATTCTCTCTTCGGCCTTCCTAAGTTGTTCTTCGAGTTGTGTGGCTTGCGTCTCGCTGGCTCGAAGAAAACTTTCTAATCCATCGGCTTCGGCTTTATGCTCATCCTTCTCGCGGAGCAAATCTCGTATTCTTTCTTCATTCCTACTTAATTGTTCTTCCAATTTTGCAATATTCGCGTCCTTTGTACCTTCACTCTTCATCTCCTCTTGTGTCGAATGCAAAAGCTTAGCAAGCGCCGCTTCTCTTTCTTCACTCTCCTTTAACATGTTTTCCAGACTCTCAACTGCCCAATCACGTTCTCCGTCCTTCTCTTTCCACTCATTCGTTTTAGTTTTCAATTTCTCTCTCGCCTCTCTCAACAAATCTTTCAGATTGTCCCACGCCCCTTTTTGACTCAAGGGTCCATTCACCAAATCCATACAATCCTCTAATCTCCTCGTCACTATCTCCGCCTTCTCCGCCCTCTCTGCTGCCCCCATCTTCTCTGCCTTCAATCCCTCCTTTTCATCTTCCGCTTCACCCTCTGCAACGTCATATCTCTGACATATAAGCTCCACCAAATCATCCGTATCTTTAAGCTGAACCTTCAAATGCGCAATGACTTCCGGGTCAGTAGCGTTCGGATCGAGAGGGGATCTCTGTCTATTCAATCTCAAAGACTCGACTCTGGGGTGCGTATTCGATTTGTTGAAAGATAAACCAATATATTCATCCAATCTCTCTTTTGACTTTTTCGCCTTCTTCTCCGCAGATTTGATATCCGATCGAGCTTTATGAAGCCGTTTTTCGAATAAATCAATCTTCCACTGGAGTCTCGCAATCGTTTCTTCGTTCTCCAAATCAACATCTGTAATAGGAAGCTCAGGGTCGCGATCGGGATGTTGTTTCAGTGTGTATATTTTCTGCTCTAGGATTTCATTGTGTTGCAAGACGGTCGTTAAACATCCCACAGCACTCTTGGTAAGACTATTCCTCTGTATTGTTTTATCCATCAGTTTTCGCTTCGTCTGGTAGAGTTCGATGAATGCTCGAGCCAATCTTGCGCTCATCGAATCATCGTGCACATCGCCGGCAAGGTCTTCATATTCCATGTACTTCTCTTCCAGGAACCTTTCAAGAGTCTTGGTCTTTTCTTTCTCGTCGCTCAATTCACGCTGGCATTGCCGGTACTTTTTGGTCATTTCCTTGCATTGTTCGTATTTTTCCTCGGTGGGATAAACGTTAACAGCGAGTTTCTGCGATAATTGATCCATTAGTTCCATGATGGACGTGAGATTTTCCTCCACGTGTGATTCCTCCATAGCCATGTCTCTTTCCTTTTTGCACCATTCGAGCTCAGCTCTGACTCGTGTTAACTCTCTTTCCGCATTGAAATCGTCTGTATTTTCAGCAGTACTGAATGCCAATTGTTCTCTCAATCCTAATGGACCATCAATTTCCTCTTCTAATTCCTCTATTCGCTTCTTGTGAAATTCCCGCTCCTTCCGCAATTCCGAGACTTCTTCGGCATCGACATCCGCGCTGGTTTCTAGCATTTTCAACACTACTTTTTCCGCCTCCTCATACAATCTTTTGTAATCCTTCGTAGCATTTTCGTTTGCATCATGTTGAGCTTGTGTGAGTACAAAATCCTGTGCATCCCCCGTACCTTTCCCCTTCTCCTTGCTTCTCAGATCCGCCAATACCTGCAACTGTTTTTCGAGCTTTTGATTCTGTTTTCGTAGAATCTTGCGTTCCTTGTCCATAACATCAAGCAATACCATTCCCTCTTTCCTCTTAGCCTCTTTGCGTTCACGATATGCTTCGAAATGAACGGGTGTCAAACTGAGGATTGCGCGTGTTACATGGGACATGTCGTGATAATGCTCGAGACGTAGATTCCTTCTCTCGAGTTCTTTAATGCGGTTGACAAGTCGCTGGTAGTGTAGATCTTTGTCCTTTTGATAACTTTCCAGCGATGTGTTATTTTCGTCATTTTCGATACTTTCTTTTAGATTTTCTTCTTCTTTTTCAGCATCTAGTTCTTCCTCTTCTTGCTCGGAATCATCTTCTTTCACTTCCCCCTCTTTCTCTGAATCTTCGTCTTCTACCGATTCGGTGGTAGAAGATCGTTGTCTCAAAGGAGAGGGGGCATGCAAGATTCGTTTACTGCCTTTGAAATTAGCACTAGCTAAGCCTGCACTAGCCTTGAATCTACCAGGAGACCGCTCTGTGTTTTTCTCCGGTGTTCCTCGCAGTGATGTATCTCCTTTTGGCGTAACCTCCTTCGGCGGAGTACCCATGAAGTTCTCCGTCAAGATCTCCAATTGTTGTCTCAAATCATCTCTTTGTGCCATCAACACATCAATTTGTTCTATGAGAGCCAATGTTCGTGCACTCGCTACTGGTGGCGTCTCTGAGACTCTCGCTGAACTACCCCTAGCTTCCTCCTTTAAATGCTGTATATGAAGTTCTTTTCCCCTAATGACCTCCTTTGCTTCCTGAAGCTCCTCCGCAATCCTGTTTCTCTGCTGCTCAAGAGAAACATCACCTGTTTCTTCTTCCTTATCTTTCCTCTCCTTCAATTTTTCCAACTCTGCTTTCATCTGAAACGCCATCTCCCGTGTTTTCGCAACCTGCTCTCCCAGTTCTTTAGTCTTCCTCTCTGCCTCTAATTTTTCCCTCCCCAACACCTCTAACTGTCCACCAATTTCTCTGGTGGCATATTTTTCCCCTTCCCCAAAAGCCACATCCCTTTCGTCTCTCACCTGTTTAATACGATTTAGTCTTGTTTCCGACTCCTCTTTAGCCTCGAGAAGCATACGATTGAACGTTTCCAGTCTAATACGAAGCGATTCATTTTCTCTCTGACAAGCTTCAAGAGGATTTTCTTGGAGATGCCGGATATGTTCTTGGGTAAAACCCGAGTGGTCAAAATTGTAATCCGACATTTTCATGAATGGCAGGTAAATATGAATGATTTCTTGCGAAAATTCATCTTTTTTCAATAAAAAGCAAAAAAATTGCGTTCGAAAGCTCTGAGAATTTCCCCAAGTAATGACCTACGATAATCAAAGAAATTCGTTGACCAATTATAGATATTCAAATTAGGTAGGTGTGAGATTGTGAACAAAGTGGGACGACTCCTTTGTTCACTAGCGAATGTTGTAGCTGTTTCCAATTGAAGCACATTATACTAACAAAGGCGTGAAACATGGGCTGAGACACAACAATTAGTAATTACATATAGAAAGAAGTTAAAATTCAGCGAGAACTTGCACTGATTGGAGAATTGTTGAAAATTTGGCAAGCATTATCTTCCAGATACCAAAGAGCCAATAGGATGGACTTAATCGTTAAATACGTATGAAATGAGATGAGACTAGTACAAAAGTTTACCCTAAAAATACAAGATGCTTTCCAACAGAATGAATACGTCGAGGCAGACACTTGTCCTCACACTCCGGTGACTATGGGCACGATGGGCATTTAAGCCTTGTGAGCAGCCTTCTTGGCATTGCTTGGAAGCACCTGCTTACTTACACCACTTGGACCATCAACTTTAGGAGCATCAAGAGGTCTGTTAAGTCCCACACGGTCTTGAGTGTTGTAAGTACCGATTCCACCATCTTGGTCTGCCTCGGTAATAAGTTCCTTGCGACGTGTGTCAACGAGAAGACGGATGAGATCAGGTCTCATGTAATGGCCACCGAAATCTCCGAGAGCCTTTGGGAGGTGTGATTGATCGAGATCGATCTGAAGTTTCGTTAGTATGGATTCCTAATGGAGCAAATGCTTTCTATATTACCTCGACGAACATCAAGCCCTCAAACTCTTCATCAGCCTTAGCAAGGCATTGTCCGTCAGGTCCAAAGATTCTGCTGTTGCCGTTGTAAAGGTTGTGATCCTCACGCTCAACTCCAGGTGGAGTGCACTTGTCGACACCTTCCTTGGAGATACGTTGGAATGGTGCGAGAACGTAAGTTGCAGTCTCAATGGCGTAGGCCGGAGAAACAATATCGGAGTTGGGGTTGCTAGTATTTGTCCATGGATCTAATGGAGTGCGAGTTTCCTCGTGTGGGTAGATTGGCCAGCCGGCAATGTGGACCTGAAGATATGTGAGAAACAATTTATCAAAGTGCTTGCAAATGTGATCTTACCTGTTCTCCCTCGGACACGTTCATTGCCTTCAGGAATGGGTTCATGTTCTCCCAGCAGTTCAGTTGTCCAACTCTTCCAATATCTGTCTGAACAACACTCTTGAAGGTATCTCCTGCTCCATCGCCGTACACAAGCTTCTCAACGTGAGTAGGCTTGATCTTTCTGCGGTGGTTGAGAACTTCTCCGGTTGGGGAGATCAGAACTTGAGAAATGTACAGAGTTGCAAAGTCGATTTCACTGTATCCCAGTGAAACATAAATGGCATTTTCGCGGGCAGCTTCACGAATTCTGCGCATCTCATCTGAATCAGATGCAAGACTGTTCTCACGGTATGCCTTGAGCATAGGGAGAGATTGTTGGTAGTTGACCTTCCATGCCCAGTATGGGTAACCAGGAATCCCTATTGGTGCGTAAGTAAATTGGAAAGAACGAGACCAGAGCTAGATTTACTTACAAACTTCAGGGAATGCAACGAGTTTGCAACCTGCTTTTCCAGCTTCGTTAATCCAGTGAATGGTCTTCTTGACAGACAATTCGAGATCGAACCATCCAGGCTCAGCTTGGACAGCTGCGGCCTTGTACTTCTTGATTTGAGCAGGCATCCTCGTATCTGATGAGACAACTGTTGATTTTTGATTTTTGATTTTTGATTTTTGGTTGCTATTTGCTGTTTGCTGTTTGCTATTGTGGAATGGTGAGAAGATTGTGTGATGGAGAGGAGAGAAAACTTGGATGGGGTCGAGTTCTTATACAACTCAGAAGTTACCCCCAACACAAGGAAACTGTGATTTTGATCTCATGCATTTCGATCATCATACGATTAGGTTCAAATCCCGCCCCAAATTTGTGACAGCAATACCCAGGAGGGATGAGGGGTACAAACATGAAGACGTCGTGTGCAGGATGCCTTGCAACTTTACGAGTATACTGTAAAGTATTTCATTACGGCATATAATGAAGTTGTTTCGATAAAAGCTGCTTCATGCAACATCGCCAATTTGAAAGATTAGGCGTTTGAACCCGTTTTTGATTGTATCGGTGGATGCTCGGAATGTAGTAATCACTTCAAACATGCTCCCCGTATTTCTGGATCTGCCGTGAAGATCACGAAACGGTTCATCCCGAGATTAGGAAACCAAAGGTGTGGACCATAAGACAAGACTTACTGAAAGCAATTTCAAGCCATCTAAGAAACCTGACCAAGTTATGAATGTACATATAGATATATCTGAATTGTTGAAGCGATTGCCTCAAACCCCAACACTAGTGGGCGTTACAACAGGTCTTTGCTCACTACGATAAATTCTTAAAAGCACCTGCGTAAGATAGAATGGAGCAAATTATAGATCACCTAGGTAAAACCTGCAAGCTGACGATTATGATGCAACACGATGTTGCAGCACATCTGGAATTTCAAATCCCGAAATGATTACCCTATGCAAACGCAGCATTCATACGATCGGATCGCAATTGACCCCGCACGATCAATAATCAAAATTCGCCAAGTAGATGGACTCCAGGAGAGACAAAATTCCGATGATACCAGAGAAGAAATTCCTGCTGTTGCAGTGTTTTGTTGTAGTTGGATAATTACGCAGATATTGAAGACTTGAGTATGAATCCCTAACATACAGGATTTAAAACACGGTTCATAACTGGAAGCTGATTGGTCTAGAAAGTACGTAAGGTCTGTGCGGCGAATATCAAAATCCTAATCTAGATTAGATATTATTATTAATAGGTAAAGTAGTTATAAATGATTTATGAAATATAATTAATTGATATTTTTATATTCTTTGTATTAATAGCTTTTAAATAATATTATTTTTATATAAAAAAAAAGAGTTATTATTAATATATTAATTGTTTAGTTGATTTTGTAATAAAAAGTTGCTAATACAATTCTGATTGGTTCAGATTTGATTAGTAATAAAAGAGATAAGAGAAGAGATTAGAAAGAAAAGAGAAGGGATTAGATTTATTAGATTTATTAGATTTATTAGATTTATTAGATTTATTAGATTTATTAGATTTATTAGATTTATTAGAGTTATTAGAGAAATAGAAATTAGAGAAATAGAAATTAGAGAAATAGAAATTAGAGAAATAGAAATTAAAACAATAGAAATTAGAAAAATAATTAAATAGAGTATTAAAAAATAATTAAAAAAAATAATTAAAAATAAAAATAAAAAAGAATTAGAAAAAAAAAGAATTAGAAAAAAAAGAATTAGAAAAAGAATTAGAAAAAGAATTATAAGATTTATAAGGTTTTGAGGTTTTGAGGTTTATAAGATTTTGAGGTTTATAAGATTTTGAGGTTTAATTATACCTTTAATATTTTTATATAAGCTAAAAGCTAGAGGTTAATAAAGATTATTATTATTATTATTATTATTATTATTATTATTATTATTATTATTATTATTATTATTATTATTATTATTATTATTATTAAATATAAATCTTATTTATTTTTAGAATTCTAAAAGCTATATAATACAAATATAAACGTAGGTCCTGAGGGGCGTGAAAAATAACTACGGAGAGCGTTAGCGAGCCCGTTGTTATTTTTAGCCCCGAAGGGCCGAAAAAAGCTCGTGATTATATAATCGGCAAATGTCTTCAAGAATGCCGAGGACCACCCGAGATCACGAGTAAATATCGGATGGCATCGGCAACCGACCTCAGGACAGACACCTGATAATCATAATTGATTCGCAGAAATATTTAACAACTTGTGACGACGGCTACAATTTACGAAGAAAAATCACAAGCAGTCAACACGATAGGGAACGACGTGTAAATGAAAATACAACATAAAAGCTGACCGCACATCATGGAACATTAAGAACCTTTTAAAGAAACATCGACTCGTTTTGATTAATTATCTCATAGTTATCGTGTCTATATACAGTGTAGAGCTAAGAAATACAGTTGGGGGATATTAAGTAAATTGTACAGGATGCATCTATTTCATGAAGCCAGCCTTTCCATCACCATCGGCATCGACCTTTGGGTTGAGCTTGTCCATCAAGCTAGGCTTTTTGTGGGACTCGGTGGAAGAGTGGGAGGTAGTATGGTGGGCAGTGCCAGCAGTAGTAGAGGCGACACCAGTACCGGTGTGAGAGTGAGAACCATTGAGTGCACCGTTGTGCGCACCAGTGTGAGCGCCAGTGTGGATACCCTCTCCCTCGGTCAAAGAGGTAGTACCTCTGGCACCCTCGCCTCCAAGAGTGCCACCAACAGACTTTGGCTCACCATTGAAAGCATCAGTGCGCTCCTCACGTCCTCCTAAGGAGCCTCCTTGAGCTCTGAACTCGCTCATGCTGACAGCTGGAAGGGCGGTGGCAGTGTGGTGCTTAGCCTCGTTTTGATGAACCTCGTGGACTGGGATGGTGGTGTGGACAACGGATGGTTGAACAGTCTCCTTCTCGATGACTGGTTGAATGGTCTCGTGGACGTGGTGATGGACATGCTCACCAGCGACTGTGGCACCTTTGGCTGCGGTGTGTTGAGTCTCTCCGACAGTTCTGGTGTTCTTGAATTGGGCTTGTTCAGCAGCGAGACGTTCTTGAATCTGATCGTCATCTCCGTGCTTGATATTGCGGTGCTCAACAGCTCCGAGTTGATGGGAGTGTTGCTCTGGAAGGACTTCACGGTCTTGGATAGGCTGAACTGAGGTGTGGTGGTGATCTTGATGAACCTCACGGTCGATAGCAGTCGTTGCTTCTTCGTGGCGGGTCTTGGTTATGTGCTCATTTTGAACAGCTGGATTGATAGTCTGCGATAAATCATTAGCACTTTCTGGGATGCCGACTCAAGGGCAAGAGCTCATACCTCGTGAACAGTGGTATCATGCTTTCCATCCTTGGAGAGGAATTCACTGACAGCTGACTTGGCACGATCCATCTTGATTTGATAGTGTATGTGAAGGTAATTAGGTGTTTGTTGGGTATAGTTGATTGAATCAGAAGATTGTTGATTATTGATTGTTTGATTGTTTGTGTTGGGAAATGAAAACGAGATAGGAGGACAGTCTATGACTTATAGTCCCGAGAGCCTCGAGATGATAGCTCCTCCCCCGCACCTAGCACTGTCTACATCATCATACTAGGTACAATAAGTTTTACTTTCCAGATTTGGATAGCTGTGTCTTGCAAATACCTGATTTTGTGAGATCCGGAGGATCCGTCACCAAGTGGCTGTGCATCGATGCTGAGAAAAGACCAGCAGAGGGCTCGTATGGAATTTTCTGGTCCTTACATGGTAGACAAAGGGTAGGAAGATGTGCCAGGAGGCTAATTGGCGCTACTTACGCACTTCTTCTCCACTTTTGAATCATATTGTAGCAACTTTCCAGATGTTCTTTGGGTAATTGGGTGCCAGTATTTGTCCGATAAACGTCAAAATCCCATGTTAGCATCTCAGGTATAGTATTGGCAGTTTTGCAAAAGTGGGTTTCGGTTGTTGCGCGAGTAAAAGCTGAAGGAACTACGATTTCCATTTCCAAAGCAGCGGAAGTGAGAGATGGTTCGTGAGATAGCGTAATGTAATCATTGCCCACACTAGAAACTTTCTTTGAGTTACGAGTTCTGAGAAGAAAGTCTAACCACTAGTTGTTTGTGCTGTGGCTTCTTGATGCCATGCAAGTTGCAATATTAAGGTTACCATGATTTTTATTTATTTTTTTAGCACCAACAGAGCCAATTATCTACATTGAGAGTTGTTGAGTAGTGCATTGTAGCCGAAATTCAGAGACTCGTACCAATATACACATTGTTAAGTTCTGCAGAAATTTTAATTACTGAATGTTATTGGTGGTTGTTGATTTTACCATGATCGATTTGATGGGAAACATGAAGTTGCATCATTGTGCCCCGCATCGGATTAAGCCGCAACACGGGAAAGGGGCGTCCGCTGTGCAAGATTACTAAACAACATAACCAGTCATATGCACTGTTCAATTCCAAGTGGCTAGGTGAGATGAGCTCCGCTTCCTTGCTTCCTTGTCAACATCTCAATATGTAATACTTTTCCAAATATCAAATGATTTACATTACACGTGGATGTCTGCCGCCGCAATGGACCTGGGTTATGATCGAATAACGTAGATATCACATACAACAATCTAACGAAAATCAAGGAAGTCGAAGTTCTTCACACCGAAAGTAGGTAAGTGACCGATTAGCCAGCATTTCCATATGTGAGTGGACGGAGATCTAGTGTACTAAACGATCTAGCTTTTGGGTCAAGGGGTCCATGCCACGTCGCTTCAATGAATCAATGATCTCTATTCCAAAGTTCTAATGGGTTTAACTTCTAATGGAGTGAGTGGTAGACTAGAATCAAGCAAATTATTTCCCGTGCCGGTACATTTGCATTAAAATCTTGGAGATCGAGTAAACATACAGTCGGTAACGAATTGAGTACGGGCTGAAATAAAAGTTCGCCGACATGTTATTCTATCCCTGCTGTGCTTGCCAATATACTTTAGAGCTTTCGTCTGTGAAATGGATTTTATGTTGATGTTGTCGTTGTCGTTTGTATCGTGCTTTGTTACCAATATGAATACCAAGTAAGGTTAAAGGGATTGGGCAAAAGAGATCGTCACAAGCATTTCGAAGATCCCCCACCGGTAAAGCTATCTCCTAACGCCGATTGTTTATTTGAGACATCCTGGCCTATCAATGGCTTTCAGAATTAAAGATTGGATCTTGATGTGATCGTGATCATCATCGACAAATGATGCTCAAAATTCAAGAGGAAATCAATGTTCAAAAGTAAAAGTTTCAGATTCACCAGTTACCGATACTAAATTTAGACACCAGCTGTCAGTCGATAATGTATCAAGATCTTCCAAAGCATACGATAGCGATGATAGCCGTGAAGGAACGAGTAGAGGCGGTGGAAAGACTTGTACCCAATGTGAATCAGCAGAAGCTCCCATAGTTCCAGAGCGTCGACAAGACACTACCAAATCCAAGGAGCATGATGAGAAATTCAGAACGGCTTCAGCCGATAGTGATATACAGAACTGGTGAAGAGAATTCTCTTTGCATAAGATTCTTGGATTTGTGCGGAGGTCTCCTCCTTTCTGCGATGAAAGAAATCTATTATATTGCGGTCGCGGCCTCGTTCTATCTCTGTAGACTGTTCTGACCCAAGAGACACAAGGCCGATACTACCCAACTCGACCTATTCTCTTCAAGCGTACGAATCTTCATCAATGCCTGTACCAATGACTGTACAGTCTATGCAAAATCATAAACGGCACTCATCTCATTCCTCTAATGAATACATCCATGTCTTAGATGCGCATGTCAACTTGAAAGGTGGACGAGAGAATTCCAGAAATCGAGCGATGACTGCTGGAGTAAGAATTTATGGGGAAGATGTAGTGAATCGAAATCTGGCTATAGAAAATTCTCAAGCAGGTCCTAGCAATCTCCAATATAGCTATTCGAGATCGAGATATTGTGGCGTGGCTGAGACTGAAGGGTCCAAGCATCTAGACCTCCGGAGTTCATTCCTAAAAAATGACGATACAAAGACATCGCAAAAAGATCCATCCTACATCCAAAGTGCATCAGAATCTCTTTTTCCCCTTACCGGATCTCCACCCGAGGCCATATTGGGTTCTGCAGAATATCCTTGTCCCACTAGCACCTGCCATAGTAAAGATGGCACGGCTGCTAATAGTCATGCAAGTAACTTCGATCGTCATCAAAGAAGATCTAAAACATTACCATACATTTTCGAAGCCACACACTAAACTTCATCAATTCGAGAGGCTCGTCGTCGAGCATTTGTTTCTACACAATCGCATCCAATCCATCCAGTATCACATCGTAAAGCATCAAATATTATCAATTCTTCAAGTAGCAATTTTCCAATGAAGGAGACACTGCGAGCCAATTCGGTGCGGGATCGAGACACTTCCCACTCAACCTCTACTACCACTTCGGCGAGGCACAACCACGATTTGTCTTCAGAAAATGGTGTCTCTGGTAAAGTATCTGACAGAACTCCTCGATCAATGCCATCTCCATCAAAATACACTCCTTTTCCTGCAGACAAAAAAGTAAAGACTAAAGGCAATGGAGACGACATGCACGTCAATGGTACCAAACTCCCTACTGCAAACGGACAGAAGCATGCGTCCTCGTCAATGCCTGATCATTTTGGGATGAATGGCTCATACCTTATTGGAGAACGGGCGGAGCCCATAGGCCTTGAAGGTGTGGTAGATCTTAACAATACTGTGGATACTACTGTACACGAAAAGATTGCACCCGGTACATACAATCCCTCCCTTGCTCGTCGCCATTCAAAGTCAAACCAATTATCACCTTTGAAACTCAATCCCTTACTACCAGATTCACCTGCTTCACCATCTTTTGTCCGCCCACAAAATTGGCCATTTGTATCTGCAGGATCTACAGTAGATAGGAGCAGAAGCTGATTCGTCTCTCTCATTAGCTGTTGTTCATGAACATATTTTGCCGACTTCGCACGAAATTATAACGAAAGAAATTCATCGAGAAATCCATCAACATCATTGGTATCACCGAGTTCTTCCAGTTATTGATACCGAGGTCTTACCAGCCAAACATTACGTTTATGGTGATGATGGAGACACGCTGGTTAGAATACCAGAGTCGATAGTACGGGGTCATACCATCACAGGAGCCTATACTAAAAACTGGTCCATTGTATATCATCAACCACAAACTCCAGCTGAAGATCCCTTCGACTCTCCACTGTTCGGAGTCGAACCAGAATTACCAAACACAAAATACACAACAAACTTTCAACCAGACTCGAAAGGTGGGCTTCAGTGGTCTCTTATACCCGGTGAGCCCGTGAAAGTTATGGAACGAGAGTACATCACCGCAGAAGGTTTCCCCCGCAAGGAAACTTGGTGGAGGTATCCACCTGTTATGGCTACTGCTGCTAAGGAGGCCGGTCTAACAGTACCCATGCATTGGAGTCATGTACCAGCTGGAAAAGAACAAACTGTTCAAGAAACACCAGTATCGACCCCCAAAAAGGAGAAGAAGATTAAGGAACTTCGTGATTTGGAACATGCGCAAGCAGCTGAATACAACAGCATCGATCACATCGATTCCAATATGCAAAAACTTCGCGAACAAAAACTTTATGATGGTCTTTCAGATTCGGATTCGAAACATGCTCGAGAACTCAATGCTATGCAATCACGTTTAGTCCCAAGAAAACCAGTTGCAAATCAACAAACATATGAAAGACCACCAACTAGAGATTCAGGATATGGTGGTTTGGATGGTTCTCCCTCATCCGCTGGAAGAGGACCATCGCATTATAGAGATACCTCAGGCTCGAGTATATCAAGTCTTCTAGGTAGAGTACGAGGCGAGGACGGAATAAAATCTACTCCTGTAGATGGAGAAGCTACCAAATACTTACAAAGAATGAGAGAAAAGAGACGAAGCTCAGGTGCTTCTTCAGGCACTTCGTCTAGGTCCTGGGGCAGAAGAAGTGAGAATTTTCAAAGAGGTCCAAATTTTACCTTGCCCGAGAGACCAAAAAAGCCCGAACATCATTTTGGTGTTCCGACGGCATTATGATAAATATTATGGATTGGTACAAGTAAATGCTTGGGGCTGGGTTATAGAAACATGGAGAGACGCGTTCATTTCACGTTTGTATATTAATCATCTCAGAAACCCTGTATAGAAGCGAAAATAGAAAGTTATGTAATTATTAGGAGTTGTATTCGCTGGCCAATATTTCCTTCATCGTCGATTTCCTTATTTTTGCTCAGAAAATCATCAGCGACTATAACCAATCCTCATAATACACAATTTAGCATCGAAACCTCAGCTGGTAACTAACATGTACCAGGTACTTACCCTACATACACCCCATTTTTACCCTTTGGTCGCCGGTCGCTAAACAAACAAATAAACAAACCCCCCGCAGATCGCCACTAGGTCATGATCGACGCATCTAGACTGGAACTGGATGGTACTAGACTCGGATCTAAAACTAGCGTATCAGCCACATCTATGCGGATCGGGCTTAGAGATCTAGGTTCGATTGATGGGTCTATGACTTCATTGTGCTTAAGAGGCAGGCGAAATGGGGGACGGGAAAGAGGAACGAGGGATGTGGAAGAGGGAAGGTTCATGTGGAAGTGACAGGGAAGATCCGCTAGGGGATTGTTACGACTTAGAGACTCGTATTTGCTTGTGTGTGCGTGGTTGTTTGGGTGAAGTTTGGTGTGAATAGAAATGGGAATGGCAATAAGGATGCGGATAGAGTTTGAGGTCTATTTTATATACGAGATTCTCTGAGTTAGAAGAGCCTCGTATATTAACATTGAAGTGTCTCCACAGGAACGAGAAAGAGAGCTCGCAATTAATTTCGCTCAAATGGTTTTTATATTTCAGTTGTTGCTTTGAATATTTACATGAAAGGTGCTCTGATGATTGTTACGAGCTCTAAAACAATTGAAAGGCAAATTCTCGTTTTATTATTGCGAATTTTATGAGCTTGATTGGGGAGTGATTGCTGATGCTGATCGATTGATGAGATGGTAGGGTTTACTTCCGGCTTCCTATTTCGTCTCTGTGAAGGATGTGAAGATTTTCCTGCCTAGATTGGTTTGGGATAGCGGTGAGATGAAAGCTGGGAATGTGTTGATCGGACTGAATGGAATGGGAATCTGAAATGAGTTTTGAGGTTCCTGCATTTGGGTTTGTGTATTTGAAGAGTCGAGTTTGGAGGAAAGTAGGTTTGAAGTCGATGGGTGTAATGTTCTGGATAAGGTAGGTGGCGATGTGGCCAGGCTATGAGTGGCCGCTCTCTAGATTTGATTTTGAGCTTTGCAACTCGTGTAGCAGCGAGATTTTGGATTGCAAAAGGCAGCTTGACAGCAAGAGAAATGAGGGATGAGTAGTCCGCGAGCACGTGATAGTTTATACACGATAATATCACGTGCTTATTAGCAGGTTAGATGTCCCTAGTTGCGA
The DNA here is from genome assembly GCA_014898425.1 of Botryotinia globosa. Lineage (NCBI taxonomy): Eukaryota > Fungi > Ascomycota > Leotiomycetes > Helotiales > Sclerotiniaceae > Botryotinia > Botryotinia globosa. The sequence continues at coordinate 313,894 of RCSZ01000015.1, read as the reverse complement.
AGTAGAGTTGAGTAGGGGCTCAATTCCTTCCACGAGGAAATTGCATTAGTAGAACATATCTCGACATTTAGACAGTACTGAAAATGATTATAGCTTATTCGGCTGCATATCATGCCTCGAAAACGCCGGAACTGCAATCAAGCTGCTTGTTGATAAAGGATTGTACGGAAAGGACTGAAGATTTGATGGATGACTGTGCAGATTTTCACTGGAAGATCATTAGGAGGAATACGCATTCATCAGAGTACATTGTGCAGGACATCGGCTATTTGAAAACATCGACAAGAATAGAATCACGTGCACGAAGAATACAATTGTTAGAGCTGTCTACAATCTTCTTCTTCTATCATCTTCCATGGTATGGATGTGAGAATGATTTATTTGATCCAGAATTCGTACAATAGATAGTATCTATCTGAAGTTTTCCGGCAGGATATCTCATTTTCCAATTTTATATTGGGAAAATAACGTCATCTCGTCTCAAATTTCTCAGCTGATGGTTTTCTTTTCCAAGAGAGGTACAGTAATGCGGTTTTTCTCTTCTCAAATCTTATGATGAGTTTACTTGATTGTACGTATTGAGTACGAGTAATAACAAAATATTCTCAAGTTGAGAAGTTAAAGAGCTATAAGTATATCAGATTATGGGATCTTTCGATACTGAAGTTTATCTTCCAATGTGTCTTGATCACACTTGAATTAATTCCAACATGTTCAACGCAAAGTATTCATCGGGTGATCGCTTCTTGAATATTCCACTTCGTGCAGTCACTCGAATACTATCTTTCCATTCCAAAAACACATAGAGCTAGAGTCTCGCAACCTAATATCATGGTCAGAGAACTAACATCTAGTTTCAAAGTAATAGATTATCCTTCCCCGCTCTCCTTGCCAAGTCTTAATATAACTTGTCTACAACAGCATAAGAGGAATGTACACTTTAAGATAAGTAGTGTTTCATATAACCATGATGAAAAGGTATATCGTGGCGTCTGTGTGAACCAAAGAAAGATCAAGCGAGAAAATTTTGCGGCATCTAAATTGAATTCTCATAAGAGAATTACTTTATCGCCACTCCAAAACATACTGTCTAATTATACGACCATAGAAACTTGAACTCACAATGATAAACCTCTAATTTAGATTTATACATCTAGAAAATATGCTGTCTCGGCAATAGATCTCTTTTCTAGCCCGGAACTTGCAGATGTTAATTGAGAAGTCGCTTCAGTACTCAAAGAGAACCGAGAACTTCATTTGATATGTTGTGTAAGCTTTCGCTTCGAAAGGGGCAATGGCATAATCACTTAGCATCAATACTGATCATTCACTTTCTGCACATAAACATTTCGGTTATTTTCTGTATCGGGTTCTTCAAATTTCTATTCCATGAGATCCCCGGACACTTGAAAATTTCCACTCACAACCTCTCTTTGACCGGCAAGCCTGTATGCACAGAGTTTCAAACAGTTTTTTTCTTCTCTGCCTCCTCCTTTCTCCTCCTTTCCTCCTCTGCCTCCTTGGCCTTCTTGGCCTCTTCCTCCTTTTTTCTGGTTTCTTCCTCCTCTGCCTCCTTGGCCTTCTTGGCCTCTTCCTCCCTTTTTCTGGTTTCTTCCTCCTCTGCCTCCTTGGCCTTCTTGGTCTCTTCCTCCTTGTTTCTGGTCTCTTCCTCCTCCTCCCATTTCGGTTCAGTTATGAAACTTTCGATTATCTCTTTCATTGGCCCTGGTTGGTAATCCGTCGCATCAACCTCACTACCCTCGGCTGCAGCTCTCCTTGTCATCTCGGTGGCCATTTTGTTGGATGAGTGATTAGATTTATTCTCTTTCCAGATAGTTATGAATAGGCGCCTCTCGCGCGGTGTAAGGCCATCCATGACGAAACGAATACGTGCGTATGCTATGAGCTTTGTCTTAAAGGGTGATGCGGTGTAGAAACTGATTTCTCTGGAGCATGGGAATATCGAACCATGATCACACAGAGTTTAAGTAAATCTGAGAGAACAAGGTGATAATTCTGGTCAAAAACGTATGGCAGAGTCATTGTGGGTGCTGCTTTGTTACGTTGCTGTTTTATAAAAAGACAACCCACTTGCTGAATCTATTCTTTGAAGTTTGGAAAGCATAGTCAACTCACTATTACTGCTCCAATCACTTCATTAATATCCGTTCACTTTCCCACCAGAAATTCACATCTCGGGCTGATTAAAAGAGTTTGAATTTTACATTGTCAAAATCAGGATGTAAAGATATGTTCCCCATTATCTAATTTTGATCTACACAAATCCACTTACAATTACCCAACACTGAGAGCTTCTTTTATCCCAGTCCCTCACTCAGTGGGTTGTGACTCTCTTTCATCAATTGGGTTTTTTGAGTTGAAAGCATTGGCATGTCTCGGGTATTAAAAAAGGGGCAAGATTCATGAGGTTTCAAACATATTTTCCAGAGTCTGAGCTTTACTGCAGTACTTGTGCTTGCATTTTGTTATGAATGATGAACCCTGTGGTATTGATTCTACTCTATCACTAGATATCCTTTGTTATTCTCTTGTAAAATAGATTGTTAGATGAGCTATTGTCAAAATCAGGGAGCCCGAACAGTCAAAACGGCTGCAGATTAGTTAAATATTTCCTGTAGTAAGTGTTATCTGAAGCGATCAAAGCCACGAAGGAAGGAGATGTAAATGCTTGATAAACTAAATTTACTTTCATTATCTACTAGATCTTTGATAAAACGAGGGGAAAATGTTACACCGTAGAGTCACCGGAGAGTAATATCTTGGAGGTAGGATTATCCTAGGATTCTTTCTAGTCTACGAAGTGGGCATCGTTCCATCTCTTTACTGGTTGCCAACCCTTTCCCCTTTTTTGACATATTCTGATCAAAAAAAACTTTAGTTACTAAGCCTCATTCACATAGATTCCGTAATGCCATTTTCCACCATATTTTATTGATAAAGTACAACAACAGTATACGTGGACAAAATCGATCCGAAAAGTAAATTGACTAAACATGAGGAAGATTCCCCATAAAATTCAGCGCAGGAGTTTGATACACTCCAACTGGTACATGGCGCAATGAAACAAAAGATTCTATAACGATATACATACGAGCAGCAACATATGCTGCTCCTCCGAGTCCAAGAACCAACAGTTTGATATAATGGAAGGACGACAACAGTCCCAGGACAGTTTTTTGAATTTTACCTTCAAACTTATAGCCATACTCACCTCGAAAAACTTCCCATTTATCAAGTGGGGTACTTCTCATCTTGAACAAGCGTGCAATCTGTTTGTCCATATACTTTAATAGAGACCAGGCACCGAATAGCCCGGCGGCAGCAATCAGATAATAACATGATAATTTCCAGAGAAATCGCTCTATCGTACTTGGGAACAACATAGTGAGGGCGCCAAGATGAACGGACCCGTATAGTGCCGGAATTATAGCCATGGCCGCAGAGAGATATGTAGCTTCGTTTTGCGCGCTTTTGAACATTGTACCACTCATGTTTGGAGCCTTCAATGCAAGAGGTGTCTTCATGCCTTTTGCAAACTTAAATGTTGGCTTTAACGAAGCTTCGATCTTCTCATTGAAAGAAATTGTATTGCTTTTGCACGGCGTCGCTTTAAGCTTTGATGATTGCGGGGATTCCTTAATGTATTTTGCAGCCAAGTTGAGCCTCCTTACATCCTTGTATGTGAAGGATACTTTAATAGACCTACTATCACGTTTTGTGTTGTGGCGCATTTTACCCGAATCATGGTTGAGGCCGGGGCCAAAGCCCGACTTCAATGACTGGCCTGTGACCATGGTACAAACTATTGGCAAATCTGTAGCCGGCTTGTATTCAATACGCGTTTGGCGAGCCCTACATGATTCGGGGAGGCTCTTGATCTCCTCTTCCGATTGCCTAAAATGAGTGACGATATCACCGACTTCCTGCCATTGGTTGGAAGATTGATAGTCCGATTTGGAAGCAGGAGAGAGAATCTCGCTGGCAGTCGCGTTGCTGCAATCAGGATTTGCCGATGTTTGCTGATCAATTTGATAGATTCCCATCTCAGGTTCGCCATACACGTAGTCAGCTGGCTTTGTACTATCATGGATTGTAAATCCATAATGATTTGATGGCGCTATGTCGTACCATTTCTTTCTTGGGTGAAGTTCAACTGAGCGGGGTCCTTTCTCGGCCCCTAGTTGCAGCATAAAGGCTAGATATTTCTCATCCGCTTCGTTAAACTTCACAATGGTAGGTACTCCAACACTTAGCGGTTTCGTAGCCCAGAGTATATATAAAGCTAAGGCGCACACAACATGGACGACAGTATGCACTTCGAGCATAGTGGTAGGATAGCCCGAACACTTTCGCTCAATTGCTTGACCAATGCTCCAGATGCCTTGTAAAAATGCCAGCATCTTTCCAAGTAGGTCTGATTTACTCTTGTCCTCAATCTCTTGTTTATCGAGATGTGGCGCCAAGCCAACACTGGATAAGAAGAGGATACCGTCGGTGGTAAATGTTACAGTCTTGAGAACGTTGTGAAGATGGCTAACATCTGCAGCAAATCCACCCATCGTTGTGTAATGAGCATATACCATGTCGAAATTGGGTTTCGCAGTAGTGTTGCTAGTCTGTGTGGTATCAGTGCTATACTTTTCATAGATAGAAGGGTAACCGACCTTCTCTTCTTCTTGAGAAACCAACTTCTTAAGAAACTTGCGGCCAAGATAATACTGTTCAAAAGCAGTGTATGCGACGATTTCTGGAGCTAGAAGTGCAATCATAACCCACTTTGCTTTTCTTGCCCAACCAAGATACGCTTTTTCGCGAGTAGGTGGAATATTTAAGTGAATTGCTGTATATACGCATGCGACTAAAGTCCCGACACAGCTATATAACAAGCTCCAAGTGCCTCTACCATCAGGTTCTGAAACCCAGCCAGGGGCAACATCTGTCCGTAAGGCTGTGACATTGACATCGCTCGAGCTTGCACTAGCCACGGGATATGCGTTTACTGGACTGAAATATGAAGTAAGTATATATATGAACAAAGACATTCTTGAAATTTAATACTACAAAGTTTGATAGAAGACCCTTGTTGGAAATAACGAAACTTGCCATGACGAGCAGATACGGCGAAATGTCGAGTCTGTATAACGTTCACCAAGAACCATAAGCGATTGGAGATACACTGAAATTGGCAGAGGCTTAGAACCGGCAACCTGCACATGTATTACCATCACTCGATGAAATGAGAGGCCTGAAATAATCAATTCTCATAGGCATTTTCGGCGCAGCTTCTGCTGTGTCCATAGATTACGCTGTTGGTAATAAAACCGTGGTTCTGCACGATAACTAGCCGAACAGCGTGATCTTCACAACATCTGCTTGCATCAAAAGAATGCCATGGGACTGATACCTACAGGCTTTCGTTTAGATCTATACTTACACGCTCTATACCGAAGATGGAAGTTGCCCTGGCATCTGCATTTGGCTAGATGAATGATCATGTATTGTATTAACATCATACGTTATAAAGCCGAATCTATCTATCACCTAGAGTTAAGATAGAGTTCTGATCTGAAAGAGACCAAACTGGGAATCTCAGATGTCCAGATTCCTCTCAAACAATTGCCTATTTGGGGATCAGAATGAGCAAACCACTCCGAAACATTTGCTTTGCATCATCTGGCCAAAGTCTGTTAAGAATCGTAGGTTATTCGTCGAGCAACTAGATTTCAAATGTCTCTAGTCGAAATTAGCCGGGTGAGAGGGTTAGCTAGCGTAGAATAGCTACTCGTTTCACCCTATCTCGAAAACCCGTCGACTAGATGGAGCTGGAAATCCCACACTATCGACTGGTAGGTTCAGTCAATGGACAGTGTTTGTTCGAGAAACAACCAGACAATGATGATTTCTGATCCAATCTTGCCAAGTCGAGGATACCCGCTTGATACGAAATCAGAAGTGTTTATCTCACTCATCCCATACCAGAAAACATTGATTGTTTACTGTTAATGCTCTCAGTCTGGATTTCTGACGGAAATATGGGAGCAGTAGATGAATATTCTGAAGATTGAGACTTCATAGGCCTTCCATCGGCTCTCAATCGGATGCAATAAATGATAGGAATCTGTAGAGTAGATGAAATAATTGACTTGTCATCCCATCTGATGCCATTTTGCTAACATTCCCGAATTCAATATACCCTTCAAGTAGAACGACTCACCAAGTGCAGTCTTGTTTTGCGAAGTTACTCCCTGCTAACCTGCTCCGCTGAAGACTGAGATTCTATGAGCCAGATTCCTTGGAAGGAAAGTCTCATAGTCAGTCATATTGGGGATGTAGAAATGTTGTCATTCGATGACTTATGAGGCATTAGCTTGCAGCCAAAAGACTGTTTTCCTGCTTTGATGTGCACATCATCACAAGAAAGCAGAAGTGCGTTTTGAATCCAGCTTCACGATAACAACTCATGGCCTAAGGAAACCTGCAGCACCGATTTATTCTCGAATAGCTCTCGATTATACTATCGTAAGCTCCTTCAAATGGCGTTGGGAATTATTGTTATTTTCTTTCCAAAAAAAGATGACGTTCAAGCTTGGGGAATTATGCACAGTCTTGCTTGACCTTGACACTGCACTTGCAACTGCTGAAGGATCATCGCCCTGCTAGTGAATCAGAGATGACAGATCTCTATTTGGCTGGATGTGGCTGACTGACAATAATTCATGCATATTCTCTTCGGCAGAATATCAACTCAAGAATAGACTATTGCCGATGAGCAAATCCAAGAAATCTCAAGATAATTATTGCCTGCCCCTTTTCCAATTCTGTAACGAATTTAATAAAGATGATGCTTGACATCATAATGCACTAACACCAAAGTAAATTCACTTGACCCCTCGGGGCCGAGAGACCATGTAATGCTTAAAAAAATAGTCTCCACCTCGCTAAACGCCATCCGATATCATTACTTACTGATAATCTGATAATCTCTCCGTCAAAGCTCGACTGTCCCTCTTTCTTTCCTCTCGTCCCAACATACATTTTTTCAATTCAAAATGTCGTTCTTTAGTCCCCGTCGTGCTGCTCTTTTGCTTTCAATTGCAATTGTATGCGTATATGCTCAAGGCCATGCTACATCTGTTGCGAGCATGAGCTTGCCTGAAATAGAGGAACAACTCCAAGTAAGTTCTCACGATAATCTTCCTGAGCCCCATCTAATCAATTATACTCGATAGCAATGTCCTCTTGTGCAAGATCTCAACGCATATAAACAAGTCTCGTCTCCGATTACTTCGACTCTTACTTCCCGCATATTCGCAGTTCTTTTCCCTTCCACACCCGCTGTCAATGCACTTCTAGCAACTCTTTACATCTCTGGGCCCCCCAATTTTCTCCTCGCATTATGTCCACCAAATATTGATCCTTCTTCTCTCTCCGTAATGGTAGCATTTGCAGTTGGTGGTCTTTTGGGTGATACATTATTCCATCTTCTTCCCGAAATCTTCCTCGGCGAGGACGCCCATGAGAATGTGCGCTTCGTGTTGGTTGAACCAAATCGCAATTTATTGTTGGGAGTCGCGATTATGGTTGGATTTGTTACATTTGTTGCTATGGATAAAGGACTAAGAATTGCTACTGGTGGACAAGGCCATGAACACTCGCATAGTCATGGTCATGAGAGCGAGAAGGAAACTTCTGCTATTTCAAGCAACTTGGATGATACACCTGCCAGAAGTACTAGATCAAGAAAGAAGGATAGCGGAAAGTCAATTGTTGAGGTTGAGAAGACTGAAAAGGAGATCAACTCTAGTGTGAAGCTTGCTGGATACCTTAATCTCATGTATGTTTCTTCGCAGAAGAAAATGAGGAGGCCACTGCTAATTATATGACAGCGCTGATTTCACTCACAACATTACCGACGGTCTCGCCATGTCCTCTTCCTTCTATGCATCTCCAACGATTGGCGCAACAACCACAGTCGCAGTATTCTTCCACGAGATTCCTCACGAAGTCGGTGATTTTGCTCTCCTAATCCAATCCGGTTTCTCCAAACGTGCAGCCATGGGGGCACAATTCGTAACCGCACTTGGAGCTCTCCTCGGCACGGTCATCGGCATCATGATCCAAGAATATGGTTCAAGTACAGAAGAAGGCGGTATTGGCAGGTTTGACGGTCTCATGGGTACAAGTTTAGAGTGGGGTGATATGTTGTTGCCATTTACAGCTGGAACATTTTTGTATGTGGGAACTGTAGCTGTTATTCCGGAATTATTGGAGACTGGAAAGGATAGAGGCCTAGAATTGACGAAGACGCTGAAACAATTCATGGCTATGGCAACGGGAGCCGGAATTATGCTTTAGTAAGTTTTTGGTCTTCCCCTGGTTTTGGTACATTTACTAACCATTCATAGCATTTCTTGGTCATAAAGCCAGTACATCTACGATACATCATGATTAAAGGGGCTTGATTTGCTTGGAATACATGGCATGGCTTCGGACTTAAAAGATTTCGAGATACAATACACGTCGATAGAAGTTGTATGAGGAATTTAGTACATGGATAAAGCCATCGCGTTAAAAATATAGACATATCATGGTATCTAAAGTCAAAACTTTTGGGTCCCGTTCAAAATGGATGTAAGGTTTTGACACCCAGATGCAGCTGTTCTACGACTGACCATTTGATGTAATGCAACGCCAATATTTTCTTCCGGTCCCTTCCAAATATTTCATGATAATCATAATCGTGAGCAAATCATCCTAGTCAAGACTTGGTGCCAACGCAATCAAGCTGAACCTCAATTCCGCGCCGTTTTCCTCTTCTCTCTTCAAAAATTTCCTTACCCCCCAATCCAACGCATTTTCACTTAGAACGTCTTCATCTTCTCCCAACGATCCCAACTCAAGTGGACCTCTTCTCCTTCCATCCATTTCCCAGAGATTGTTCCTCTCATCTTTGACGAAACATACGAAATGTAAATCGATGTCATCTTCGGCATCAGGTGTAGAGGATTGGCCTTGTGTTGCGGCGTTTTGATGGGCGGATTCGAGGGCTTGGGAATTGTATAGGAGATCTGCGCGATCGATTGCGGCGAGAGGAATGGCATCTTTAATTAGTTTGTCGAGAGGAGAGTCTTGTTCTGCAAAAGAGAAAAATTATGTCAGACATGTACGTTTGACCGATACGAGGAGAGCGAGAGGGAGAGATAAATCATACCAACAAAACCCCTCGAAGCACCATTGCTCACAGCATGCAAAAGGCCAATCAACCCACACGCATTCCTAATAGTCTGCTTGTACCAGATAACCGGTTCATTCTCTCCCTTTCCTTGATAATCTTCGCGTTCTTTATCCTCTGAATAGCGGAATGCCTCGTAACTTTTTGAGACCGGGAAGACGAGTAAGAGGGCGAGTGCGGGACGAGGGATGAAGGAGAGGAGAGAGGGGTCTTCGATGGAAAATACGTCGTGGAAAGATAGAGTGGTGGAGAGACCGAGTTTGTGGAGGAGAGAGGACATTACTTCGGGATTGTTTTCTATGGGAGACATTTGGTTAGCTTGGGAGAAGGGGGGAGAAAAGAAAGGAGGGAGGCGGCACCTAAGGGAATGAAAGCCTTCTTGTTCGAAGGAACGTCTGGATTATCTATTGCTTCCGCCATCTTGACTGGGCAGTCTTGAGTCACTGGGAATTCTAGATGTCGATTTATTCAATGTCGGTTTTGAATGAAGGAAACTTTGAGAGCTCGAAAGATAGCGCCCGCCACTACGTAATGTAAAGTTAGCATTTGCCCCACGATTCGGATCATCAGATAACCCGGCCTCCGGTTCAGTGCCCAATGCATCTATCTTTCTTTACGAGTATAATAAAACCTCTCTATAAGGATCCCCTTTATAAGGATAATCTCTATTATCCTTATTTTTTTTAGATTTCAAAATTTTTTAGATCTAAAAATAATCTATATTTTTAAACCCTTTTTATTAGGATATTCTTATATTTTCTAGTTTTAGAATTATATATATTTTTATTAGATTAATAAAATTATTAGGATTTAAATTATAATATAATATTATATAGAGAATTTAATTATATATTATAAAAATAGAAAAATTTCTGAAATTGTTATGAAATTGTTATGAAATTGTTATGAAATTGTTATGAAATTGTTATGGAATTGTTATGGAATATAATTCGATTAGAATTAATTGAAAATGGATTATTATTATATTAGGATTAATCGAATACCTTTATATTCTTAAAAAAGATTACAAAAACCGATATCCTTATAGAGAGGTTTTACTGTACAACGATTTTAGTAACTCTACCTATAATACAATGTAATTATAAAGCGTTTCGGAAGCTCTTATATCGACCCTTGAATGCAACATGGTAATTTGCTACTCATTCCTTCTGTGTTTGATTTCTCCTAAATGATAATATTCACGACAGACCTGGATCTGCAGACCCTGAACCTTTTGGAATCCAATCATCCGTTTGTTGCACTCCTCATAGTAGTTCTAGAAGAGTTCCATATCTTCAGCTCTTGAATTAGAGTTCATTCGCGCTGGATTACTTTCTGCAGTCTGAAAGACTGAAACATTCTCCAAACCGTAATGAAAGACTGCGCAAATTTACCAGGAACCGAACCATCCGAAATTACAAGTCAAATTAGAGTTTTGCTGAAACAGGTTTGTCCCTTGATTTCGCTGCAATTGCCATGGTTGGTGCTTGGAAGGCATTTCTTATTGCTCTTTTTGTATCAATTCGCGCGTTCGTGTTATTATGCGTTCCAAAATAATGAAGGATCTCTATTGCTTCGTCTATCTGGCTATAATCTATTTGAGGGAAACTTCAATAGTAAGGTAAATTCACCTTCTTTGGCGAACTCTAATGGAATTGAACCATAATAGATGAGATGAGAAATGTCGCGGAGTCGTAGAGTAGACCGACTATATATATACCTATATGAATGGGCTACTCGAACCGTGTGCCCTTTCATCCAAAGTATCACTGTGTGACTTTTTTGTCAATTCCATTCTTTTTAACACGTTAACAAAAATCAATACATTCCTTTCTCATTACACTCATTTCAAATTTCTCTATCAATCATGTCGCTTCACTCATTTCTCGGATTGTCATTGTTGACTCTCGCTTCTGTAGCACAGGCGCAAGATTGTCCACTTCAATTTGATGGTCGTGTACCAGTAGGAACCACACCAACTGCATTTGATAACTCCAATACAAGTCTCTACAATCCCAGTTATAACATTGGTGCAAGTAAGTTTAATTTCTTCCTGTACACTACTTCTTCTAACATGTCCAGATCTCACATGGAGCCAAATCATCAACATCCCAACTGCTGTTCCTACCTCTTTGGTAAGCTATCTTGTGTGTTATTCTGGTTATACGCCTAACAATTTCTCAGTATGATGGAAACTCAACTACACCCTTCGAAGTCACCCTCTCCGATGCCTCCATCTTTGCTCCCTCCTCAACCAACGTACAAGTTGGATTCCGTCGTGCTGAATTGATGCCATTGTCCAACAATGGCACTGATGCTTCCACCACAGGCATTAAAACTCTTCACTTCTCCATCATGAAGGATGCCTCTCGTCCTCTGAATCTCAGCCATGAGTATCAAATTGCCTTCCTCGAAAGTGCAGATTTCAGCACCAACCAATTTGTGTTGAAGACAGGCACAATTTTGGACAAAAACAACACAGATTCGAATGTTTTGAGAGTTGTCGGAAATGTAAATAAGGGAGCAACCGAACTTTTCACTACTGCGTTTACCGATGGATGGCACAATTTTGGGTTGAAATTGGATTTTACCGCCAAGTTTGTTCTCCTCTTATTTCCATAAATATCTCCAGCTAACCTTGAATCAGTACAACCCAAGTATTCTACTCTACCTCTTCCAAGGCTCTTGAATCGGTCACTGAAGCTTTAACCAATGACATTTCTGGACAAGGTCAATATCATTTCGGTTTATTGAAGAAGCCAACAGATTTCGCCGCTGGTGCAGATATTTCCAAGAATGGATTCCAGGAAAGTGGTATCAATGAGGGATTGATCTTTGGTGGTATTTTTATGGAAGATAGCGAGAAGTGCGACGCAGATGTGTGTGTCAAGACTGAGTAGGATGGATAAGATCGATTTGGTTTCTCTCAACCACATCCAATTCGCTCTGGCAGCGTAACACTGAACCTTTGGAAAATATCTATCTATTTCATACCTCGGTATTGATTATATATTCTGGCTGTTTTGCATGTCTTGTGAAGAATTCATCCTATGTTATATATCTACAAATATGAACGAAATGACAGAATCGATCTGACGTTGATTAAACCAATCTTCCAGCGAGCTCACAGTTCCTCACGGAGCGCTTCCATTACATCTCTGTCTGGTATTTATTTTCTTCTTCCATGACGTTTTGTTTCTACCCAATAGCTTTAATTAATCGATCATGTACTGCTTACCAAGTATTCCCTTCACCCACCGCAGAATGCAAAGTCGAGACGTTGAAGCATAAAATCAGTGAAGCCCTCCTTCGCAAAACCTGGCAATATATACGCAAACAAAAACACTTTGTTCAAACTAGTCACATGATTAAGGACCGCTGGCGCAACGGTAGCGCGTTCGACTCCAGATCGAAAGGTTATCCGTTCAAATCGGGTGTGGTTCAATACCTCCTCTCCGTAATCATGAATTTTTGTTTTGTTTGTAAGTATTTTGGTTAAGTTTTTTTTACTTTTTTAGCTGAGGGGTGAGGAAATCACGGAGTTATCATTTTTTTTTTGCTCTTGGAGAAATTTGGAGTGTGGGAGGTGGGGTACATACATGTTAATGGTGGATGAAATGAAGGGGTTATTCGGTTAGCCGAAATGGGATGATTGATTAGATCCACGGGCTATGATTTGGGATTTGGAATTTGGAATTTAACAGATGGGAAAGTTTTGGAAGTGCAAAATGGCTGGTTGGAATTGAAATGAAGACATCTTTATTACGAGAATCTTTCATGGGAATAAATATGATTCTTTGTTGCTTGGTGGGTGGGTGTCTAGGGAGTGGGACGGGTAGAGGTTATCCTCATGTGGGAGATTTTCAGGGTAATGCTGATGCATGCAGGAAAGGATATGCTGAAATTATAAATAAGCTTCTAATGGAGACGTGGAAAAGTGGCTGAGTCATTCGCTTGAATCGCTAGGCTGAAGAGAAGAGATGATGAATATGTGATGTTTGTATAAACATCACACAAATTTCCGATTCGGTGAGAGGCTCTTGGGCGAAGAATCTCGATACAGTAAAACCTTTCTATAAGGATACCGGTTTTTGTGGTCTTTTTTAAGGATATATAGAGTTATTCTTGTATAAAGGTATCCGACTAATCCCGATCTAATAGTAATTGATTTCCGATTAATTCCAATCAGATTATATTCTATAACAATTCTATAATAATTTCGAAAAAAATTCTATTTTTATAATATATAACTAAATTCTCTATATAATATTATATTATAGCTCAAATTCTAATAATTTTATTAATCCAATAAGAATATATGTAATCCTAGAACCGGAAATTATAAGAATATCTTTATAAAGAGATTTTAAGAATATAAGCCTTTTTTAATCTTAAAAAATTTTAGAACCCAAAAAAATAAGGATAATAGAGGTTATTTTTATAGGGGGGATCCTTATAGAGAGGTTTTGCTGTAATTACAAGCTCTAGATCATCATTAATGTTATTTCGGTTCGTGGGTGCTCATCTCTTTTGGGTCGGATCTTTATTCAGATACTCAATGGTCGCTCGGTTTCCTATTAAGGGTTGCATGAACAGATAACAGCAGTGGGGACATAAACGCTCAGGGATATTTATGATGGTAATGTTGTGATCGTACAACAATCTTAGAAGCAGTGATCTTTTTTATTAATGGCAGTATCCGGTGATACGATATATTTTTGTCCTGTCTCTATAACTTTCCACCACGTTTCACGTCCGGAAACTCCTGCCCTAAACAAATCTCGGTTTGAAAGAAAATTGTGCGAGGAACTTGGAGATACTTGAAGTATCCTTTTTGGGAGATTTCATTGTTGTGGCGCTACTAGAAAGATTCTACAAGCTCGCTCCAGGAATGATAATTTCTCGAGATACACCATCGAAGTCTAACAACGCTATGAAATCTAGCGCTCCTGTCTCGTTGTCGTGTTAAGAAAGACGTCTTCAACAAAGTCCCGTTCGCAGGAGAATTTTTCTAGTGTCTCTTATGAAAGATTGGGAAAAGAGGGAAATGTGTGAGATGGGAAAATGGAGCAAGCGGGGGTTCAAAGTCGCTTGACTAGATTCTCCAGGTTTCATTCTTAGCATGAGCCGAATAGTTCGAGAATGGAACTGAACCAAGAGCTATAATGTTCAGTCAAGTATTAGAATAGCCAATCTAGTTCGAATGATAAAGACCATCCACAAGAAAAAAACTTCGACTTCTCTCTTACCTCGACACTATTCTTCAATGTTCCTTCTCATGGCCTTGTTCCAATCACTTCTTCGATCAATCTACACCAAATAGATTGTGTGATAAAGAGAAAAGCTGAAATCGATTCAATCCTTCAACATTCGAAAATGGGGGGCACAAAAGACCATTCACTAACAATTCATTACACATGCCCGAAATCAATCAAAGAATCGCAGTACTATGGTCCAGAGGATATTAAAATACGGATTTGAAATGAACAGAGAACCCTTCACTATCATCTAGTAAGTCATCACGTTTTCCAGCTTATTCCCAGAGTTCTCTTTATCCTGCCATCAGTACTTCAACCACATCATTATCGCTGTAAAAGTTCATTATTTCATCATCTGATTGCCCAATCAATCATAATATCTCAGTAATTCCATAACACTTCTCAACATGCCACACATAAAACCGGCTAGAATATGGACGCAGGCAGAAAAGAATCATCTTCAACATTTACTCCAAGAAAGACACGATGAGGGGAGGTATTGGAGGGACAGTAGAACTAGTAGAGAGTTTCTCACCAAGAAGATGAATGAGGAATTTCCACCTAGAGACCAGCCTGACGGTCGAATGTTCTTTGTAAGACACGTGGAGGAATATTTGAGAGAGTGGGTAGGAAATCATCCGGATCCCAGGCAAGTTCAGATGCCAGAGGGTGAAACGGATTCGGAGGAAGAAGGAGGAGATGAGGAAGATGGCGATGATGATGATGGAGATGGAGATAACAATGGAGGCAGAGGAGCAATTACAAAGAAAGCGCCAGAAGAACAAGGAGAAGACGGACAGGATAACCAAGACGCACAAGATGCAGGGGATCAAGATGAAGAGGGAGAGGATAATGATACAGATGAGGAGAGAGGAAAGCGGCGTGAGTGGAGAGCGGGAGGGAAGAGCAGTGCAGCGGAAGCCCGAAAGGCAAACAAGAAATTGCCAAAGCGAGAGCAATAGCTGATGATATCAAAACCGTCCAGGCGCCTGCTGTTGAGGGGAAGGGGAGATTGGTACTAGGATAGCATCATCGGTAGGTTGCAGATAGATGCAAAATGATAACGTTTGATGAGGTATTTGTACTAGTACTCGTGAATCTGACGTCGAGTGGGGGGTACAAAAAGCTCAAGATATTTCAAGTGCCCCTCGAAGCCTGATTGAACTCATTACATATCTCTCAATATATGATAACATACAACTCATACCTAGGCTCTGTTCCTATGTCTCTCCACGCTGTTCCGGTTGATGAACTGATTTCGAATATAGAAAATAAAACCATGTGTTTGCATGGATTCTTATATATCAATTTTTATAGCTAAACCAAAGGAAACTTCCGACATCAATATCAGATGTCTGTTCAGTGAATTACACTAGACACATGGGGGCTGAAAATAGATGGTGGAGAGCTACGATGAATGGGCAACTGTGTATGCCTGTATTGAGTGCGATACACAAAGAAACATGTTTGCTAGAAGCTAGGTTAAAAGAAATGAAGCTAGATGAGATAAATTCAAGAGGTACATCAGTTCGTAGTCTACAAAACAGAGAAATTTAAGAGGTATAATGATGTAATGATCTATCTAAGACTGATCCACATATAAAGATGAATAAATACTCAAGATACGTATAATTCAACGTTCAGGTGGGTAAATCAAGTCGATGGTGCTGAGATCGATTGAAAGAATCGCTTTATATTGATAGACTTGTATATAATTCATGTAAAGCAGGAATGTTGCTTCTCATCACTCATGAAACGCACATATATGTATACTGTAAAGATAAAAAGTTGTCAGCTAGTCAACTGAACGCAATTCAGAAAGTGAAGAGCAGATATAAACGCCAAATTTCATGTTCGTATTAAGCTGGATATACAAGATGAGGGAGTGTTTAGTAAGCTATAACGGATAGATAAGTGTCGTTGAAGAGCCGCGTTGTTTACTAGGAATTATGAAGCGCTGCTCCTCCTGTCATGTCGCTCAGCCTTTGGACGATATTCTTGACAAATAATCAAGATGAGATGTGTACTAAATTCAGCCGCAAGTAGGTAGTTTCTATAACAAACGATTGAAAGCAGATATACAACAGGAAGACATCCATTATATATATCTTTCCGTTTTGAGGAAGAGATGCTGCTTTGACAAATAATTGGGATGGGATATGTAATAGGGAGTTATCACGACGAATGGTCAAGAAGAAACGTGTGATAGAAATCTTCTCAAACATTTCTGTTGACACACAAATTAGAAGAGACATCCAACATGATATCCTTCCAACCTGCCAGAATTTGCAATAGAATTGACGACCAGTGGACAACAATGAAAGGTTGAACACATGGAAGATAATGTAATGAAGATTTCAACATCCTATTTTATTTTCATGATCTGTAATGGTTAAGGAAAAATGTATAGAGTAACACCTAAGTCAATTAAAAACCCCACATCTATAGATGGCAATCTATGTCAATACTCCCCTACATCTCATTTGCTGTGCTCTACTACCACTACCTTCGGAATTGCGGCACACAGAGATGTGCAACAAACTATTTCTTCAACTCTTGGAGCAAATCATTTGCAGATACATCTAGACAGGCAGGGGTGTAGAAAATTATATACAGTCTTCCATTCTGATCTCACTCAGAGCAATGACATGAATAGAAAGCTCTCGATTGTAAATGTGAATGAAGGCAAAAAATACTAAGTCTACCTTTGGCTTCTACATCGTCACCAGAATTTTTTTCCCACATCCAACTTTACTATCTGGGTATGTAGATGATGTAGATATGGGACAAACCTTACTCTAGACAACCACGAGATGACACAGATACACACTCATATGTGTAATTTCAATAGATCTATCTGGGAAGAACGACTATGACGCCTACATTGTGCTTGTAAAAACAAGTCGCTCTATCTTCGAACGGCAGATGTCAATATGCTCCCATCTATTACATTATAGGTTTCTCTCCCCGGTTGTTCCAAGAATATAAAGTTTGGTATTTTCTAGCGCAGATGGCGCAATAGATACTCTTATACTTGTTGTAGACGTGAAGGATATTGATTTCATTACAAATGCTACTCTGACCAGACTATATTCCCAGAGTTGCAACCACCATGTAAAGCCTAACAGGATACCAAGATCATATTCTAACCCAATCCTAATCATCACCTATAAAAGAGTTTCTAGTTTTATAGGATACTCTTTAATCTACAGAACCCGGTATATGGTATAACTTCCCCGGGTGTACACCGCATCATTACCTCTTCGGTAAAGAATGAATGACCAATCAATCTTGTGAAACACAGATCTACTAGAGCCAAGTTGTCAAATGCAACTAAAATAGTCCAGATGTCAAATGTCATCGGACATTTCTTGCTTATTAACAACGAGCAGGCTCTAAACTAGCGATCTCTACCACAACTGTACAAGTCACCTAACCCATCAATCTGACCATTCAACTACATGGTAATCAGGAAGATGTTCAAACTAATAGGATAATAACGATAAAATCCCAGTCGCAGAGCTAAAAAAGAGTCCAGATCTGAGTAAGTCGTTCTCTTACCTGCAAACTACCTAGTGCCTCAAAAATCCAAACGAATCAAAAAACTATCGATTTCCTCTACTATACGGTAGACCGAGAAGACTCTAAGGAGGAAGACCAAATCAACACTAAAATAGAGGCGAGATGTTGATCCCACAGATTTGGATAAGCTGTCAAACTCCCCAAGTAGCGAGAGAGAAAAACGCTACTGACGTGTATCCCAAAAGAAGAAACGTCATGTTGACGTCAACAACAATATCAACATGCAAGATTAAATCGACACCGTTTTAAGCCAAGTCGATGCCAAGTATACCCATGAGCTTAATTCTCCGCATTATGGAATAAAAATAGAGAATATGAAATAGTAATTTGGAGGATCGACGTCAAGCTTAATTCAAAGGCGCGGGCGGGGTGAGTCTCGTACGCAACCTGAGTCCACAGATAGAGCTGAAGATGAGTTGGCTTTGGCGATCCCCAACCTCATGATGCTAGTAAGAGGAGGTTTAGGGTTGCAAGCACAGTATGTATTCCTCTCTCTCGTCTAGTCCGCGATAGTTTAGGCCAAAGATATGTCTGCAGAGTTGAAAATAACCGAATGCAAGTACACGTAGAGAAGGCCCTTCGACTAGTGCAGTGTATATCCCTCTCCGTACATAGTATATACCAACACCCATGAACTTGTAGATCTCAGAGGAAAGACCTTGTCGAGAGAAAACTTTAGGTACAGGAAGGACGAAGTATGTTGCTCTCCGTACATACTACTTGATACCTAATACTTTAAATCAGCACCTAATAACCACCAAGAACGAAGAAACAGAGCCGGGCTATCTCAGAAGAAATGGCACTTATCAAAAGAGCTGACATCATCGCAACAAAATTCTCTTTCTCTCATGCCACATTTCAAATCCAGCTGATATCCACGAGAAGAACCATAATGGTCTAAAAATCGACTTTCGATCCAATTGACAATTACGGAATATCAGGCCAACGCCAATGTCATCATTGATGACACCTTCATTCTCCAATTCAGAGTTTGGCTTGTTGCCTTCGTGCGAAATGATCAGAGTGAGATCCTAGTAGCATCACCAGAACAGAGAATAAAGTTCAAACACCTGCACCGTCGGTACCGTTGATGAGCCAAGGCCAGTGCAGTGGCCGTGGCAGCCAGAGTAGTTTATCAACGTTCTCTAGCCTTGGGCCGACACAAGGAATTGATGCAAACATTGCCGACGCAGGCTAGCTTTTAGATCATGAAGTTGGCTTCAACAGGATTTTTCCATCAAAGTCTCGCTACTCACGAGACCTTACTTGTGGATGTAACCAAAGATTATCGAACACTCCTTCATTTAGCGGTAACGGAGTTGCTTGCAAGTGGGATTGCAATCGACAGCGTCGACCAAGAGATTATACGATGTAGAGTATCATCCGGCAATTCCTCACCCCTTCTTGTCGCGATGTTCTAAAATCTAGACCATCTTTCCCGAATCCATTTCCAATTTGGCTAACACACACATTCATCTATCCATCTATCTAATTCCAGCTTCGCACTTTTGTATCCACTGAGGTATATTTCCTACTGGTTCTGCAAAAACCGGGCCTTCTACTATTACCCTCCATTCCATTATCCATATGACGGCGAAATAAATCCTTCAATCCTGTCGCGTAACCCAACATGGAAAGCATTCTCTACCGACGCGTCTCACTTCCGTCTCACGAATCACAGCAAGAAATCGGAACGATCGGCTCCAAGCCCACATATGTAAATCTCACTGCAAAAAATATATCCCAGTAAATCCCTCATTGAAAAAGATGTTCTTCCACGCGGTAAGAACGGCACATACGATCGGTCAATTCTTTGTGTTTCTCCGATGGAAAATATATGGAGTCTTTGAGGCATCTTCCGATAAATCAATACCGGCAACCCACACTAAACTGCCTGTAAGTTGTAACGCTGTAACGCTACAATTGAAATAATTGGATAGCCTATAGCGATCCCCGGGTATGTATAAGCTATGTCCCTACATACATACAAAATTCTCCACCATAAACCACAAACCGCGGAACTGAAATTGACTTTGAAGTTTGAGGCGAACGAACGACCCCATCGTTCAAAATTCGCCACGTAGACTTGCGTATTTGGTTTCTCTTGATATCTGAATTGTATTAATTGACTCGTTTGGGTAATAGTCTAGAATGATCTTGGAAGCCATAGAATCTTCTTAGTGTGAACAGGGCTGATTCGTGTTATGTGCTACCTCCCCGAACTATCTCCATATTTTCCCTGTCATACGACATCATTTGAGTCGGTTTGATTTGCCCAAAGAGGTACATGAGTAGTGGTAATGTTTGCAGATATGCATGTATCCTGAAGTAACTTGGTAGCGTGCCATCCGTCAGTAGCCAGCCCAGCCCCAAGAAATCACCAAGCCCGGAATCTTCAATTCCCTTCCCCAAAACCGTAAGATTCTCGTCTCCACCGAGCAACATCATCCCAAAGTAGGAAGAGATCTCTCTCTCCAATAACATGTCTCAGCTCCAATAATCTCCATAATTGAGGTTCTTCTTCTAACTTCTCTGCATGTACTTGCCCGCCAACTAGTAAATCTCCTAGGCGCTCCATATGCAACCCCGCCAATTGCTCCACAAACCAAGTTCGTGTGATATGATCCCGCTTTGAATGAACAGCACCAATAGTAAATAACCAAATCAGCCATTGACATGTTTGTTCTGTGGTTGTAGCGGTATCAATTGTGGACACAGATTCTTGTAATTGTTGTAAGAGGATAGAAGGACCAGTAGAGGAATGCGGGCATTCTTCAGTTATCGACTTCATGAATAGTAGAGCTCCGATACGAGTTGCTTTGTCGACAATAGGTTCTTGGTCCCCTTCTAGAGACAGGGGAAATGATAACAATTCATACTCGATCCAGTAAATGTCGTCAAGAAAATTTCCTGGGTCGAGAAGAATTCTGCTTGATGAGGCGAATTGTATGGACTGGCAGAAGATAGCTAGATATTGCATTGTCTGTATGAGATTTGGATGAATACCGCATCTAGCGAGTGTAATTTCAATGTAAGCATTGATGGTGCCGATTCTATGCATCGGTAGAATTTTAGATATTGATATTTCAGAATGATTTCGTGGCTTGTAGTAAAGATACGGTTCAGCAGCATAATCAATCGCACCAGTGATATCAGACCTTGAAGATGATTAGAATGAGGTTGTTCTATATTTTAGTAAAATCACCTACCGGCGAAGTTTTGTCTGTATAATCATAGGAAGAGACGACATCGTGCCTCGCGTATTTATCATTTGTTGTATACCACGCATATGAACATGCCATAAATCTAAGTGCCCTGTATTTGCCTAAGTGGAAGTTTAGTAGACATCAAACAATCATACACCAAAATATGACATCGAAATTTAGACATACTTCACCCAAAGCTACACAGGACAAAGCAGCAATAGTACCATCGTCTGCTGGTTTCCCGTCCTGAAGTCTTTTCTGGATTATCTCCAAGGTTCTGCCAAGGTGGTATACTGAATCTTCCGAGTCCTTCCCACCTTGAAGCAAGGAGAGATAGATTGCGCCAGCATATAATATCGCATGAAACATTGCTGCATCGCTGATTGTAAAACGAAACCATTCATCTGAACGTAGAGGATTGGAAGAAAGGGATTTGGATAATGGGTACATTCTCGAACTAACATGCGTAAAATATCGGCTTAGCAACCGGTGCGTTCTTGTCGTCATCTCGATAGGCCATGGAGACAAGCTGAGTGCAGTCGGAAAACCGATGAGATTCTCAATAACAAGACCGTCATGTTGGTGATAATCAGATATGACTGACTTGGGTTCCACGAAAGATTTTATACATTTCGAACGGAGTTTCGGATCTCCTTTACTTTTCCGAGTCGATTTGCTTAGGAAATCATTCCTCACATGCTTGCGTACGAACTTTCGTACATTGACATCTGTTTTTATTCCAGAAGATGATAAATCGACAAATGCGAACTTTTGTTTTGGACCCCCCTCTTTGCGGTTGATAGTTGTGGCCGATGAAGGATGAGTCGAGGTTGAGGATTTGCTTTCCACACTACTTTCTTTGACGGCAAATTCGGAGGCTTTCCACTGAATTTTACCTGGGATATGCCAATCCTTATACACATCGACTTTGGGACCATCTGTACCTATAAGCTGTGTGGCATCCATCTTGGTGAGGGATATAAAACTTGAATTCAATGTCTTTGAGGCGAAAATGAGGGAATACCACAAAAGAGGGATAAATATTCTTGCCCTTTCACATTACAAGTAAGAAAACACGAATTATCACAACCAGATGAAGATATCGGAGGAACAAATAATTCACGGGCAACAAAGACAAATTCAAAGCATTTGATGCTTATCAAATCCTCAAGATTCCAGATTTGGAAGTCGAAATTTCCTCTTTGGGTAATTGCCATTCACTTCTGGAGATGCAGGTCATTTCTGTGTAACAAACCGCACGTGATCGATAATCATTTTCGGGCTGCAGTTCGACGACACTTCGTAAAGATATAAGGGTATCGAGAAATAAGGATCAGAAAGGCATCATTATAATTGATACGATGTGTTAGCTTGGAAGTTTCAATCTGTGATATGCTTTAGATATTGGTTATGGAAATCAGTTGGGTAAGTAATGCGGGTCTATGGCAAATTTTGATATCAAAATAAGAAAATATTCTCAACTTGATGGAAGCAGCAATTACAATGTCTTTTATTGACTTTCTAGATTCGACATTTTCCTCTAATTACGAATAGGTCCCGTTCTCAATGACTCTGGCATTGGAACAACTGGTTATCATCTACCATCCATGAGCCATTCAACTATAGAGTATAGACCACACCCATAGACCATAGACCATATGCTAATATCACATACTCAACCTCAATCCTCCATCTCACGAATAGAGCCTCACCTTATCAAACCCCAATAAAGCAACTCCCAAACCACAGATGCTGGCTCCCAACGCCACCTCCAGCCCTAACACAATCGCTTCTTTCTTCTTCCACTCCAAGAAAACATGAAGCACCCAGTACATTTTTCCTTCGTTCACGAAAGAGGGCCGAGCTTGTAGCTCGGTCGCTAAATCCAACCGACTCCTGAGATGAAATGCATATCATATACAGATCTTCCCGTGCGCAAACAAGCGCTCTCCATCTCTCCATCGACCATGAAGGAAATGGCCTACCGTATATCAAAATGTTTGGAGAGTATGCTTGGTATGTCTGAGGATCGTTTGGATTGTTGAAACCGTGTGATTGGTGTTATTACCGTGCCCTATAAATTCCGATCGATAATGCTAGTGAAACGACAAACCAATTCACCTAACGTATCCCATTTGAAAATTTTATTTCACCATATTTCCACGGATATTCATTTTTCGTTTCAACATGTATGGGGCAATTCTGGCCAGGCATACAGACCCTTTTCTTGGAAGCTTCACAATGTTAGGGTCAAAACTATATGGCGGGGTGAATTTCAGACGAAAGTCAAACCCCGCCCCTTAAGTTTTGTGTGTTTTGTTGGGAGCTTGATATTGATGCTATTTCAGAAATTTGGATATTTTCGAATGTATCAAAACCTACATTTGAAAATTGGTACCTCGTTTGATCTTTTATTTTTGTGAGTTTTGAATTCTGACTTTGGGATGTGATCGAGACACTTGTCGCAATGGGAAAGGAGAATTGAGTTGCTCAATGGGACGATATCTGCTCATTCCATGGATGCCATTTGATGTTTTTCTTGGTATCAACTCCTTCCTTCCTATCGTCTAGGATTTCCTGTATGAATAAATGAATCCAAGATTCCATATCGTTTGATCTCCATATAAAAAAATTCTTTCGAAACCAATCCCACAAGAGATACTTGGGGGCAGAGAAGGAGCAACATGAACCGAAAGCACCAAGAAAAATTGGCTTTGGTCCGAAGAAGGGACGAAAAGCGTGATGAGACGGCATTTGAATTGAATTGTTTGACTTTTCATTACAGATATGAATTGAACTGTAAATTGAAAACGATACACCCTTCAATTAGCTCCATCTGCAGCTCATCCCGCTGCCGACTTCGGGAATTTTAGACCAAAGCACGATTGAACAAGTGTTGTAAGGTCTTTCCTGGTAGTTTTGCGCCCTACCGTATCCAATGACTTCTCACACTCCCAAATCTTCACCCGTCAAGACATTTACAGTGTAAACTAGATAATTCGAAAAACCACTATGTATGAACACGAATCATGTTGTTGAAAATCAACCATACTTTCGTGGGGTGTCTAAACAAGTCCATTGGCCTATAAATTTCGCACCATAAGGTCCGTGGAGGTGCAGATTGGCGTCGGAGGAAATTGGAAACATTAACCAACGGTTCCAAGGATTTCCCCTTCATTGTCGCTTAATTTTGCACCTAGCTTTTGTAGTGGTTTGTATGCTCGTGCACCCATCAAATCAATTCCCCAAGTAGTAATGGAAATTGAGAAGCAGCTGAGAAACTAATCATCCTTTGCTCGATGGTCATTGGAAGAACATGGTGTCTGCAATCTGTCAAGACTTTCTTCCATGCAGTAGTGAGATAAAAAATTCGTTCTTCGTTTCGTCGATTGTCCTGTCGGATTGAGCGGCGCTGGCGTCGCATACGTATAGCCTAGATAGCACTCGACTTTCTCATTCTTAGGTCATGGCTGCTTGCCCCAATAGGCTTGAACGCCTAGAAGACGCCTAGAATAAGACGTCTCGAGGTCGTAATACACACCTAAACAGTGCCTGAGAAAAATCGAAATCGAAATTTGGAATATTGTTGACAGAACATTCTGTGTTCATCTCATCTCATCGGGGAGAGCGATCAAACCAGTCTCTGCAGGCAGTTCGAGAAAGCTGAGCTTGGAAAACGAAAGGTGGCGGCAAACTCGCAAACTTCCAATGGTTCACTCTGACTTACATACGGATTCTTACATCAACTAATTGATCAAATCAAGGTGATTTTTCTTGCTTGCTCGCGTGCCTATCGCATTGAAACCCTTGCGAATGAGGGATATAAAATATTTCCGGTTTGCCCCCTCCCCCCTCAAAACCAGGGCCCCAGTTCCCCATCAGATTCTGACGTATGTCTTTCACTGTACCAACCCGCCTTGTGTAATCACCCAAAAGAAATTAAATGCGCTGTTCGTAGAGGCTGACATTCACGTGATCAAAAAACAAACTTCCTTTTGGTCACCCAGTATCGCATCCGTAAATCGCCCATTGTATGAGTAAAGAGTTACCTTGCATTTGCAGCATCTAAAATTCTGCAGGGTTCAAATTTGACCGATGAGATGAGGCGAAACCATACCAAACGGCCGAGAATGAGGATCAAGCTGCAAGACGAAAACTCTACTGCTTCATGGCAAATATCAATTTACTAGGATTTTTACGGTATGCGAGGAGTCTTACTCAGGATGTAGGAGGAAGTCTTAGGAAGAGCGCTGTTGGCGAGCAGAAACCAAGACTTGGAGCGTCTGCGACTATCCATGGGGTAATTTGATACCCCAAGGGAAAATACGGAGTACCCCAAAAAATAAGGCCCTTTTTCAGAAACAGAACTGAATCCCTGAATGTCAGTTATTTGTCCGAAGTTTATCAAGGTGGGTGATCTATTCTGGGCAGATTGGATATGGATGAGAGAGGAACATTTGACACAGGATTGATTATAGAGTTTCTTGGTGTTGAATGGGCAAATCTGAACGTAAGGAGGGCGATTCATTTTGTAATAATATGATATTAGCATTTGTAGACTTCTGAATACTACGACGTCAACAGCGTCACTATTTTTATCGTGTGAGATGTCAATCCTACTAACTTGTCTGTCTAATTCCTAAAGATGCAACAGATCGGATTGCGTGAATGAATTAGGATGAAACTTTAAGTTTCCTTCCAAGCAAATGCCACGCCCGCGATAAGCATGCCCAGCACTTATTGTATTGCAACCAGCCATTTTGTGTTCATATGCAGACGTAGTAAAAATGATGTTATCGCAGGCTTTCGGAGCCAACTCAACTCAGGTAACCTGAGGTATTTTTAGTTCTAGGCGCTCAAATGGAACTGACGGTATTAATTCCGAGGCTATTGCAATGGGATGAAAGGGATGTAACGGTATCACTACATTGGGAGCCTCGGATCGGATATATTGGATAATTACGTCGTTACCTAGAGCCGACCAGACGACTACTGTACTAGAATTGCGATGGGGAATTTGGAGGGAATTGAACGGTTATTACGGTATCCTTTCGGTATTTCCAATACCAGTATTCCTCACACCGGTCAAAAGTGGAGGTGACAATGAGAGCGTTTACTGGACGTTGGTCGAGCTGACCTAATTTTCAGAGACATTCCGAGCGACAGAAGGTTTGCATAGTGGAAGGATGAACACTTCCTTCATCCACCCATCGTATCGCCAAAGAGAGATGCATGAGGCTACCGATGCGCGATTGGTAGGCTCCGTCGCGTCTTCTCCATTTGCAAATGGTATGCAAAGAGGGTTCGTATGTTTTGACCGCGTTATGTGTTATTTCTTATTAAATTTTCTCCAGTATTTCTTGGGGGGAAGAAAGGCCGAGTGCCGGGAAGAGGAGGAAGAAGCCCTTTTACCCTGCACCGTACTCAGACTCACTCATCTTGGTGATATGTAACTTAATATTACCCAAAACGATTGCAGTATCTATGAGTTCATATCCAGGCTATTCAGATAACTATCTACAGTGTGTAGTATAATAAGTTTAGCCCAAGTAAATAAACCATTTCGACTGCTCCACCTCTACAATGTCAATTTCGCAATCAAGCTTTCCCTAAACAATTAGTCTCCATCTTCACCCAGGTTGTCCTTGTCATTGACATGAGAATTGATGCAAGATCTGATGATCCCAGTATATGCCTCCGTATTGTCTCAATTGCATCCCGCCGAATAGCTGCACGGTTCTGGAGAGATAACCAGCGATTGCAAGAGTGACAGTGTAAACAACAAGCCTTAGTAACGTCATATTTAGCGCAATTGTAATCGTGCCGCAATGCCGGGGGAGATGAGAGTGAATGATTGGAGTGAGAGTTATTGCAGTGTGGTGGTACGGTGAGGGGAGAGGGGGTGGTGAAAGGGGGAAATCTATGGGCTGGGGATGGAGTAATGGAAGCGAGAAATGAAGGGGAAAAATGAAATTCTAGAAGTGTGTCGCTGGTGGAAAAAAACAGCGTAGCGGCGATTTCGGCGTAGGCGTGTGGGATGTAATTTGTGGCGTTCATGGCGTTCAACTTACCTGTATCTGTGTGGGAATTTGAGCGTGGGATGTAGCATTGATTGTTTCTAGTTTGTATCCCCTTTTGAAGAACCTTCCTCGAGCTCCTCGTACTTACTGAAGTCAAAGTTTCAAAAAATCATTTCGATAGTTTTTTACGTTTCTGAAAGAATGGCTTGGACGAAGATCTCCGGTGATGTTGGCTGAGGACAAGACGACTTGATGCTTGGCCAATACAATAGGTGCACCGTGGTGCAAAGGAATATCACCTTGGCAGCAGTCAATACCGAGTAATATTCAATGCCGATGAGATGAGTGTAAGAACCTGAGTAGAATTTCAATGTCTTGGGTCATTTAGACGATTCAGATACTTTTGAAATCAATTTCGAATTGAGATATTTTGAAACAAGGTCTCTCCCATATTGATGTTGTGCCGCCCGTCATCAATCCCACGTTGTTTTGTTTACTGTTTGAGTTCGTGAAGGAATGGTAGTTTGCAGGGAGTGACTTGATAAAAATCTCCAGTTCTTCAAATTGTTTGACAGCGACGCAGAAACGGTCAACCCTGAAGAAAGCAACAGCAAAGCAGATTGTAATCAAAGCAGTAAATTCGTCTTGTGTGTAGATACGATAGACTGTGTTGTTTTCTAGGGCCATAGAACTTCATGGCTCCAATTCCCCGTTTTCAATTTTGCAAGTTGCAATCTGCAATCTGCCATCGTTGATATCTTCCCCCCTACCCTGCTGTTCGCCTTGCTTACGGTCACCCCGTCCAGACCCAGGTCCCAGCACCCATTTCCATCCCGCAACAGCCATTACCTACCGTATTCTGCCCCATACCACTACTGCTTGTAAAATGAAGTAAACAAACTGACTGATCCGCCAACCGACTGCAAACAAACAATCATTGGACTGTTCGTTTGTGATAGGATAGGGAAGTGTGGGTGAAGATAAGTTGCAAATTACTATTTGCAATTTTGGAATATTGCGGACTCACGTCCAATGAGATAAGCTGGATGGTATAAAATTATGATTTGGGAAATTATGAAGATCGTGAGATGGAGTTCTCATCTTATTTTCCCCCTCGTAGTTATGTACATACATGTGAGTTGTCAATTGAGAGATGAGATACTGGACAACAACGCGTTCTACTCATTGATCACATAACAGGTAAATCACGCCTAGAGCTGTAGAAGGGAAAGTATGCACACCAAGGTACTTTCCGAAGGCATACCGAGATTTCCCAATCTCCCCTATCATTGAAGAAATAAGCAAAAGTGTTCCATGTTAGATTCGAAACGCTGAGTAGACGCGGCAATTGTACGAGGAGGTTGGGAAAGGAGCGAGTTTAGCAGGCAGCTTTCAAGCCTTGACATTGCACAGTCAACAGTGCGCTATCAGCTCTGTAGGTAGTCGTCTCAGTAATGCTGATGGGTACAGTCAATGTAGTACATGTATTTACGATACAGTACTTTGATGCATGCAGTGATTCTCATGTGCAGTGCATCTAGATCTTGCAGTAGTAATCAGGAGTACATAGCCATGAGCCAGAAAGTATCTTTCTTCCACCTCTGCGCAGGAAATCCCTTTAGTATCCTCCGAATGATTGCCCCCCCGTGTTTACCCCTTCATCACTCTCGCCACGACATACTTGCCTACTCTGTACATATCTATTGCAATGATACTGTTGATGTAGCGGATTCAGTCCACGCCAACACTACCGGTGTCCATTGATCATAATGTTATATGCCATACTCCAACTGATTCATGATTGCTACCACTTTCTTGTCATGCCCACAGAACAGCTAGCTTACTGATTGGCCAATTGATAACTTCCTATCTGATAATGGAGAGTCGTCATTCGCTGAGCCGACCACGCTTCCGACTCACCGATACATTAACCAGGAGCTGAGCTTGACTTCAGCAGTGACTGAATAGATCTAAACTCAATATAATCCAAGAAATATTGCCAATTACTACAAGAGGATATGACGGACGCTGATGCTGGGAAGAAGGCTAGATAATACTACTTAGTCTAGATTAGCCGATGTGATTTTCAATAGTCAATACTGGATAACTCGGCTTTCTCTTCCTAGGTCGACAATTATTGAAGGAAGTGTAAAAAGTTGATCTGTCAAGGATATTAATCGGATATTGAAGGAATCTTTACCTCATCGGGAGCAACAGTCGAACGCTAAGCCGGGTCTAGCTAAGAGGTAAGGTTTTTAATGGAGCATTTAGGAAATCATTTGAAAATCCCTCACCAAAAATCAAAACAATCCGCCATGAACTACCATGACACTAAAAGTAATATCATCCACTTTCTCTATCATTACGGCGACCTTTTTTAACTTCAACCGATAGAAAACTATCCTAAGCTCATCGTTGGTTTCTGCCCCAGACCCTCGCCAGATATACCAGACTTTTACTCAAGCTTACCCATGGATCTAGTTCAAGGCCCCCCAGTAGCTTCTTTTCCAATTCACAAGTCATGCCGCCAAAACTGTCTGTGACCACCGTCCGAGGATGACGCCGAAGGGTGAAGAAGAAAAATCAAAAATCGACCTTACCCAATCTTGCTTGGGACTAGGATAGTTGATCACACTTGGTCTCTGAGATATATAATCTGCTTTCGTCCCCCAAATCCAATTCCTTTTCTATTCCAGTCTACTCAGTTTGCCTTTGTCACGGTGGGAGTTAATAATAATCTTTCCTTCATCCTACCACACTAAAGCGCAATGGCTCACGGAGACATTGAGAATGGCGCTTCGGCGGCCAGACCAGAGTACGAAGACGAAAAACTCGGAGAATATGGACAACTCGTTCGATATATTTCAAAGTATAAGGGAAGAGAAGAGGGAGAGAAGCTCGCTGCCGAAGAAGAAGAGGCTGCCAACGCTGGCAAGAAGAAGAAGGGCAAGAAGTCCGCGGGCAGTGATGGAGCTGGTTTCGAGACTCCAGACGACTGGCTCAACACCGGTATGCGACAAGGTCTCTCTGCCAGCGAGGTTGAGAACCGTCGTAAGAAGACTGGATGGAACGAATTGACCACTGAGAACGAGAGCTTGTTCTGGAAGTTCATCGGTTTCTTCAAGGGACCTGTCCTCTATGGTAAGTTGACTTCAATTCGCTCTGTTTGAACCCTACTAATCTCGACAACAGTTATGGAACTTGCTGTCCTCCTCGCCGCTGGTCTGCGTGATTGGATTGATTTCGGTGTCATTATCGGTATTCTCATGCTTAACGCTGTTGTCGGTTGGTATCAAGAAAAACAAGCTGCCGATGTCGTTGCTAGTTTGAAGGGTAAGCCATCGCACCAATTCGCACATGACCATCTCGTTGCTAACCTCAATCACAGGTGACATTGCTTTGAAGGCTACCGTTGTTCGTGATGGTGCCGAAGTTGAAATCTTGGCTCGTGAATTGGTTCCTGGTGACATTGTAAGTCACCCCCGATCGACATCGCATCACTTCGCAATCACATTACTAACAATCTGCCAATAGATCATTATCGAAGATGGACATGTCGTTCCCGCCGATGCTAGAATTATTTGCGCTTATGACGACCCTAACGGATACGAAACCTACCAACAAGAACTCCTCAACCAACGCAGCCACGAGATGAGCGAAAAGGAAGAGGATGATGATGATGATGCACACGGAGGAAAGCACGGTTCCGGCTATGCTCTTCTCGCTATCGATCAATCTGCCATGACTGGTGAATCCTTGGCTGTCGACAAGTACGTCGCTGATGTTATCTACTACACAACTGGTTGCAAGCGTGGAAAGGCCTATGCCGTTGTCACCCACGGTGCTCGCATGTCTTTCGTCGGTCGTACTGCTTCCCTCGTCACTGGTGCTCAAGATCAAGGTCATTTCAAGGCTATCATGAACTCCATCGGTACGTCTTTGTTGGTTTTGGTCGTCGGCTGGATCTTGATCGCATGGATCGGTGGTTTCTTCCATCACTTGAAGCTCGCTACCCCAGAACACTCTTCCGTCAACTTGCTCCATTACGCTCTTATCCTCTTGATTGTCGGTGTTCCCGTCGGTCTTCCCGTCGTCACCACCACCACTCTTGCTGTCGGTGCCGCTTACCTCGCCGAGGAGAAGGCTATTGTTCAAAAGCTTACCGCTATTGAGTCCCTTGCTGGTGTCGATGTTCTCTGCTCTGACAAGACTGGTACTCTCACTGCTAACCAATTGTCCATTCGTGAACCTTTCGTCGCTGAGGGTGTCGATGTTAACTGGATGATGGCTGTCGCTGCTCTTGCTTCTTCCCACAACGTCAAGTCTTTGGATCCTATCGATAAAGTTACCATTCTTACCTTGAAGCGTTACCCAGCTGCCCGTAAGATCCTCGAACAAGGATGGAGAACTGAGAACTTCGCTCCTTTCGACCCTGTCTCCAAGCGTATTACTGCTATCGTCGTCAAGGATGGTGTTACCTGGACTTGTGCCAAGGGTGCTCCAAGTGCCATCTTGAGAATGTCTGAATGTTCCGCTGAGGTTGCCGCCATGTACAAGGCCAAGACTTTGGAATTCGCTCGTCGTGGTTTCCGTTCCCTCGGTGTTGCTGTTAAGGAAGGTAACGGACCATGGCAATTGCTTGGTATGCTTCCTATGTTCGACCCTCCCCGTGAGGATACCGCTGCCACCATTGCCGAAGCTCAAGTTCTTGGTCTCTCCGTTAAGATGTTGACTGGTGACGCTATCGCTATTGCCAAGGAAACTTGCAAGATGTTGGCTCTCGGTACCAAGGTTTACAACTCGGACAAGCTCATCCACGGTGGTCTTACTGGTACTACTCAACACGATTTGGTCGAGCGCGCCGATGGTTTCGCTGAAGTTTTCCCCGAGCACAAGTACCAAGTCGTCGAGATGTTGCAACAACGTGGACATTTGACTGCTATGACTGGTGATGGTGTTAACGACGCTCCTTCCCTCAAGAAATCTGACTGTGGTATTGCTGTTGAGGGTGCTACTGAAGCCGCTCAAGCCGCCGCTGACATCGTTTTCCTCGCTCCTGGTCTTAACACTATCGTCTCTGCCATCAAGATCGCCCGTCAAATTTTCCAACGTATGAAGGCTTATATTCAATACCGTATCGCTCTCTGTCTCCACTTGGAAATCTACTTGGTCACCTCCATGGTTATCATCAACGAGACCATCCGTGTCGAGCTTATTGTTTTCCTCGCTCTCTTCGCTGATTTGGCTACCATCGCTGTCGCCTACGACAATGCTCACTTCGAACAACGTCCCGTCGAATGGCAATTGCCCAAGATCTGGATCATCTCCGTCATCCTCGGTATCCTCCTTGCTCTCGGTACCTGGGTCATGCGTGGTGCTATCTTCGTACCCAACGGTGGTTTCATCGAGAACTTTGGATCTATCCAAGGTATGCTCTTCTTGGAAGTATCTCTCACTGAGAACTGGCTCATCTTCGTCACCCGTGGTGGTAACACCTGGCCATCATGGCAATTGGTTATCGCCATCTTCATCGTCGATGTCATTGCTACCCTCTTCTGTGTCTTCGGTTGGTTGTGTGGCGGAGCTGGTGAGCCATCTGACCCAGTTACCCAGAACGTTCTCCTCTCCCAGAACGGTACCACTTCCATCGTCACTGTTGTCATCGTCTGGGGTTACTCCATCGGTGTCACCATCATCACTGCCATTGTCTACTACTTGTTGAACCAATGGTCTTGGTTGGACAACCTTGGACGTGCCAGACGCAGCCACGCTGATACCCAAATGGAGAACATCATCGCCCATCTCTCCAAGGTTGCCCTTGAACATTCCCAAGTTGACGGTGTTCACCGTTACCACATTGTTCAAAAGCAAGCCGAGGTTGAGGATGACGATTAGATTATCCCATTCTTAATTTGAGCACCTCTCTTGCACAGACAAGACGGATGAAAAAGTAAAAAAATATTTAAAAAGTCACAAAAAATCTGGAAATTTCACATGGAGAATATGGAGAAAGACAGGCGTTCCTAATATCCCCTCGTCATCCTCAATTCGGCATTTGTCATAGTGGTTGCGAAACAACTTGTCAACAGAGTTTGCCAGTACACGGCTGCAAACGTTTCGACTTCCCATTCATTGACGTGTCGACTTACACCTTTAATTGTCGCCTCACCTTGATCCATATTATTTACACCTTATAGACCTTTATTACGAGATGCGAGATTTTCAATTATGTTTTATGTTTTATGTTTGAATAGTACCTATAGATGGGTAAATGGGTTGGGATATTCCAGGGATGTGTTTATGTCACAGCAGCAGAAGAGGATGATTAGATGTATATACTGAGAAATGGAACGACTTCATTACAATGACTTGATTTGTGCTTGTCTTGTGTGTGCCCGCCATGCTTGTATTGTAAATGGTGATTGTGACTGTCAAAATGATTGCTTTGATCCCCAGGGCTTGCTTGAGTTGGATGTGAAACCTATCTGCCGCCTCCATTATCCTTCTTCTCCTTTACAATTCCGAGGCCCCATCCATGACATTCTCCATCACTCTACGTTTAATTAGAAGGGCTCTCTCTTTGATACAGAGATCTTCACTCTTTTGTCTGTTAACCTTCCGAGGTATGGGTATGTCAAAGTCACACAGTTAAGCGCCTTTGGCTGCCCATTCATTATTAGCCAATAGATAGATAGTTCGTACAGCCAGCCCCAAATCAACATGGATTTATTTCATTCTATTATAATCGTTATTGTTATTGTTATTATTTTTATCACCTTGTAGTCTACCGTACACGCTCCAATACCAAAAAAGAAAATCCAATCTCCACAATTTGAAATTTCCTCACGGATTTGGTGCCTGGTTTATCCCATCTTGAACTTAGCAGACAGATTGAGACCCGCTGGTTCGCGGACGCGTGAGTGGGAGATGGGTGATTAAGGCAGGTACAACATGACTTGCTGGATGTGTGGAGAATCTAATAGCAGAGGACCTGGCCATTTGCAGGAACAGTTGTGAATTTTGGCAGGTAGTTGTGACGAATCTTACGATATCACCCGGGAAACGAGAGGGACGGGATGCTACGATAACCAGGGGAGGGCCTGGATAGACAGGGGATTCTCCCTGCTGGGCTGGCGTGTATCCAATGCCCATGTTGCTACTGCTGGTAGAGAAGGTCGAGGTTAATGCGCGTAGCTATGGTGGGGCAGTGATTGTTTGCTTCCGTTTGTGTGCTTCCGTGCGACTGTTTGGGGAAAAGAGCTTGTGAGGATCTCTTTTGATATTTCATTGCTCCATGTAGTTGGTGTTCATCTCATCGAGATGATGTCTTCCTCTGCCTGGTGATGGGTGGAAGATCTTTGGAGAATTTTTGTCAATACGATATCAATGCGCAACATGCGTAATCATGCCTGAATGCGTATCTGCTCTCCCTCGATGCTACGACAGCGACAGCGAGGGCGAGCGGTGAATGGTTACGAATCACGATGGCACGGTGAATATTTGTTTCTGCCATTGCCACACGTTTCCGGTCCCCATACTCATTCATCCACCGCTCCTGAATTCAAATTTCGAACTCCATCAAAGAACGTGCTCCACCGCACCAATGAATGCAATCGGCCCGCGCCCGCTATTCTCATGCTCCACGCCGAGGAAGTGAGAGATTTTCCTCTTGATGTTCCGTCCACATCTCGATTCCCCCCATCCGCATTTTGTATTTCCTCGGTCGGGGTCTCCACTCACCACTCCGTACTAGAAGATAATTTGGAAGAAGTTGGAAATGTGGAGGATGGAGAATGGAGAATGGAGGAATCTGGGCACGGGGAAACTTTCGTGGCAGCGTTGATACGGGGCGTGGAGCCCGAATCTAACCGCAAGCTGTGGCATTATTGAGAGACCATGTCCGCTATTCTCCCAATGGGCGGATCTCAATACCGATACGGGATAAGCATAAGGTTAATATGTCTTACTTTGCTGCTATCGATGTTGATAGGGACGGTGAGTATCGATATGCGATGGATAGGAGAAATTAGATGACGATGCATTCGTTGTCGATTGTGAGGGAACCAGGGGAAGGAGGTTGGGGAATTATCTTGGCATTTTGGGGGCCATTTCCCGCAGTATATGTCGTGGCATCAAAGTCTCACCGTCTCGCGATACGTGTGCATTGACATGAACAATTACTCCTTTTCAATTATGCTACATACGTGGGTTATGAAAATCATTGATGTCATGACAAATGTACTGGCAATTAATGGAAACGACCGCAGTTCACTATTGCCAAGTCAAGGGTCAACTCTTGGAGACGCGGAAAAAAGTCTTCAACGCTCATGAAACGACAATTCGGGGACGGATCAACTTGAGTATGGAAGATTCTGCTTTGGTGAATTTGCGAGGGCCGAGTCGCACGAAAGGATAAACGATTGAGTGCTCGGCCGCCAAGGAGACAATCATTCAACGCTACCAAGACCCCAAAACTCTTGGAGACAGCGATCCAAAATGGTAGATTGAGGTTCCGGGCAATGATTTTCTCATCGCTGTATCACATCAAAGGTACCTGCGAATGGCCGTGTGGTAAAGCCACTTGGCGGTACGTTGATTAGATGGGAAAATATGTATCTAATATCGAGAAATGTCGCCTTTCGGATTCTTGGGTTCAAGAAGCCGTTGAGCTGAGTCCATAAACGACTTTGGCTTTGTATTGTACTTGGCGAGCGACTTCATAGATGAAGTGCAGAACACGGAGCGTAAGCTTCATCTTTTTTCAGCTGCTGGCTTAAAGTGTGTGACCCAAGGTATTACGACTTGTTAATTTCACGATCTAGAATTCATCATATTATATCTCGTTGAGAATCTGCCTGGGCTTGTGTCTATCTGGCCAAGGCTTGGTATTTGATCACAGGTAGGTGGACCACAAAACTGGAGCAAACGTTACACTGAGAATGAAGCCGGTACAATATTCGCAGACCTTGAGTGAGAGCTGAACGGTCGTTGGGAGGATGCATCAGGAAACTTTTCATTCGTTGCTTCCTTTGAACTTTACGGGTACCGTAACAATGTCAGTTTGAAATCAACGAAGCAGTGGGCGGAAAGGTATGTGACACAGTGGTTACTGTACACCGATTTTCCTCCTAGCTTTGACGAAAATACTGCAAGTGTGATGTCTTCGGCCAAGGTTGGGCTTTCATACCTGCAGATAATTTAACGATATTTCTTTCTACTGCGGACAATGTCCATAAACGGTCCAGGTGGAATCGGACAATCGATCATCAATATCCTGATTCGATATGGAATATTAGACGGTATGCTATGGCTCATGTGCCAGGCGTCATTTTCAGCCATGGTGCACGTCTCTTAAAGTATTTCCTATCAGGCGAGAGAAAAGAGTTGGGTGCTTTTGTCGGCTCGTGGGAAGCGGATGCATTCGATGCCATGAGATTTTCACGAAACATCATGCCTGGACGGTTCAAATGGAAGTTTTCTCAATACGCTACATTCATTCAAGAGATGAACCAAGTCCACTCTTCCAATAGCTACTCGAAGTAAAGATCAGGAGAATATTATCCGGTGTGCATTGATTCCCTTCTAGAATCAAGTACTCGGCATGCGCCTTCTGAGAAGATCATTTCCTTCAAGCTTTTATACAAAAATGAAGCGACATCGTAATGCGATGCAATGAAACGTGTAAAACGAATGGGAAAGCTTCCAGAAACATACCAATATCGTTCAGTCGTGATCAGAGAATACAAATACATGCTCTAGCTTCATTGGTCGCACGTTATCATAGATTCAAATGGTTCAGTTCAATCTTCTCATCTCCACGAATATTAGTGACAACTGACGAAGATCCAAGTGCGCTCTGGGAATGTAGCACTCTAATATTCTTGGGGTGAAATAATGTTAGTACAGATATAAACAAGCTGACCAGGCGATATGCGAGTCATATATCGAATAGTCTGAAAGATGATACCAAAGTCCTTACACTCCCGGCGTTTAATGAACAATTACCGCCCCGTTGCGCTTGTATGATGGTGCGTACGCCTAGCGAGATTGAATCCACGAAAACAGAGGGAACTTGTCGTGCAGCCACAGCAACAGCCAGAGCACGGGATGATAAACTCATGGAAAGTACCGTGTCATGAAAAAGACTGTCTATATACCTCCTTGCCCCACCCAACCGCATCTCCAATGGTTTTCAACTTCTCTACACTCACTCCCATCCACTCTACCGCATTATATGCAATGCGAGCAACACTTCCACATTGTCCCTTATCAAATCCCATTCCTCTCAGACCATTCAAGTGATTCACCATCGGTAACTTCATTCCTGTTTATTAACAAGCAATAGCTATATAAGTAAGCCTCTCCATTCCTACCCAACCCAAGACATCATCATTGTCAGGCTAGAGAATCCCAGAAGCGGCCTCCAGAGTCAACTACCACCAATCCCCGTCTCAGTTGGCCATCACACGAAACAGTCACTGGAGTATACTGACTGCCACAAGGAAGGAATCACCATTTCCACTGATAGGGGAGTCTATAACACGGAGATCCCTATGGCCGATTAGCCCAGGATGACAATGGCGAAATTGGATATGGATACATATTCTGATGGAATCGTCGCGATACATCCCGATTGCGTCATTGCATCAAGACCGAGACTGACACGCAGAAGCCACCTTTGGGATTAGAAGACCGATTTCGAGACAATGCACGAGGGAAATGCACAGAAACGACCGTGCACAAATCACAATTCGACCGTCGATTTGAGAAAGACATTTCGTGATATATTTACTCACTCACAAAGAGCTACCCAATCACAGGGGCAATCTAACACAATCAATGCCGAAAATTATAGAGGGGATGTAGCACTATGAACGAATAGCAAAAAACGCGGTAAAAAAGGCACGTGTATGTTGAATCACAGAATCCCAGAATCCCAGAATCACAGAATCCCAGGCAGGCCAGGAGTCCGATGGAAAAGCAGACAAAGGTCGGCTGAACAAGTAGCGAAGAAATCATTGCGAGGAGTTCTTGCTGATGCTATGGGCACCTACTGTTGAGTCAACCTAGGTACGTCCTCATTGGGATGAAGAAAGTAAATTCGGGTTTTTGGGAGATACTGCGAAATCGAGTAGGAGAAGATCGTTGTGTTGACAAAATCCCGGGGGAAGGAGAGGTATATGGAAGGAACCACGTACTTTCTGTCTTACTCTTCGGATGTGGAGTAGAAACGGTCAGTGCGACGCCCCAAGCAAGTGTCGAGTGACTACAGATGATTTGGTATTCAGTTGCATGGTCGTACTGTCAGATACGCATCATCATCCCTCGCACCGGGCTTGAAGAGTGATGCTCAAAGGTAAAGCAATAACCACTCAAAACATAATTATGTATCGAGGAAGGAAAAAATCTACATACTCACGACTAAATAGTCCACATACCAAACAATCCACCCTATGTAGAAGAAACAGATATTGAAATCAAATATTCATTACAACCTTAGCTAATCTATCCTAAGCTATTCTATGCCATCGTATTTCCCTGCATACATGCAAATTAGCAAACCACCCATCAAGCTATCCATCTACAACATGTGATATTTTTTGTACCCAGCCCATCCATCCATCATAAGTATTTACTTTTATTTTAGCTCAAGAATTCCCCGTCATCATCATTCAAGTCATGATTTCGTGATGCAAAACACTTGCATTCATTCCTCCAAATTGGAACGAATAGACTGCGGTGTCTGAAACAATTTGATGCCATCCCATACCATGTAATAAAATCCTGTCTGCGCACCAGCCAGACAAGCAAATTATACATCGATTGACCTCAACATATCATCGTAGCATCATACGAGTCTCCAGTTACCCAAAAAACCATCTATCCATCACAATGTTATCTCACAAATTACCTCGAATCATCAATCAAGCCCCCTGAGCCAATTCTTGCAACTTAACCTTCTCCTCATTCGATAATGCCTCGTAGAACTCATTAAAGCCTCCTACATTTTCTCTTCCAGCCTTAACAAAGAATTCGGTCAAGTAAGCTTGCGTCTCATCATCTCTGTTTCTTCCGAAGCCCCCTCTTGCCTCCCCAAATGCCATAAGATCCGCCTTTGTACTCGACAAGCCTAGATCAAGTACACTTGGAAGATCTTCCCATGAGTCATCATCTCCATCTTCATCCGCGAATTCTGCTGCTGCTGCTGCCGTTGCTGCATTTTGAAGTCCAGATGCTGAAATAAGTTCTTCAATGAGGACTTTGATGATTTTCAACGATGCAGGAATGATTGTATATTGATCGGGGTCTGATTGTCGTGTTAGTTGTGATGGGGGCGTGAAGTATGATCCGTCCTTACTGAGTTTGGCCTTAGATCGAGTCATGATCCGATTACTGGTTGGAATGACTAAATCACCCTTAACCATGGTTTGGCCAACACGTGGATCATTGAGACTGAAGATTTTCGAGAGTGCGATGACACTATCTATGATTAGCCTCGGACGATCGAATCTACGAGTAGAATTGGAAAGAGAAACATACTTTTGTCTAATCCCATCATATCCTGCAAACATAACTGAATGCTCCAACCATTTGCTTAAAACAACCTGTAAACCACTTTGACCATTGATTTCAATTTGGCTCAAGAATTCAACAACATCATGTGCTCCAACCAAAGATAAGCGAGCAAAAACCAAAATCAAAGATTGGATGAAAGGAGCCGCTTCTGCTGTAGCAAGACGTGTAGCAACAGCTCTCAAGAGTTGTGGTAAATATGGACCAAGACGTTCTTGACCAGCTTTCTCAACAAGTTCAGCTGCAAGACCTCCAACTTCTGATGCTGCATTATCTTCCACTTCAGGACCAAGTAATCTATCAATAATAATGAGACAAACTTCCAAACCTGATTTATTGCTTTCATCATGCCAAGCAAAGACTTGTTGATGATCATGCATAAGCATATACTTGATTGCCTCGGCACCTGGTCGTAAAATACCACCTTCAGTTGTGGTCATCAAAAGTCGATTCAACTTGGGTAATACGGCAGCGACATATCCAGCTGGAAGTGGCTCCGAACCATTCTGGGTAAGAATAGTAAGCAAGTCTGCGGCAAACTAGAAGAAAATATCAGTATTGAGCATCAAAATATTGAGAGCACCAGAAAGTTTTACCTCTACCAAAGGATCATCAGCAGTTATAGATCCCACGTCAAATGCACCGATTAATGAAGGCAATACTTTAGTACATAAAGCTGTGTAGCCCGGTCCGCCACTAAATGACTCAACAATTTCTTCGAATGATTCAGTGACTAACATGGTCAATTGAAAGTTCGAGGCACCATGTTTTGCAAGAACAAACAATAAATCCAAAGGTCCACCTTCATCTGCAAGTGTCACTCTTGTATCCATTTGAATTGCAGATCTCAAAGATTCCACCAAGGTAACAAGAAGATCATCTGCAGATTCGAGATCTGTAAGATCCTTTGAGTGAAGGAATTCGGATATGGAAGCAATAATCGGAACTTGTCGATCAGCAGGTACATTGTGAGCTAGAATGTAACCTTGAATAGATTTGATACAAGAAACCTTGACAACTTCGGCCTCATCCAAGGTGACACCTCTGACTGTACGATCAAGTAATTCAAGAGAAACCTGAGGTAGACTTTGTGCAAGATTACCAGCCACCAAGTATCCTCTGGCACGCAATAGTGGCTCTTCTTCTCTGTTGATAGAATAATCGATGAAAGGTAAGAAAGCTTGGGAAACCTCAGGGCGAATCTCCTTGTCGCAATCCAAGAAATCGTTTGTGAGTTGAGTGAGAAGGAACAAAACTGCCTCTCTCATTCTCCATGAAGCGGCGTCCGAGGAAAAGATCATTTGGGTATAGGCCAATAAACCTTCCAAAGCACCATGAGACAACCACTCACCAAGTTTGATAAGGAGGTCTCCGCAAGACATTCTGAGAGTGTATTGTGTGGTAACTGATGATTCCTCTGCCAAGAATAAATTGACATCAATATCCCATAATTCTTCCTCTTCCTTGAGAATTTGTGCATAATTTACAGCAAGCTTCATAACATCAACAACCCAAGGGGTCATAGCTGCACCAGCATTTGCTTGTAATTGAGTTTCGAGTTCTTTTTGTACGGGTGGAGCTTTCAAGCATGATTGTAAAAAGTCGAGTTCCTCCAATACCAAGAAATCCAAAGTATATGGCAAATTATCCGCATCCTCCATGCGACCTGGCATATCATTATCGACATACATCTCTTGAAATATAGGTTGTGCATTTGACAATTCTGCCCAGGTAGCGCTGAATAAAACTGGACTTTGTGGAAGTAACAATGTTGGGAAAACCGATTTGATCTTCATCAAGGTCTTAACAACTTGTAACTTTAATGCAATAACTCCACGCCATTGCTGATCGACTGGCCCATCCTCTTCTGATTCGTTTGGTGGTGGAGGTAAAGGCTGCTTCATAATAGCCACAAGGAATGGTGTCCAGTCCTTTAGGACTTCCTCTGCAAATGCTTTGACTTCCGTTCCATGTTCGTCCTTGACCATTTCCATAATATCGAAAGTTCCGCGGAAAACAGATACTGATAATGCGCGCAATTTTCCTAGACGTGCTTCATTGACTGCTACACCATAGACAGTATTGACAATATCTCGTGCGACGGAAAAGAATTGATCTTCACTCAAACTTTCCTCAACAACATCTGCTAATACTTTCAATGATCCATGTAATTGTAAATCTGTGCCGGTTTGTATGATGTGTAGGATAGTTGGAAGGAGATCTGGCCATTGATCTGGATAATCGACATTTGCAATTTTGCTAACGACCATACTATTCATCAAATTGTAGATTAGCATATGCGCTTTTCACGAGATCAAAGTGCCCCTCCATGAGCATATTCAAGACCAAGAACTTGTAAGGAAAAGAGTTTCCACAAACCTCGCTGCACCCTTAATCTTCCTTGAATCTACATTACTTGTAGCCATTCCCAACATTCGTGCTCGAATCTCTGCCTTTGCGCCCTCCTCAATTTGAATGGTAGGATTGCCATTATCATCATGACCAGTCCAATTCTTACTAGTAAAGTTCTTTAAATTTAACAAAGCAGCTTGTCGAAGCTCTAAAGGGACGTTTGAATGAGAAGCAATTGATGCAAGCATGGAAGGAAAAGCTGGATCATTTTGAGCAGATTTAAGAAAGATTTCTGCTTGTCTGCGGGGTCCATCTGCAGATGATTGTGTATCTGCTAGTATTTGGAGGAGTTGTGTCTCGTGCTGTGAAGCCATATTTGATTCTTCAAATTAAGAAATCGAATGTAGAAATGAAATGAAATGAAATGGAAGAAATGGAAGGAATAAAAGAAGAGGTGTCTTGAAGGCTTGAGTGACACCTTTTTGAGGGGGGTTGTAGATAATGGAGTGGGAGTGGGAGTGGGAGTAGGAGTAGGAGTGGAATAAAGTTGAGAGAGAGACGTGAGTGTTGGAATCAATTCGTAGTCGGTATCACGGTAAAGTTGATCGTCGTGGTCCAAAATTCAAAATTCACCAATCATTGGTCCATATTTTTAGAGTTTTGTGGTGGGTAGGTAGGTAGATATATAGGAAACTTTATCAATCATTGACATCATATATTGAGATGCATACCTAGGTAGGTAGGTAGGTAGGTAATGAGTATGCATTGGGAAGCAGTGAATTTCCAATAATGATATCAAATGACAAGATATATATGTCTTGATGGAGTGACGATAACTACTACTACTACCTACGATACACCTACAGTCCAAGTCTCAAGCAAGTCAATAAAGATTCCATGTCAACCACCAGACATTCTCTACCAAGCCGCCCTTCAACCAACAAGCTCTCCAACTCTTCCAAAAAGTAACTCTCACACAACTCAATAACCACTCTTTCCATCCACAATGCCGGCACGCCCTCCACCCCTCAGTACTCCTCATTCACTACACACGCATCTCCTCTCCTTCCTCACTCTTTCGATCCATACAATCCTCCACGCGCGCGGTCTCTATCCTGAAAATACCTTCCTCCTAACGCGCGCTTTTAATTTCCCGTGAGTTTACTGGTTCTCTTCCTCTCAATTTCATTTCATCTCAATCTTGAGGTCTATCTCCAAATCAGATCTCCAATATCTTTCCTTCTCTTCTTTCCCCTCCCCAAACTCCAATTGACCATTCCCAGTGTCCCTCAAAACCGCCACCCAGAACTTTGCGCCTACATAAACTCTTGCGTCAGCGCCATAACCCCTCACCTACAAGCTGGAACAATCAATACCGTCTCCATAGTAATCTACTCCGATTCTCCCGCAGTCGCACCCTCTTCATCTCCCGCCAATGTCTCCTCCTCTCCTCCCACAAAACCTTACCCATCTTCTCCCTCGGTCCAAATACTCGAACGCTACATCTTTAACCTGTCTTCCTTCCCCTCTATTCCCTCCAACGAACGCTTTACATTTCTCGAAGGACGCGCTCCTGCAGATATAAGTGCCATTCGCAATATTGATGTCGAAGAAGAATTACGTGCTTGTTTAAGAAAGCTGGCCTATAGTGCGAGTAAATTGGAGGACTTGAAAAATCCAGAGGAGTGTACCTGGGGAGTTGTTATGGAGATGAAAGAACATGAGGGAGAGGGAAATGCGCCAATTGGACATCCGCAGCGATGGGAACCGGCAGTAGCGGAATTGCAAATCCCAACTGGAGGCGCGACAGATATAAAGGGAAAGGGAAAAGCCAGTGATAATGAGCCGGAAACTAGGAAAGAGAGTAGAGTTGGCAAGGCAAGAGGAGGTATAAAGAGTACAGCCATCAGAGCGGTGGAGGTAGGAGATTTCATCATGGAAGCATGGATTGAAGAGGGAAAAGCCAAGTTTGAGAATCAAGAATCGCGCTCCCGAGAAGAGGCACAGCAACATGAGTACGAATGATGAGCCATCATTACCCCCTAGACGAACAAAAGAAAAGGCGTCTCCATCAACAAAATCAGTAGGCGCAGAGCAGAAACCAACTGTAAGACTCATGCGCCGTGTAGCCATGAGATGGCAAACTCAGGTCTCAAAATTGTAGAAGTCTACCTACCTACTACAATCCTCGGCTTAATTG
Organism: Botryotinia globosa; assembly: GCA_014898425.1. Classification (NCBI taxonomy): domain Eukaryota; kingdom Fungi; phylum Ascomycota; class Leotiomycetes; order Helotiales; family Sclerotiniaceae; genus Botryotinia; species Botryotinia globosa. The sequence continues at coordinate 269,450 of RCSZ01000015.1, read as the reverse complement.
ATTGTGATTGATCATGGATAAACAATCCCTCAACGCAGTCGGTACTCTACGCCGTTACACCCTCAAATCCCGAAAGTCTTGAAATCTATTGCGAGGATCTAATGGGGAAGGAAAGTGAAGGGGAGGGGAATAAGAACTCCAAGTGTATATACCTACCTACCTACCTACCTATCTAGATAATACTACATTTCTAAAGTAAGCAATTACAACTCTAAGAACTATGTATAGAGATCCATAGATATAAAGATATCCATCTACTCGTATCCACTAATTCATTTATTCATAATCTGTCTATCTATCTGTCTATATGTCATCCATCTGTCATTATCATCATCACCATTAGAATTAGCAAATATTATCAGCAAGTATTATACGGAGTAGGCAAGATTATTTGTATTTGTATTTGTATTTGTATTTGTATTTGTATTTGTATTTGTATTTGTATTTGTATTTGTATTAATATTTCAATGAACAATTTTGTTATGATATATTTGGAAATATGATATGATATGATATGATACAATTCTAGATACCTTTCCCTCTCTCTCTATCGAGTCAAGTCAAATCAAATCAAATCAAAAAGTTATCGCTCAGCTTCTTCTTTCTCATCTATCTAGTACTACCGAGTACCGCGAAGCAGCGAGATGAAATGAGATACCGTGGTATGTCATGCTCACTGCGATATGCAATGTGCTATGATTTGTCATGTAATGCAGTGCAATGTTAAAGAGAACCGCTGCCGCCCATGTAAAAAGTAAGAAAAGGATGATGGTAGAATTTCCTTCTTTTCTTTCTTTTCTTTACCACCATGTCTCCTCCAGACCAACCAAACCAAAATCTAACACCATCCATATTTTTCATTTCCCCACCACTCCACCTCGTCGACCGTCCCCTCTCCCTCACCATACCACATCAAACTGGCAACACTCTCCTCCTCCCTCTCGACCTTCCGATGGATGCCCTTCTCGCCCAACTCCGACCTGTTTAACAAATCCTCCACCAACGCCGTCGGATTCCAAAACTGCACTTCATTCATCTTCCACTCGCTCGCTTCCCTCTGCGCCTCCCGCAATACCGCTTCCAATTTCTCCGCGTTCGCCGCACTATTCGATTCATCCTCGAGCACCAAGCGTAAGATGTGCAGACAATTTCCCGAGGAGGGGGAATCGACGGGGCCGTAGTAGCCGCGGGTCCAATAGGCCCAGACGCGCGAGCCGGGGGAACCGACGAGCGCGCCTTTGATTTCGGGGGCGCGTCCGAAGATGGAGACGGACATGACGTTTTCGCGGAGGTGGTGCCATTGGATGGTGGGGTAGTCGGGGAGGAGCGCGATGTGGGTTTTGTGATCGTTTGCGCGGGAGAGGACTTGGCGGATGTAGGTGGTGTCGAGGTCGCAGAGGGGGGGGAGGTCTTCTTCTTTGAGGAGGGTGGTGAGATGTGACGAGGGGGAATCTGCGGGGTTGGGGAGAGGGGGGAGGGAAATGTGCGAGGAGGGGAAGGGATGCCAGCCGTGGTTTGCGTAGAATTTTTTGCCAATGTCTGAGAAGAGGATGGAGGCGGGGGTTTTTTGACGTCCGGGGATATTGGGGTCGAGTTGCCATGTTTTGAGGATATCGCCCAGGTCTGACATCATTCGAGAAGCATATTTACGGCCTCGATTTTGGGGAGGACAAAAAACAGATCCAATTGAATGAATGATAACTTCTTCGACTTTTCCTTCTTGAGATATGAAAGCTTTTTTACGAAGGGATTCGCAGGAGGCATAGATTTCCCGGTTGTTCGGAGGGGCAGATTTATCGACGAGACACCAGTAGGTTATTCCATCTTCTGAGGTCAAGGGAACGCTGGCGAGATATTGTTCTCGGTGAAGGTAATCTGACTTGGAAAGTGCTTTGCCCCATTCTTCATAATTGAGATTCCACGTGGCTAGTTTTTCTTCAGGAGTTGGGTGAGCCAGATGAAGATCTGGGGAATTGTAATCTGGAAACATGTTTGAAGGGTAGGAAGGTAGATTGAATGAAAGAGATCTGTGTAGGAAGATGGAGAGATATGGATAGAAACTTCTTTGTGAGATTTGGCACTCTAATAAAGTGATTCTGCTCCCTCTATTGTGGGGAATTGAACTTTGATAAGAAGGTAGATATGTGGTGAATGCTCACAAAAGACAAGCAGATAGATGCTAGAGCCTAGTATGCATTTCCTGTGGGGAAGGGGTCCTCTTTGAAGGAAGGGATTCGATATCTACCTTCTAAATACGTCTTTTAGGTCAACCCATCAGACTCACTAAAGACCAAACAATGATTCGGGAGTGAAGGATTAGCAATTGGTGAATACTTCCACATCAAATGATCACAATCTCCGCATGAAGCTGAGTTAATCTTAGTCAAAGCTCTTGCCTTTCAAGGGATTGATGATTTGATGGTTGGCGGTTTGAGACTTTGAGGAAGAAGAACGAACGGTGAGATCCGGGGGGGGGGGGGGGGGGGCCGACAATAACCGGGATTTATGGAGGCCTAGGCTGAGATATACTTTCCGCTATGTTCAAGACGGGGCTGTTGGAAACAAGAGAAGCTTCGTGCTCTTCTTGAATGGTTCTTGAATGGTTCTTGAATGTTTACCTCCTTCCTACCTACCTAGTAGTTATGATGATACATTTTGAATCGAGTTGAAGTTGTGTATGTGATTGGAGAGCATCAATTAGATGAGATTGCCCAGGCTCAAGTAAAGAAAGGTACGGTTAATCTCGGGGGAAGCGATAACGGTACTGTACATGGGTGGTGATAACGATAAGAGATATACCTATCATCATGTGACAATCTGGAGAGAAGAAGATTTTCATTTTTGTCAAAGCATTAGGTAATGAGGGGATCAGTCACTCCTCATATATTCCATTGCAGTCACTCCGTCTGACAGAAAGGACAGCAAGTACGTACCACGCAAAGAACGTGTTGCATGTTTTCACTGGACCGATTCATTACGATGGTGGCATCCTTCATATGCCGTGTTTGGATACTCCCATACCCATGAATGAGAGATGGGAAGAAGAATTTCCCGATCAACGATACTGTACATTGTCGGTATCGGATGTCGTATTGGTGTGAATGGAGTATGCTGTGCCTGTTGGGAAGAATCAATTACTTTCTTTCCTACACGAGAAACCTCTTTCCAGAATACAGTAGTTGTGAGTATCTAGACCTACACTGCCATCTAATAAAGGTCCTTCTAGAAGATTTCCGTTTGTGTATCTAGGAACCCTCGTACTGACTAGGTACACTTCCTAATAATTCACACTTCACTTTCACCTTCACTATTCACACTTCCTAATTCACACTTCACCTTCACCTTCACTTTCACTTTCACTATTCACACTTCACCTTCACTTTCACTTTCACTATTCACACTTCCCCTTCACTATTCACACTTCCTCATCCGTCCACGTCCACCCACATTCATCAGATCCCTTATAGCCTCAGAAGAAAAGTCTGTGCTCCATTTGACAGGACAAGACAAGGTAGGAAGAGCTCTGACCAACATGGAAATGTGGAAATGTGACTAGGTAGTACGTACCTGGTACGTCCCTACCTACATCGTAGTAATATCGTAACATCGTAAATCGTAATACTGTTCCTATCGTGCCTATCGTGCCTATCGACTTTCAAGCGACCCTGCTCAGAGATGGAAAAAGGTCGAGAGTGTGATCACGTGTAACCTATGATCTTCCATCATTTCTCAATATGCATACTAGCATCTAAATTAAAAATCCCGGTAATCATGATGAACCATCTATGTATCTAGGTATCTCATTTTCACTCATTTCCGATTTCTGCCTTGACTTCATCACATCACCTCTTTCTTTTCTTCACTCTTCACTCTTCACTCTTCACTCTACATTCTACATTCACCCTTCACTCTCACCTACCTACCTCCTAGTCAGCCACGATTAATAAATACATACACTCTTGGGAATATCTTTGTAATTCTAATTGGCCTGGCAAGCTCAACGTCTTCTCTTCTTCATACAGTACTTTCCTATCAAATCACTCCAGAATATGCTGGAAACTTGACATCATTCGTTGCAAGGCTATAATATAATACAATATCAATTTGGAAACCTCTACATACTGTTGCATCATACCTATCTATATACACTTGACTTCATTCATAGACAGACGATATACTACGAGAACTTCTTCCGTCGAGTCTCTTCTATTCTAGTCATCACACGTAAAGTCCCGATCCCTCTTTGGAATCTGCACATGCCCTTCGAGAACCGGTTTCGGATTCGGATTCAGATTCGATTCCCCCAAATCTCAAGGGAAGAATCTACCAACGTCGAATAATCTACTAGGACACGACTAGCGTCATCACCTTGGATTCTATAGAACGTCACTCGGTTCACCAGTTCTCTTTACTTATTATTATTCACCCACTGTCCTCGGCAGATTCAAACGTCTTGAATATGCAAACGATCATTCTCACGACACTCTTGACCAATAGTCCCTCTTCAAAAAACCAACTACTCAAGAACTCAGTATACTGATCAACCGCCAACCGCAAGCAGATTCACTTTGACGACATGAGTCGAGCAGCTCCAGTGAACCATGCCAATGGTCCACCGAGAGATAAACAGCCCTACATCCAAAATGCAGTGAATAACTTTATCGAAATCTCGGATTCGGACTCCGAAGGCTATGAAGATGCTTTCAATGGACCTCGAGTCCCCGCACACCCCCCACATCTAAATTTACAACAACATCAACTCGGAGGGTATTTTGGTGCCAACGACCAGATATTTGATCTCGAGGATAACAACATAGTGTACCCAGGTCGATTACCTCAACCCGCAGTGGCAGCTGTACCCGACAATAAAGCCATGGCCAGAAATCCTTCTCTTGTCAAGAACGAAGAAGGGGAAATGAATTGGCCTCGGTGGGCGGATGAGGAAAATGACGAAGGTATCAATCGTGTACTGTTGGAAGACTATACCTTTCAAGCGGAATACAATCGAGCTTCCCTTGCTTCTCCTTCGTTTGTTGATCCTTCTCGTCTCCATCAACCATTTCAACCATCACCAACCAACTTACATCAACCGATGGTGGAAACAAAGACGGAATGCATTAATGCAGTGGTTGTAGTCTTCCCAGAGATTTGTAGGGATCATGTCGCCAGTCTTTATGAAAAAGTATCTTTCACTTCTGATCGATTGATTGCTCATATTCTGGATCAAGCGGATACCGGCACTCCTTACCCAAAAGCAAAAGATGTTCAGAAGCAATTGAAGAGAAAGAGAGTGCTCACCGAAGAAGAGGAAGCTATACAAAAATATGAAGCTGCCGATCGCATCGTTGGGCCTGCGTTATATTTGGAGCGGACACTAATGTGGGTATATTATATGCTTCATCCCAATTACTTATTCATTTCCTCTTTCCGTTTTTCCTTGGCTAACGTTTTTCTAGTCGGAGCATCCTCTCATTCGAGTTTCCACTCACTCCATTGACCTTTATAGATGAAACACTACATTCGACTGGTCATCGTCTCTTCTCCGCCTATCGCACACTCGAGGAAGCAGATCGAACTTTTGATGCTAACAATCCACCGTATAGGAGAATCAAAACTCCAAGAAAAATGCCACACGAATACCGAGGTGGTAGTGTTGAGGAACTAATTCAAATGAATGAATCGCCCGAGAAGGTAGAGACTCTAAAAGAACTACTCGTATGTCGGAAGATTCGAAAGACTGCGGAAAGTCGTCGCCTCGCCGAACAAGAAGCAATACTTGCAGAAGAAGAGAATCTAAAGAGAGCTGAAGCCGAGGGAACTATAACAGAATGCTGCTGTTGCTATTCGGACTATCCACTCAATCGCATGGTTCACTGCAACAATGAAGCAGTCCTGCATTGGTTTTGCCGTGGGTGTGCACGACAATCAGCGGAGACCGAAATTGGAAATTCCAAATATCTCCTCGTGTGTATGTCTACGGATGGATGTGAAGCAGGGTTTTCTCTTGAACAGAGGTGAGTATTCTTGACCATGAGCTCCAGATTCATACTCATCTATTATGTAGAAATCAATTCCTAGACGAATTAACCATCGTCGCCTTGGAACGCAATGAAGCAGAAGCTGTCTTGCGTATGGCTGGTATCGAAAATCTTGCCAGTTGTCCATTTTGTCCATTCGCAGCAGAATATCCTCCGGTCGAAGTTGATCGAGAATTTCGATGCCAAGCTCCTGACTGCGAAAAGGTCAGTTGTCGACTATGTAAACTGGAGTCACATATCCCTATGACGTGTCGAGAAAATACAAAGGCAAATGGCCTCTCGATTAGACGACAAATTGAGGAAGCAATGTCTGCAGCCATGATTAGGACTTGTAACAAATGCGGTACTCCATTTGTAAAGGAAGAAGGTTGCAATAAGATGACATGCACACGCAATGGATGCTATAACGTCCAATGCTATGTGTGTTCCAAATCATGCAGTTACAATCATTTTGATGATGTAAGGAGAGGTGGCCAGGATGGAAATTGTCCACTATTCGAATCGGTGGAGGAACGACATTATGACGAAGTTAAGAAGGCCGAAAAAGAAGCACTGGCAAGAGTTCGTGCAGAACATCCCGAATATTCCGAGGAGGATTTGAGAGTTAAGATGTCGGAAAACGTCACCAAGGATGATGAAAGGAGAAAGGCTGCGGATCCAAGGATTCCTCATTTTCGACCTGTGGGTTAGTACTTTGCAATGATTTTTTCGTCGTTGATTGATACCATAATGTTGTGTGATCTTTGGCCTTTGGCAATGGGTGGGTAAATCTTAGAAATAGTATTCTATTCTTTCTCCTTTTGAAATCAGATACTATGTAGTAAGATAAATACCATTACCAAAGTCTTTGGGTCGGATGGATGTTATTTCACCATAGTTATGTGGTTATTTTTATTTCCCCTTGTCTTGGGAGTAATCATGTAATTGCGATGCATAACGCAAGGAGACATCAATGCATATTTGCTGACTAATGGGTACACAGAAGTACCACCACACGAACTCGAAGTATTGCCTCGGCCTCCTGGTGAGTTTTATTCGTATTTCTTTTTTTTGGGGGGGGGGGGAGAAAGAGAGAGAGGTTTTGGGAATTTGAAAAATGGTGGTAACTGAATCTATGTGTACTTTTGTGTAGTTTTTAAAGTGGTGGTTTCAAAGTTGAAACGGAAATTTAGGAGGTTTAGGGAGGGTGGGGAGATGGGGTGAGGGGTTAGAGGCGTGGAGAGGGTGGAAAATTGAGGTGGATTGGGGTAGATGGGTAGATTGAGATTGGGCGATTGGGGGCTGGGTGATTGAGTGATGAGATTTGGGGGAGGGGGTGGATTATCTTGGATATTTTTCTTTTCTTTTATTTGATCTTGAGTCTTGGATATGCAGAGGGAAGAAGTGAGAGAGGAGAGTGGAGGAGTGCTTTTTTTTTCCTTCTTGGAAAGATGTACTAACTTTTTGGGATGGTAGGGATGTATATGGATCGTGGGCGTTGGTATCGGCTTGAGAGGTATTATCCGGATGAGGAACTAGATGAGGATACAGATGAGGAACTATATGAGGATACAGATGAGGAACTAGATGAGGATGAAGAAATGAATGGGAACGAAGGAGACATACAGCCTCAACCCCTTGCTCAGCAAGTGGAAGGAGGTTACAGGAATGAACCTTTCTATCCAGGAGCTCGTCGACAACCTGAATATGCGGGAGCGGTGAATCCAGATGAGGGGAGGCTGGTAATGGGTATGGTTCCGGGTGGGCTTTTAATTCCTGTCCTTGTTCCTGCCGTTGCTCCGGTTCCTGCTCCGGTTCCTGCTCCTGCTCAAGTTCAAGTACCCAACCCGGAACCAAGACCGGTGCTCAGAAATCGACATCTGATTGAGAACTTGCAGGAACTGATTAGAGAGGCTGGTGCTGGTCGGAATGGGGAATTGGCGGGACGGATCGGTGAGGTTCCAGAGGATGATGATGAGGATGAATATGAAGAGGATGATGAGGATGGAAATGGAAAGGAGAAGCTTCCTAATCCACAAATCCCTCAGGTACCGCGTGTCGTTGCGAGAAATGGAGATGAGGAGAGAGATGAAAGGAGAAGGAATGGGATGATGTGGGAGATGGCAGAGATGGCAGAGATGTACCGTGTGCGAAATGCAGAGAGGATGAGGGCGAGGGGGGTTGGACCACAGAGGCGGTTCGGAGATGAACGAGATGGGCTGGGTGGGGATAGAGAGGAGGTTGGGAATCTGCAGATTCCTGTTTTGCCGGTTGCGGTGGGGCGGCAGGGTGCTGATGGGATGGGTGATGGAGATGGGGAGGGAGGGGGAGAAGAAGTAAGAGATCCCTTGAGATTTATACGACAACTTCGTGAAAGGTATGATTATGCTTTAGGGGGTGAGGATGGGCAGGGGAATGGAAATGCATATGGAAATCAAAATCAGAATCATCTCCTTCCAAATCCTGTCGCACGGAATAGAGATGAAGATGCAGATGGAATTGCAGATGCGGCTGCAGAGAGGGAGAGGGAGAGAGAGATGGAGAGAATTCGAGATGAAGAAAGAGAAATCCATGAAAATGCTCGACGATTTTATGAACGACATCGATTGCGGCGTTATAATGGAGATGCAAATGCAGATAGAATTGCAGATGCGGCTGCAGAGAGAGAGAGAATCCGAAATGCAGGAAGAGAAGCCGTGGACGCTGCACAACAACTTCGGGAACGATATCGATTGCGGGGTGAGAATGGGAATGGGAATGGAGATGAGAATCACAAGAACCAATTTCTCAATTATCCTCCTCCACCGCAACTTCGTGCTCAATCTCCGGTCGCTGGACCTCCTCGTCTGGAAATTGGAGATGCGGGGGAAATTAGAGGAATTGTGGAGAATCTTCCTGCTCCTGCTCATGCTCTTCCTGCTCCTCCTGCTCCTCCTGCGCCCTTTTGGTATCAGCCTGAAAATCGATTGGGGAGAAGAGCGGATTTGGTTGATGGGGGAGTTGATGATTTTGGAGGTGGAGGTCAAGGTGGAGGTCAAGGTGCAGAAGCGCATTATCCTCCCCTTGGTAGGATTGAGTATGGTGTCTTGGGAGAGTTGTATCTTCCTCCTGATTTTGATTTTGACCAGAATGCTGGCTGGAGAGAAATAAAGAGGAGAAGAGATGCGGAGAGGGAGATGATTGAGGGGATTCCGATGCCTGAGGAGGATGTGTTTAGTGATGAGGAGGGTGGGGTGGATGGGAAAGTGGTAGATGGGGAAGTGGTGGATGGGGAAGTGGTGGATGGGGAAGTGGTGGATGGGGAAGTGAGGGAGGGGAAGTGAGGGAGGGATTGCATGATATGTAAATGGGGGTTGAGATTGGGAAAGTGTAAACTTTTTCGAGATATTCGCACAAGTTGACTGGGGTTTGGGAGAATCTTGATCTCTTGCTTTCGACCTTGCCTTTTTCTCTTGCTTGCTCTCTCGCTTACTCTCTCGCTTTCTGCAGACATAGATAAAGGAATAAAATAGATTTACACATAAACTTATGAGATTATAGGATTATAGATTTTTAGGTTTCTAGGTTTCTAGAGGCTAATGAGAAATAGAAATAGAAATACAGAAGAACTTGGTTATACCGGACTGAGATTTTCGACCAATCAAATCCGGTATATCCAAGATTCCGGTATAAAAAATAATGGCCCAAGTTTTCTAACCAAAATTTATATCCGATTTCAGTTCCAAACCCCGATATTTTCGAAAGTTTATTATGTGATCAAGCTTACTAATACCAAAAAAGCTTATTAAGCTAAATTCACCATCAAAATTTATACCAGATTCTTGAAAAATCAATCCGGTATTCCGGTTTTGCCTAAAAATCCGGTATTATCATATAAAAAGTGATCAAATCAGGAAATTTTTCCGGTATATCCAAGATTCCGATATATCCCAGTCCGGTATAGCCAAGTTTTTCTGTAGAAATAGAAATAGAAATAGAAATAGAAATAGAAATAGAAATAGAAATAGAAATAGAAATAGAAATAGAAATAGAAATAGAAATAGAAATAGAAATGAAGATAAATTGAAGAGTTGAATAAAATGAATAAAATGAATAAAATGAATAAAATGAATAAAATGAATAAAATGAATAAAATGAATAAAATGAATAAAATGAATAAAATGAATAAAATGAATAAAATGAATAAAATGAATAAAATGAATAAAATGAATAAAATGAATAAAATGAATAAATGAATAAAATGAATAAAATGAATAAAATGAATAAAATGAATAAAATGAATAAATGAATAAATGAATAAATGAATAAATATTAAGTTTTAAAAGTGAGATTTGAGAATTGAGAATGAGATTTAGAGTCTGTTTGAATCGATTTTATTTTTATTTAATGAAATCTTTAATAATAAAGAAATGAAATGAATAATTGAAATATTGAAATTAATATATATTGAGTATATTTAGTTGAGGTTAATATATTTGAAATAATATAAGAATATATAAAATGAAATTGGAAGTAAAAATGATACTATATATTTTTTTTAAATATATTTGTTTTATGATAACTTAAAAGTTGTTATTGATTATTGGATCAAAAAAGTTAAGAAAAGTTAATGTATTTATTATTTTCAGATTGAGAGATGTAATATTTTATTCGATTTCATATTATATTTCTTTTAAAAATATTGGGAGATTTTCAGTTGTATATTAGATGTAATTATATTTTATAAAATTCAATTCAACTCTATATTGTGTTTGGTAAATACGATATTAGATCTCATATCACTAATATATTGGCTCTAATGTTAAAAATAGATCGATTCAAATGAGGCCTTGAAATTTAAGAATCAAAATTATAAAAATAATTCTTTTTTGAAAATCTTTATTCACATTTTTAATTTTATTCATATTTTCAATTTTATTTATATTCAAATGGGTCACTTTTACATCAGATCAATAATTATATTATTGAACTATAAAAATTATAGTATTGAAATAATTTTTATTAATAATAGACCTATTCTACTATTGCACTAGCTCTCTTTTAATTATTTATATAAGCTTTAGCTTTATATATACTATTAAAACTTTAATTTTTTTATAAAAACCTTAATATTAAAACTAATATTATAAAAATCATATTATTTGAAAGCTTTTAATCTTTTCTATACAATTATCATAATTTTTTTCTTTTTATTCAATTTATATTAATTTGAATAAATTAATTTAAATAATTTTGTTTAAAAAAGTTTAATAATTTATATTATAATTATAATATCAAGGAAATTATAAATCATTATAATTAATGAAATTGTTTAAATCAAATTTCATTATATAAAAGTTCTCTTTTTATATATATATAGCTTTCGATTCTTACAAATAGTAAAATTATTGAAGAAATAAATCTTTAATAAAAAAGATATATACTATATCTATTAAATGATATATAATTTAATATAAGAGTTCTGGCCCCTGCTCACTACACCTCTATAACAAATGTGACAAAATCCCTGCAAAAATGAGGTTTTCCCATACAAATTATTATATTGAATATTTCATTCAAATCTTCATATTTTCTTTTTTTAAAAATTGAAAATAATAAATAATTGAAATCGAAATATAAAAAATTAATCGAAATACTTTTTGTTCTTTTTGTTGAATAGTTATATAATATTGAAATCGAATTTTTTCAAATTTTTTAACATGTAACGTTTTCAAAATAAGCGAATTTTCATCAAAATTTAGAATTTTTAATTTTAACCCTTCCAAATCCTATTTCAAAAATTAGAAAAAAATATTCTATTTTTTTATATATAAAATTCGATTAATTAAATAATATTTTTTTAAAAAAAAACTAATTTTATCTCTTATAATAAGAAATAAACTAGGGTATAAAAAGTTGAATAATCCCATATTTTAGCTGGAAAAGCGTTACATATGCGGTGAGCAGGGGCCAGAACTCTTATATTTCTATAAAACTCTAAAGATATTATATATTTAAAAGTATTATAAAACTCTTGAATCATTTTATTAATATTTTTTTTATTTTTAAAAATATTATAATTTTATAATTATTATATATTTTATATTGAATTATATTATTGATATTTTTATATTTTTATTATTATGATTCAATAATCTTTTTTATATTATTTTTATTAATCTTAATTAAAGATTTATCTCCTTAATAATCTTATTATTTATAAAAACTGAAGATATATATATATACAAAAAATTCGATTTGGAAATTATTGATTTAAAATAAATTATAGTGTAAATTATTTAATTAATTATAAATATTTTATAATATTTTTAATATTTTTAACATTTTGAACATTATAACTATACTACAAACTCTTAATTTTTTTAATAAAATTATTCAAATCAATTTATTTAAATCAATATATATTAAAATTAAAAAAGAAGAACAATAATTATATAGAAAAAACTAAAGGCTTTCAAATAATATAGTTTTTATAATATTAATTTTAAAATTAGAGTATTATAAAAAGTTAATATTTATATAATATAAATTTCATTAAAGCTTATATAATCTATTATAGGAAATAATTGGTTTAATATTAAGTAAACTATTATTTCGATTTAAAGAGTTTATATATATATATAACTTTAAAAAAAGGGTTTGAAGAAATTAATGAAAAGTTTTATAATAAATTTATATATATAAATAAAATGATTCATTTTAAAAGAATAACTTTAATATATTAACTATTAAATCGAATACCCTACTTTCGGGCCACCTCTCTTTCGAGCCACCCTTTTACACCAAAAATCACTTTTTTAATTTATCAATATCTTTATTAATATTAAATATAATTCAATGAAAATTTAGATTTATATAATTCAAATTATTTTAAATTAATTTTGAGATTTTTTAGAATTTTAGGATTTTTCTGGATCGATTTCTAAAACTTTAAAATATCGATTTTCAATTTACATATAAATTATATATAAATTTAAAATTTTATAAAATCTATAATAACCTTTAAGGAAAAATATCTAAAAAGATATTATGAAATTTTATTATAAATTTATAAAATATTCAATTTGAAAGATCTTGAAAAAATAAGAAATTCCTTATATAAAAAAATTAAAACGGTATTCTTAAAATTACAGGAATTATTTATATTACTTTTAATTTATTGTATATTGTATTTCTATATTTTTTTAGTTTTTTGAATTTTTTTTGAATTTCTATATAATATTAAATTTGAATTTTTTAAAAAGATATATAATTTTCTTTTAATAATTATTGTTAAAAAGTTAATAAAGATTTTATGGAATTTTAAATTTGTATACGATTTGTATATAAATTGAAAATTGATATTTTAAAGTTTTAGAAATCGATTCAGAAAAATTCTAAAATTCTAAAAATTTCAAAATAGATTTAAAATGATTTGAACTATATAGATCTAAATTTTTATTAAATTATATTCAATATTAATAAAGATATTAATAAATCAAAAAAGTAATTTTTGATATAAAAGAATGGTCCGAAAAAGGAGTGGCCTGAAAGTAAGGTATTCGACTTATAGAAAAAGAGATTAAGCATATACCAAAAAACTAGGTCTTTTAATAATATTTATATAAAACCTATTACTTTCCTATATAACTAATTCTTTAAATAGAATATAATTAGATACATAGAATCTATAATATATAAATACTATATTTTCCATATCTTTCTCAAATCAATACTATATCTATATTTACATTAATAATTATTTTAGATTAATTTTAATAATCTTTTTATTCAATTTATTAAAACAAATTAGTAATTAGCTTTTGGGAATAGCTTTGAAAACAATATTTTTGAAGATTTCATTTCAATTTGATTATAATAAATTTATAATAGATTTATGATATATTATTAGTATATAATTAATATTACTTATATTAGAGTAATCTCTATTTCATTTATTAAAATTGAAATGAAAAAAAATATAAAAAAGAAAATATCTTTATAGTTTAATTTTTTTAGAATGTTTATAAAGTATCTTTATAACATATTAATAATATTCTTTTAAAATGAAAATAGAATAATTGAATAAAATAAAAAAAAATATTAAAAAAGATCTCTTTCTTTTTTAGAAAACGAATCTCATTTTGAAAAATAGATTTTCTATATAATAATATTCAAAGCCTTTTATATATAGAAAATAACATTTATAAAATATTAATAATATTTCTTTAGAATTCTATTCAAAAAAGAATCTTTATATAGTATTTTAGAGATCTTTTATATAAGGAATGATTTAATAAATTAATCTATAAATAATTAGATTTATTAATTAAAGTTAGTTACAAATGATTAATACTAGATTAAATAATTTGTTTTTAATTAAAGATAAAACATATTTTATGAGTATTATTTTATTGAAAAAGAGAAAACAAATAAATTATTTTTAGAATCTTTAGAATTTCAAAGTTTAGGATTTTTTAGATTTTCGAGATTTTCGAGATTGCTTTAGATTTTAAAAATCCAACAGAAAGTTCATCAAGTTAATAAAGTTTTATATTTTCTTTAATTATTTCCAAGGTTTCAGGATTTTCAAGTTTTTCAAGTTTTGTTAGATATTTCGCATTTTCATTATTTTGAAGATTTTTATATCTTAGATATCTTTTAATCTTTTGATTTTTTTGATTTTGATGATTTATAGATTTTTGAATATTATATATTAATGAAATATTATTATATTTTAATATTTTAAATTTTATATATTTGTAAGAATTAATAGTTTTTCAAATTGAAAATCGAAAAGAAAGAAGTAAAATTTTATTAAATATAAATTAGTATTTGATTGAAAAGAGATCGATTTTTTGTTTCAAATTTTTAAAGATTTGAAATTTCGAAGTTTAGATTTTGAATTAACTTTTAGAATTTTTATATTATAATATAGTTTTGTAAAGATTATAAAAAAACTAAACTTTGTAAAATGAGAATATAAATATTATGTAATGAATTTCTATTATAAAAGTGAATAAAATTTAGAAAGGGAAATTAAATTAATACTGATGAATTATTGAATAATTTTGAAAAGTTTTTGAGAATAAAAGTTTCAAGAAAGAGAGTTTGATTATAAATAATAATTAGTTAATATTAAACTAATTATTATTCTAATATTAAAAAGTTTATATATATATATAATTTCAAAAAAAGATTTCAAAGGAATTAATAAAAAGTTTAATCCTATATTTCACTATCTATATTTATTATAGTACTAGGGTATAGCTGTTCGTCGAATATCAAAATCGCATCGAAACTCATATAAATTATCATTATATTTTTCTATAAGATTATAATTTATATATAATAAATATTATATCGATCTCTTTAATTTTAATGACATTTTAGTAAAAATAAGACTATGTATTTTTAGAATTTTTATTGATGATAAAATTTATATAAAAAGCTAATATAAATTTAACATATCGAAATTTACTAATAAAATAAGCGAAAATCAAGAACTTTTTCTTTGATATTAATTCAATTTTATAAATAATAATATTCTCATATCTCTCAATTATAATAAATATTAAAATTAAACTCTTTAATATATAACAAAAATATTTAATTTTTTTTGATTTAATATAATGATTTTCAATATTTCTTTTTTATTATTATAAATAGAACAAAATGATTATTTTTGGTGTGATTTTGATGTGATTTTAATGTTCGACGAACAGCTGTGCATAGTTACTATATATAGATATAATATATATATCTGGCTATCTAGCTATCTAAATAAATGATATAAAAGCTATTGGAAGATGATAACGCATTCTTTTATTTTTGAAAATTGGTTGTGTGTACCTGGTAGGTACATATATATAGATATAGATATCTGAGAGGAAGGAAGAAAGAAAGAAGGAAAGTTCTCTGCTCTACTGTGCTGTGGTGTGGTTCATCTCATTTCATTTCGTTTTCGTAATCTAAATAGATACATGAATGGATGGATGTAAGTCTACTTATTCCATTTATTTCATTTCATCTTATATCTTGCTCGATGAAGATTCAGTTCTCATCGACTCACCAACCAGCTAGTTAGATATAATACCTGTATACACAACACAACCCAACCCAACCCAATACCCCCTCTCAACCTTTCATATTCGTATTAGTACCACTCGCCCTACTCTTTGCGAATTTCTCATGCCATTTATTTACTTTTCCCGTGGTAGTCTTTTTCGAGACTTCGGGTTCTTTTTCTTCATGCTTTTCTTGTCCGTCGATTTCTTCTTTTTCGATTAGTTCGATCGTGTCGGATATACTTCCTATTCTCGTGATGCTTGGTTGGGGTTGGGGGGTGGAGGAAGAGGAGGAAGAGGAAGAAGAAGAAGAGGAAGAATGGTGAGTAGAGGGTGAGAGAAGCATCAGCGGATTGGAAGTATTTTTTTGGCGGAGGAGGTAGGTTTTTTTGGTGGTGGTGGAGGGGGAGGTGGAAGCGGAAGCGGAAGCGGAAGCGGAAGAGGGAGAAGGAGATACGAGGAGGTGTGCGTGGTGTGGGGGTTGAGGGGAGGAGGTTAGGAGGAGGCTGTGGTGGAGAGGAAATCGGGTTAGTGTGTGGAAATGGTGGTTGAAGGGAGGAGCGGGACGGAAGAGGCTGGCTTACGTGGGAGGAAGATCGGATTCTAGAAGGGTGAGGAGTTCCGGGGGTAGTTCGAGGAGTTTGAAGGGTTGTTGAGTGTGGTTTGCTGTAAAGGGGATTTCGGTTGGCATTTTGGGGGTGGTGAGTGGGTGGTGAGTGGGTGTTGGTGTTGGTGAGTGGGCGTTGGTGTTGGTGGTGTTGGTGGTTTGAAGGTTGGTGGTTTGGAATGAAAGATGGTTGATGATTGTAGGTATCTCGTTATCTTATCGGGATGTTAGATATTTCGAATTGATCTTGCGAGGTTCTACAATATTCATCTACAATAACTACCCCTCCCTCATTCATACCTAGTATAAGATCTTCATTACCAAATACCAAGAGGAGACCTCATTCATCCACCGGTGATCCCTCGAGAATGGAGAATTACCAAATCTTCAAGTTCCAAGGTTAGGTAGGTTTAATTTTAGTGTATGGCGTAAGAGCAGGAACGAGAGGTAACTCAAATTAAATTGATTTAATCAAAGACAACTCAGCCTTAATAAGTAGATCACCAACCTCTTCTTTTTTTGGGTGTACAAGTGAATATGTGATAAATAATAAATCATCAGCAAACAAACAAACAAACAAGCAAAGCTCAGCTGGACGGCGGGGTAAGGAATAATAAGTGAGTGGACTGTGGCTACTTTTTCGTGTTCCATTGGAAAGGAGTCGGAGACCAATCATCGCGTGGAGAATAAATCGAGGGGCTGGACGCGGTTACATGGGATTGATGGACTGATGGATTGATTGATGGATTGATGAATGGGATATGAATATGGATGTGATACAATACGATATCCTCCCTCCCTACTATGATTCTTTTTATAGAGACAAGAGAAGGAAGAGAAGGAAAGGAAAGGAAAGGAAAGGAAAGAAAGGAAGAGAGAAGCGAGAGATGGTGAGATAGTTGATGAAGAAGATAATAATCAAAAGATTAAGGAGTGACGATGAATAACGATGAATAACGATGAATAACGATGAATAACAATGAATAACAATGAATCCAACGACACAAATGTATTCAGCGCTTCATGTACAATGTTCAATATCAATAGAACCAGCCATCATATCATATATTGTACATGTCATTTGGAAGACTAAAAAAGAAGGAGATCCACAATCACTTGATAGATGTTTGAACTTTGAAGTGTTGTACATATATATATAGATATCTACCTCCTACCTCCTACATATATATATGTATATATAGGTAATAGGTATATATATATATATATATAGGTATATATATATATATATATACTAACATTCGACATGCGCCACAACAGGCTTTTTCCTTTTTACCGTCAAAAAGTATTGGAGGAACGTGTAGAGGTTGACGAGTAAAGGGAGGAAGGAGGAAGGAGGAAGGAGGAAGGAGAAAAGGGAGGAAAGGGAGGAAAGAGAGTAGAGAGAGTAAAGGGGTGAGAGAAGGAAAGAAGAGAAGAGAAGACAAGAAAAGCAAGAAAGGCAAGAAAAGATAGAAATATAAAATGAATATAATATCAAACCAATCATGATATAAACAATCGAAAGAGATTCATCAAAATACTCTATTTCTTACTGGAAAAGGTTATCTACGAGGTAATCAAACCAAATCAATACCCCATTCATTACTACATTTAACTATATTTATTAACTATATTTTGAATTTTACATTTTACATTTTACATTTTACTTTATTACGCCGGCCTTCTTAATTATTCTTTTCTCACCTTATCCACTCACTCAACTCAATCATCAAGTGTCATCTCTGCCGCAATAATTTGATATCACCATAATCCCCTCCACTCCACTCCACTCCACTCCCCGTCCGTACCTTTACCAACCCTCCCCAAATTTTATGATACAATCCTTCTTCTGTGTGTTTGTCTGCTGGTCTCTCGGTCTCCTGTCCTCTGTCCTCTGTCCTCTGTCGTCTGTCTTCTATCGTCTGTCCTCTGTCCTCTGTTCTCCATCTGCTGTTCATCTGTTTGTCTGCTGGTCGGTTTGTGCAATATCAAATACATTCAACCAGTCGGGTTCAACCAATTCTATACCACAAATCAATACCCACCACAAAATACTTTACCTTCTTTTTGATTTAGATTTGTCAAAAACATCATCACAATCTTTCCAATCAATCAATCAAGGCCAAGGTAATCATCTGCTCTTTTGATCTTGTGTTCTTCAACCTCTGCCAAATAATCTTGAGAGAAAAGCAAGAAGGAGAAAAAGGTCTTATATTTCATTCCATTCGCCATGAAGGAGGCCACACATTAAAGAGACCCACGATTTCGGAACCATACCATCCATACCATACCATTCACCCTCTCAATTCCCAATCCTAATTCAACACCTCAGCAACCTCTCACATCTTCTCATACAATGGTTCGAGTTACAGATGAGCTGGCTTTGTCCCTCGATCATCTAAGCCTATTCTACGCACAAGATCCTCATCTGTCAAACCTACCCGTCCTCATATATCATGGTCCTTCTACCACCACCAATTCGACCCTCAATAGTTCACGAATTCAACTGCACATCTTCACCGCTGCAGGTTTTCAATCGTACCAGCGCATAACCATCTCACCAAACTCACCGCTATACGAATCCGTAAATTACCTCCCGCGCGATAAGCAAGGAGATGAATTATGTCGCGGTCTGGCATTCGGTTTATTCAAATATTTCAAAGAGTTACCAGAGGTGGTGAAGAGTGGATTAATATTACAAGTTGCGAATACGTCAAGGAAACAAAGGCCAGGTTCGGCACCGACATTATTCGGCGAACAACATGCGGCAGATTTGGCAAGTTCGATGGTGAGGGTGGAAAATACGCCAGATGTGACGAGAGATCTTGAAGCTGCTTTACGAGTACAAAATATTAATTATGTGGATGTGGATCTGGTTCTGCCGCCGGGTTCGATATCACCTTTTCAAGAATTGGAGGGGGATCTGGACGAGGAAGAATATCCCGATCTAACCTTGAGGCAATATGGATCATATGCATCATTGGTCAAGCTCTTTGGAGAGGTGGCATTCCTTCCCACGTCAAAATTACGTCGAGCCCCTTCGAAACCGACATCGTTGAATCGAAGTAAATCATTTCAGAAGGATCAAAAGATGGCTTTGCGACGAGAGATGGGAGAATTGGTCGATACGGAAGAACGTTATGTGATAAAGATGCATGAATTGGTCAATCATATTGCAGATGATTTTCGAGCCAAAGCCAAAAGTCGAGCATTTGGAAGTTTCAGTCCTTCGGAAGATGATCTACAGAAGCTCTTCCCACGATGTTTGGATCGCATCCTACAAATTAATTCCACCTTCTTATCAGCGATACGAAAAGTGATGGATGAAACCGAGGAAGAAGCCATGCAAGATCTGGAAACACCAATCGTCAGCTCCACCTCATCTCGATATGGTGGCTCGGGTCGTTTGAAGGACCCTACGGGTGCACTGGCCTTTGCCAAAGTCTTACTTGAATGGTTCCCACAATTTTCCGAGAGTTACCAACAATATATCCATGCTAGCCAGGAATTTCCACAAATCATTTCGGGCTTCATGAAGCAACCAAGTAGCTTCTCAAGTCGGGTACAAGCTACCGGGGAACAACGTTTGAGATCGGCTGTAATTGAGCCAGTCCAGAGGTTACCCAGATATAGTCTCTTTATTGATAATATTGTCAATTCGCTTCCGGTGCTACATCCAGCTCTACAACCCATGTTGAAGGCTAGAGATATCATTACTTCGATATGTTCACTTGATCCACCGGCAGCTGATAAGTCACAAGTGGTGAATCGATTAAGATATTTGGTTGACGCTTGGCCTTCCACACTACACCCTCAAGGACGTCTCATCACGGCGGTTGATACGATAGAGTTACCGCCTCCATATCATGTTGAGGTCGCGACAGGTAGCAGTGCAGGTCTTGCCAAGGAAGGTATACTTTTACTCTTCGCTGATTGCATCGTTTTGTTGAAGAAGAATAAGGATTGTTTACAAACAGCTCGAGGTGTCATGGCGGAGATCGATAAACCTTCTGCTCAAACTATGATGGCATCAGTTACCGCAGCAGCTGGTGGTCAGAAACATCTCTATGACCTTTCTTTTACTGGCTGGCATGTTCTTGGAGATACTAGGGTTACATCATCTGATGATAACCGATGTATCTGGTTAACTTCCTTGCATGAGTTGAAAGACGCAAATATGGGGCGAGATCGTAATCAAGCTGCTACAGTTCGAAACTTTGTTTTACAAGGAGCTTACGAAGCCAAGGCATCGAGGTTGGGTGAGGAATTGATCAAAGCTAGACTTGAAGGAAGATTCTCGGAGGCTGAACGCGAAACCGATAGATGGAGTTTGCGATCGATTAAGCCGGCCGGGATTCACATTTATTGTGCCATTTTTGCTGAAGGTGTTGACGATTTGGTTCAAGGCCGGAGAGAACCTGCTCCTGTTCGCTTAGTTGTTGATCACGAGAGAGGTACAAAGGGTGCTCCTGTGGGTCATTATGGTGTTGATATTGTAGCCAATGTCACGACATTGGCAGGAGGAGAGAAATATAGACTTGAGGTAGATGGACTTAACGATAGGGTGTATGTGGATGAAGTACTTCCCGAGTACTTGATGGTTACATTTGCAAAGAGAGGTAAGTGGTTGTGTGTTATTTTTGAGGACTGGACTAACAATAGTGTTAGTAACCGATTTACTTCGACTTCAACATCAAATCAGCAATCCAGCCTTGTCTGCACCCTTTACCTCTTTTTACTCGAAAATCCTAAAATCTATCGACGTTTTGTGTGAGGGTGATAGATCAAAATCGTATCGACCACATTCTCCCGTCAAGATTCTTTCTAGTTTGCTGAATAGTGGTTTCGGAGGCTCACCATCAACTACGAGTCTCAATGGGTTGGCATCTCCTGGCCCTGGCAAAATCTCTCGACCTATGATAATGGGTAAGATCCCATCATTGGAATCGCCACAAATCGTTCGAACGGGTAGTAATCGATCTTTACATTCCATCCAAGATTTCTCGGATGGTAAAGGTAGTGTTCGAGCTCCTTTTGAAGAGGGCAGACCCGTCAATCCACTTGTCCGACTGGAGGAAACTTTCACCGGTTACATTGCAGCTCTTCAATCAAGAAAAGGAAACGTTGTTGGAAAGAACTTGCGAAATAGGGGAGCTGCTGATGAATTGGCTGTCAATGCTTTATACAATACTTTTATTGAAAATCCTTTCGATACTCGAGCAGCTTCTGAAACTTCTTTTGATGTTATTTTTGTGGCATTCGAGAAGTTTCTACGATTGGCATGGAAGGAACAAATGGGTTCTGTCATGTCACTTGATTCTCTTGATGCTTTACAAGAAAGATCTATCAAATTATTCCCTGGGGATTTCAATGAATACGTCAGATTGATATTTGGAGAAATGGCACCACAAAATAGGAGAGCATTTATTGCCATCATCAAATTATTGGCGGATCTGTTGGATGGGTGTGGTAATGATGGTGATCGTGGTTCTCTTACAGTCGCTTTTGCTGAGTTACTGGTCGTTGATGGAGAACCACACAACTACATCAATTTGTTGGATCGTGTCGTCGAAGATTCCGATAAATTATTTGATGATCTCGGCCCTGGACCTGGTATTGGTCTTGGAGGTGGTAGTAATTATGGTTCCGTGGCAAGTCGATCAATGCATTCAGCCACCGGATCTATTACATCAAATACATCATTACGAAGAAGATTTGCCGATACTGTCTTTCGTCAAGGTAGTACCAAAGCTGATGCTGATCATCGTCCTTCAGTTTGGAGAACATTAAGTAAGACTACCCGTAGTGTTGCTACTGGAGATCAATATGCATCAAAACCATCCTTGGGAAGAGCTCACTCAATCGAATCACCAGACCGTAAAAGTCGACCAGCATCTCGTGATAGACCTACAGTCATGGGGGCGTTTGATGAAAGACCTGGTAGTTCTGATTCAATTGCACCAAAATCGAGGCTTAGCACTATCGGCGCATCACCACCACCTGAAGATTCGAAGGATGATGGCACTACCAGATCTTCGAAAAAGAAACGTCGAAGTTCTTTATCTGATCTGAAAAGTTTGATGGCTCAAGCAACACTTGGACCCATGACTCCATCTCCTGAACAACAACCTGCTACGATTACGCCGCCAAATAAAAGAGCAAATTCTCCGCCAAGAACTCCATCACCTGTCAAGGTTCCAGCCTCTCCATTAAAGAGTACGAAAATTCCAGCAAATGGTTCAATTATGGATAGAGATCGATCTTTAATGTACCGAAGTTCACCTGCTCTTAAAGAAAACCTACCCATGATCACATCTCCTGATCGGATCGATCGCAGTATGGGTAATTTAACCGAACGAGCCCAGAATATCATGTCGTCTCTGGATTCTACACCATTTGCATCACCAATTAAAGAACAATGGCGAGCCGGTCATAATAAAACAGTTTCTCTGTCATCAAACATCCCTACTCTTCGTGGAACTCCTCGTGATCCTTCTCGTCCGATAACATCACACGCAAACAACTTGAATGGAACTATCAAATCTCCTCAACGTCTTCGTCTTCAAAGTCCACAAAAACTTCGCGAACGTTTACAAAATGAAGCCAAAGCAATAAATGAAGCAGAAGCTTCTCTTCAAAATGAGTTGTCTAAGATTGGTGAAGAAATGGCAAAATTAAATGCTGTTTCTGCTATTCCTAGAACTTCAGATATTGCTCGACTTTCTGAGGCAGTTTTATTGTTGGAGACAAAAATTCCAAATATTGTGAAAGATTTGAATGAGAGAAATGATGCAGTTAAGAAGGAGTTGGAAGTTAGTTTACAGGCGAGTGAGTTCAAGGTTAAAGGATTGGATCAACTTTACAAGGAGAGTAGTGCGGAGAATGAGTTACTTTATGAGAAGTTCAATGCAGAATTGGGGAAGATTGTTAAGGCTTTGAGAGCGAGTAGAAAGGGTGGTGCTGGAGGTGAAGATGGGAATGGTGTGGGTGGAACCATGAGCGCGAAGGAAGAATTGGTTACGAGAATGAGAGAAAGTAGTGAGGAAGCTGCGAGAGTTAAGAAGGAAAATGCGAGGTTGAGAAGAGAGGTTCTTACATTGAGGACTTTGTTGAAGGGACAAGAAGGGGCGGGGACTGGGGCGCCTCAGT
Source organism: Botryotinia globosa (assembly GCA_014898425.1). Classification (NCBI taxonomy): domain Eukaryota; kingdom Fungi; phylum Ascomycota; class Leotiomycetes; order Helotiales; family Sclerotiniaceae; genus Botryotinia; species Botryotinia globosa. The sequence continues at coordinate 245,631 of RCSZ01000015.1, read as the reverse complement.
AGGTGTGAGGTGAAGATGAGGATTCGAGAATGTGGTAGGAGAATTGAGGAGAAGAGGTGAGATGGAGGTGACAAAGTAATGAATTATGCCGTTATGTCGTTATGACTTTCTTTTTCTATCGGCGGCAAATACTGTTTTTTTTTGTCGCATTTGGCATTGTTTTGGTTTGGTTGTAGCTAAACTGGCAGGCGTTCGACCCTTCTTTTTTCTCGATATACCCATAGCATTCGTGTACTTGGGGGGTCTGGGACGGGGATGGACGGACGCATGGTTTGGTTATTATCAAATTGGGCGGAATTTGCATTTAATAGGGGGATGTATGTATGAATGGATGGATGGATTTGGTTGAATTTTTGTAGAAGGATGGATTTGTTTGTGGTAATGGATTGTGTGATGGATTGATTGGAGAAATTATTTGGATGTGCATGCATGCATAATGTTACGATACCAAAGCTTATGTTTTTTCATGTTTGGAAGGATGAGATGGGTGGAATGGGTGGGATGAGATGAGTAATGATTTAGATTTGGATTGTGTGAGGGGATTGGGGAGGAGGTGAGATGAAATGAAAGGGTGAGAGTGATGGTGATGAAGGTGGAGGTGAAGATGAGCGAATAAAATAAAGGGGAATGGAAGGGGGAAAATAAGATTAGATGAGATGAGATGAGATGGATTAAATCAAATACTTTTTTGTGTATATGTGTGTGTATGTGTGTGTGTTTATGTGACTAGTGAATTGAATGAAATGAATATGAATATGAACTTGAATATATACAGATAGGTATATTATATCTACTACTCACGATTATCTAGTTGTTATTTGATCCTATAAGTCGAATACCTCACTTTCGGGCCATCCCTTTTTGGGTCACTCTTCTACACCAAAAATCACTTTTTTAATTTATTAATATTTCTATCAATATTGAATGTAATTTAAGAAAAATTTAGATTTATATAATTCAACTTATTTTAAGTTTATATTAGAGTTTTTAGAGTTTTTTTAATTTTTTTAATTTTTTTAATTTTTTTAATTTTTTTAATTTTTTTTATTTTTTTAATTTTTTTAATTTTTTTAATTTTTTTAATTTTTTTAATTTTTTTAATTTTTTTAATTTTTTTAATTTTTTTAATTTTTTTGGATTAAAATTTAGAGTTTCAAAATATTAATTTTTGAATTTGTATCGAAATCTTAAGTTAAAGTAATCGTGCACTTCTATTTAATCGATCTCAAAAATATACTCAAATACACTATTTTATTACTTTTTAGAAATCAGATTATTATTTTTTGGAATAAATTCAATAATTTAATTATTTATATATGAATGATATTTATAATAAGATTTTCCTTTTTTTCAAAGAATTAATAGATATAATATATATTTTTAAAATTTTCTTATCGAAAAGTTCTTGAGAATTCGTTTATTTCAATTATAATTTCTAATATTATTGGAATTCATATATATAGCATATATATGGTATGTATATACCACTATAAAACTCTTTCTTTGGGGTTTCTGGATATATAAATAATATAAATATATTCAATATATTATTTATTCTATATAACTTGTTATCTATTTTTAATAGATTATAAATATTATATTATTATAAATTTCATTTTACATCTCTATACTTTTTAAACTTTGAATTCGAGGTTTTATTCTTTTATGGCTATCTCTATTTTCAATATTATAGCAAGTAAGATTAATATTGATATAATTCAAACAAAATAGGAAATACTAATTATTTTTAATAATTATAATTAAATAGATTTTTATAAAATTATTCGAATTGTTATAATAGTAGTATTTGTATTATTTTTGTGTATAGGGAGAAGTATATAATTAGTGAATGGTTGAGTTGATATTGTTGAATGGGATAGAAAAGCGGGAATTGTATTCTTTATTATTAATTTTTGTATGATTTCTATATATCATTTTCAATTTATATTTATAATCGATACAAAAGATATTACAGAAATCTAAATAAAACTTTTAATATTTAATAATAATATAAATCTTCAATATGTTTAGAATCTCTAGTAATAGTTTACCTGCAAGCAATTCGATTCTAAAATAAAAATAATTTAAGGTTTTTTTGATTGATTCTTTGATTATTAATATAAATTATTTATAATAATATAATCTTTATTTGAAATAGAGGCTTATTCTTATTTTTTAAATGTATTATTAGATATTGAAATCTAGTAGATATAGTGAAACTTTATTATATTATCAAATATGAATATACGAGATACATTATATACTTTATAATAAGTTAAAAGAATTCTTTGAAGTATAATAAATTATTCAGTAATAGTTAATATTGTGTGGGGAAATATAAGAGGATGAGGTAATAAAAAAACTCAAGGAAGAAATGGAAAAGAATATAAAGAATATTATAGAAATAGAAGAAGATATATATCTGAAAAAAACTATATAATTTTGCTAAATTCTAATAAAGTTATTAAGATTGAATCTTATACTTGTAAGTTTTGTAAAAAAAAAGGATATTAACAAAATATTTGTTGGAAATATATTAAAGTTAAAGAAGTTTTATATTCAAATAAAAAGACTGATAATAATAATTTTGTATAAATAGTTATAGCAAATGAATATATTGATTTTCATTATTTTTATATTGTAATATATATTAAAATTCAAAATGATATATAAATTCTTGATTTGAAAGCCTTTTATTATTTCATTAGTTTTATTGAAAATCTTTTTAATATTGTATAATAAGGTATTTTATGAAAAGTCAAAACTATGAATAATATATATTCTATAAATAGTGTATATAGAATAGTTATTATTGGAAACTTTATATTGAAAGATATTTGATATACCAAGGATTTTCAGAATAATCAATTCATTTTAATTAAAGTATTTATCGAAACAAATCGAAAAGTTATCTTTGAAAGGGATTTAATATTATATTGGAAAAATAGTTAATTAAAAATAATTATAAGATATATTAATGATAGCTATATCATTTAATAATTATTTATTCAATAAGTATATATAATTAATATAGATTTAAAAACAAAAGAAATTGATATAAATAATAATAAAACTAAAATTGTATATTATTATTTAAATTATTTCAATTAAAATCAAATGGATAAGTTAAAAAAAGTTTTTAATGGTTTTTATTATATTAAAAAAAACTATTAGTTGAAAAGTTTATAAATTATATCTTGTAAAAAGAATAAATAAATATTTTAATAAATATATAGTTATTTGTATATCTGCAAAACTATAATATTTATATATAAATCTATTAGAGATTTAAAAACCTTCTAAAAATGAAAACGAATATTTTATTGTAATTATTGATGATATAATAAAAATAATTTAAATCAAATTTATAAAAAATAAATCTGTAGAAATTATTATATTTATATTAATAAATTTTATTAATCAGATTAAAAAAGAATTCAATTACAAGATTGCTATTATTAGAGTAAACAATAAAAAGAATGAATTTGAAATATTTTTTCAAATAAAAATCACAAAGAAGGGTCTAATCTTCAAATCTTTATTTTTTGGAAAATACTTTATAAATAGGATTATTGAAAAGAAAATTCAAAATATTAGTATTATAGTAAGATTATTATTAAGCAAATTAGATATCAAATTCAATATATAAAAACTTATTATTAAGTATATTGTATATCTAAAAAACAAATCGCTTATTAAAACCCTACCTTTTGAAAAAGTAGGAATGTTTTTTATAATAATAATATTATATAAAACTATATATAATAAACAATCTGATTTTAAAAAATTCAAGGTATTTGATTGTAAAATATAGATCAAAGACTCTTAATAATTAGATTTAATAATAAAAAAATTCAAATTCAAAATATTTCAAGGAGAGTATATTATAATTAAAATAAATGGGAATAATATTTATTGTTTTTTTTAATCTTTATATCAAAATTATTATTAGAATAGTAAATATTGATTTTAATGAATATAGATATTTATTTAAAAAATTTAATAAAAAGAATATTCCAGAATTGTTTGAGATAGAGAGGAAAAGAAAACTTTTTTTATATAACAAATATAAAATTATAAAAAAAGAATATAATTAATAGTATAAAAAGATATATAAAAGAATGTATATATTAATAAGTAAAAGAAAACTCAAATTTAAAATAAATAAAAGAAAACTTGGATTTATTCTTTATAAATACTATAATAATAATAATTATAGGAAATTGGATATCTAATACAAAATATATAAATATCTTTATTTTCAAAACAAAGAGTATAAACAATTATAAAGATTTCAAAAGTTAGATTTGTTTTAATAACTATTCTAATCTGAAATACTCTAAATAAAAATTATAAAAAACAATTAAGAAAAATCTTTAGTAATTAGATTATTCAGTATATAATTATATTATATATTACCTTTATATATTTTAAAAATCTTTTAATTAATAATAATAATTCAATACTTAAAGAATCAATAAAACTTGAAGATGTTATATAAAGGAATATTCAAATATGAATAAAAACAATTAGAAATAAATTACAAAATCTCAAGAATAATAATATCTTCGAAATTATAAATAGAATTGTATTTGTAGATCAAAAATTATTAAATAGTAGATATATTCTAAAAAATAAAATAAATTAATTCAACAAATTAGTTAGAAGAAAAACAAGATTAATAATCAAGAGATATTTTCAAAAATATGGAATAGATTTTCAAAAGATTTTTGTTAATGTGGTAAGATATTCAATATTATATATTTTATTAATCAAAGTTATTATAAAAGATTTAAAAATCGATAATATAGATATTGATATTGTTTTTTTGAATAATAAGCTAATAAATATAAAAATCCTTATAAAAATATTAGAATTTTTCAAAAAAATCTTTTTTAAAATCAAATTCAAAAGTAAATTGTATTTCAAATTCAAAAAGTTATTTTATAGGTTAAAATAAATGTTAAGAATTTAATGAATTATTATTCAAAGATTCTTCAAAGAGATTAAATTTAAAGAATTTATAATAAATCCAAATCTTTTTATAAAAAAGAGAATATATATTCTATTATATATAAATAATCTATTAATAATAAAAAATTATATTAATATAAATTCAATAAAAAAAAATCTCAAATAAATAGAAATACAAAGATTTGAATAAAACTAATATATTTTTAAGTATTCAGATAAAATATAATTAATAAAATTAATCATTCAAGATATATTAATCGAATTATAAAAAAAAATCTTATATAAATTTAAAATTGATCTTTTTAATATTAAGAATTTGCTTTTATCTTTAGATATAATAATTCAAGATATAAAAAAAGAAAAGTTATTATATAAAAACAATAAAATTCTTTATTTTTAAATTATTAATAATATTATTTATTTCTTTAATTATATATAATTTAATATAATATATACTATAGATTAGTTTGTTTGTATTATATATATATTAAGGGAAAGTTATTTAATATTTATAAAATATTTATTTTAATATTTTACTAATTGGAGATTTATCTCCTTAATAATCTTATTGTTTGTAAGGATCGAAGGTATATAGATATAAAAAAAGAGAACTTTGTTTAGTGAGATTCAATTCAAGTAATTTAATTGATTGAATTCAAAAGATTTGATTGGTTCGATTTTTCTGGTATTATAGTTATAGTATAATTCCTTATTTTTTTAATAAATTATTTAAATTAGTTTATTTAAATTAATATAAATTAAATAAAAGAAAAGAAAAGTGATAATTATATAAAAGAAATTAAAGGTTTTTAAATAATATAATTTTTATAATATTAAATTTTTATAAAAAAATTAAATTGAAATAATATAAATTTTATAATATAAAATTCTAAATTTTTTTAATAAAATTATTTAAATTAGTTTATTCAAATTAATATGAATTAAAAAAAAAAAGAAAAATGATAATTATATAAAAGAAACTAAAGATTTTAAAATGATATAATTTTTAAAATGCTAGTTTTAAAACTAAGGGTTTTTCAAAGAATTAAAGTTTAATTAATATAAATATAATTAAAGCTTATATAATCAATTAAAAAGGATTTATATTAAATATAATAGGTTTAATATTAATAAAAATTATTTTTATATAAAAAAGATTTAAAATTAGATTTGGAATATTGAAAATAAATATATTAAAGAGTATTAATAAATATTAATTTTGAATTTGATTATATTATATATTTTGATTGATTTAAATAATTTAATTTTTTATTAATCAAATTAATCAAATCAATTAATCAAATCAATTAATCAAATTGATTAATTTATTTAAAAATTGATTAAAATTATTGAGTTTATTTGATTTTTTAATTTTATTAATATTATGAGATTTATTATAATTATTAGATTTATCAAATTTATTAAAAATCGTATAAATTCATTGAATTAATTAATTTACTATAAATTCATTGAATTAATTAATTTACTATAAATTAATTAAATTGATTAAATTGATCAAATTGATTATTTAAAAAAAAACTATATAAAATAATAAATAAATTGAAGATTTATTTATATAAAATTAGATTTGAATTATTCATTATATTAAAAAAGTAATTCTAAAATCTGAAGATAATAAATTTAAAGTAATTTATTGATATATATATATATAAAGGATTTTACAAAAATAGATTGCATTTATATTATTATATTTTTCATAATAGATTGGATTTTATTTGATATGGGTAGGGAAAATAGGATTCAGATAAAAAGTATTCTTATATTGCGATATAATATTAAATTGTAAGGTTATTGAATTTTATTAAAGATATAAAAATTATAGATAATATTAAAATATTAATATTATTGTAAAAGTTAATAAGGCTTTTTAGAAATATATATATAGAGTTTATATAATTTAAATGATAGATTTCTATTATAAGAGGGATATTAGAATTAATATGTATAATATGTGTGTAATATATGTATATTATTATAAAACTCTTTTTTTGGGGTTCCTAGATATATAGATAATATAAATATATTTAATATATCACTTATTCTGCGTAACTTACTGTCTATTTCTAATAAATATATTAGAATTTTAAAATATTAAATGAATATTTTATAATATATAAAATTTCTAAAAAGAAAATAAATAGTTTTTATTCAAAAAAAATATAAAAATAAATAAATTGATATAATTATTTCAAAAATAAATATACAATTTTCTTTAAAACTAAATATATTTAAATGATGAGTTTTGATACAAAATAACTATCGACCAAATAGAAGTGCCCTAGTACTAAATATAAATGTAAATTTTATAAAATTTTATAAAATCTTTTATAATCTTTTTAAAAAATAGCTCATGCAAAAGAAATTTTAAATTTTCATTATAAATTTATAAGATATTCAATATGAAAGATTTTTTAAAAAAAAATAGAAAATAGAAAATTCTTTATAAATAAATATTTGAAAAAATACTTTTAAAATTCTAAAAATTATTTATACTATTCTTAATACACTATATATTATATCTATCTCTATATTTATATAATTTTTATATAAAAGAAATTGAATTTTTATCTATATTTAGATGTAAATGTTTTAAAAAGATATATGATTCTCTTTTAATAATTATGATTAAAAAGTTATTAAAGATTATATAAGAGTTTTTAATTTATATATGATTTTTATATAAATTCAACAATCGATATTTTGAAGGGTCAAATCTTAATTTAAAAAAAAATCTAAACATCTAAATATTCTAATAGTAATCTAAAATAATTCAAATTGTATATAAATAAATTTTTATTAAAATATATTTAATATTGATAGAAATATTGATAAATTAAAAAAGTAATTTTTGATATAAAAGTGTCACGGAGCCAACTACGTTGCCTTCGTGCCTTAGGCACGGACCCTTAGCGTGCCCTACTTCCTATAATAGGGCCTTAACCTTTCATAGCACTTAGAACCCTTATGATATAATATAAGTCTTTACCTGCACCTTGATAAAAAGAGTAGCTCAAAAGAGGAGTGGTTCGAAAGTGAGGTATTTTACTTGAAATTTATATCGAAATTTAGGGCTCGTTTGATTACAAAATCCGTATTGAATTTGCTAAAATAATCTACTCTTTATACCACTACAGATTTCGTAATAATAATAATCCGTTTCAAAAAGAATGAATTATTGATTTGTAGTTTTATGGATTCGTAAGAAGCAAGTCAAGTTTTTTTATACTCATATATTATGTAATCATATATCTCTATAACCATAGCAAATTTGTCAATTGATATATATAAAATTCCTTCTGATTAGTTATAAATAATGTGAAAAACTTTCTATTAGTTGGAGCTTAGTTTTTCCGATCGGTGTAGTTTTTCCGGCCGGTATTGTGACTGAATTAATAATAGAATTTTTTGAATCAGCTTATTTAAGCTAATATGAATTGAATGAAAAAGAAAAAAAGTAGTAATCATATATAAGAGATTAAAGGCTTTCAAATAATATATTTTTTATATTATTAGCTTCAAAACTAAGGTTTTTATAAAAAATTAAAGTTGAAATAGTATAAATATAACTAGAGCTTATATAATCAATTAAAAAAGGTTTATATTAAATGTAGCTGACCTAATATTAATAAAAATTATTTTAATACTATAGCTTTCATAGTTCAGTGGTATAATTAATGATCTGATGTGAAGTGACCCATTAAAATCTAAATAAAATTAAAAAATCTAAATAAAATTAAAAAATCCAAATAAAATTAAAAAATCCAAATAAAAAAAGATAAATCGACTTCGCTTGTAAGCTTTCAATAAAATTTCTCTTTTAGATTTTTATAATTATAGATATAATTATATAATACTTTCTCAAAAAGCAAGGAGTTTGTAGGCTTGTAGGCCTTTAGTATTATTGAAGAATAATTACAATTCCTTATATAAGCAGGTCATTATTATTTATAATTAAACCTCGAGCGTAGCGAGGATCGGGGGTTTGGGGGTTAGCCCCCATAAAAATTAAAGAAATAAGAGAAAAAGCTTTTACGAATTCACAATCTGAAAAATTCTTTTTCCTCGACGGCTAGTAATTTGCATATCAAATTTATTATAAAATCTATAAAAATGAAAGGAAATAGAGTATATATATAGCATATATACAAATTAAATAAAGTAATTCGAATTTTCAATTTATTATTATTATTTGAATAATTGAATAAACGAATATAGAAATTTTTTAATTTAAATTTAAATATAACTATAAATTTTAATTCAAAATAAACCTATAGTTTTAGACTTTATTTATTATAACTTTAGATTTTATTTATTAAAACTTTAGATTTTAAAGTTGTTGATATCACCATGGGGATGGTGAAGACAATATAGTACTATGGTTCACACTATTGTAATATTGCTTAAAGTTCTAAAAGCTAGAATTACAATACATTTATACTATAATACTAAGATATTAATATAAACACTAATATAATTATATAATCCCTATCCCAATATTAACAACTCTCTAAAATCGTTGAATTGTATTCTTTTAATTAATATCTCTTTGTTTATATAACCATCTATCTTCCTAATCTTTTTCAATTTATTTTATAATCTTAATCTTTATAGTATTATTATCAATCAAATCTTTTAAAGCTTAATACAATTTAGATTTAGTTATTATATCAATTGGATTAAATTCTCCATCAATCTATTTGATTTTTATAATTTCTTATTTCTTATACACCTTCCAAATAATTATTACATTAATCATTAATCTTTTTTCAATAATTATATCGAGTTTTATAAAACAATTATAAAATAATCTTGAATCAATACATATAATTAATAATATATTACAATTTGAAAAAATCTTATCAAATATACCTTTAATTACTACACTAATATCAAAACCCAAAATTATATTATAGAATTTTAATATTAATATATTTCTAATAATTCTTTTACATTTGATTAATAATCAATAAATGATATTAATTCTATCAAATCTATTCTATAAAACAATAATATATTCAATTTGGGAGAATAAATCTTTATTATTTGCAAAAAATATATTTATAAATATAATCAATTTGAAAGAATTTATATCAAAAAGAATAAATTGTAATTCTTTCTCTGAATTATCAATTTATTATTAAATATATTTATTAAAAGAATTAATATCTTCTTTCTTTGAATTGATTATTTGTATAATATATAACAAATCAAAAGATATCTTTGATTAATATATAATTATTATATATACTCTTTAAATACATTATACAATATATTAATCTTTCATTATTATTGACTTTCTAAACTTATTATATATACCTTGTATATTTAATAATTTTGATTTAATTAGATAAAGATTCTTATATTGTTTTTTCTGATTAAAATAAATTATATTATTGTATCATTGAATAATTAAACCATTATTAAATTTAAATAATATATCTAATATAAGTATTTTATACTTTTTTACTATAAAATTTATATTTTTAAATTCAATTTGCTTACAATCTGCAAATACTTTATTAACTATAATAAATATATCGTTTATTTGTAATCCAATAATACTAAACATTATATCATTTTTAATTATATATAATAAATATAAATTATAAATTGATTATATTATTTTGAAAATATTAATATAATATTTGTAATAAATGTTAAACTAATAATTATTTATTTCTGGGATATCATATAATAATTATATTATTTATAAAATAAAATCTTTTAGGATATTCATTTTTATTAAAAATTATATATAGAATTTTCAAATTAAATTCGATATTGATTATATATATATTTATATAATATTACAAATACTTATAATAATCTCGTTTTTAAATAATATAATTATTATTATTAATATAATATATTAGCTAATATATTATATAATAAATAATTATATCAAAACAATATTCTTTTTTTAATCTTTTTATATTTATATAATTAATTGAGATTTGAGAAATGCTTTATTAATCTCTTTATTTTTGATTTCATTAATAAAATATAAATTAAATATTCTAATATCTACAAATATATCTATAAGTTTTATAAATTAGAATACACTGTTTTCCATTAATCTATTGATTTCTTTTTGTTTTGATTTAATAAAGATTATTGATATTTATATATCAACAAATATTATATAATATTCAATATATTTATTATCATTTGGAAAATACATTATTAAATTAAATAATATTATAAATTCTATAAAATATATATTTGTATTGTTATTTGAAAAATAAATTTGGAATATAGAAATTACAATTCAAAAGAATGAATATTACTAATATTATAGATTCCTAAATATATCTACAAATATCTTCTCAAGGTTTTTGTTATAAATAATATTAAATAAAAAGAGAAATATAATTTTGTTAGATTTTAGCAAAGTTCTTTTAATTATAATTCTCTTAATTATATTCAAAGGAAATATAACTTTATTAGATTTTAATAAAATTATTTTAACTACATTTCTAAATATATTTTGTATTATTTAATCTACTATTTATATAAATACAATAATCTATTCTTAATATATTAATTATATTGTTTATATAAATTGTATAAATAATAATAGTTATACTAATTCAATAAATTATTCGTTTTAGAATTAATCCTAAGATTGGTTTTGATTTTCTTCCATATATAATTTAATTTAAATAGTTCAAAATTCTATTAGATTATTTATCAATTATATAATACATATTTTATCCTTTATATTTAATAAATAATATAAATCTATCCATTCTTTATATTCTCTTTATACTCAAACCTTTGAATTAATAAATAAATTGTATAAAGCCATTATAGATAATCTATTATATTGATTCAAAATATCAAATATTTGTTTTATAACTTATAGTTTGTAAATCTCGAATATTGTTTTCTTGATTATTACTTGATATTGTATAACTATAAATACAAATAAATTGGATTTGAATATATACAGATATACTTCAAAAATTAAGAATGTTGGAATTAATCTATTTGATTTTACAATATTATTTATTGTTTTTATAGTTATTTATAATATCATTTTCTTTGAGGTGAAGTTGTTTAATTTATTTGTAATAATAGTATATATTTTTTTGATAATTATATAATATTGTTCAATTATACTAATTGATTAATAAGCTTTAATTGAAATACTCTTTGTTTTCATTAATATAATTGTTATATATTATATGAATTCCTTACTAATAAAGTTCTTTTTAATATTATATATAATATAATCTAGAGAACTAATATAGATATCTATTTAGCATTTTCGAAGAATATCAAAAATATATTTTGTAATAATATTATTCAATTATTATATAATTTGAAATTATATACCTTCATCAATAATATATAAAATAGAATTGATATTAATATATATTATATCAATTATAATTGAATAATTGAAATCAATATTATCTTATAAATTGAATTTAAATCGATTTGATAATTTATTATATTTTTGATAATACTAACAAAACTTAATAAGTTTATCAATCTCAGTTTATAAAATATTATTATAGTCAGCTTATTATAATATTTATAAGAATTTGTAAATTGAAGAATAATTAAAATAATAATATAAACAATATAGTTTTATAATAGTAAGATAATACTTATTGTTATCAATAATTTGCTATATAAATTGTTATATATTTATATACTAGAAAAATACTATATACTTATTATAATAAATATATAGATAATTTATTTTTATATATTATTCAATAATTAAATCAACAATATTATTATAATATATATCGAGTTTATTCATATTATTTAATAATAGAAAAAATAATATCTTTATATTTATAATATAAAATTCGATAATTTCTAATAATAATTTAAATTTAATTGATTTAATTGATTCAATTCTTTTGATATTAAATATTACATTTGCAATTCCTGTTTAGCTTATATTTAATAATATATTTTCAACAATTATCTTATATACTATATATTACTTATAACTTATTATTAACTATTATATTATAATTATATCGATAATAATTCCTTGAAATTCTTTTGTATTATATCTGTTAATATATATTGTATTATAGATTTGATATATTAAAGTATATATAAAGGATTTATTAATTAAATAGAATATAATCTTTCTATTATTAATAGATTTGTTTTGAATAAAGAAATTTAAATATAATTTTTATATAGATAAATTCTGAAATTCGAATTGTACAAAATAAGCTGTAATTTTGCTATCTGTATTGGAATTAGAGTTTTCAACAAATTCTTTGTATTCGATAAAAAACTATTTAAAACTTTTATTAAAACTATTATTAATATTCTTAAATTATTCCTTATATTTGTATTGCGATTTATTATATTCCTTCTTATTATATCGAATTGATCAATAATTATCCTTCTTATAAACAAAACATTTCTTTTTATTTTATAATTTAAATAAACATTGATTATCTTATCCAAAATCTTTATTCTAATTATATCCTTTTTTATATTAATATTTCTAATTGATATAGAATATTATATTTTTATTTGAATAAACTAATTTCTATATTATAATAGTTAATCAAAGTTTTTTAAAAAGATTTGATATATTATTAGTTGAATAAAAACAAATTAGAAAGTATATTTAGATTAATATATATATATTGATAATCTTTTAATAAAGTAATTTATCTATCCAAATAATAATATTAAATCCTTTATACAAATAATATAATCTTATTACTATCTATTATAAATAATAGATAATCGATTTCTTATTATTTTTTGATTTTACTATAATACTTTTTAATATAACAATTTTCTATTGTTATATAATATTTCTTTTATACTCAGAATCTTCAAATGTAATCTCAAATAAATTACAAATATCCTATATCATATCCAATATAATCTCTAAATTCGTATAATAAAAATCAAATACTATATCAACAAATATAATTAATAATACTTTTGAAAATAGATCTTTAGATATATCAATACATTAACAATTATTGAGAAATATATTATATTTGTAAACGAAATTGTTATTTTGTTTATTATACTTATCATCTTTATCATAAAGTTTTACAAGATTTCTAAAAAATTGATTAATATTTATAACTTTTGATAATAAGTTTGGAAAAATCTCTGGAGTACTTTAATCATACTCTAAATTGTTTCCACCACCTCCTCCTATACCACCTTTTTTTCCATTATTACTATTCCCACTATATTCTTATAAAATATCATTTCCTCTATCTTCTTTATCCTTACTCAAAATTTTCAAAAATAATAGATTATTTTATTAATAAAATCAATATATAACAAATTTATTGAATTCACTATACTCTTACAAAAAATCAATATTAATTTGATAAATAAAATTAGAATACAAAAACATTTACAATAATACTTTTTGTTCAATATTAACACTCTTTCTTTTATCATTTAAAAATAGAAATCCAGAAATAATTGTAATCTCTAATAAAACACTTGATATTTATAATAATTTGTATTAATTAAAACCTAATGATTTAAATTAATTGTCTACTTAAGATACCTTAGGTTCTTTTAATAATATATATACAAATACTTGAATATCTTTTACAATTATTCTATATTATATACTCTTCAATCAAAATATAAATTTTTTATCTATAAATACATCTATAATCTCTTTATTAGATTATTCTTTATATAATAATCAAATTATATCAATTAAAATATTATAAATAGTTTATATTATACAGATTTTATACTTTATAACAAATAAATTATATAAGTATAGCTTATATTTGAATTTATATAAAAGATATATATCAACTACCTGAAAATGTTTTGAAATAAAGTATTCGAATATACTAAAATAATCCAATTAAAGCTTATTGTTATAATAAATCGAATATTGATATTTATATAATTTATACTTATAGAAATTCCTAATCTTTTTTGTATTTATTTCTTTTATAAAATCTATAAAGTATTTCTACTATTTTACAATCAATATATTAAAATCATTAGATAGAATAACTAATGATATAACCGATTTGATTATATTTCTAATGATATTATATAATCCTACCATATTGATAAATAGCAGATAAATAATAAGGTAAAGTAATTAAATATAATTTTATTAAAATCTAACAAAATTATATTTGTTCGAAAAAGATAATATTTAGCTTGAGTTGATAGTTATTAGTTTATATTCTTCAATATACATTGCTTTGAAGAATAAAATATAGATTAAGATTGAATATAAAGGTTGTTATTATATTGCCAACTAATTTTAGAGTTTATTAATATCAAATTATATTAGATTAATATTTAATACAAAAACTGCTGTTATATTACCAATAATTCTTATTTATACAAAAGTAAATATTAAACTATATTGGATTAATATAAGAGCTTATATCTCTTCAAAGAAATACTAACCTTAATTACAAATTTATATTATATTTGAAATTAAAATATCAGGTTTTTGATTTATAATATTATTAATCAATATTGGTATTACTATAGGGATAGTGAAGATAATATAGTACTATAATTCATATTATTGTAATATTGCTTAAGATTCTAAAAGCTAGGGCTACGATATATTTATACTATAGTGCCGAGGCACTAGCGCAAGCGCTAGTGCGGTCACATGATCCCTGTCCCGACAAAAGTTTATAAAGATTTATAAAAAAAGCGGATTATTTCAATAAATTCAACAAAGCCTGTTTTTTCTAATTCTTGTTTTCAATTTACACTTTTATTTTCTATACAAATTTATTGAAAAATGCAAATTATTTAGTATCATTTTAAAATGACCTACCCCCTCCCTATCTCAAAATACATTAAATTCATTGAAATATAAATTATTCAATAGAATCCGCGATTTAATATTCAAATATAAATTCAAAATCCGTTTTCAAAAAGAACGAAATATTCAATAGATTCAGCGCGGATTTGTACATCCAAACTAGCCCTTAATTCATTTAATCCAATATATTATTTCTCATTAAAATTCTAATATTCGCATATAAATTTTAGAAAAAATAGAAAAAAAGTCCAGTATATTTAAGATTCCGATATATCCCAGTCCGATATAGTCAAGTTTTTCTATATCTACCTGGGTACTGCTCACGATTATCTACTTGTTATTTGTTACTATATACTATAAACCGTTTGAATAAATATGAAATTGTCAGAGAAGATTAACTTTTTGAGGAATATAGATTTAAGAATGAAAATTTTTGAAAGAATAGAGAATATAGAATAAAATGAGATGAGATGAATGAGATGAAATAAATAAAAATGTAAAGATGAATGTAAAGATATATTAATATGTGATAAAATGAGTGAGTAAGTGGTAAGTGATAAGTAATTATGGAGAGAGAGAGAAACAATTCCTTCCTGTTTATTATTTAATATTACTAGGTAATTGATTAGATTTTTGACTTGTAATGAGTTGTGAGTGAGTAATGAGTGAGTAGTGAGTGAGTGTCCTTCTAATGGATGGGAATGGTATGATATGATTTGATATGATATTACTACTCTTTTCCTTTTTAATTTTTCCTCTTTGATTTTTGTTCGGATTTCTTTTTCTTCTTCTACTTCTACCATATGAGAGAGGTCCTTATGAGGTAGCAGTGTTAATTGGAGGACTGGTACATGTTGATATAGTGGTCCACTGTTGTTGATGTTATGGATGTGGTTAGTATTTTATTGTATTGTGTTGTATTGTATTATATATAGTATCATTATGTTTTTAGGGGAAGGGGAAGGGAAGGGGAAGGGGAAGGGGAAGGGGAAGGGGAAGGGGAAGGGGAAGGGGAAGGGGAAGGGGAAGGGGAAGGGGAAGGGGAAGGGGAAGGGGAAGGGGAAGGGGAAGGGGAAGGGGAAGGGGAAGGGGAAGGGGAGGAGAGGAGAGGAGAGGAGAGAGAAGAGTTGAAAGGGATAATGAAATGAGAATGGTACGTACGGGTAGAGAGGAAGTTGACAATGGGCTTCCGGAAATCGTTTCTGCTTTTACGAGGACGGGGATGATGGATCCGGTTACGAGGCTGAAGACTTGGTGGTGGAGGACTGTGGGGTGGGGGAGGGTGGTTAGTATGTTGGGATGTTTTGGAAGGTGGAAGGGGAGGAAAGGAAAGGAAAGGATTGAGGATGGGGTTCAGGCTGGGAGAATGCGCTGGGTGGGATGGTTTGTATGTCTACCGTAGGCGAAGTCTGAGATCCTCGCAACGGCACGGCACGGCTCATCTTGATACCGAAAAATATGGTGTATATGCCGTCCTACTGGGAAACGCAATAACCCCAGGCGAAAAATCAACGAAACAGATGGAGAAATTATACACACCTCTCAAAATACTAGCAATTTCGCCGGAGTGACTTGTGATACTCAACCAAGTATGATCATCACTTCCAAAAATATCATCTAAAACCTTTTTACTTCTAATATCCTGATCGGTAGAAACTTCACCCTCGAGTGCTTTCCAGAATGGATCGTTCTCTGGGAATCCTTTCTCAATTTTATACGAGGGGAAGGATTCGTGAATGAAGGTGCGGTTACTTCTTCGATCACATGTATGACCTGAAATACCTTCTCTGAGAAGTTCTTTGACCAGTGGCTTGAAAGGACGAGATTTCGGAAGAGGAAGAGTTGAGAATGTGATGTTGGAAGTTTGGAGACAGCGGTAGAGTGGGGATGTGTAGTAAGATTGTGGAGGTGGGATGTTTTGGAGTTGGATGCGGGAAAGCCAGTAGTTTGCGGCTTTTTGAGCTTGAGTGATCCCTTTGGGATCTAAATGAGCATCTGCCCACTGAGGAATATTAGCTTCGTCTTGATAAGTTGAGAAGTAGGTGGTGGACTCGTGGTACGTACTGTGACAGTGGCATTGCCATCCATCTCGGAATAATAGCACTAAAATCATTAGTTTCATCACGCAATTAGATTTCATTCTGATGAGAGGTGCATACATTCCACTATATTGTCGTTAGCGAGTAATTCATCAATATATCTATCAATCAAAAACTTACAGCAGGAGTTCCATAATAAGTCTCAGCAGCATTATGCCATCCTTCACCATGTCTCCCCATGAATAAAACTTTATAGTTCACATTCTTCTTCGAATTCTTATTCAAAGAAGTCACGTATTTTTCAAATCTCTCCCATTGACTTGCATTTTTAGAGGCATGGGAATCCGTAGGATAAGTTCGATTTAGGAGACCAAAGTTCCATTGAGTCTGTGAATATGATTAGCCTTGTAAAAGCTAACACGTGTATAATGAATGATGTGTATCCAAAGAACAAATAAACTGTAAAAATCCATACATAGTCGAAAGTCGACGGAACAGTCGTCGCTTCATCTTGTAAAAAGAATCCCGGCACTGCAGTATAATTTATCCAACTCTTATCATGAGATTGGGAATTTGATCGAGCATCATAATAAGGAGCTGGAGTAGCATGAGGAAACTGAGCACCTGGAATTGCACCCACGACCGAGAGAAAGCTCAAGCAAACCGTTAAAGAAAGCATAATGACAAACGATTCATATGATGATTAATTTTCACAACCGACAACTGAAATATTCCATTGCCAAGAGCAGGAATTCGTCGTCCTTTTATATACAAAAGTAAAAACCTAATCTCCATATGCATCTAGGATACATATTGAAATGCGTCCCAAAGATGGTAAAAAGTAAACTGTCTCTGCAGGTACAAAAGTTCGGATGAAGTTGAGGTCCTATGGTTGATGCACGTGGAGGAGAATATCCCACTTGGCGTATTGGGGAAAAGCGGGGTATATCCATGAAGATGGAGTGCGGTGATGCTTCCCTTGTGGTGAGTGAAGCCGAAGAGGCTAACACGTGATGAGTCGATGAAATGAAAGGAAATGAAGACATTTTGTATAGTTTCCCTCCGAGATCTTTAACGCTCTCCATAATGTGTGTTCGCTTAAGTTGTGTCGTTCGAGTCGGCAGTAGAGACCCAGAATCAATGAAGTGCTAATCACGTGACTCCCACAAAAATAAACTCGCCTTATCGGGTAAGAAAATCCATCTTTCCTCTGATTCGTCAGATATGATTAAGACTATGTGGGAATTGTAAGCAAGCGTATTTTATACATCTCAACGACGTCCACCTGAGCGATTGATTTGATATAAAATAATCTAGACAATAAGACTCCTCGGTTTCCAGATTCCTCGATTTAATTACTGTATACGTCTGAACAGTTCATCACATACCCAGTAATAACGACGAAAACCTTCCACTCTGAAGGAATGGCAACCT
Source organism: Botryotinia globosa (assembly GCA_014898425.1). Classification (NCBI taxonomy): domain Eukaryota; kingdom Fungi; phylum Ascomycota; class Leotiomycetes; order Helotiales; family Sclerotiniaceae; genus Botryotinia; species Botryotinia globosa. The sequence goes on along the minus strand of RCSZ01000015.1, from coordinate 226,386 downwards.
CAGAACCATTTCTCGATTCCTTGTGGGATATGATTGAAAAGATGACTCATTATTTCAACACAACCCACATACCTATTCTAGGAGAGTGGTCCTTCCGATCGATTTTCCAAATCGGTTTGATATGGTATCTTGTGATCAGGCTATCAACCCGAAGTACTCAGCTTGAGGAGTACAGGAAACGACTTCAAGATGCCGAAGCACAGATTCAACGTGATGAAGCATCCCGGAAAGAAGTTGCAGAGATAGCTTCGGACCTTAAGTGGATGTTGGAGGAAAAATCGGGGGTACTTGAGAATAATCATGAGCTGGCTTCAATTGTGAAAAAAGTAGATGGAATTTCATTGGCTGCGGCTTCCACACAACAGACAGATATTTTAAATTCAACATCTTCTCCGTCTGGTCCAAAAATGACTATTAGTCAAGTAAGTAACATAATTTCCTCCAGAATCACTATCCAGCTTTCAGACATTCAACATTCAACATCCAACATCCAACTAACACCACACAGCTCTACATCTACCCCATCAAATCTCTCCGAGGATGTTCTCTCCCCTCCGCCACCCTAACTAAAGAAGGATTTTCCTACGATCGCAAATTCATGCTCCTCCGCATCCGCGATCCCAATTCTAAATGGGGTCGCTATCAAAATATGCATATATCCGAGTTTCCAGAAATGGCTCTATTCCACACCTCCATCACAGACTCCACTCTTCGCGTAACTTATCACGCCCCCTCTTCCTCACCCCAAACCCCAGTCACTCCCCACCCAACCCTAACCATCCACCTCTCCCCCTCCACGCTTTCCCACCTCTCAGAAATCTCAATCACCATGCACAAAAGCCCCATGACAGCCTACGACATGGGATCCATCTATAACAAGTGGTTTTCCCAATGCTTCAAGTACCCCGTACTCCTCGCTTACGCTGGTCCCAACCGACGTCTCGTTCTCGGCAATATCCCCGGAAAACCCGCAGCCTACACTCCTCCCACTCGCCCCATCCTCCAAAAAATCCCTCTCCTCAATTCCCTTCTCCCCACCCCCAAACCCCCCTCCATCATCTTCAACGACTGCGCACCCTACCTCATCATCACGCAATCCTCTTGTGATGACGTAACCAGCCGTCTCCCCTCCTCATCCCCCAAAATGGACATTACAAAATTCCGCGCCAACATTATTATCTCCGGTTCTCCCCGCCCATACGATGAAGACTACTGGGGTGGATTGACCTTCTCCTCGAGTTCCTCTTCAGACCCCAATTCCAGTTCCCCTAAAGAAATTCTGTTAACCGCCAACTGCGGCCGCTGCGTCTCCCTAAACGTCGACCATGAAACCGGCACCTCCGCCCCCAAAGAAAAAGAAGTCCTCAAACTCCTCATGAAAGATCGACGCGTAGACGACGGGATGAAATATAGTCCAATATTTGGGCGCTACGGATTTCTAGGAAATGGAGATGTGAATGAAGGGAAGGTGCTGAGAGTTGGTGATGCAGTGCAAGTTTCGAGGAGAAATGGAGAGAGGACGAGATTTTGTAGGTTTATTTTTTTCTTCTTTCTTCTCCCGGATGGTACAAAAACCCCAAGGCCTAAAACCCAGCTAATCGCATCCATTTTTCCACCCACCAGACTGGCCTGGCCTTTCCACCTAATCCAACACATCCAGATATCCAGCTCTCCACCCAGATAGCATCTAGGTAGCTCAAACCCAAATATCAAACATCCAATACCTACACTATCTCCCTCCCTCCCAATAGTTAACTTACTACCTCCCTACCTCCCTACCTCCCTACTTCTCTTCACTTTCTCTTCACTTTCTCTTCTCTCCAGGTGCATACACGAAGATCATCTCTTCCATCTCCATTGCCCACATGTGACGGATCTTTTTTTTTTTCGAAAAGTGTCGTGATAGAATCACATTATGGATCAATACCATAGTCGCTGATCTTATTTACGAATATGGTGATGGGTTTCCATCACGCTCGTAGTGAGGATGTGGATATGGATTTGACTACAACATATCGACCAACCGCCCCTTTTCTGTAGGCATAGAAGAAGGAGCTAGCCTGATAGGCATATAATGTATGATTAGAACGACGCAAGAGCCTTTAGGGGTATGGCTGGTCCAATGGTAACCGTGTCCATTAAATAAAATCCATTTTTCTGCCATCAACCGTCATATCAAATATGATAGTGATTTTGAATCATACAAGCCATCTTCTCAGATAAAGATATCGGATTAGATAAACATTCATTCATATAATCACCGAGGGGCCAGCTCTCTCTTTCAGGTCACATAGCGTCGCATGGTTGGTTGTGATATGATTTTCAAGTCGAATTTATGATCTTGGTCTGAATACCATCTAGGGGTTGAGTTTCTGGTCGATTGAAGATTCTGGGTTATATTGCGTGATATTTATGTAAGAGTTCTGGCCCTTGCTCACTGCACCTCTGTGACAAATGTAATAAAATCCCTGTAAAAATAAGGGTTTTTTTATATAAGTTATTATATTAAATATTTTATTCAAATCTTTATATTTTCTTTTTTAAAAAATTGAAAATAATAAATAATTAGAATTAAAATATAAATTTTTTTTTAGAAATTTTTATTATTATTTTTGTTAAATAATTATATAATATTGAAATCGAATTTTTTCAAAAATTCTAATACATAATATTTTTTCTATACAAAATAAACAAATTTTTGTTAAAATTTAGAATTTTCAACTTTAATCTCTTCAAATCTTATTTTAAAAATTAGAAAAAAATATTCTATTTATTTTTTCATAAGATTTGATTAAACAGATAATATTTTTTAAAAGAATTTCTAATTTTATCTTTTATTATAAGAAATAAACTAGAGTATAAAAAGTTGAATAATCCTATATTTTAGCTGAAAAAGCGTTATATATGCCATAAGCAGGGGCCAGAACTCTTATATTAGTGGCTGAGAATAGAAAACTGAATGACGGGATTGAAATTTTTAACTTGGGAGAATTTGTATGGGAGGAGGGAGGGGATAGATATTACGGTTGGAGTAGTTGGAGGGGAGAGACATGAAAGGAAAGGAAAAGATGGCGAAGAGAGAGGTATATCCTATAAAAGCATACTGTGGGGGAAGATAATGAAGATGTATGAGCACTTTGGAAGGTTGCGAAGCTGTGGGATTGGAGAAGTTATATAAGTGATTGGGGTTTTGTAATGATATGAGATTAATGAATGAATGAACATATAAATAAGAAAAGCAGATGATACAAGAAGACGAGGATGGTGATTTTTTAGTAAAATTCAGAAGGGGCTAGAGGTTACATGAGTCATACATGAAATGAACTCAAGATGTTGGGGAAGGCTAGATGTAGCGAAACTAGGAATTGAATTGTTCTAAGTCTAGAAGCTAAGGTCTTGTGTGGAAGTGCAAGTGTAATGGACTATTGAATTTATGTCAGTATTAGTTCGGAGATGGTTTTGAAGAAGTGGGATGCAGGGTGGAGTGGAGTGGAGTGGAGGAATATTGTAGGTACCTGGTTTGTTTGTGGACGTTTGTAGAGAGAGAGAGAGAAGGCGGAAGTAGGGAGGAGACGTGAGAAGGGAAATAAGAAGAAGAGATACAGATACGTAATGATAAAGAGAGTAAAGTGAGGACAAGTAAGCAGCAAAGTGTTAAGCGAGGTCACTAGTAAATTGATCGAAGTTAAGCAAGGGAATTGTCTCCCCCTTATTTTCATTATGAATAATATAGCTACAGGACAATAGGAGAAAGTGTAGATATCGCATCATAGTATCGTGAAAATCCTGTAAATATTCTGTAAAGATTCTGTGAAGATTCTGCATCGCTAGATATTAGTTTGATTGTAGAAATCATGAACGAAAATTTCCAGGGAAATTATTGAAAAAATTACGAATTCTTTTCGGGAATTTCATCATATTAGTTGGTTTCGCAGATACGATCAGAAACTCGTCGAATCATTGGGAAATCTCAGAATCTTTACTTATGGGGTTAGAAGAAATTTAGTCTCCGAGGAAAGCTCATAATCACTGAGATCTTGAAGATTTTGATACATATTTCATTATTCAGAAGAAAAATTCCAATGTCTTTTCACAAATGAGAAATCCAGATAGTATACTACAATAGTGTGCTAAGACAATATACAAGATAATGTCGCTAGTGATACTTTTGATAAACAGATAGACACACTTTAAATGGGCTTATACATAATAGTACTCTCGTACCTCATCAAAAAGTCGTGATTGTAAAATCATTAGGTATCCCACGCTCTTATTTCCCAAATAGGAAAAAAGAAGCAAGGTACTAAATCATACTACTTAAAAGTTGGAGTAATGAAGGAAAAGTATAGCAAACAAGCATATGCAAAACTATAAGCGTCGAATCGTTGGTTAGCATACATTACTGGTTCCCCAAGTGAAAGAATGTGTGAAGTGCCAATAATATGAGTCAAGAATCAAACATTAAACATTAAAATGCACTGAAATGGCCCATCAAAGTCACGTCAAGAAGTCAAGTATCCTAAGGGCATTTATAATGTATATCTTGGCTGAGATGTCAACGTGAGATAGTCACAATGTCAAAAAGATCCTCGAAATCAAAATCGACCCATTCCTACCCCTTTTCCTCTTCCTCTCTAGTGCCGAAATCATCCAATGATGTATGCGCTAGTATCGATGCTATAAAAAAAGCATAATTGGTCAAACCACAGCTTATCTGGCAGGATGCTCTGTATCTTCAACATTCGAAACTCTGTTATCAAAGTTAAGCGAGGTCAAGACGGTCGAGTCATTTTCTTCCACAGGAGCAAAAACTGCTGAGATTATAGAAAACTATAATTTCGATAATTTAAGTTAGCTCAAGACTTCTTTTCATTTCTTTATCGATGGGGGGGGGGGGAGGGTGGAAATGGATTTGATGCTAAGGGATTGAATGGAGTAGTTTGATTATACATCTTGTATAATTTGCGCACTTACAAGAATTGCGGCGATGAAAGTGTGCTTTTTTTGATCATTATTAGCTTTTGACTATTTGCTTCCAAACTTTTCTCAAAACAAATAAATAGAGAAATCAAGATTTAGTACAGAAAACAGTTACAAGATAGGTAATGTCGAAGAATGATAATGCTAATGTGTGACGATTGTTTTATCAAACAGTGTACATATTCAACACTAGTCGTGTCATGCTCTACTCCGATCCTTGATGATCGCAAACTCAAAATTTGAGGTAGCTATGACAACATACTTTTCATTCTGTACAAATGAGCCGAAGTTCCCTGTCTATAGATGTCTTCTTGAGTTTCAGAATTGTACACTTATTGTACGAATTCTCTGAAACCGAGGATCAGATATTCTCAGGGAGTGACTGTACTATCCTAAGGTTCTTATCAGGAACTTCTTGGCAGTCAAGCCGTCTCGTCGAATTGGGTGTTTGGCAGAAACATAGTATTATGAAGCACGGACCATCAAAACTTCTCTCCTGAACCAAAGGATTGGAAAAGCAAAAGAAATGAAGACTTTGTACTTTCTCTCGGGGTCCGGAGGAGGGGGATAGGGAAAGAAATGAAGGGGGCTGTGAATCTTATTGAATCAGGAAGTTCGAGGTTGTGGAAGAGGTGTTAATTAGAAAACAGAACAGTGAGTCTGATGACTTGCATATGCGGCGTACAGCAGACAGCAGGAGTAACAAGAATAATAGAAAGTGACATACCATATCTACATCTGAAGATGAACTGGTGACCTGACCAGTATTTGCGTGGTCATTCTCTTGATCATGAGAGTTTTCGCGCATGCCGACAGGACTGCCACCTAGAGAAGAAGATGGACTATCTGGAGCACTAAAGACTTGAGCATTGACAACTACAACACTCGAGATAGTGCTTGTAGAGGAAGTCGTAGTGGCGAGAATGTTGCCTGTCAAAGAGTTCAAACCAGCTTCAGCAGTTTGAGGCGCATTGGTGACCTCAACAGCGTGAATGACTTCCAAAGTCTGAGCGTCTCCCGTGACTTGCGGGTCATCAGTGTTGGAAGAACTTCTCAATGCCATTGTAGGATACTCGATATCTCTTTCGGCCATCATAGCGTCATAGTGGGCTCTTTGAGTTTGGAGTGTAAGAGCAACATTTTCCTCAGCATTTCGACGAACGAGACGAGGACGAAGGCTCGTCCAGGTTGGATGACCACGTAGAGAGTTATTGACTGGTGGATGCATTGGAGCTGGATGAGCAGATTGATTCATTGGAGCTGAACGACCAGGTTGATTGTTGTTGACTGATTGATTCATTGGAGCTGGACCTATTTTGTTGGCAGAGAAAAGTTATGACGGGAACTTTGATGCTTTCAATAAATCTGCTTCTGTTTTCAATATTGTGGTTAGTATTCGATCCAGTAAAGGACACCAAGGTTTCAGGATTCTTTGGTAATACGTACCAATGCGAGCAAGATTTATTCTTTCGAGTTTATGTCGTTCCAAAAAGAATTGAAGCCTCAAGTTCTTTTTGCGAACGAGAAAGTGGGATGGGAATTTGAGGAAACGTATGGATTTTATACTAATTGAAAATAATAAGCGAGATTGGCGTATTTACTACAAACTGTTGTGTTAAGGGATAAAATCTACTAATTACTGGCCTAAGAGAGAAAGAAATTTATATAAAAACATTTTAAAAACCAAATGTTTTTATATAAATTTGAAAATATTTTAATATAAAGAATCAAAAAAAGTTATATTTAATATTAAAAACTCGAAATTATATCAATATATAATAAGATTTCTAATAATTAGTTTTATTTTTAATAAAAATCTTTAATAAATTGAATATTTATGATATTTTGAAAAGAAATTAATTATGATATATTATTTATATATTAATATTAATATTGAAATAATAAAAAACTATATTTTATTATATATTTATATATATAATTATATATTTATATATATAATTAATTATTAAAAAAATATTAATATTTAGATATTAGAATTATATAATTAATAATAAAGAATTTTTATTGAAATATATTTTGAAAAGAAATTTTGAATATAATTTAAATTTTGAAATCAATAAATAATAATTAATATTATAAAATTAAATTAAAATTGAATTGAAATTTCAAAATCCTTAGAAATATTATATAATTTGAAGACTTTTTAATAAATTAGATTCTTTTAAAAAAGAAAATATAATATTTCTAATTAAAAAAAGATATATAATAGATTTCTTAATTAAAATATTAAAATAATTTATTTTAATTATTATTATTTTCTTTTATATATTTTTTTTATAATATAATTATTAAAATTTCTAAATAATATTTTATTTTGATATTATTTATTATTATTATATTATATATTTTCTAATATATAAAAATATTACTTTATAAATTAAATTTAAATATTTAATTTTTTTAAAAAATATATAAATAAATATATTATAATATTTTAAAAACAATTATTTTTAAACTATTTTTCTTTTTCTTAAAGTTATATAAAATCTAAAGTTTTATATAAAACTTGATTATTCATATTTTTTGAAATTTTAAATTTTCAATTAATAATAATAATAAAAAATAATAAAAACTATTTTTTAATTATATAATTTATTTTAATATTAGTAGTTTTTATTATATTATTAATATCTTAGAATAATGTTATTGAAAATCAATTAATATTTAATTCAATATTTCAAATCTTTTAAATTTTTAACATTTTTTTTGAATGAATATAAAGTTTTATTAATTTAATTTTAAAACTATTATAATAATATTTGAATTTAAAATTGATTTTTGATTTAATAAGTCAAAATGTGCAAGATATAGAGATGTATAAGATATAGGGATATCGGTTACATGAACTGCTAAGTACACGGATAATTTTGTTAAGGAGTAAATATTACGCGAGGAAACAAGTACAGTAGAACTTGATTATACCGGAATGAAATATTTGATTAATCAAATCCGGTATAGATAAGATTTCGGTATAAAAAATGATAATCCAAATGTTTTCACCAAAATTTATATCCGATTTTCATTCCAAATGCCAATATTTTCGAAAGTTTATTATATAATCAAGCTTACTAATATTAAAAAAAAGTTTATTAAGCTAAATTCATTATCAAAATTTACATCAGATTCTTGAAAAATCAATCCGGTATTTTGGTTTTGCTTAAAAATCTGGTATTATTATATAAAAAGTAATCAAATCAGGAAATTTTTCCGGTATATTCAAGATTCCGGTATATCCCAGTCCGGTATAGCCAAGTTCTACTGTATGTAAGGTTAAGGTTACGGGAAGAGTGGAAGTTGACACTCCCAAAATAGAACACGAACGACAATGTCTTTTGGAGGAATTCGATTCAAAAATTAATACCAAGTGAATGAGAAGGTATTTCAATTTGAGAATTGGTATATGGATAATTGCCGCATTCCTCTTACTGACGTACTCTACAGTATTCTTGAATAGTTGCCTTAATCTTGAATGGCTGCCTTGATCACGCCATATCTACTGGAAACCTAAATTTGGCCATTCAATGTTGGTACAGGCGATCTCGCGCTAAAACTTTGGTTAGATCTGGGTTAGGTGAGATGGAGTGAACCCTTTTTCTAAAAACCACGTTTTGACATCCTCACTCTACAATCAGATATCCAAGTCGACTGAGAACTGATTTTGATCATAAGAGTTTCGACATTTGATATCTTCATAATTTACACAAACGATTTGTTGTACGCCGAGTCTGAGGTGCCTCGAGGGTGCATAGGAGTTCATTCAGCACACTTCGGCTAACAGCTCGGCATTCCTCCTCCGCGGCGATCATAACGCTAGTCAAGAGCCTCACCGTCATCCAGCGGAAGATGATGCCTTGAATACCAGTAGAGAATGAAACTAGTAAAGTCTTTGACTTGTAAATGCATTTTAACAGTTAATACGACCGAAACTAAAAGATATTCCAATTTTCTAGTCATTGGGTGAGAACTTTGAAAGCAGAGTAGAAGTGATTTGATTTCCTTAATAAGTTATTTTTGCTTGGGTCAACGTTTGAATATGTCAGGCCGTAATGATACCAGGTAGAATTTGTGATTACAAGCTGGACATAGACACGATTCCTGGGCATTTTGTATTCTTTCCAGTATCGAAACCTAATACCCTGGGCATATATTTCATGTCTCTGTAGTCTTAGCTCCGATCATCCTAATGATAAAAACACCTCTTTTATACCACACGTAGCATACTGATCCTTCACCAGAAGCAACGGACTATCAGGTATGGATACCTGCCCGTACTGAGATATACTGACGTGTTGATAGTTTACTCCTCAGAGCGCAATGGATGAGATCAAAAACAATACTTCGGATGGAAAGAATCACATCGTCATCGTCATCACGTTTACGATTGCTCACACCGACCATTTTGAGAAGGCACCTTTAGTATGGGAAACGTAATAACGAGTCAGATTGGATAATAAATTTTGGCGATATTAGTTCCAGTGGTTAGCACACTCACCAACTCTCTCTACCTTTTCCATTCTACAAAGCCACCTTCCCAAACAGTATCCCTTACATCATTCATTCTCCCTCTCCGGCAATCCTCTTTCTTCGAACACATCACTTCCCATCACCCACGCCATATCCTGAGTAATCTCTACTGATAATTCACAAACCCCAAATCATCAACCTCAACATCGTCGAGTGATTACTCGAAGCCTTTCATCTAAAACCGCATTCACACGCACTTTACATATTTCAGAAACTTTAACCATACTCTAACATACTCAAGTGAAGGATAAGTCCATCCAAAGATATGTATAATCACCCGTCCATCCTATTCATCGACACTCTACTGGCTATGTCCCTCTTACATCTACAAAGACCCTCGAGGTAGAAGAACTATGCCTACTCATACTGTTATCGATTATTCGCCATTAACCATTACTAAAAGCTGCATCACTCATCGCATCTTGCCCCACATCTTAAACATTCAGTTCATTAAATGATGAATTGACTAGCTAATCAATTCCATAGATAAATCTTTGGATTACCTACTAATCTGCATTTTAAAACCGCAAAGTGGGATGTATTCATATCCATATCCATATGAATATGCTTTGCAGTCAGTATCTTGTTATATCTGCAAGATGTATGATTAATCTATTTCATCTCAAAGTTGACCACAACATATGAACGTCGATTAGGTCACCGGCCAAGACCAAAGAAAATAGCATGGCCTCTGCATCACAAAGCCTACTTCAGTAAAGCCATATTCCTCCCACTTCAATTTATCCTAACCTCCAATTTACGTTCCATCATCTGGTTGGCAAGCTTCGCAAACCCCCAGCAACGAAACTGAATCATAATATCACACTCATCTCTACCCATACACATCTTCATATATGCCTCCCAAAGAGCCTCCCCCAACTTCTCCCTAAGTATCGACAAACGATGATCTAGATCTGTATGCTCATCCAATAGTTCATCATCATCAATGTCCATATCCTCCAACTTAGAAAATCGACGCATCGCGCTCACATCAACCGCAATTTCCAGCTCACTCAAAACAGAAGCACATACTCTCATGAATGAGCCCGGAAATCCGGTTCGCTGAAGAGGTTCAAAGAGGATGTTGATCTTGTGCATGATTGTGTTATCGATTTTCCATACTTGTGTTGGGTTTCTGACGCTTGTGATGCAGATTACTGTTGCCGCAGTGAAGATGATATATTGAGGAAACTAGTGGATAAGAAATTAGCTTTCGAATCTCATAAATATACAGAAAGAAGAGACGAAGAAAGAAGATATGAAGAGACGTGACAAGATAAAACATACCCAAGCACTTCTAAAAGCGTCTGATTTAATAAAATCCGCATATATCGGAAACTCATGTTTCCAAAGTTTTTCTTCGTGTTCTTTGAGAAATCCCCTAGGACGTGGCTGCACGATATCGCAAATGTATTTACACGCATTTGTAAGCTTGTCGATCATTCCATCTCTCGCTGCATCGCCCTCGGGTATGAGAAGATAAGTACGAAGGAGAAGAATCTTGGTATGATGATAAGACAACCACAATTCTGATCTTTGACGATTCTGTACTTCATCTAAATCCTCGAGTTTCGCCTGGATTAACGAGTCTGCTTTCTTCTTCCAGGCGGGAAAGGTGGTTACTAGGTATGATTGAACAAGGTTTAAACGTTCTTCAGGTTCGTATTTGCGGAATCCGTAGAATTGGTCGAGAATGTTACTCGTAATTATCGCAAGTCTGGAGGGTATTTTGGTTAGTGCTGTTCTTGAAGCCGGCAGGAGAAAGAAATTACTTACTCGAATTGAAGGTTAGATGCAAGATTTGTGGAGAGATCATCTAGAAAAGCAGGTACGAGATTGTTGGGTGTGAATTGTCTGTCGTTGAGGATCCTCGGCAACTCCTAATTAAATTGTTAGTCGATCCTTCAATCCAAGTATATTCATTATGATTATATCCATCCGTTCATATCTGACACCTGTAGTGCAAACAAAGGATAGCTGAATTTCGAACGTCTGTCATGATTGTTGAAGTTGATAAATCAATGTCAACTAAACAGATTATCCGAGCCCCCATGTATTGGGAGGGCAGGTGCTCTTGACTCGAGGAAAGGGGCCAGCATCTCGACAAAGTAATGACAAAAAATCTACCAACAAAGATTATGCAGAGCTTTGCATGTTAAAGTGGCAGAAATTAATAGCTTACCTGATCAATTTCGTCAATCTTGAGACGTTGTGGTCTATCCAAAGCATAACTCAAGAATTTATCCAGAAAGAAAGCTGCCCAGAAAACTCGCTTTTGACATTCCACCTCAACCAGATCAACAACACCTCTCTTGCTATAGTGTCTGTTTAATTCAAGTGTGAAGATCAAGCTGGCGACGTTGGAAAAAGTGCTCCAACATTGGTTGATTCGACCTCTAGCAATAAGATAGTAACATTGGAGAAGTCGAGCTTGAATGCTAGTTAATTGTGGTGGACCAGTTTCAGATTGTAATTGTTCGTCGGCTAATTGGCAATTGAGCATGCTATTGAAGATGTAAAGGTTAGCAGAAGAATTCAAGGGAAGGATAGTTCACTGACCTGGCGTCCACCCATTCTGAGTCCGCACAGTAAGTTTGGGCCGAAGCAAAGATCATGAAAACGATGGCATTCCTGCTTTTAAGATAATCTGCTGCCAAGATATCACCCCCAGCCTCTAACAACTCATCTGTCCAACGCTCAACACTAGGTCTGTGCAGGAATAGTATACTTGGGGAGAACTTGTCAAAATAGATTTGAACAAGCTTAGCACCATCATCGGGACTTGGTAGAGTGACCAGTCCAGGTCGACTGATAGGCATTGGTAGATCACCGTAAGCAAGAACAGAGACAGGTGCGTTTGGATCGAACACTTGCAGAGCTTCTTGGGGCTGATTAGCTGTTGCACTATTACCCGCCGACTGTTGAGGTTGTGACATCATTTGATTGGGATTCAGATTCTGGCCGAATGAACCTATTACCGGTGGCATTTGCGCGTCTTCTCCTTCCATTGGAGATTCAGAATTGGTCAAGTTAGATCCAGCAATGAAGACTTTGTGTTGAGGATAAGGTCTGTGGTTCGGATTTGGTTGAATTGTAATCTTTCGACCACGAGCGTAGTCGTTATCATAAGAACAATGCTTTTTATCGTAAACGCAATTAGTGCATGGCAAATTACCGGAGCACTTAGCTTTTCCTCTGCGCAACTATTAGTAATTTCATACCAAGTTTGGTAATTATCTCGAAGTGAATATGTGTTAGTTTTGGAGGGGTGAATCTCGGAGAAGCTTACATTCTACATTGGTCACAGGCTTGAGTGACCTTGCTTCGCTCTTTAGTTCTTTCATACTTTTTACGCGCAGGTTTAATTGAATCGCCATGTGGAATGTTGGCTTTAGATGAGATTTTGTCCGTCATGTTGAAGAAAGTACCCGGATATTGGTGGAAATCTTCAAGTTGCGTGTAGTGGTTGTAATAAATACCCGCGGGTTGTAGATTGCACTTGTAAAATCAAGGAAAAAAGTACAAGAAAGTCTGGCAGAGTCTGGCAAGATAAATAGTAATTCAGGAAAAAATCTGTGGGCTGTTTTAGAACGACGCCGTATGACTTGAAAATAAAAACACCGGCAGAGGTTGTGATGAGCCGTGGAGGATAAACAACAAAAATCTCTAGCGAGCCAATCAAAATTAGATAATTCCAGATATCAAAGATGGAATAACTCTGTTATCCATGGATACGAAGTATTGTTTGAATTCACTGTGCAGAAGAAGATACGGATGTATACGGAACATGAATACCTACCTACTCAGAGAAATTCCTGATGGTACCTAGATGTTGATTTACTTGATTTATTGACAGAGATCCCCCATCGCCTACGTTTCTACGTAAACATTGCTGTAAAAATTACCATTCAGTAATCGCACAAAACGTTTTGAAGAGGCATCACTTTGTGAGATGAATGGATTTAAAACAGTTCAAAAATAACAGTTCAAAAATACTGGTAGGCTTCTCATATTGGAAAAATTTCCAACTAATAGTCTTTTCCGAACGTAGGTCAAGTGTCTTCTGGCATCTTCAAGTATTCCCTCATCTCACCAACAGAAAGCTTCAACCCTTCTATATCATTCGACTTGACGTTTTTCCGGTCTCCGAATCAGTCCAATTTCTCTCATTCACTTACACTGTCGATACTTTGATTTACTGAAAAGTGAGGTGAATCAACCACTTCCTTGGATGTCTCTTTCACAGACGATTTCGAAGTCTCAAACTCGCTATCATTCTTGGTAGACTCTGTTTTCTCAAGATCACCCTTCTTTACCCCAATTGCAAAGCCTTGATCCGTTACAAGAGCTTGATCAAGACAATAGCTCTTGATAAAACAACTAGCGATCAATCCAGTTACAGCAAATGCACACATGGCGAACCAGATGGTCTTAATGGACGCTGCAGATACAAGCCTAAAGTCTACAACTTCCGGATTTTCGGGTGGTAGATTATTAATCAGTGGAATCAAAGCCACTACGTTGGCAGCCACCTGTTCGATCGTGTATCCAAATTGCGCTACGATTGTGGGAAAGTCTTGGGTTGCTCTGAGTTCGGCAAGCATTCTATTCTGTAAGATGCCACCTCCACTAATTACTGTTAGCACATGCTCAATATGGAATGATAATCATAAATCTTAATATAAACGACTTGAAGAGGGCATGCTTAGGCAAAGTAGAAGTGGAAGGGAGCTTGGGAAAACACGGAATGGGGATGGAGAGCCAATTTGAGTCACTGCTTATTGTGCAGGAAAGCGAAGAGCTGCGCTGGAAGGAAGGACTTCCCAAACCTACGAGCCCAAACTCAACCTTCGACAGCGGCAGATGTGGCATATGGAGAAGAAGCAACGCCGGTTTGAATGGAGACGTGTGCAGATTATCCAAGATAAACTTCAATGGCAGTACTTGACGAGTGACAGGAAACGAATGCGACAGTTGTGCAACCACTAGTATTGTCAAAGGGACGCAGGAACACGGAAGAAAACAGAAAAATAACCACTAGACAATGAGTCAAGGAACAAAAGCTGAAATTCATCGAGGAATATACAAACAACACAAGAAAAAAGGACAAAACTTACATCGCCACCCCAATCGTTTGACCCAACGCCCTGAAGAACGTGAATAATCCTGCTGCAGTAGCAGCATCCTCCTGCGGAGCCGACGCTTGAATAGCTAAACTCATAGCTGGATATAAAACTCCCATACCAATACCACTTCCTAGCATCAAAAAAACCCACGCCACAACTGGTGTTCCAACATCAAGAAGATATAGCATACCACATCCAAAAGCTGTTAAAACCCATCCGAGCCATAGACTCCAACGATATTTTCCTGTTTTTGCAGCGACGATTCCCACAATCATGGCTGATGGGACAATAGTAAGGGTTTCCGGAAGGGCGGCTACACCTGCCATCATTGATGTATAGCCTTGGACAGACATGAAGTAGAAGGGGGCATAATAGACGATTGACCAGAGGATCATTCCATGTAAGAAAGTACAAAAATAAGCAATCGTCGTTGAAGGGTTGCGGAAAAGTCGAGCTGGTATGATGGGTTTCTTTGCAAACATCGCTTCATATGTGCAAAAAATGATAAGTCCAGTAGCTCCTATCAGAAGTGGAACCAAAGTATGCCAGCTTGTCCATGAATAACTCACCCCACCCCAAGTCAAGGGGATAAGAAATGAGGTTAGTGACCCAACAAAGATAATCGATCCGATGTAATCGATTTCAGACAACTTCTCCTCTATTGTTCTTTCTCTCCTCTCTAATCTCAAGAACCAAACACATCCTACAAAGCCGACTGCGATTATAGGTAGATTGAGATAGAATATCCATCTCCAAGCATTTTTATCAGCCAAAGTACCACCAATTAGCGGTCCAGTGACACTACCTAATGCCCATACCACTCCTAGAAGAGCCATTGCATTTCCTCTTTGGCGTAATGGTACCATATCCGTTATCAAAGCTTCTGTGAGTGCAAGAATGCCACCAACACCACTTCCTTGCAGACAACGACCTACTAGCAGAGAAGGCATACTTTGTGCTGCTCCTCCCAAACTAGAGCCAACTGTAAAAAGAAAGAGTGAGAATAAGAGTAACGGTCTGCGTCCAAATACATGTGATAGTGCTATGAATACGGGTTGCCAAATGGTAGAAGTGAGGAGGAAAGAGGTACCGGCCCAGAAAGCCTCAATTGCATTTCCATTGAGTGCTTCAGATATTGTCTGTTTTCAAATTCAAGTGTTAGATGGGAGTTAAAGGATGGAACGATCGGAAGATATAACTGACTGGGAGAGCAACTGCTATTGTTGTGGCATCAAGTGCGCAGGCAAGATTAACAATCAATATAGAAGTACACGCAGCAATATATCTCTTTCCCGGGGCAAAGACTGCTACTGGCTCATTACCAGCTGTGAGAATAGTTGTTGATGGCATATCTGCCAGACCATAAGATGTCCTGAGGGTTTAGGTCATTGGTGAAGATATTACACAGATTGAGATTTTTGAAAAGAATAGTATTGGAGCATAGAGATAATAATGAATATTCCAAGTGCCCTGGCAATTTATCCCTCAAATAAGAAAATTTTCTTTGAAACAAGCCAGACCTGCAGGCTCAACCAAGAACGTACGTGAATATCTCGTCCATGAGTACATACTAAACATGAACGAATTGCCAGAAATTTAAGCCACCAAAAGCAGATCCAAAGTTCAAGAAAATGAAACAGAACAGGACTCGAAAGTTAAAAATATGTCCACGTTGGTAATCACGTTTCGAGCTCTAGCTGGAACTCAAAATAAGTTTTGGCAGCACAGATTATTGGCAATCAGAATACTGGAACTCAAGTTGTTCCAGACTACCTAGGTACCGATAAATGGCTTATACTAAACATGAAAACGGCATTCGTCCAATCAGTACTCTGAAAAGAGGTCCACGCCATTTAAAAACAGATAGCTATAGAATTACTCAAACACATAATCAAACGAATATCATTAGTGTGTCAACCGCTGAAGTTATAAAGCTATGAGCATTCTAAAAGACGGGGTAGCGGATGAGGTCACCTGAAACTTATCTACCGAAGTCTACAGAGAGTCTGAGGGTAGAACTTGTGGCTTTTGCGTGAGAACCGATGGTCCAAGAGCCGGAAACTTCGTCTTGGTTTGCTAACCTTACACCTCAACGTTCGCCATTCATGTACCCTTTAATCTATATCACTGTTGCCGGTACTCTTGACTCAATGAGAAGAGATTTGGATCTTCCTTCAATTGTCAATTGTTATGCACAAAATTCCCTTGGGCTTCGTCATGAGCGGGTCCACTTTCCAAAATTGATCGATAGACACGTTGGTGGTGACTTGGTGCGAATAGCCTCTACCTCTCCATTTACTCAATGGCTGTCTGGTTCCTACTTGGATATACCTTTGAGATACGCAAGATTAAGACTTGTTAGAAGCAGTAAAAGATGCATCACGAAACATCATTTCGAAGACGTTCAAATACACTTCGAACCGTTCATGATCACGTGCGAGGAAAAACAAGCCTGAACCCTGAACCATTTTGATAGACTCGAGATTACCATTTTTGGCATGAAGCATCCGCTAACAATGCCTAGCTGGGTCCCCTACTCAAATGTTATTTGTATTGTTTTGTCTAAATCTTCTTCTGATATCAAACTTTCCAATGATATCAACATTCTTCATGCTTTCACAAAACATTCAATCTTGTCGAGTGATGAGAGAATAAGATTTTCATTTTTCTACATTCAAAATCTAGCTCATCATCCATCATTTAACCCTCTGGGTCTAGATTCATCTATTCCCCCTCCTCCCAATTCCGCATGATGAAGTGACTGGAAGTCTCCACTCTCATTCCTAGTCAACCCCCTAGTATCTGCATTTCTATCCTCCAACTCATTCTGTCCTCGACGTCGAATATGACTCAATGTCATCAATTCTACTGCAGTTTTGTTCTTTGATGCCCCACTTCGACTTCCACTGGAACCACTGGTGTTAGGGTCTCTATCACTCGTTATGGCAGATCCATATAGACGACGGGCCGATGCAGTGATGCGATTCAAGAGTGGGCGAAAGTTTGGGAGACAAGCGCACACGATTGCCATTCCAACATGAACCGCCGACCAAAGTTCTGCTCGTGGAAAATCGACATTTTGACTACCAGGAGCATATCCAAGAACGACTCGTACAACACCTGTTACGATGACACTTTGGTAATATTAGTATGAACTGAAACGGAAGGCGAATGTAGGGATACATACAAACTTCCTAGGAGGAAGATACCTCCAACCAAAACTTTCTGAGAATTTGGCATTTGAAGTCCAATTACTACACCGATTGGCAAAATCAAAATCCCAATATCAATCATGATTTCAACCACACCCATAACCATCCAATAGATATTGAAATTAAAACACCATCCACCAGCCGAAGGTCCAATCCAGAATCGATTTGCTGGAACACAACTGATACTTGTCGCGATAGTACCGACCAACCACCATACGATAGTAAAACCCATAAAGACCCAAAAAGACCGGACCAAACTCGAGGAGAATATCCGACGATACATGAGAAGGATTGAGATTTTAATAGCCGTCACGACTGAAAAATAAAGAATGGCGCAAACCCATGACATTATGAGATATGTGACATGAGGCCTATAATCGAAGGTAGGGGAATCTCGATCGATGGTCTCGCCGCCGCTTGGATCCGATTTCACGCCTATGAAGATTGATTATGAATATGCTTGATACCTAGGTACTGGTACTGGTACTGGTACTGGTACTGGTACTGGTACTATGAACATTCTCTCACATACCATAGAGAAGAAGACTACCCGTGATAATCAACAATATGACCCCAATCAAGATCCACCAATCATCAGCCGCAGTACCGGCTTTCGTTAATTTTCGTGTTAGGAATCGAAGAATGACGGCGATTACTGCTAAGATGGTAACGACAAGAGCAGCAGTCGTTGTATGTTGAGAATTTTCATTCTGCATGACTACTTTTCATTCATGGAGCGAAAATATAATATCGATCGATAAAATGAACTCCCCCCCCCCCGAGAATATTTCTAGGAAACGATGGATGGTCCAACATCTTATCATTTCTATATCCAGGTGTGTAGCACAGATTTGATCATCAGCCGCTCATAGATAGGCAGGTACTGTTACGAGAGGGAAATTTATGTCAGGATTAGCGGAGTCTGTACAACGAATATATGTTGTGTTCCTTGTTGAGATCCAAGAATTATTGTTGGCAGAGAATGGAGGATGGAAAATGATAGGTCGATCATGGTTGCATATATATCCAAGTATTTTTCAATTCATCCGAGGAATTGAGGCAGGGCCCGTAGGGGATATTTTCTGTGAAGGATCATCTGAGAATTAAATATTGAATTATATTATGTGGAGTAGTTTTGGTTGATGTTACATATATACCTAGTCAATATCCATTCCATACATTGTAGATCTCTCATTTCGTTCTTTCATCTACCAATTTGGGTAACGATTGTAGTAGGCATCACCTAAAATCTACTCCATATGCCCGCCCACCTTTTAGATTTCTGATACATGTAGGTAGGTGAGTAGGAGTAGGGTAGGGGAGGACAACTAACCGGTGAGAGGAATTGAACTATTGTGTCAACATGCATACGATATACAATATATACACAGCCGTATATACACAGCCGTATATATACAGCCGTATATACACAGCCGTATATACATAACCGTATATATGTATATATATATATATATATATATATATATCATAAGATGAACCATTCAAACACTGCAAAACGTATCTAATCGGATGGATTTCCCCACTTCCCTATCATATTTTGTGATACCGACGACATGGTTTGACAGCGTCCACCTCATTCCTGCTTACTCTCGTCCCCCTAAACGATATTCATGGATAAAGACGAAACAAAAACTGACTAATAGGATCTTCATCCCTCTATTCCTTCAAGCCATTCTCATCACACGCCAAGAGTAGTTAGACAATACGAGGTAGTATTCTCTTACTATCCCATATCCCACTCGACATCTTACGTTACTTACATATATAAGTCGCATTTCGGTCAGAATCGCCATCATCATTCACATGTCGTGTATGCCGTGTACGCCGTGATACCATCTACCGCCGTCTTCCAATCAAAATTCACTTCTCACCTGGGTTCTCAATGCCGTGCCGCAGTCATACAGGAAGCTCTCCACTTTTCTATGGGAAGGAAGCAAATCCATCTCGTTGAATTGAGCGCTTAACTTTTTCACACCTTGAGATACTTTACTTGACTACGAGTTTGTTTATCGTGGTATCCTTGACTGTCTTGTGGAAAAGAAGAGAAGAACGTGATCTTTCTTGGAGACAAGGTCCAGGAGGTTGAGAGCTACCTACTACATACATCCATACCTATATTTATTTGATCTCTCCAGACGAATTTTATAATTCATCCTTCAGGTTCTTATCAGTAGTATCACTCTCTTCATACATCATCAACAAGATGGATTTCTCAAAACCAATGCATATCGTCATTGTAAGTACACTATCTATTCATTCATCATCCAGTGTCAAAACTTAATTCCTATCATCCATTTATTTATCCCCTTCCTTTCCTTCCCTTCCTTCCTTTCCGTCTCGTTTCGTCCCGTCCCGTCCCGTCCCGTCCCGTCCCGTTCAATCCACCCCTCCCTCTATACTCTTCCACTCCCCCTCCTTAACCCTCCCCACTAACCTCCCGCTCCAAACTTAAAGATCGGCGGCTCCAGCACCGGCCTCATGCAAGGCACCATGCTCTCCCACCTCCCCACTCCCCACACCATCACCATCCTCGAACGACACAGTTCCTCGCTCCGTCCAGATCTCGCCGCCGGTATCACCACCTGGCCCGAATTTGAACTCTTCATGAAATCTCACGACCGCGTGGCTCAGCCCTGGTCTATTCACTCTCCCACTGTGCAATTTTTAAATAAAGATGCCAGTGTCAAGAGAGAGATGAAGAGGGGATTAAAGATGACGAGTTGGAGCGTGATTTATTATCGTCTTCGACGAAATTTCGATGGTTTGAAGAGTGAATTTTGTGATGGGGAAGTTGTGATTCCTGAATCGGAGGGAGGAAGAGATGGTGATTATCGTGATGAAGAGGACGATCACCCAAAAGGGAAAAGCCAAGGAAAACGTGAATTCTTAACTGGAATGAATGTTACATCTCTCAGCAAACTTTCCGACGGCGGCGTCGAGATAACCTACGAAAATCACAATGAGGCAAATAAAGAATTCAAAATGAACGCCGACATGGTGATGCTAGCCGATGGAGCAAATTCCTCGCTGAGAGCAAAATACTTTCCAGATGTCAAGAGAGAATATGCAGGCTATGTAGCCTTTCGAGGAACGGTTTTGGAATCCGAGGTTTCGGAAGAGACAAAGAAGATTTTCGATCCTAGTTTGACATACTTTTCTTACCAGGGGGGATATATACTTTTGTACGTTTTAGCTTTCTTGGTTTCTTACTTTCACTCCATTTCCTGCTCGCTTTCCTTACTTGTTGACTTCCCTGACTCTCCGAATCACCCAATCTTCCCATCTTCGACCCCCTGAACCTCTAAACTCCAACCTAACAAAAATCAGATACATAATCCCCGGTTCAAACGGCTCCCTGACTCCTGGCTCCCGTCGCTACAACTGGGTATGGTACCACCCAATATCCCCCTCTCCCTCCCTCACCTCCCTCATGACCGACACCAGCGGTGTTCTCCACCGTACCACCCTCCCCGCCGGCCTCATGAATCCCACAGCCTGGGCCCCCTACCTCACCCTCTCCCAATCCATCATGTGCGCGCCGTTTGCAGAAATCATTTCCAAAACCCCGTCTCCCTTCATCACCGCCATCAACGATTCTGCGCTTCCATGCGCGCTACTTCCCGGTTTCGATAACAGAGTTTTAATTACCGGTGAAGCATTGAATCTCATGCGTCCACATATGGCACTCAGTACGACGCAGAGCGCAATGCAAGCGTTGGAGTTGGAGAAAGTGTTCACGGGAAGTTTAACACTGGGAGAATGGGAGAAGAGAGTGGTGAAGTGGGGGAAGGTAGGAGTGTGCAAGACGAATGCATTTGGGCTTTGGAATTTGAGCGGAGTGGGAGCGGCGTTACCGTGGGTGTTGAAGTTGTTGGGGGTTATGGTTGGTATTCTGTGAGGGGAGAGGAAGAGGAAGGGGAAGGGAGAGAGGAAAGGAAAAGGGGAATGAATATACTGAAGTTGCCGTGGAGTTGAAATATCAATCCTCCACCACCATGACTCCCAACCACCTTTCCGGGCTACGAATCAACAAAATACAAACGATACGATACCACAAACCCCTCATGCCATCTACCCAAAAACCAAAAAGCTCGGGGGAAATTCTCCACTTGCGAAGCACAAAGCCATTCAGTCCATCAATCATCCAACACCAAACACCAAACATCAAGAAAAAACGCAGCGAGATACCAACGACCAATATCAAAAGTTACATACCAAGCATAGATAGATATCCCATTTCTTCGCATATCATAGGTATTTTTTGCAATTCTTTTTCTAGCAATTTATTTATTAGCGAACTAGCAGGGTGGATAGCTAGGTAGATAGTTGCTATGTATCAAAAATACCAATTTATTAAATGTGTGATGTGATGGTTGAGAAGTTTGATATTTGTGTTTGTTGTAGTGTGTCTATATATATGTATGTATGTGTAAATGAATCTAAAGATATATAGACGTTACTCATCCATTATTTAAGTGTTCAACTCAGCCCAGCATAGCATAGCATAGCATAACATAATTCTAGATATTATAAAGAAGAAGATGATTCCGTCTCTCTTTCCCTCTCCGCTTCTCACTTCTCCTCCTACCCAAAAATCTCTAAATGCTCTCAACTTTCTGCAACAACTATTCATACATCACATATCCCACATCCACTCATTTTCCATCCATCCATCCGTTCTCCATCCACCCATCCAACTCGAAAGCTACAAAATAAAACATCTTTCTCTTCTCAATCCCAATCCCTCCTTTCCAAAAACTTTTTTCCTTCTCCTCCCCCTTCATCACTCCAATCTCAATCTCAATCTCAAATTGAAATTGAAATCCAGCCCTCTACCCACCTACCCAGCCCCTCTCCAAACAAGAAAACAAACAAAAATCAACCCTAATATCAAAACCAACACCAATTAACACCAGCTAGAAAGCCCTCTTCCTTTTTATATCCCTCTCCCTCTCCCTCTCCCTCTAACAATCCCAACAAACGCTCCCCTTTCCCTCCAAAAACAAACCAAAGAAAACCCAAGAAATAGAAAAGAAACCCCCGCCACCACGGCAGTGGCCCTCGGAGAGCCAGCGGAGCGTCATTTTATATCATTTCATGACATATCATGACATATCATAACATAACAAATCATGTCAAGTCACTCTCCTCTTCTCTTTGATCAATTTTCTCTTTTCTATCTTTTATTTCTATCCATATTATAAGCTATCTGTTTATCTATCTATCTAGCTAGCTATCTATTTATCTGTTTATCTATCTAGCTAGCTAGCTATCTATTCGCTTTTCTCTTCTTCTTCCTCTCCCTCCTATCCCCCCTCCTATCCCCCCTCCTATCCCCCCTCCTATCCCCCCTCCTTCTTCCCCCATATACCCCCTCCTATACCCCCCCTCCAAACACCCCCCCCCCCTCCAAACCCACCACGCACCACACACCACGCACCAAACCCCAAGAAACCCATCCCACCACACCACACCCCCCCTAAAAAAGAAATTCACACATACACATACACATACACACACACATCTATCTGAATTCTCTTCCACATATCTATCTATATCTACTCTATAACCTTACAAGAAAGATCCTATTCCACCCATTCAATTCCACTCAATCTGTTCCACCCCTTCAAATCAAATCAAATTCAAATTCAGGTTCAGATTCAAATTCAAATTCAGATTCAGATTCAGATTCAGATTCAAATAGTAATATCAAGCATGCACACACGCATGGGTTAATCATATTTACATCTCACTTACCTACTTATCTTATTTACACTTCCTTATACACAGATATAGATATACTTACATGAAACTTACATATCCTCACACATCCTCATACATCCTCACACATCCTCACACAACACCATACATCACCATCACCATCACCATCACCATCACCATCACCATCACCATCACCATCACCATCATCACCAATCACTAAACAAAACATTCAAACAATCCAAGAATCCCATCCATAACATTTAAAAAGGAGTATCATTATAAAAAAAAAAGAGGCTGAACTTAGAATATCTCCCCTCTCTCATCTCACAAATCCTCCTCTGATTTTCCCTTCCCTTTCCACTCTCCTTCCTATCCATTCTCTCTCACTATTTTCAAGAATACATATCCCTTAAGACGATGCATCTCCCCTCACCACTCACTTATCCACCATCCACCATCAACCAACGTATTGTACGAAGGATCACTTCTCTTCTCTTCACTGCACTTCACTGTCCTTCACCCCACCAATATATGTATATCGACAGCAAGTCAAATCCCCCAAAATTACTAACATCTTATTTGTGAAATCCCATCCCAATCCATCCATACCATCCATCAATATCCATTGTATCCTCAAAGATCCACTTCGTATATCTGACCACCCACCCATCCAGCCATCCATCAATCTATCCCCTTTTAGAAAATTGTTTTGGTATCTTTCCTTTGCAAATGTAACAACATCTCTTCAAATTCCATAACATACGCCCAACTACCACCAATCCTGAATCCCATCCCCTCTTCCTCTCTTCATCACCTTCACCATTTACATGATAATACAACCCCCACAACATCCACTTTCCTTCTCACCCTCACTAACCTCCATCTTTCCTTGTGGTCCACCATTATTTGCACCACTAGCACCACCTGCCGTGTAACCAGCCATTTCTTTATTATAACGTCTGATTTCGCGAACAATATCGTAGAAGGCGTTATCGACATTAATTCTCGATTTCGCCGATGTCTCGATAAATTTGCATCCGAAATCATCTGCCAATTGTTGACCCTCTGTTGTGATTATGTGATTAGTCTCGATTCTTTCTGCTGTATGTTGTGACCTGCGACATCGGGTCTCACGATGTAATTTTCAAATAAATGAAATGGGTGGAGAGATGAACAGAGAAACAGACGTACCTTGTTTTGAAACTTGTCTCTCGCCCTCCAAATCACATTTGTTACCAACGACGATGATAGGGAAATAATCCTTATCCTTAACCCTCAAAATTTGTTGTTGGAATGTCATGATTTCCTCAAAACTTTGTCTGCTGGTAATGCTGTATACCAATAAGAAACCTTCACCCGTACGCATATATTGTTCTCTCATGGCGGAATATTCTTCTTGTCCAGCGGTATCGAGGACATCCAGTAAAGCGACCTCTTCATCGATAACGCATTGCTTACGATAGGAATCTGAATTGATGAAGAAGACACCATGTTAGTCAAGCCACGCGATACTAGGAATAGAGGAGATGAATCTTTACCTTCAATCGTAGGATCATATTCGTCGACGAAATGACTTTGAATCAATTGAATCGTCAAACAAGATTTTCCAACTCCTCCTCCACCCACTACCACCAGCTTATATTCTCTCAAAAACTATGGAGAGGAAGCGCAAGTTAGTCAATTGATTTTCGATGCATCAAGCTACGTGATAAATGACAAGGAAGGAAAAAGAAAAGATGATGGGATACCTTTGAAGCCATCTTTAATGATTAAAATGTATGAATTGATGTGATGTAGTTATCATCAACTTAAATCCCCCTGAATAAAAAGCTTCGAATGCTTATCGAAGTCGAAAGGGGAAAGAGTTGAAAGTTTAGGGTATCGAAATATGGATTGCGCGACAAGGTGACGACCCTTTGAAAGTAGGTAAGAGGTAAGAGGTAAGAGGTAAGAGGTAAGATAAGGTAAGGTGATGGATGGGTGATGGGTGATGGTTGATGGGTGATGGTTGATGGGTGATGGGTGATGGTTGATGGTTGATGGGTGATGGTTGATGGGTGATGATTGATAAGAGATTCGATAGGAATCAAGAAATTGATGGTTTGATATTGAAATTGCTTTGCTTTGCTTTGCTTTTCTTTTCTTTTCTTTCAATCGTTGGTAATGAGAAAAGGATGATTTGATGATGGATCGATCAACCGTGAGCCTGAGGTAAAAGGTTGACGGTTGTAGATGTGAAACGACAATTGATATTTCGTTGGAAGCTTTGGGAGAAATTGATCAAATAATTAAACCGACGACGGAACGGAAGATAATTGGAAATTGGTACAAAAAGCCGTTGATGAATTTTGGTAACAAGGGAAAAAACATAAAAACAAAATAAAAACAAAAACAAAAATAAAAGATATAAAAAATAGTACAGGCGAACTTGTATGAAGTGAATGGAAGTGAAGTATGATGAAGTTAAATTGAGTCAAGTGAAGTAAAAGTTAAAGTAGTGAATGAATGGAATAATTTCTCTTTCCTCTCTCTCTCTCTCTCTCTCTCTCTCTCTCTCTTTCTCTCCTTGATTCTTCAAGTCTTCCCAGGGCTCTCTTCTTTTGCCTCTTCTTCTCTCTACTCTCTCGTCACTTAATATTCTACTGCCAAGTTGAGAATCTCTGGTTCTTTTCGTTTCTTCAGATCAGACCAGTCTGAATTTTGTGGTGTAGAAAGTTGATGATTGAAAGTATCTTTTCGATAGAGACCAGAAGATAGTAGTGTATGGGATAGGAAAGAATGTTGAAGTTGATGTTGAAGTTGAAAGTTTAGATGAGGGAGATGATCGCTCGGACAAAGAAACTTTGATCCTTTCTTCTTATTCTCTTATTAAAATATTTGTGCACAGAAGAGGATCGTGCTTGATTTTGATTTTGGAAGGGGATTGCTTTTCACGGGAATTTATGATATAATGGGTAGGTATTTGATATGAATATGATATGTATTTTATATATATGTATTTGATATGTATTTGATAGATTTCACGTACCAGACCAGGGATAACCAGTCAGAAGTCGAAGTTACAGGTTAGACTCAAGCAAAGTATATCAAGGGATGTGGTCATGTGAATTATGAAAATACAGTCACTGGTGAGTCTGTATATTATGTCTGCTGAGATCCTTCCCGAGAGTCTCGAGAGAGCGTCAAGACTCAAGACGATATAGAGAAAAGGGTACTGGTAGGGGTTCAACTCGTAGGGTCGTAGGGTCGTAGGGTCGTAGGGTTGGTAATTAAAGTTTAAGATACCTAGGAGGCACGGAGTAAGGGTACAATATATGAGTGAAGCAAGCTAATAGCTAATAGCCATCCATCTACTCGTACTGGTGTGAACTTTTAAAGTCGGAAAAGGGTATGAAGATGAGGTCAAGATCAACGTTGGAGGTCTCAGGTCTCAGGTCTCAGGTCTCAGGTCTCAGGTTACAAGCGTAATGCAAGCAAGCAAGCAAGCAAGCAAGCAAGCAAGCAAGCAGGAGAGCCATCAATGCAGATGAATCTCCAAAGAAAGTTGAAGGCGGGAATCCTGTGCAAGTCAGGGCAAGCTTGAAAACAAAAGCAGGGAGCAGGAGAGAGGGAAGAATGGGGCAATTGTGAACAGACCTCACGCAAGAATAACAAGTGACTACAGTACGAGTAATAACTATTCGCTGTAACTTGTAAGACTGTGAGGTGGTACGGAGTCAAATCAAAGTATAACTGGGGCCGGGGAGTGTATGTACTGTACATATTAAAAAATAACCGAAATCGCGAATGGAGATGTAAGATGTTACTTTGTAGAGCACCGCTTCATCAAGTGAGAGTGCCTACCGGTTACTTTGAGAGTGGAGATGTTTTTAATACGATTTAATGATTTAATGATTTAATGATTTGATGAGATGGACAGTGGATATTGGATATTGGATATTGCATTCGAATTATCCAAATGGAGAGACAAAATAGATGAATTGGCCAAGATTTCAATCCCGTCGTTGTATCTTAGTCGATTATCCATTGTCATCATCCACATGTCTAGATTTATATTGAGTATGATTACTACCTAGGTATGTAAGATTCTAGACATCTTCCTAATCTTCCAGAAGACATAGGATCTACACAAATCAATGCTCAAGTCACAGTATAGTATATACCGACACATTATCATCCAATTCAATTCATGTCCCTTCAATTCCAACCAACCCACTCATCAAACTCATCCAAATCATCATCAACATCATCAACATCATCATTCATCTCTTAATCATTCATCCCTCCATCTAATCACCACTCTCCCATCCATTCATCTCTTAATCATTCATCCCTCCATCTAATCACCACTCTCCCATCCAGTCATCTCTTAATCATTCATCCCTCCATGATCCATCCCTCCATCCCTCCAACCCAATCTAATCCAATTTCCCTCCCATCCAAAAACCACACCATTCCCCATTCAACCCCGGTGTGAAAAAATCATCCATCCAAATTCACAAGCACCAGTGACCACTCAGACCACACCCCCATCTAGACCCGGTCAGAAGTTGGAACAAATCAGTCCGCTCACTCAGCCCCAAGCGCAATCGGTACCTACCTACGACCTAGTCCACGGGTAGTCTAGTACCCATCTACTTTGTAATGTGATATATCCCATCCCATCCATCATCCATCATCCATCATCCATCATCCTACAAAGTCCCCGTGGCTGAAAATCCCACGAGGTACCCAGGCTCCAAGTGTGTTCACGAATCACGGGCACGACTGACTGTACCGTACCTCGCCACGCCTTCACAGACCTAGTACCTACACATCTATCTATCCATCCATAATAAGCTAGCTAAACACGCCGCAAACGTGTACTGTACACATCGCTATTTCGCAATCAATTGACTTTTTATTCATATTAATGATACAATATCATGATTCATCATACATACAGTAGGTACCTCTATATCCTACTCAATATGTTATATCACATTATTTCCATATCTCACTAATCATCACATCAATACTACCTACCCACCCACCTAGGTAAGCATCATCAGTCAATTAGTCAGATAATCAATCAGTCAATCAGTCAATCAATCATCCATTTCAGGGGTTAAGCGCTCTCCCTCCAGCTACCTACGTAGTTCAACCCTCTTTTGCCCACCCCACCCCATTCATCACTCATTCTAGAAGGTATTCCGTAAGAAAAAGAGAACCAAGTGTACTTTGGAATCGTAAGATATATTCACCATCTCCTCTCTGTACAAAAGTAACCAAGTAAAAAAGTAACCAAGCAAGTACAGGTTATATCCTTCCGTTCCCATTCCCGTGTACATTCCCGTGCACATTACACTTTACGCTTATCGTTGATACCTCCCTCACCTCCTATCTACAATATACAACACAATATATCCATCTCTATACAAATCTATCTACAAAGTATCTTACTATTCAAGAATTCATTACTACTATACTACTACTACTACTACTACAACTACTATTACTACTACTACTATTACTACTATTACTACCACTACTACAACTACTATTACTACTACTACTATTACTACTATTACTACCACTACTACAACTACTATACTCCAATAAATAGATAAAAAAAACTAATCTCCAATTTCTCAATTTCTGAATATCTATTTTTCTTATTAAAAAAATCTCTCTAAAGAGCCCCTCCCCCCTCACCTCTATTCAACATCGTTATAATCACTATTCCCATCCCCATCCCATAACCGCCAACCGCCAACCATCAACCATCAACCTCAATAACAATAACAATAACAATAACAATCTAAAACACAACCACAAAAATTTCAATTCATTTTCTCTCTCATCCCATCTAATCTCATTTCACATCACCTCTCCAAACTCCCAGAGCCCAAACACCCACCCACTCACCCACTCACCCACTCACCCAACCCACACTCACTCACTCCAATCAATCTCCCAATGAACAATCTCCAATTTTCATTTTACAACCCTCACTCCCTCACCAACCATCTCTCCCGAGT
Organism: Botryotinia globosa; assembly: GCA_014898425.1. Taxonomy (NCBI): domain Eukaryota; kingdom Fungi; phylum Ascomycota; class Leotiomycetes; order Helotiales; family Sclerotiniaceae; genus Botryotinia; species Botryotinia globosa. The sequence continues at coordinate 196,761 of RCSZ01000015.1, read as the reverse complement.
GACCGAGTCCCTCCAATACCTCCATCCATCTCATTCTTCTAGAAGCAATTAATCGATTAATTTCCGATTCCATCACAATCACATCACGTCAATCACATCACATCACACACATTGCAATCACAGAGAGTAGCGTCATGTAATGTAATGTATATTGGAATTCTAGGAACTGATTGATACCTATTAGGTATTATGTATTCTGTATTCTGTATTCTGGAAATTCACACGTACTTTAGCTCATACATATATACATACATATATACACATACATATATACATACATACATATATATATACATACATATATACATACATATATACATAAATTCCATTCCATAAATCACACCTCACCCACTTACTCAAATGCAAAATCATAACCTCCTAACCTCTAAAATGACAATTCGCAACATGATTCATAATAATTTAAATCCAACATCGATACACAGATTAGAACGGGTCTTGATCTCAAAAACTTTGATAGGGAGCCGAATTTTCCCCCTGAATTTCGACGTGTGCACGGCTAGAAATTTAAACTATGTAAGATCTTACAATGGATTTGATTTGATTTGACGTGCCCCAGGCTCAGGGGGAAGGGGAGAAATGTTAAAATCTGAGAAATTTAACGGTTATCGGTCAACGGTCTACGCAATCGTTTGATTATTCTTAATCTGACAGGGAGTGACAGCGCTTGTATCGGTACTTTTACCCTATGATTCCTTGACTGATGGGACTCCCGAGAGATGAGATGAAAGGAGGGGAAATTTCGAAATTTAATATCCAACCAGGAAAATCCTTATTGAGATGTTCTGGAAATTGTTAGGGAAATGCTTTGGGGAAAGAGAAAAATTTATGAAATATCGCACTCCTTGTGTTCGCCTTCAACATCATCTTCTCCTTCTATCAAGACACGATGTCCATTGACATTCTTCTCTACTTCAGCGATTAAGCTTTCCAAGTATTCTTGATCCCTATTAAATGGTCAGTGATCGAGCAAAGGGATGGTCATTGACACTCAAGTGATCTTTACCTTCCAACTAAAGTAACGGTATTGTGTGCTTTTCCCCATCGAGGATAACTTCCAACCTTGATACCCTTTGGTTCTACCTTGGCAGCCAATTCTGTGAGATATGGTGCTACAGCACTCTCTGACATGGGAGTTGAAATCATAACTCTACAGATACCCTTGCCTTCAGGATCTGTCAACCGAGGAAGTAAAAATGGTTTCAAACCCTCCAACAATCTTTCGAAAAGTCTTGGAATCCCAGGTAAGATATGAATATTGCCATTGATGCAAGCAACTGGAACCCAAAGATCTTCACATGGGAATATAACTTGCTTTGACAAATCCCGAGATTCATCTAATGGCAATTCCACCATGCGAAGTTTAGCTTTTTTCGCTGGAGAATCTTCATCCCAGTTGAAGTTTGGTTGAGATGGATGAGGTTTGGATAATCTCTTCATCTTTTCATAAGTTTCTTGGTGAAGCTTCAATTCAAGTCCAAATGCTCTTCCAATGGATTGATAAGTAATATCATCGTGTCTAGATTGTGTTAGCTGGGGTGTATGTATACCTGGATATGGTTTTCAACGCACGTTGGACCAATTCCTCCAGATGTGACTATGAAATCATAGTTGTTTGACATACGTCTAACAGCTTCAATGATTTCATCCTCATCATCTGCAATAACCTCGATACGCTTGAGATTCTATTCAAAAGTCAAAATCTCCTCCTTGGGTATGTATTCTTTGGATAGGTATTCTACTATTCCATGCTTGAAACAAAACTTTGCAAAATAAGCCGAATTTGTCTGCCAATCCTATCAATATTTTAATTTTCTTCCATATTTATATTTCGAACCTACATCGACCGTCTGTACAGAAGCACATATATATATTAGCCATTATGCCCTTGACATCCCTAATAGAATAAACTCCTAATCATCACTGACCTTTCCCCCGAGTACTTCATCACCAATAATCAAACATGCTGCCGTATGAATGGTTCTCGAGTTACGTTCGTCGGCGGACACTGATGATGTCATGACTTTATTTGAAAATGTATATGCAGCGGCAGAATTATGAGCGTAATTTGGTAAGGGACGAGAAAGATGTCTAGCTAATTGAGAGAAGCGGGAGAACATGGATGATGGAAATACACTCAGTGGGAAGAGGGGAGGGGAGGGGAGGAAGAAGAAGAAGAAGAAGAAGAAGAAGAAGAAGAAGAAGAAGAAGAAGAAGAAAAGAGGTCTGCGTAAGAATCAATGAATGATGGGGTTATGTATTGAAGTGGGGTTGATCGTGAGTGAGGCTTTAGTGATTGAGTGGAATGGAGCTTCAGAGGGGTCCAGGTGTTTTGAACTGTTGGAGGGTATAATTATGCCAGGGTTGGATTTATTTGGCGGGGTTACCCGCGTGGATTACGAGTACGATGACTACCGGTGCTACCGGTGATGTGATGCGATGCTTTGGAGGGGACACGAATAGAAATACTGTAGATAAATGGCATGTCTGGAAAAGATTCCGATGTCATATCATATGTCAGCTATCAGTTATTTAGGTAGGTTAGGAAGATTATAAATATAGGAAAGGGACCCGGAAATATAATTGAGTTTAATCTTCTTTCATGAAGCTCTTTCATCTCCTCTTCAATTATCACTTCTATATCCTTCTTATCGTGGATGAGAATGCTGATAAATCAGAATGTCAAGACATTCCTGTGAGTATCATGATATCAACTTCAATATTCATTGTCTATGATGACTATGATGACTATGATGACTATGATGACTGAATCCAGATATCTAATCTAGTCAACGGAATTCAAATGGTTCTTTGAGAGAACTTGATGATAGTCTGGTTGGGATTGAGTCAATATAAAAGTACTCTATACTCTATCCTCTATCATATCTTCTATCATATCTTCTATACACACTTTTTCTCCATCTCCCAAGGTCCCCTTCACCTACTCTGTATACATCTAGATACCATCACATCCAAGAGGAAAGGTTATGCTCAAACACATCCAATCTCCGTCGGATGCTCGGATTCTTCCAATTTTCCGCCTTTATCGTTAAAAGATGACCACATCAGCCTTGGTGAACGGATGAATAACGGAAGATGATGAGGAAAATCCATGAACTATTCAAATTTTCACATTTTTCCGACCTTATTGTTGACATCAAATTATATATCGGAACGGATTTATCATATCCAAGACAGACTGGTGGACGTCGAATGCGATTAGTCATAACCAAAAAAAAAAGTTTGTTTTCTTACCAACATTTGACATCAATTATCGATTACTCATATCACATATTGGTATGACGAGACGTCCGACGGACCCGCTCAAAAAGCCGAATCCCATACATTGAGCTGTTACTTGTAAACAAAATTTAATACTTTTTTCTTTTGCTTCAAGTTTTCACTACTTATTATTTCCAACCTTGAATCCTCACTCTTCTTCGATTTTTTGGGGAAGCTTTCTTGAATATCTTATTAGTTATGTCTTCAGGACCGGCTCATAGAGTTCAGTCAGCAGTGGTCGAGTATGGATTTCCTCAAGGGCATCTCGGTCATCTTACAACAGAGGAAGAAGCGGCTTTGAATAACTTCAAGGTTGTTTGCGCAGAGAAGGGTTTGTACAAGCCTGGAAATGGAAGTGATGAACCTGCATCACACGAAGATGCTACACTTCTGTATGTATCCGTTCGAGATTCTTTCCTAAGCGCCTGCTGATGATTATCTTAGGCGATTTCTCCGAGCGCGTCGGTTTATTGTGGTAGATGCCCTCAAACAATTTTCAGAGACAGAAGAATGGCGAAAAGAGAATGAATTAGATCAATTGTATGAGACTATTGATTTGGAACATTACGAAGAAACCCGCAGACTTGTAAAGTCCCCCATTCTCCACGTTCATCGACACCCCTCCTAATTATCTTGATATAGTACCCGCAATGGACAGGACGACGCGATCGACGTGGTATTCCTGTATACGTATTCGAAGTATCATATTTGACTGGTAAACGAATGTCTGCATATGAGAAATCCGCCGTCGACACACATACGAAAACCAAACAAGATGGCAAAACGTCTGGAAAGTTATTGCGCTTATTTGCTTTATACGAAAACCTTACACGATTTGTTATGCCATTATGTACAGTTCTTACCGATCGAGATCATCCTCGAACACCCATCACACAAAGTAATAATATTGTTGATATTTCTGGAGTTGGATTGAAACAATTTTGGAATTTGAGAGGGCATATGCAAGATGCAAGCACTTTGGCTACAGCTCATTACCCGGAAACTCTTGACCGCATTTTTGTAAGTTGTGTATGAGTTGGAATATTGGAAACTCACTAACTCACATTTTCAGATTATTGGTGCACCAAGTTTCTTTCCAACAGTTTGGGGTTGGGTTAAAAAATGGTTTGATCCAATTACCACATCCAAAATCTTCATTATCAGTCACAACGATGTCAAGTCAACTTTAGAAGCCTTTATCGAGCCTAGAAATATTCCCAAGAAATATGGCGGTGAATTAGAATTCGAATTTGGAGATATGCCTACTTTGGATCCGGCATTAGAAGCAGTTACCACTTGGAATGGAGCTGGCTCATTTCCAGGAGGACCCATGTATTGGGTCAATACCAAAGATCAAGAATCTATTCAAGCGATCGCAGTTGGAAGTAGTGAAAAGAAGGAGAGGAGAGAAGAAGTTTGCATAATTAAGAAAACTATCAAGGATAATGATAATATGGGGAAAATCGCTACAGATGCAACCACCGAAACTCCATTACCCGTTCAATCATCAACACTCGAAGTACCTGGCGCAACACCCGCGGTCATAAATACTATCCCCGGGACCAATTCTCCTTTGAATCAAGGTATCCCAATAGATGAACTCGCGATTGAAAATGATGAAGTAGTCTCTAATTCAAGACCTGAATTAGAGACTTTTCACACAGCTCAAGATGGATTAAACAATTTATCCATTACCAGTCCCCCAGCAGACGAGGTCCTCGTAAATGGAACAACAGAATCTCACACCACAACAACGGCAAATCCATTAGATCCAAATCTTAACCATGATGGAGCTGGAGCCGAACCAGTAGCAGCTGCGGGAGAATTGTCAAAGGCAACGACTCAACAGGAAAGTATTCATGATGAGGTACCAGCCTTACCTATGTCTCCTGTAGCGGGTTCGGTGGCTGGTGGTTCTGAAACTTCGAGTACGCCGGGTGCAAGTGATAAAAAGGATAAAAGGAAGAGTCTTTTGGGTGGTTTGAAGGGAAAATTAACGGGTCATCATTGAAGTGATATTTGAGCCGTGAGGGTTTAGGGTGAGTGGTAAAATTAGTAGCGAGGAGAAAGGGGGGCTGTCTGCATGGTGGGGTTTTGAGAGTGTGGAATTTATGAGACGGGATAGGATGGGGTGGATGGATGGAGATGATGAGACCAGATGAGATAAGATGAGATGAGATACACACGGAAAGTAGATACCTAATACCTAATACTTACACGTACGTACGTGGTTTGGAGTTGGGAGAAGATATATTATTGTTATTGTTACTCATGTTGGTGGTTGGTTGGTTTGCACGTGTGGTGAGAAGTACAAGAAAGTACCAGCGTGTTTGATTTAGTATTGGACAGAGTTAAAGAGGGAGAAGAGCAGAGCATTATATACACACACAGCTCAGCTCAGCATATAGCTTTGAATACCTATTACATTACTTATGGGATTACATACACGGATTTTAAGAAGAGAGGGGAAAGAATTATGTGAATTATATGAATTATCATATTTTGGCTATTCATGAATTGTGATTTATTATTGAATATTGTGATGCGGTGTATTGTGTTATAGTGTGGTGTAGTATTGTCGTAATTGCATTTTTGATCGCTTGCGTGATTTGGTTTGGTTTGGTTCGTTGAAATTCTGTACTTTGTGAAATCATAATACCTACCGTTTTCCTTTCCTTTCTTTTCTTTCCCTTACCTTATATCCTATCAACTATTGCAGCTCCCTTTCCCTTCCATCCCATTGCCTTTCCCTTCAATACCTTGACTTACGTCTTTTCTTTCTCTTACTCATAATCACATGAAATCCCCATCCCCGTACCCCATAAATGGATTGGGTGGTCTTCCACCTCCACCTCTTTGAGGTCCATCACCCGGCCCCAAAGGATCATATCTTGCACCTGGCGGAGCTTGCGGGTTGAATACTCCTCTACCACCCCCTAATCTCTGTCCTTGACCTGCAAATAGAGGATCATCAAATGTAGGATGCATACCTCCAATTCCACCTAATCCTCTAGCTCCTGCCCCACCTGTAAAAGATCCGGGGAAAGGATCGTTGGGTCCTAGACCTGCAGGATGTAAATCATCATGACCGATATTGAAAGGGGAAATCGTTCCTCGAGGATCAGGGCGTCGGAGACGATTAAGATCCAATTCATCATCGAAACCAGGAGGAGGGAAATCTCCAGCGGGGATGGGACGACGTGGTGGGTCGGCAAGGGGATCATTATATGGATATGGACGAGCTGGTGCTGGAAGACGTGGATCGGCTGTGGGGTTTGGTAAAGGATTTCGTCGAGCTTGTGTTTCTTCTCTTTCGTCATGAACCCGAGAGGCTTCACCTGCGCTCTCACCTACACCTTGTTGAGAATCTTCGTATCCTTCTTTCTGTAAAGATGGAATGAGTCTTTGGATGATATTTATTTTGAAGAGGGAAGCGAGATCTGCGATTCTGGGAGGAGAGATAAAAATTTCTTTGAGCCTTGATTTGAGATCTGAACGATCTTCTTGGTCGTTTGTAAAAGGGATTCGTAAAGGGAGCGCAGAGGTGGAAACGTAATCTCTGGCTGTGATTTCCAGACGGGTAATTTTCTCATCTCCAAGTCCTATTCCTCGGATTTCAGCCTTGCCACCTAGTCGATCGATTTTGACGACGTAGTTCATAGAGGATTGTGAGTGAGCGTAGAGGAATGAATGGGATCCAAAGGAAGAATTCCATTTCGAGGATAATCTGGGGGCAAGTTGTGCGCATTCGGATTCTGGTGGGTTTGTTAACATTTGTACTTTGAATGAGGACTTGTACTGAGAGAGACCAACTATTCTCTTGACCTTCTGCAAATCCGATGAGTCGAAATCCAACTGCGATCATACATGCATGGGAGAATAGGGCGATGGCTTCGTATGAACTACTGATATCGGAATCGGTATCACCTTTTTGATGAGTAGGTAAAGCTTCTGCCATATGATGCAGAATGGAATCTGGACTGAGTGGATTATTTGCCATCTTGGCGGATGAGTTTGTATCGTTCGTCTGTGATTATTTCGATGTATTGATGCCTCTTGATATTGACGATCTGGAGTGAAGTGAAGTGAAGTCTTCAAACTTTCAAGTGAAGAGTGATAAAAGGTACAAATGAATTTAATTGTATGAGGAAACAAACGGAATGCGGGGGTGCATGGCGAAGTCAAGCTACTGCCTGGGGCTATCAACCCATCCATTTTAAGGTTATGTTTAGTGACGTTTAAGTGGCGGCATACCCCGGCAAAGTCCGCTTATGCCGTGGCGCAGTTTGCTCAGGGTCACAAAAATACCCCTGCAATTATTTTGGTATCTCTAGCTAAACAGAACTATATTGTATAGGGCCTAGAACATGTAAAACTTCGACGCCAACATGTAAAACTTCGACGCCAGTAACGCCAGTAACATCTTCGTACAACTTTTTTCCATGCCTTTCAATTGCGTCGCATAATCTTCTTATCGTTTTCGATTCAATACACCTCTATATCAATTGATCTTAGGGCTACTTAATTGAGCTTTGAGCTCACTCTTTTACCCACCGCCCATCTCCACAATCCAATATGGAGTCAACTGATGATTCCCTATTTGAGGGACAGATATTGGTGAAGTTACCAACGATTGTTCATCATGACCCTTTTGTCAAAGTGGTAAAGACTTTATCAATGTATGTACGCTACAAGTTGCCATGCTATGATATCCATCTAACGTATCCTGCCTTGCTAGATACTTTGTCGATGAAATTGTCCTTCCTTCAACCTTTGAACAATTACGAACTACATCTGCGGGAAACAAAATTCGAATACTAGTTGAACATCTCGTCGAAAATGTTACGAATCCCGCCATTATCAATGCAATCTTGTCAGTAGCAAATCATTATATATCACGAATCCAGTAATAATTGAGATTATACAGAACCCTCAAGTGGCATTTTTCTACCCTCGATGTAGATGATGATCGCGGAATCAACGAAACTCGAGCGAGCGCATGTGAAATAGTGGCATGGAGATTTCTAAGTCGTGTATCAGAAAGAGATGCTGTCGATTTTTGCTTATACGAATTACCTTCACCTACTCTTCAACGATCAACAGGTGGTGCAGATGGTGCAGCAGAAGAACCAGAGGAAAGTCAAGCTACGGAACATTCGAGTTTATTGCCACAATTCAGAGAAAGGGATTATCCTCCTAGTACAAGACCACCTAGTCAGAATAAAAAGACTGAACTTTTACGGTCTATTTCACATATGGGATCATTCTTTACTCATGATGATATGGATGATGATGAGGATGATCCAACATCTTCTTTCACAGGATTGAATGCTCTTGAGATTGCGGCGGTAGCGGATTGCAAAAAATTCCTCAGCCAGCGCATTGTTCAAAAAATTATAACTGGTATTTGGAAAGGAGATATAACATTTTGGGAAAGTTTGAGTGAGCATACTCAAAAGAAAGCTCAGTTTTATAATAGGAAGAAGTCCGACCCCTTTTCGAGATTGAGAGTACCAAGATATATCAAAGCTTTTGAAGTTTTATTCTTTGCTTCTTTCCTATTTCTATATTATGCAGTTCTTGTTGAACGGAATCCGTAAGTCCTTCTGTCCTTCTGTCCTTCTGTCATTCTGTCCTATCTGCCCTTCCAGTCCTCCCAATGTCTAACATATTTGCAGATATTACATTACGCCCCTTGAAATTATTCTCTATGTATGGTTTGCTGCTTTTGCATATGATGAGCTTGGAGAGTTCATAGATGCGGGCTCGATATTCTATGCAGTTGATATATGGAATACTTGTGATTTGATGATTATTTTGATAGGAGCTGCTTTCCTAATCACTCGTTAGTACTCCTTGATTTAATACCTGAAAGTGTCTAAAGTTATCTAGGTGTCATTGGTTTGACGAAGGATGATGGGATTATTATCGACATGGCTTTTGACATTCTATCCCTAGAGGCATTGTTTTTATTTCCAAGGTGAGTTCGTGATATATCATTCAGAAACAGGACCATTCTTAAAGGTCGAGGGTCTTCATGGATTTTGTCAGACTGTCCTACGTCCCAGGAGAGGGTTTTGGTACACGTGACAGGAAATAACCGGGACTGGGGTTAGCGCCTCGCTTATATTCTACACTAAGCACAACCCCGGTCATTTCTTGTCACGTGTGTCGGATCGATATAGGACTAACATTACTTTAGAATATGTTCACTTCTTAGTCTCCATCCATACTTTGGCACTTTGATTCCTTGTCTAAAGGCTATGGCCAAAGACTTCGTTAAATTTATGGTCATCGTCCTAATTCTTTACCTCGGTTTTCTAACAACATTTACCCTCCTAGCCCGCGATTCATTTACCTTGGGCGAAATGTCTTGGGTTCTCCTCAAAGTATTCTTCGGATCTTCATACCTTGGTTTTGATATAATGAACCAAATATCACCTCAATTTGGTCCTCCACTTATGATAATCTTCGTTATCTTGACCCAGATTCTACTAATAACCTCCTTAATAAGTATCTTGAGTGATAGCTTTTCGAGAGTTTTTTCCCATGCCAAAGAAGAATATTTGTTTGTATACTCGGTTTACGTGCTTGAATCCTCCACTTCTAACCGACTTACGCACTTTTACCCGCCACTCAATCTCATCCCTCTCATTCTCATCAGACCACTTAGACTCTTCATGAGTTCTTCTACATTACGTAGAATCCGAATAGGGCTACTGAAAGCAACACATGCGCCAATTGTACTCGCAATTAACATCTTCGAAGGTGTTAATGAACATATACAAGATCCATCATCTTTCCCCCGCACACCAATTGCTACAGTACCATCTACACCTCATAGCGGAGCTGGTAGAACGACAAGTATGAGTGGAGAACCAGCATATAAAGGAAAAGCGAAGAAGAAGTTCTTGACGAGTAGGACGGGTACAAATAATTCATTGCATTTTATGGATGGACCGGGTATTAGAGATGGAGAGGCGAGTCCACTTGTCAGTGGAAAGTGGGAGGGAGGCCTTAGGGGGAGGAAAGATGGATGTTCTTCTGATGTGGGTAATTGTGGACAATGTAATGGAAAAGGAAATGGAAAACCTAATAAGAAATTGACGTTTGAGGGAGAAAATAGTGGGTTAGGAGGAGAGGATGATGATACAGCACGAAGAATACAAAGGACAGAAGAAGAAGACGAGAGGACAAGCGAAAGAGAAAGAAGATTAGAAAATAAAGTTGATGAATTGGGGAAGAGGATAGAGGAGTTAACAAGATTGTTTATGGCGGATAAGGGAATGGGTGGGGATGATGAGATGTAGATAGATATTTGCATTCAATATCAACTTCATTTTCAGATTCTTCTGTACCGAAAAATTCGATCGTAGCGAGGTAAGGGGGTTTGGGGGTTGGCCCCCATTCAATAACATGAAAAGTATTTATATATTTTTCCAGATATACTATCTGAACCAGTCATATATACTTAACCATATACAACATCTTTACAAGAAGCACAAGCCCACATACCCGACCTATAACCAAGATGTCTCGTATCACACCCATTACATTTCAACAAACCTTTTCTAGACAACCAATTCTTCACAGCCAGAGCTCTTTCCGTTACATCCTGAATAGCTTCATCCCGATGAGTATTACATAACCAAGATTTTCTCATCTGAGATGTACATGTACAGTATTCTTTCTTGAAAGCTGCACCTATTCTTCCTCCAGTTGTTCGTGGTCTTTGCTCAGCCGCACACTCGTCACAATAATATAATTTGGTGTAGTCAATAAGTGTTGATTGCGAATCTGACACTCGAACATTTTGATCTTTATGACAAGGTACACAAGTATGCCAATCACCTCCTTCAATGCCATGTTGAAGATAATCGCAATGTTTTGCTGGAGATTTGAAACAAATATCGATTCCGATAAGTTCATCGCAATGTTTATTTTTGAGGATCCCTTTCAAATTTTGTTTCCATTCTTGTCGATAATCGGATAGTGGATGAATTTGAAGTCTTGGATCGGGATCTGGGTTTTCTTGAACAACTACTTCGAATCCAGATCGACGTTCTTCAACCGAATTTAGAACGTCATCTAAATCATGCATTTCTATATCAGGGCTTGCAACACTAAATTGAGGTGAAACCATAGGTGTACTGAAATCTATTCCTTCTCCGTCAAAAGTCATGGCATCATAATGTGCCACATCCCCAAATGGTTCGGATAAAAATTCTGGTCCTTCTGGCGCAAGACTATTGTATGATGCATCTGGTTCCGTGACGGTAGCGACACGATTATATGACGGTCCTTCTGGATCGGGTTTATATGGTTCCATAGCTGGATGCTCATTTTCTTCATTTTGCGTGAAAAAACTATTTCGATGTCCAACTTCGAATGAATCCATGATGACTTGTGAACTGGAATTCATCATAAGACCTAAATCCATATCTTCCATTGCTTGGTCTGCTTCTTCGAAATTCGAAGCTAGCTTATCCCATTCAATATTAACATCATTAGAACCTCTTTCCGGCGTTGAAAAACGCCAATCCATTTGATCATTAGCATGTTGTCCTATTCCTTGATAATCCCGTTGTCTGTATTTCGAAAAGAAAGAGACGGGGTTACACATATCGATTGTTCCATTGAGTCTACATGTTCCACAAGGACGTTCTCCATCACAAGGACGAGATTGATCTTTACAAGGCCCACATTGAATACTAGGAGCATTCTCCATTTCGGGACTGGCACTTCTACGTCGACGGCTTCGAGGAGAGCGTCTTGAGCTTTGATTAAATGCAGCTCTTTTCTTTCGCGAAAGGCTAGCTTTCTGTTGAGCCGTAATTGGTTCTCCATCTTCATCATCATCATCATCATCATCATCATCATCTATGCCCACTTCTGAATCTGAAAATTCATCTGGATCACCCATTGGTTTGGGACCGGGTTTTTGTGGTTTCAATTTCCATGCCGGTTTGGGTGCATTCGGATCTTCCAAGTCTCGAGTTATTTCGCATACGATTCCGCGTTGTTTACAGCGATCACAAGGTCGAGGGGATCCTGCTACTAATGTACATGGTTTTCTCATGTGTGTACAATATAAACAACGTTTGACTTTTGGACCGAATATCGATGGTGTATTTGGAGTCCAACCTGCAGTTCCACCTACAGTTTTAGTTTTGTCTGCAGGTCCAGGACGAGGTAATTGACACTGTGCTCCAGTTTCTCTGCAGCGGTCACAAGGTTGTGGTGATCCTGTCACCAGAGAACACAATTGTCTCATATGTTGACAACGTAAACAGCGTTTGGATCTCGGACCCGGAACTGCAGAAATCCCAGTTCTATCTCTAGAAGGTATGGCAGGAAGATCCTCATCACTGCTATCCTCTGGTAATTCTGGTGTTACAGGTCTTGGTTGATGATCTCTCTCGGCAATGCGTCTCGCAATTAATAAAGCCGTCTTTCTCCTCTTAGCATTTTCGAATTGCCTTGTTGCTTTTTCAGCTCGATATTGCGTCGCATATTCTGGATCAAAATTCTTATGTGTATGATCCATTTTATTCTTATGAACCTCCTTATCTTTTTCCCATTGTATTTTTACTTTTCGACGAGCTGCCGTTCGGGCTTTAAGTTGTGCAGGAGTATCGCCAGCTTGTTTGGCCGTCGTAGGAAATGAATATGGACGTTGTCTTAATTCTGAATATTCGATCCCAATTGCTTTTCGAGAAGTGACAACCCTAGCTCGCCATGCAGTCATGGATTCCCATAATTGTTTGGGTCGTTCATCGATCGCTTCGATATTAGCAGCGATTTCACTTAACCAGGGGGAATAAGTGCCGGTTTCGAGTTGTTCGACGATGAAGGGATCAAAATCTCCATCTGGTCCGGGGGAATAGGCTCGTGTATCTTTCCAGGTTAGTGGGCCTGGTGGTCGCTTTAATCTTTGCTGTTCCCATACCGTTCCTCCCGCTGGTGATGGAAGATACAATTGTTGATATGTAGGACCTTTTGATATTCTTGGAACATGTGTACCATGTCCATAAGTTGCATTCTGTATATCCATTTGTTGATTTTGCTGCTGTTGCGGTTGATTATACTGCTGTTGTGGTTGATGCAACTGTTGATATTCTGCATTGGAAAAATACGGCCCAGAAACCATAGAAGCTCCCATCTGACCTCCAAAGCTTGGATTTTGTGGCATGATCCTCTGAAGTCCTCTTTGCTCTTGCATCGTCGGTGGATTTCCACTCCTCCAATCTCTTGCTTCACTTTCAAAAAATTGACCCAATGGAATAGCCTCAGGTTGAGGTCCTTGCCAATGTATTTCCCTCTGCGGAATAACCGGTTGCTGTACCACTGGCGCCATCGCATCCATTCCCCCAATAAGATCCCATGGATCAATAGTTGCTTCCACAACCTGATCCTGATCCGGGATATTAAGCCACGGAGATCTATATTCTTCTTCATTTTGTTGGAATTGATGACTCGAAACCCCCGTCAGGGGATCCCGTCCCGTTCTCCATGCAGCTAGATTATCTTGTTCCCATGGAGGTCTACCATCGCGCCAACCCCCAGCGGGAGTAAACATGGGAGTCTCAGAGCGGAAATTATGTTCGGGTCGACTCAAAACGTTTTCGAGTCCGGGATGGAGAGGATCACCAGGGGGATGTGGATCGTCACTTGGTGGAATGACACCATGACCTCCACCTCGACCGGCACCTTGTCCTTGACCAAAGCCAGTCATATCAAATTGATATTGACCGTAAAAAAATAGGGTGATTGGAAATAAAGTGACAATGGGATTATGATTGAAGCGCGAATCAATGAACAGGATATGATAGTGATAGATAGATAATCATACAATACGAGAAATTAATTTGAATGGTGACGTGAATCCTGAGCTTGAACGTGCGCTTTTCCTTGAGCTTGAGCTTCCTTTGCACGACTGGAATCGAAATTCGAACATCTTGTTTGTGCGAAAGATTGAGAGCGCGAGTTATAAGATTAAATTTCTTTGTGGATTGATAAAGAGATAATGGGGGGCATTGTGTAGAGATGAGAGTTTGAATATGAGATAAAGAGGGAGGAATTGGAGTTGAAGAGTTATGAAGATTGAGGGGAGAACTCTTTGTGGAGGAGATGAGGATTGGCTGTTTGCGGAGGGGGAATTGTTAAGCGAGGAGGATAAAGGAGTTCTCTTAGATGATTGGGAGAGGGGCATTATGGTTCATGTGTATGCAGTCTAATAATTTGAATCTCCGTATTAAATGATAATTAGATGAAGATTTCTATTCATTTATTTCTACTAAATTCCGACAAGCATGGGTGTCTTCAAGAATAAATTCCGACAACCATTTTGAAATAAAAAAAGAATAAATAATTAATTTGATGTCGAACAACCTACATTCAACAATTTAAAAGCACGAATAAAGAAATCATGAAAATCTTTCTCTGGGAACATTTCGAATCGATGGAGAATACACAAATGAGGGTAAATAAAACAGATTGTGCCCCAAAATTGACTTCATGATGAGCCGAGTACGCTGATGAGCCCAGTACACGAGTCGAAACTCCAAATTGGCCCTTTAAAAATACACAACGCATAGAAAGAGCTACCATATCAGCACACCACAAAATAGAACACACGAAACACACGAAACACACGAAACACACGAAATACACGAAATACACAAAATACACAAAATACATCAAATTGATTAATTTCACCATCAGAGAAAAAGTTTATTCATACAAGCCGATAACTCTAAATAAATTCCATCATGTCATCATTAACTGACAGATCAAGTACACCTCAATCAAACCCCATAAACTCCCATCCTAGTGACTACCCTATATGACACGCTCAAATAGTTCCCAGAAAAGAAAGAATAAGAGGAAGAAAAAGAAAAGGATCACGAGATCCTTATACGCTTGCAAATCTAATATTTCAATCCATTCAACTCATTTTTAATCCCTACGACTCATTCGTCTCCCACCACCAAATGATAATGAAGTAGGGCTAGTAGGCGTATTAGATCTTACTGTAGGTGGAAGACCCAATTTAACTTCCCCTACCCGTCTTAAAAGTCCTTGTAACGCCAATCTAATTTCCACTCCCATATCCCTAGAAAGTAAATCCACTGCTAATGGATAGAATACTTCAACATACTTCTCAAATCCTTCTCGTGGGAAATTCATATAACCTTCCAATACATCTACAACAACTGGTCGCCAAGCAATGATATTTCTTTGTTGACTTTCTTCTTCGAGTTGTGTAAATCCGCGGATGATATCGGCACAAAGAGGTACTAAAGCTTGTTCTGTATCTGCTCGGTTTCTTTTTCGCTCTTCACCTTCGTCATGGTACATTCTAAGAAGAATAGAAACATATGTAGCTGCACTACCAGATTCTTGCTTCAACAAGTTAGGTGGTTGTTTCATGAATCCTTCACGCCATAAACGCATGCGTAATTCTTTGTTCTCATTAAATCTTTTGGCGAATAAGAAAGATTTCTTGAGTAGAGCCATTAACCTAAGAAGTTCCGGACTAGGAATTTGTGCATAGACAGTATCGTTGGAAAAAAGCTCATTGACAGTTTCGATCATCAAAAGTTGTAAAACACATTTGGTAATGATTTTATTGAAAAAGCGTCGACGAGCTGCGGTGACAACTACAGGTTGTTGTTGTAGACCTGATTGTGGCTTATAGTCCTCTAACTCTGGAGTTTGAGTTACGACAGGTGTCTGACCTTCTGGTTCAGCAATGCTCTCTGCGTCCGAGGTTGCACCGCCATTTGTACCATTGATCTTTAAAGATTGACCATCATCAAAATCTTCAACCGGGGCTGTGGAGCTCTCCATAGAACCTCCTGCTGCAGATGATGTTGCAGCAGTGAATAATTGGAATGCAGTTGTTCTATCGAATAATTCCACAAATGCTCCAACTATTTTTGACCAGTGTTGAGGCTTGAACTTTGTGACATTTTGCAAAATTAATTGCTGTAAACAATTACTGCCAATTCGAGCGATTGTATCATTCTCTTGACATATGCACAAAGCAAGTAAATCGAGGAATCTATCCAACATATATTCAAGTGATTCGAAATAGTGGGTGAATAACGTGATCATGTTTCGAAGAGCTTGAATCATTGTAGTTGATAGCCACACAGATAATTCTTCATGATTGACAACATTGGACATTTCGGATTTAGATTTGAGAACCATAAAGATAGGATAGAGTAGTTGTCTCCATAAGATGTCCCAGAAATCAGAAGGGAAGTCGCCTCCATATTTGATCAGTGAATCAAAAAGGTAATTTAAAGCATTCGAACGGACTTCCAAATCTTCTCCCGTCATGAGAACATCATGAAAAGCGAATAAAACAGGAAACCAAAATGCTTCTTCCTGAGTTGTACGACTGATGGGATTTGTGGCGGTGTCTGGAGTTTTTATCGAGCCATCCGAATTCGCATTCGATTTGTGAGACAGTGGACATTCCGGTGTTTTTAACATCTTGGGAATAATTGATTTCAATGCCTCCATGGCTTGTAATCCTTTCTTTTGGAATTTCATATTCTTCGAAAATTCAGTCAAGCAAACAATCAAGTCTGCGAATGCGCCTTGGGAAATGACAACACCAAATCGAGTTTTGTAAACTTGGTTGACATTTTCAAAGGCAAGATTGACGATACTCTCATATGGTTCTCGAGCTGCGACGGTAAATACTCCGAACATGGTTCTCCATCCAGAGCGAATATTCTCTCCACGAGCTTGGATCATTTGTATTAGACAACGCAAAGCCATATCCTTTACAGATACAACGTTTGAGTTTGACATTACATGCTCAAAGGGTTTCAAGAAGTCTTTTTGAAATTTGAATCCAGGTAATTCTTCAATCTCCATAAATCGCATGGAAAGTTGACGCAAAGAATCCAAAGCAAAGAATACCACAGCGGTATTGTTATGGCACCCAACTCGATTGAAGTGCTCACCTAGAACAGCCCAAATATTGGCCCACTCGAATCTCACACGAAGCATATTGTAGTAACTGATTTCCACAAGTTTTTGAAGACTGTATGTCCTTGGAGATTCGTTGGAACCCGATATCTTAATCTCATCCCAACTGACATCGCACAGAGCCGTGACGAAATGAACAATGGCTTCACCAGAAAGATTGGCCGTATTTGTGAATATTCTATCCACTCCCTTGATAACTTCATCAGATCTACTTTCCATTGCGATTTCTGTCGAATAAATAGTACTCTGCGTGTTCGTCCTTGGACGAGTTTTAGGTCTTTGAGAAGCGGTAGATTTTCTTGACGAAGTGGTATCGGATCGTGATGGAGCAACAATTCGAGCTTTTGAAACATCTGGAATAGCTCCTTCATCAACTCCGTCAGATATTAATTGTAAGCGATCCAATTGACTGATGCACATAAGAATATCTCGCCATGATCCTTTCAAAAGATTTCCTTCTGTTTGTGCTATTTCAAGAATAACTTTCAATGCCTCCACATTCTTTGCCATCATATCCTTAGGATTGTTAAGATTAGTGGAGTTTTTGAGAGCGGAAACGAAAGCTTCACGTGGAGTTTCTAAATCAAAAAGACACGCAATACGAATTGCTAACTTCATTCCTTCGATGCATAATTTGATGATCTCAATATTGTGAGAGTTTTGCATTTGACCGGAAAGACCAGAGAAGAATGACATCCAAGTTACCTCAAACATAGGGCCAACATGTTTGAATGAAGTTGCAGGAATAAATTTGTCACCTGATTTCGATGCATTCTTTCGTTGATTTCGGAAAAGATTCTTGAATAATTGTTCAGACCTATGAGAGATCTCTTCAGATTGTTGTAAATATGCTTCACGTTGCAAGTCGCGTCCAACGGTAGCCAAAGCTTGTCCAAGACCTGCCGCAATACCACCAGTAGATTGTGGAGGAGCATTGCCGGTGGCTGCAGCGGCTTCGCGTTCACTATTGAGAACGATTTCTTCCTTTTGAATTTCTTCGTAGATGCCGATAAGGTACTCATCAGGTAAACTTGCATTATCGTTAATACCACGATTGTTCTTGATGAAATCTTCCTTGGTCATTCTCTTTGCAACTTTACTGCTGTGTTGATCTGTATTCAACATGATGACAGAGTAAGACAAAACGTAAGCAGTATCTGCATTAGCAAATGCATTTGGATTGCCAATGACATATCGATTTGCAAATTTCAACATGAAACGATCAATCTTTTGAGCTTCACCAGGAAGACGAAAGGATTGTAGAAATTGACGTAGAGCATCCACGAATCGACGTTTGGTGAAGTCCATTGCATCTACAAATGCGTGCATAATCGCAATGTTTCGTTCATCTCCTTCACCCAGGAACTCTCCGATTTGCGCCTTATCCAATCTATCCTCTCGTAGTAAGAATTGTGCAATACATTCTGGTGTATCTTCCGCTATGAATTTATCGGCGAGTAAAAGCTTGATTCCTTTCTTTGGTTTGAAATTGAATTGCTTGATGGCATTTGTCATTGCGGTCTTTCTTTGCTTCTCCTTTTCCAAGTGTTCAGGGTCATCATCCAGGACAGGCGTTGAAGGCATTGGTGTATTTTCACCAGTGATTCTTGTCGAACTATCATTTCCAGGTTCCAAGGATTCTCTAACATCGGCAGAGCCTCTGATATCAGTTTCTGGGCCACTAGTAACATCAGCAATTCCTTGCTGTGACCAATTCACCAATGATCGAAGTGTCTCCACAAGACAATCCATAGCTTGTCGTTTCACAATGTACTCTTTTGGAATTTCGGTCTCCCCGTTTTCAGTATGGCTACTCAAATGTGCTGTAGACAGAGGTGGGGGTAGCGTCCCTCGAGATTGCCAATCACCACCTGAACTTTTACTGTTCTTCTCTTCATATTGCTGTTGAGCGAGAGGGCTTACCATAACAGCAGCACTCGCCGCCTTTGATAGGTCTTCAATCAAGGTTTGGAACATATTATCAACATTTCGATCGCAATCGTAATTCAGATATGTTTCAACAAGCGCACGAGGATCAGCGCAAAACCGATGAAGGATGCCCATGAAATGAAGTTTTTGAGTAACATGCGCGTTTCGTCTTTCGAGAAGAGCTAGATAAATCTCATTTAAAAAGACTTCAATCTCTTTCTGTAAGATGGTTAGTCAAAATATCAGGACTGTTCATTAATGAATACAAACCTTGAAAGGAGCTCTCATAAATTTTAGCATTAACCAAAAAATTTCACAACAAATTTCGAAGACTTTATCAGCAGAGCTGGCGCCATTTCGAGTGATGCTAAGACATAGGTAAAATTTAATGGCTTGTAGGAAGCCGGTGGGCTCATTGCTCTTGCTGTTGGTAATCGTACATAATGGAGAAGTGAAGACGAGCATATTATTATTGAGTAACATGTGAATGAGGTGAAGAGAAATTAACTTTGAGCGCATTGCTTGGCCTTTTACATCGAATAATTGATCCGGTGGAAGAATTTTGGTGCTGAGATTGCAAAAGGACCTGAAAATCAAATATGCATCCCTTATATAAACCTCATCTTCCATATCCTCGGATTCTATACTATCATCAGTACCACTGTCCGGAGCGGTTTGTTCTGATGTTGAGCGAGGTGAAGCTTTCGCAGGCTTGACTTGTGTAACCATCGTCGGCCCTTCTCCCATTTGTGAATCGTCGAAACTTTTTCGGTGCTCCAGATCTTTGAGTGTGAGTTTTGGCGCATCTCCATTGGATGGTTCTTCTGCTGTCGCGGTTTCATCTACTGCTTCCTCTCCCTCGCTACTTCTGGGTACTCCATTTAATGACTCTTGTGCATCGACCGTGAATGAGCTAGTATTTTCGGCATTTTTATCCAATTTCGAAAGGTTCAATCTGGCCTCCTTCATATGTATCCTTGTCTTTACTCTCTCAAAAACCGTCCCAACCATTTGTGTCAATGTCCCTTGCGCAACTTGTTGATTCGGACTACTTTTCGAAAGTAGGAAGACATTGTAAACCTGTCGCACTGCCTTTAATAATCCCGCACCGTGGACCACAATTTTATCATTCAAAACTGCTGCCAATAACGATTTCACAATCTGCAGCTGGATTTCGACGGGAGTAGTTTCTCCCTGAAAACAATCGCATATTGTATCGATCGCTCGTTCGATTAATGGCGCACGATCTGCTTCTCTATCTGCGTTTGGCGATGAAGGAACTGAGAAGTAAGAATAGCTAATGAGTTTCCCAATGCAATCTAATGCCGTCGTAGTCAGTGGGATACTTCCGGATCGTGTAGCTTGTTGTAATGGATCGAAAATGATTTCGGGATCAGGTAATTGAGGTTCATGTTCTTTAATATCCTTCAAAGCTTTCTCGACCGCTTCCCCTAATCCTTTTCTTTTTTGAGCCTCTTTTGAATTATGGATAGCTTCCAGAGCCGAAATCACAAAGACGATGGAGCTCATGGTGGTCGATCGATTGCGCCAACTTCCATTCGTAGGTAGTCGTGTGATATCCTATTCTTTAAAGAGAGAGAAGAAGAGATCCCATAGAATGTAATTTCCTCACACGTTGGTTAAAATTTATGAAATTAATAATTCCCTTGTATCTGTATGTGAGGGTTGTATTTCGAGGGGGGAAAGAGAACGGGTCATAATCACCAATTTCTTTCCCGATGAACCCTTAGCTGCCACATTAATAACACATTATCACATTAACACATATCTGGTCCGGCCATTTCATTGGAAACATGAATCCCTGTCCAGTCAAAATCCATTGAGCGTTTAAAATCCAATCAAACCCTCAGACCTCTCGGTCTGCGCTTAATCACCAATAGGACTCGTGACGGTGGAATAATCTACGCCTACTCTACCACTATACTACTTTTGTACTAATCTCAAGGAGCTCCGGTCTGCCAACGGAACTCAACCTACGAGGTTTTCCGATATTCAACAGAACAATTTAAATCTGTGTTTTTGTCGCGAACAACTTCCTCCCACTCCACCCCAAACGTTTACCACCCACCTTCCCGCCCTAATCCTACAAAACCGGGTTCAAAATATCCAAAGACTTCTATCTGTCTGGATATTGATTTGGGTTCTTTCCACTCCTTTAACTTTAGTGCTTTCTTTCTTCTTTTCCTCTACATACTCCCATCAAGATGTTTTCCGCAGTGTTGAGAAAGCGTGCCCTTCAATCGCCATCTCTGCCATATCAATTAGCAAGATGTTATGCCTCGAAATCTTTCCCTCCCCATACTGTAGTCACCATGCCAGCTTTATCGCCAACCATGACTTCAGGTAACATTGGATCGTGGCAAAAGAAGCCTGGAGATGCAATTGTTCCTGGTGATGTATTGGTAGAGATTGAGACCGATAAGGCGCAAATGGACTTTGAGTTCCAAGAGGAAGGTGTTTTGGCTGCCATCTTAAAGCAATCTGGAGAGAAGGATGTTGCTGTTGGAAATGTTTGTACTACTTCAAGCTAGAGAAAGGTTAGAGTGCTGACGGGAAAATAGCCAATTGCTGTTATGGTTGGAGAAGGAGAGGATACATCGGCTTTCGCGGATTTCACACTCGCAGATGCAGGAGGAGAGAAAGCTACACCACCACCACCAAAGGAGGAAGCCAGTCAATCATCCGAGAAATCTGATACACAATCTGGAACTGCTCCCCCGCCCCCAACCGAATCGACCCCAGCTCCGGAGGAATCCGCTTCAAGTGGTGGAAGATTACAACCTGCTATGGACAGAGTAATCAATGCTAGCTCTGCGGCTATTAAATTGGCAATTGATACCGGTGTTAAGATTACTGGTGTCAAGGGTACTGGACTCGGTGGACAAATTACTGAGGCTGATGTCAAGAAGGCTTCTTCTGGAGCTTCAAGCAGTGGCGCACCAGCTGCTGCTACTGCCAGTTACGTCGACACTCCTATCACATCTATGCGTAAGACTATCGCCAACCGTCTTACCGAGTCTGTGAACCAAAACCCACACTACTTTGTCGCCTCTACTGTTTCCGTCACCAAGCTCATCAAGCTCCGCACAGCTCTTAACGCTTCCGGAGAAGGGAAATACAAGCTCTCAATCAATGACTTCTTGATCAAGGCATGTGCTATTGCATGCAAGAAGGTCCCAACTGTCAACTCAAGCTGGAGAGATGGTTTCATTCGCCAATTCAGCAACGTTGATGTCAGCGTAAGTTATTTCCTTCCCACATTTACTATAATTTACTGAAATTTCTTCTCAGGTTGCCGTTGCCACTCCAGTTGGTCTCATGACTCCAATTGTCAAGAATGTCGAAGGACTCGGTCTCGAATCCATTTCAGCACAAGTCAAGGACCTTGGCAAACGTGCCCGTGATGGTAAACTCAAGCCAGATGAATACCAAGGTGGAACTTTCACCATCAGTAACATGGGAATGAACAGCGCTATTGATCGATTCACTGCTGTCATCAACCCACCTCAAGCCGCCATTCTCGCTGTAGGAACCACTCAAAAGGCAGCTATCCAAGGCGCAGATGGAGGAATTGAATGGGATGATCAAATTACCGTTACTGGAAGCTTCGACCATAAGGTTGTTGATGGTGCCGTTGGTGCTGAATGGATGAAGGAGTTCAAGAAGGTTGTTGAGAATCCGTTGGAGTTGTTGCTATAGAATTGATGTGATGTGATATGAATTCGGGGGCTAGGACAGGATTAGAACTGGCCCAATGGGATGGTTAAGGAGGTTGGTTGATGTGTAGGCTGATGATACCGATGAAAGAAAGAAGAAAAGAGATTCCCCCATGTAACTCCTTGTACGATAATCAAATCAACGATTCGTCGTAGTATGCTTTTTGTGTGAGACCTAATTTGTGAATAACTGACGCTGATATTTGGGATGGTAATATCAGCCGAAGAAACCTTACAAAAGCCACTGTTGATATTTTGATTTGATTCCGAGTTACCTAGGTAATAATTTATTTCACAAATTTTTACTCTCAATGGGCTCACACTTTGTTTCAAGCAGGCAGGCATAGCAGACAGACTAGCAAATAATCAAGCAAGCAAACAATCGATCAATCGATCAATATTCGTGGATCTCCACACTCATCCCATACTCAAGTAATTCGATTGCGTATGTATAAATATACATATGATAATGAATCCTGATCCGATCCTAACAACACCTAACTAGTTGATCCTAAAAACCCCATTCCAAACACCGCCCACCCATGACTTGTGATTCCATCCCATAGTACTCACTCGAGTTACCCAAACCACCCAGTGCCATATAATATATCCAACGCCCAGCAATGCATTGATCGATATGGTATGTAAGTAAAAGTGCGTATCGTATGTAATTAAGTGCGATAATTCCTTCTTGCTCCAAATTCAAGTGCACAATTCACCATATCCAGCTCAACCCCATCTATTCGTTCACCCTAAACCCAAAATACTATTCCTGCTTCCACTCCCACCAGCATCCATCTCTCTTCTATAGACTCCCTCAAAATCCAATTGTCCAATACACCCCATAACCGTATCAATCTCTCTCTGCACATCCTGCAAATTCGCTTTTAATGCTTCTACCTCATCAAACTTTCTTCTCTTTCCCGCATCTTTTACCATTCCTTCAACGAAAAACTTCTGTTCTTCCAAAACTATTAATTTTTCTCGTAATTCCTTTTCTTCTTGTTCCATTTGAGATATTTGGGATATATCTGAAACTTGTGACGATGTTTCTGTGGCTGTATCGTTGAATTTGATATTTGAGAGGGCGGAACGACCATTTTGAGGTCTCAAAGATGAGTGACTTGAAGAGGGCGTAGCATGTTTGAGTACTTTAGGGAGAGATTTAAGAGGAAGCATATGGAGATGAAGGAAACTAGAAGATTGTTGATAGATTGATTTTTGAATCTTTTGTTGAGTAGGTGATGTGGTTGGTAGATCACGTATGCGTCTTCCGGCTTGATCATATTTTCCGAAACTATCTATCAATCTCTTTCGAACTTTGGCTGCTTCAGCTAGCTGAACATGTGACGGTGGCTTTTCTGGATCTTGAAGTGCAACTAATAATCGTTGAAAATTGGGTAGTAATAGACGAATGCCCTTTTCGAATTGTAGAAGATTTTCATAAGCCCGTTGTAGGGGTGTTTTCTCCTTGAGTTCTGCAGCAAAATCTTTCTTGGAAAAGACTGTAGTTTTACAATCGCAACACATTCGTATATCGAGACTAATATTCTCGGAATGTTTTTCTGACTGAATGTCAGTCACTGGAATATGTCAATGAATGACGCTGAAAATATAAGGAAATGTTGGGAATATCAAAAAGACAAAAACTTACGTGCTGTGACATTTAATCCAATTTCAGAGGAACATCCAGTTCTAGGATCTGAGCAAACAACCCGTCCACATAATCGACAGTGATGCCGTCGAAATGACCATGAACCAAATTCTTGTTGACAAAAAGGACATTTTGGAACCTTTGCATCCTCTTCCCAAGTTACCACTGATTGTTCAAGAATTTTGCGCGGATTCTTCTGTCCTGCTAAAGATAATAATGTCCCATTACTGGCCAGATCTTCGGGTGGATTCGCAAGTAGTTGAGTTAATTTAGTGAGTCGTTTCTCCAACCTCGAGATCTCCAAATACGCTTTATCCACATGCTTCCTTCTCATTGCCATAAAGTCGTTTGTATGATCTCGCAAGTAACCATTATGGTCATTATATCCTTCTCTTGACTTGAAACAAGTCTCGCAAACTCTACACCATAATCCCCTTACAGGTTCATGTTGTGCCGACCTCGAGAGTTTGATTTGGTACATCGTGTGATCCTCACAGAATAAAAGACCACACTTCCTACAATTGACACTTCCATTGACAGCACCAAGTCTTTTCCCGCAAATAGGTTCCGTACATATATCATTGAATCCTGATTTCTGCCAATGTGTCCTTGTAATTACTTCGTCGGGATCTGGTCTTGTTGGCTCGGGGGTTGACATGCGATTTCCAGAGAGTGTACTCGGTATAGGAGTCGATGATGTTGGTACATCGTTTGATTCGAATACATCTAGTCCCTTGAGTTTTTGATTGATTACTGCCAATGGTTGAAACTTCTTTGCCTTGATAACCTGTTTGTCGAACCAATTCTTCACTTCATCTTGTTCTACCTCTGGAAGTTCTTGGTGATTATCATCGAGATGTCTATAGAGAGTGAGTTTCCTTTCCAGCTTTCGAAATACGAGAGGCATACCGGTTTAATTGCAACAAAGTCATCTGTCAAACATTATTATTGCTCTCACATCATAATATATCAAGGGGCTAGCCTACCATTTCTTCGCTACATATTGGACATAGGAGCTTCGAGGTCACAGCGGTGACACTTGAAGAGCGACCATTTTCCAGCGAGACTCTCGACCTTAAATCCTGACTATCATTTGGTAAAGGCGAAGTCGCAAGAGGAGATATCGAATGAGTCGAACTTAACGAGAGAGTGCTTTCGGAAGGGGTAATGAAATTGGAACTTCGTTGTTGCGACGGAGGGGCAGGAGGTGCCAATGACTTCCCACTACCCAAAATCCTCCCACCTCCCAGCTTTCTGCTGGACATGATTGTAAAGATATCAAAACTTTGAGGGATTTTACCTCGGATCCTCACCAATTCAAGACATTGATTTATTTAAAGGATCTCTGTCTTCAAGGCTTTCCCTCCGCCTTGTTCATTCAGTGACGGTGGTTTCGAATGTCTTGAGTAAGCGAAGCTCTCTGGCTGTGCCTTATCGGTACTGTACTGAACTCCATTTGCTTATCGGAAATGTCATCAACGATAAGCATTCACATTTACAATAAAGCACAGAAATATACCCAATAAAGAATTGGTTATTATGCACAGCATCCAATATTTCAATGTCAATACCGA
Organism: Botryotinia globosa; assembly: GCA_014898425.1. NCBI lineage: Eukaryota > Fungi > Ascomycota > Leotiomycetes > Helotiales > Sclerotiniaceae > Botryotinia > Botryotinia globosa. Next base: position 170,560 of record RCSZ01000015.1, on the reverse strand, counting down.
TGGGTGAAGAAAATTTTCCAAAAGTTGAGGGTGGCGGATCATTGATACTGGCATGGCAAATCAAGAATAAACGAGTATTAGTAGTTGGAGGCGGAGAGGTAAAAACTCCTTTCCATCATCATTCTTCCGTGCTAATCATTTGAAAGGTTGCAGCAGGTCGAATCTTGAACGTTTTAAATGCAGATGCAAAGGTCACGGTTGTATCACCTCGAGAAGGTCTAAACCCAGAAGTCGCATATCGAGTACAAGAGGGACAAGTCGACTTTGTGAATAGGAAGTTCGAACCATCCGATCTCGACAATGTTGACATGGTATTGACTGCCGTCGATGACCCGGAAGCATCTTCACAGATATGGAAGTTATGTAAGGAAAGGAAAATCGCAGCGAACATTGCAGATGTGCCCCCTGAATGTGACTTCTACTTTGGAAGTGTTCATCGAGATGGTCCTTTACAAATCATGGTTAGCACAAATGGGAAAGGTCCACGATTTGCCAATATTGTAAGGAGACAAATTGCTTCGAATTTACCAGACAAAATTGGAGAAGGGATAGAGAAGGTTGGTAAATTGAGGCAAATGCTCAGGAAGGTTGCACCTGGACCAGAAGAAGGACCAAAAAGGATGGCATGGTGAGCATTTCTGATTGATGATTTTGCCACCATACTTACAACAAGCAGGATGATCAAAGTTAGCGACGCTTATAGTTTAGAAGACCTACATGCGATGAACGAAGAAGATATGGAGATGCTACTAAGGTTCTACGCCCCAAATCAAGTCCCACGATTTCATTGTTTACAGAAGATGAAAGATAAGTCGTGGGACTTGGGATGTTTACGACCATTGAAGGGTGAGGATGAAACTTTTGATGGCTCTTGGGGATTCTCAGTAGGATGGGGTTGATAGATTTGACCGACTGTATACATAACGGGAAAACATTGGCGTTTTGTTCTATCGGAAACGACTCTATGAAAGAGTACTTGATAGGCACTTTTCCAAGCTTTTGGAATAACAGTTACTTATCATGGATTCTCTCAATCCAAAACAATTGGAAATGAACCAGGAGATTTCATCATATTGGGGCAAAATTGCTGGTGTTTCTCCCATTAACTAACCCACTCCACCCACTCTCATCTTAACCCTTTTCCTTGGCTGCAATGTTTTGTTGAATTTCGTCCACCACTCTTAGCATGAATCGATGTTCGGCTAAGCTCTGGTGTTATATATATGATTCTTTAAAGTTGTGACTTAGGTCTGATTGCGTATATTTGACTTTCTTGAGTTTGCGGTCTAGGTCTGACGACCCCAAAACTAACATCCAAGTTGATACAACATACAAACGTATAAACAGACGGTGTACAAAAATTGTGTATGGCCTTACTACTCCGGCAGGTATATTGCTTGTCAAGAGTTCTTGGGGTGTATCAGTCGTAGAGTTTGAGCTAGATCTGATATGCCCAACAACATGTTTTCGTTGTATTGCCGATTGTATATGTTCCTAATTTTTATGTCTTTCTCAAATCATTAATTCGACCTGCATGAGAATATTTGATGGTTCGATCCTTCCGGTTAATACGTTATCTAGGCATTCTCCGCGTTTCACTAGTTTAATACGTCCGGGGTCCCCACACCCCACGTATGCTAGAGAATTCTCCTCATCAAGTCATCAAGTCATCAAGTCATCAAGTCATCAAGTCCGATCAAAGTAGATCTTATCTTCGAATGAAAGTGCAAGTAACCCTGGGGAGTACGAATTTCATTTCTCGGCATACCCTCAACCGACGGAGAAATTTTTTGACAACAAGACATCTCAGGATGAGGATGTGAAGGCCAAGACTTAATCATCTCTAGGTATACCCCTCAATGATCTCCTGTTCCTTGATTACATGTGAATAAGCACGATGTCACTCTTTGCATGAGAATATTTTCAATGATGATTGGTGAATGCGCCCATACTATATAATAAGTTGGTAAGTTCCTATCTCTTTTCCATTTTCGATTCTGCATCACGCCTCATAATCACATCAAGATGCGGCCCTCTCTTCTTTTCGCATATGCATCCGCATCTGTAGCAAGTGTCATTAGTACAAGGGCTGAAGATGCTGCTGTTAAGTATTCTACATTAGTGTCTGATTCATTCATTCAAAGGGGGGTTCCCAAAACGGCCCAATATGCTCAAGCAGTCTTCTATCGAGGTGTTGAATTGGCATACAATGCCACCGGGAATGCAACATACATTAATTGGCTAAAATCACAAATGGATACTGCTGTATCTGCAAATGGATCAATTCTCGGTTATCCATCCTACCCAGCTTCCCTTGATGATATTCGAATTGGAACCATCATCCTCGACACATGGGCGCGAACCAACGAAACAAGATATAAAGTTGCCGCGGACAAATTACGCCAACAATTTAATTACAATCCACGAACTGCATCTGGTGGATTCTGGCATCGTGCACCTACATACCCAAATCAAATGTGGTTGGATGGTATTTTCATGGCTGATGTCTTTTATGCTCAATGGACATCCTACTTTGATGCCGCAAATATTACTGCTTGGGATGATATCTTATTGCAATATTCACTTATTGAAGAACATTGTCGCAATCATACCACCAATCTTATCGTTCATGGTTATGACGAAAGTAAAACTCAAGTGTGGGCTGATCCCGTCACAGGAGCATCACCTAATGTATGGAATAGAGCATTGGGATGGTATCTGATGGCTTTAGTCGATGTTCTTGATTACTTTCCTGAATCACATGAAGGATACGCAAAGCTTCTTGATTGGTTCATTACTGCATCGGCAGGTGTAGCTGCTGCACAGGATAAAACAGGTGGTTGGTGGTTAGTTATGAATGAACCATATCCAGGAAAACCACGAAATTATATCGAATCTAGTGGTTCAGCAATGTTCATTTATGCAATTTTGAAGGGTGTTAGAAAGGGATATCTTGGAAGTGAATACATTGCACCAATGAAGAAGGGCTATAAATATCTTGCGGAGACCTTCGTCGCCTTCAATGGAACGAATGGGACGGTTAATTGGGAAGGAACAGTTGTGGTGGGAAGTTTGGGATCGAATGCTACATTTGAGGTTTGTTTTGTTTGTGAATGGATATTGAAATTTGACTAACTTTTGGATAGTACTATACGTCGATTGCCATTGATGAGAATGATTTGAAGGGTGCTGGACCTTTTGTTTATGCCAGTGTGGAGTATGAACAATTGGCAGCATGAATTATTGATCATGAATTGGTCCACCGGTGGGTAAACGGACTGATGGGACCCGACACTACAAAAATGGACTTGTGAATATCTCTTGATATATCCAATTGTTTCTTTTGGGAATTATTACAATTGTTAATTAGAGATAGAACAATCAAAATATGAATTCTGATATTAATAAACAATTGAAGAATGAATTTGCCAAAAATATCGAAAATCGGGAAGCGTCCTGTCAATTCATATAACCCACCCACCCCCTAGTGGTCTGTTGAACAGGAACGAAGAGGTTAAAGATAATTTGATTGGTTTCGTCAATTACGATACAAACCTAGTATATAAAGTGGTGTATTGTTTATATGAGAGAGATTATTGCAACCGATATTCTCATTATGAGACCACAGCCCGACAGCCCGAAATGTCGAAGCGGAGAAGAATCGTATACTCATCAAAATTATACTTGGAAAAGATTGACCACCTATTGATTATGAATTTGAACATCGGGAAATAATCTTCATACTACTTCTAATGCCAAATGTACCTATCTATCTATAAAATCATACTTTACATCTGAGCACAATCTAGACCACACAACTCCGAAAATAAATGGAGAGGTTCGCCACCTGATATACATGTGACACATAACACGAAAAATATACTAAAGGCCTTTCATACTTCACAGTACACCAATTCATCTACAATTGCGCTTGCAAATGTGCCTTTTGTGGAAATGTAGTAAAATCGTACCCGTTTCCTTTCTCAATACTCCTCTTCCAAGCAGGTCTCTCATAACATCTCTTTAACCATTCATCCAAAGCCGGAAACTCCTTTTCCAAATCTACCCAACCTCTCTGTTTAATCAACGCCATTGGAAATTCCAACATAATATCCGATCTTCCGGGATTCTTCCCCATGAAAAATCCTCCCTCAGGACCTTCCTTTAACTCTTTTTCCAAATCCCCCAAGACTTTCCTCAAAGCAGGTCCATCGAATCGATTCCCCATAGGTCCAGCTCCATTAGCTATAGCGTTGAAATCAAGCATCAACATAATGTTTGTTGCTCTTCCTAAATCAGTCAAGGTGATAGAAATGAGCATTTCATCACGGATCCAATCACCATTTCGGAGACCGAAGGTATCAGCGGAATCAAAAGTACGGATGAGGTAAGTGGCTATGGCGAGTGATTCGGGGATATAACGATTTCCATCTTTAGGACCGGCGATGAGTAAAGGAGCTGTTCCGTAATGACCGGTTGCTTGAAGAGATGGAGGTGCGAGTAAAGGAGCCTTTGGATCGGTGATGGGATTGCGGGTATGGAGTTGGAGATTGTAGGGAATGGAAAGTTCTTCTAGGAGCCAAAAGATTCGTTGAGATTGTGAATCCTTTGATTATTAGTATGTGAACAGGTATCATTGAATAATAGGAGTGATTCAAACTTACATTGAGGTGGTGAAATGTGGGTGTATTGTCTGTCATTTTGTTGGGGTTGAGGTTTAAATGTAATGTGGGGTAGAAGCAGGAATGGAAAGATGTAAAAGGGAATTAATTGTACGAGAGATGGGATTTATATACAAGAGATATGATGTCGATTTAAAGTTTGAAGAACCTTGAAGTCTAGAACTTTATTATAAATTTCCTTGATTTATAATGTTTATAATATCGAGAACGAGACGTCAAGGTAAGAAGGAGACGTCAAGGTAAGAAGGATAAGATCCACATAGTTCGGTTAAGAATAGAGGGGCATCGGAATTTCGGTCGACTATTAGTGAGTGACGTTCCGAATCGCATTGAATCCGGACAAAATGAGATGGAAATGATTATTAAGTCGAAAATAAGAGAACATGTACTAAATTCAATGAATTATTACTGCCAACATTGAAGAATTCATAGGCAAAGTTGCCAGAGTGTTGGTTTTCTCTTGGTGATAATTTTGGTGCATCATTGATACTACTCAAGCCAAAGGTTGTGAGGAAGAATGATGGATCTTGATTATCTTTCAATTGCATGTTCATTTCACTTGGAGCTTGACATATATTGAAGACATATGGGTTCATTGGAGGATAATTATGGTATAATAAGGAAACGTATATATGTTATATTATTTGGGGGTTTTAGGGGTTTTAGGCCGTTTGGATTGACCATGAAATTAAAGAAAGGAATTCAAAAAGAAATCGCCACAAAAGGAAAAATCTCAACACCTAGTGGTTGTTGTCGCCAGAGACACTTATCCCTACTCGACTTCTCCGCACTCCATTCTCAATTTCTCGTTCGTCGGCTCACTACTCTGGGTAGGCGGATGTGTTCCAATGGCCACTTGGTCCATGGGGTGAATCGAACAGTACAACGATCACAAAGGCTCACCTTTGCACCTGAACGTATTCTGATTTTTGGAATTGAGACTTGAATGTGGGCTTTCAAACTGCGAGTTGCTTCGGCCTTGAACATGATTTCCAGAACATTTTTCCACATAGCTCTCCTCTTCGGAAAATCAAACTTATGCCGACGAACGCAATCAAAATCCTGAACAATGAACTCATTCAAATTGTTATATGGCAAGTTTGTGAATATGGTGCGATGTGGATTGTACTTCCTGAATTTGATGTCCTCAAATGAGTGATAATAAAAATGCAGAAAAGGTGAAGCCCGCATCACAAGACTAAAAGTATTCATGAAAACATCGGGAGATACTCGAACCTTCCTGATAAAGTCTGGGTCTATGAGTAGTGGACACTCTTGCGGCCATAATGCGTTAGTATCCCTGCTAGGTAGATAAAAATCACAACGAAGGTAGTCATCGACTATAGTGTCAATATCAGGATTGAAGAGAATTCTGAGTCTCTCTCCCTTTGGAACCCAATAATTCCCTGAAAGTCTTAAATCCTGAAGATGTTCGGCCGAAATCGCTATGTTTTTGTAGCATTTTAGGGATTCATATCTAGTCTCTGCATTAACGCCAAGTAAAGAAGGAATGTTGAAAGAAGTCAGAGGTTGGTCGCTGTTAACGCTCAAGCACCGTCTATTCAAAAAACGAGGAGTTAAAGTAAGCTTCCAGATCGTGACTCGTATGTCTAGTGGAAGTCGTGGGAAGAATGTAAACTCAACTTGGGCTTGAGTATTAGATGATTGATCTTGAGCCGGAGCTTGATCATAGGATTGATCTTGAGTAAAAGCTTGGCCATTGGATGATTGATCTTGAACCGGAGCTTGATTGGAAGATTGATCTTGAGAATCCATCTCGAAAGTAATTTCTAGTTCTTGTGAGGTGATGTCTGAAATGCCTAATCTGGTTACTTGAATAGTGTAGTGTAGTATGGTGTAGAGATAGTCAAATAGACGAGGATGATTTTTAACAATAATTGTAAAACATCAGACTTATATAAGCCGAACAAGGTCTTTATTCCAATGTTGTTCTCAATCAGAATGAGCTTTGTTTGATAGTTCTTCGAGGTATCTTCAACGTTTATCTTTAGAACAATGCCTTATTCCAGTCAAGTCAAAATGGCAGCCGGTGCTGAGAACTGGATACTATTACTGCGAATTTATTTGTGTATACTGCTTCCGAACTATAACCATCGAAAGAATTTTACAGGCGCAATCCCCAATACCAAGTGGATGGGTTTCATTATAATTGATTTGGTAATTTTTGGATAATTTTGAATTCGTTACTACGGATTCCGCGTCTCTCGGTCACCTCTACTCCTCAAGTGTTCAGAAGTAAAAAGAATCATGATACCCAGGTCAATAAATATCTACTGCTCACATGTAAAATACCGATGCGGATTTTCATAATATTCCTTTCGTATTTCCCAAATTATTTACAAGTGAATAACCCATTTACCGTCGCTACAAAGATAATCCCAATCATAAGTCACAAAACTCAACTAAAATTCCCAGTACTCCACCAATCCTCCATATGACCCATTCCATCACCCCTTTGATGAAAAAAACTTTCCGCCAAAACCGCCAACTCATCATCAGAATAATGAAATGGTGGTTGAACAAATTCTTGTTCTTGTTCTTGATCTGTCGTTCCATTTCCTAGATTCACCACACTGGTATTGACAGAATTAGGACCGGATCCCTCAAAATCTTGTCTATCAACTCTAGTTGGTTCTGGTAATGATGAAGCATGACTAATTTCATGAGTAGTAGGAATTGAAGCCGAATATAATGATGGTCCGAAAAGACGACGAGCCAATGCGGGGATTTCACTTGAGGAAGAGTATTCTAGAATTTCCCAAAATTGACCTAGGTCAATGAGAAGACTACGATTAGGAGTTTGTGGTGGTGCATCAGGATTTGTATAGGTGGATGAAACTGTCTCGCAAAGACGTTGAAGTTTTTCCGCCTGGGTTAATGTCAATACGAAAATAAAATTCTCAAGGATAAATCAACTTACCATTCGAGCAACATGAGGCCATTCTTTAAAATCTCGTATGAATTTCAAACACTTATCAAAGTTGTCTCGTTTTTCTTGTCGTACAATTGGATCCTCGGCAAAACATTCTTGTAAATATATTGTTGCAATGATCGCTACACAATGAGCAAGAAATGGATCAGAGACTTTGAAAGATTTAACTTCCAACATATCAATATATCTAATGACCCAACTAGCATGTGATGCGATCAAATCTGAAATATGTTGTAAGAATATTTCTGGAATGTTAGATTTGAGATGTTTTAACCGAAGTGATAACAAAAGTGGATTATTTAATAGGCAAAGGTTTGTGTGATATAAAAATTGAATGAATAACCAAGGACCCCAATAGTCTCGATTGGCATGTAATTCTTCGGAAGTCCTTTGAGAGAACTTGGCTGATTTGAAGCGATGAATTTGTGAGGTACGGGTTTCAAAGTCCATTTGTTGAGCCATTATTAATGCGTAGTCTGATTGAGGAGACCAAGGAGGTAAGGTACTTGGATTTCCACGTCTCCTCGCGTACCGGGTAATCTTAAACCACACTTCACTAAGTTGAATGGCATAAGCAACGACACCTTTATCTTGAGTATCAGATATAGTAAACTCTGGAGATGAAAGGTCGGGAGTTTCTCCATTCGTAAATTGCCCATGATTTAATGGTTTCCCAGTGGTTTCTGGATACCATGGAAATTTATCTTCACCTGCAAAATCTATCACACTAAACTCTGCTCCGTGTAATCTTTTGAGGAGAAATAAACTCCAAAAACATCGTCGGCGTTCTTCACGTAACGAATCAGGTAAAGGAGCATGAGTTTCAGTCGTGAGACCAGCATTATGGGCTAAACTCATGGCTAGACTACTATGTACACTTGCTTGTCGTGTATTCCCATCTGAAAAGTGTCAGCTGTGTAGTGTTTTTTGGACGTATAATACATACTAGTGAACTCTACTAAACTAAGAAGGCATAAAGATTGTAGCGTTGAGAGTTCTGCTCGACCTCCAAATATTCTGGCGGAGATAATCGATTGAGCTGCCTCTACATATCCCGTGATGAGTTCAGATTGATTATCCCGGAAGATATCATCGTCTGAAAATCTTATTGCCAAAGCTAGGATAGAGAAAATTACTTCTGGATCACGGTCGTTGAGTGTTTCAACAAATCTCTTCCGACAAAATACAGGAAGTGGTTGACAATCGCAATATAGTAAGTAAGTTTTTGCAATACTTATGACTGCCTCACATGGTGGAAGTTTGCTTTAATTTGTCAATTTGATGACCGTATAAATAAATCATTGCATTGAAATTTCTCACCTACTCGAAAGCCTAAAAACATTTGGTGCTCTCATTGTCTGTCCCAACTGTGATAAAACAGGGGAATTTGACATATGTCTTGATGCACTCCTACTCATGGATACTTGATTTGAAAGGACTTCTGCAAGTTGAGCCTCAACTGATTTCAATCTATCTTCCTAATAAACTTATGAGCGCTGATACTTATAATCAAAATCCTACATCCATGACTTACCAAGTTTATATCATTTGATGATCTCACATGGCTTTTCTCTGGTATTCGAGTCGGTGTCGGTAATGGAGTTCTCTCAATCGAGGTTCTCTCATTGACATGATTTAAACCATCATCAGCATAATAACAATTTTGTCTTAATCTCGCACAATGTGAGCATATTGGCTTTTCACCCGGACATCTTGTTTTCTTGCGCCTATTCCAAGTTATTCATCAGTCAAAACAATTTTATATGTTCACGTTCTTTGATTCCCCACTTATCATACCGGCCATCCCTTAATCCAAATGGAAAGAACTATTACGTACCGACATGGCTCACATGCTTGGCGAATACGTTTTGCTGGACGTTCTGACATTGAAGCACTTTCGATGAAATGTGCAAAAAGATTGACATCGTTCGTCTATCATGGTGTTTGTTTATCAATTGAAATGCGTGAGTCGGATAAAAGTTAGTTTATTGATAAAGAAGTCAGTGCAATTAATGCACTAGTAGTTGTCATAATTATATTACTAACCATATTTGGGTTTGATGAAAGAGCAGGGGTTCCCGGCGGAGAACGGATATTATTCGGATCATTCTCCTTTTCTACCCGAGTGGTTAGGAATATTTTATTCAATACAAATTGGTGTAGTTATTATAAGATGTTCAATACTGATATGAAGATTTCAATCCCGAGTATGATCATGAAGCTATTATAAAAGAATTTCATATAATGAAAATTATACCATTTACGATATTCAGAAATCAAAGGACTCCTTGATATACTCCTTGATGTACTCCTCGATTTACTGCTCGATGTACTCCTCAATGTACTCCTCGATTTACTGCTCGATGTACTCCTCAATGTACTCCTCGATTTACTGCTCGATGTACTCCTCAATGTACTCCTCGATTTACTGCTCGATGTACTCCTCAATGTACTCCTCAATGTACTCCTCGATGTACTCCACAATGCACCCCTCAATATCCCCCTCAATATCCCCCTCAATATCCCCAAGCCCATAATCAGCAAGTACTAAGTTTTATAAGCTGGCCCTCATCTCGACTTCTGGTTTTGTACCCGAAACATTCCTCTCAATATCCAAATCCATATCATATTTATTCATCTCCTCGATTGTTAATTTCTTCTTCTCATCCAATACTTTGTAATTACGGTTATTGGTATTCGATGAAAATCCGATCCGTTCATTGATATTTACCCTAGCACGAGCACTAGCCGCTTGTACCCGAGAAGCTCTAGGCTTACGAATTTGTTCATACAACTTTAATCCCTCGCTAATGGTTGCTTTTGAATTTGCAAATCCATATTTCCTTCCAAAAATTATACCCAATGCAGCCGCATCTTCTAAAGCTTGACATGCCCCTTGACTTTGATCTGGAAGCATAGGATGTGCTGCATCGCCAAGAATACAAGTAGAACCCTTTTGCCAATATGGATATGGTTGATGAACAAATAATCTCCATGGTTTGACGTCAGTTGAGTTCTTGAATAATGCAAGAAGTTCCGGGTCGAGGTCAGGAAATGGTCGGAGAATATCTTCGACGGTAAGATTAATATTCCAACCTTCGCCGGCATGAGGACTTTCGTTTGTTGGAAAGAAACAGTAGAATGAGTGAACCTCTCCATCTTGACATGGTGAGAATACAATCTTGTGAATTCCTTGCCCACCCCAAAACTCTATAGCACTATTCGGTGATAAATCTCGAAGTCCTAACCTCCTTGCATCTTTTGTTTCGATAATACAATGCAAACATGTGGATGTAGATAATTCTCGATCCGGCACAATTCCTAGAGTTTTTCGTACTTGTGAACCAATACCATCTGCGCCAATAATCAAATCATGTTTGACTTTGAGACCATTCTCAAAAGTAGCAATGCCTTGTTCATGATCGATCTCGGCGCATTTGTGATTGCATTTTAGAATTCCTGGTATGCCGGAATGGTTTGATCCAGTAGCAGAATCCATCAACATTTCATGCATATTGACTCTGTGAAACATATTGTAAACGTGTCCCCATCTACTCTTGTAGTCGGCCAAATCATATACATTTTGAACCTCTCCAGTTTTCCAATCATGCGATATAAGTTTTTCTAGAACCACAGGTCGTCCAATTGAGATATTGACACCCCATTGTTCAAGCCACTTTGTACCATTCGCCGCACAAGATATAGAAGCACCAACTTCTCCAGCAAAATCTGCTCGTTCATATATTGTGACTCGATGTCCGGCTTTTCGTAAACTTGTAGCAGCAGCGAGACCACCTATTTTATCAGATTGGTTAGTTATTGTATAATTTCAAATGAGGTTTATGCATACCTATTCCACCACCAATTACACCGATATCCAATTCTCTCCAAGAATTCTCCATTGAGCTAATATTGATCGACGCGAATTTCGAGTATTGTAAGATGGATGATATGAAATCTCGACAAAATAGATTCACGGATACTTAAATGTTTGAAATCAAATGAAAAGATGAAAGGAAAAGATGAAAGATAAAAGCTTTACTTGACCAGAAATGAAAACACAAGAGTGATTTACCTTGACACTCTTTATAACTTCTCCATTGCATCACCACAGTTCTTACCTATGATGGACATAGCTGATGCAGTTCCGAATTGGTTAAACGTAGAGTCTGCAACATCTTGCATTAGATGGGAATGATTCGTAGATACAATACATCTAAGCTGACTGATTTCCGCATCCGCTTCCGTGTTGTGTAAATAGAATAGTTTGACTTTTTGAAGATGGGATTAATTGGCGAATTGTTGTAAGACATTCCGCTTCCGATCCGTTAGCGTGCTATCAACTATCAATTCGATTCCCGCAGTCCTTACTAGGATGGCACGTGGATGGTACACTTTCCGACATTACAACTTACAGCTTTATATTATCGGTGATGTCTTGCCTTACTTTTTGATGACATTCCCAAATTCACATCACCACGTTTTATAATCGAAAACTCAAAGTCAAAATGACCAATTTAAATGATCCATCAGTCAATGCTCATGTTGACTTTCTAAGAGAAGATGTCAAATACGCACAAGAGCATGACTTGCAAACTTTGAGTATCTTTTCTACCAGACATAGCAAAGATGATACGTCTCTCACGGGAGCCGTTGGAGAACCTTTTACAACTCCATCCAAGATTTGGGTAATGTAAGAACTCCCGAATTCGTTACACTTTATATGAATCACGTGACTCGCATCATCTCATCAATCTCATCATTCTAACATCTTTTCAGTTATATTCATGGGGGAGCGTGGCGTGATCCACTTGAAACATCCTCATCTTTCATTCCAACGATCAATAGTCTTGTGACTTCATCTGTTGAATCCAAGATTGCGTCATTTGCAAGCATCAATTATCGTCTATCTTCTCATCCATCATTTCCTCAAGATTCTTCATCAACTCCGAGACACGAATATCGTGATGCTAAGCACCCTGATCACCTACAAGATATATGTTCTGCACTGTCTTGTTTGCAATCTAAATATTCTATCGAAGATCAATATCTACTCGTTGGTCATTCATGTGGTGCAACACTATCAATGCAAATTTCGATGGGAAAAGAATACTTACATTCTTGTGGTATATCAGATGAGGATTTAAATTTTAAACTCCCACGATATGTTCTTGGAGTAGCTGGAATTTACGATTTAAGATTACTTCGTGAAACACATTCTCATCCTGCATACAATGAATTTCTCACTCAAGCATTTGGGTCTGACGAAAAACTTTGGGATGAAGTTTCACCAGCAAGATTTTCCAATTTTGAGGAAATTGGAAAGAGTGGAAAGATTCTTGCTTTTGCTACTTCACCAGATGATGAGTTGATTGATGAGATACAAATTGATGCTATGGTGAAGAATTTGCAAGGTATTAATGGAGGAGTAGTGGTGAAAAATCTCAAAAATCATTTGAAAGGAACTCACAACAAAATGTGGGAAACTGGAAATTTAGCCAATGCTATAGTTGAGGTTTTGAATTTATTGGAGTAGTTGAGTAGGAGTAGGAGTAGGAGTAGAAGTATGAGTAGTAGTAGGAGTATGAATAGGAGTATGAGTAGAAGTATGAGTATGAATAGGAGTATGATTAGGAGTAGGAGTAGGAGTAGGAGTAGGAGTAGGAGTAGGAGTAGGAGTAGAAGTATGAGTAGTAGTAGGAGTATGAGTAGAAGTATGAGTAGGAGTATGAATAGGAGTATGATTAGGAGTAGGAGTATGAATAGGAGTATGATTAGGAGTATGAGTAGAAGTATGAATAGGAGTATGAATAGGAGTATGAATAGGAGTATGAATAGGAGTATGAGTAGAAGTATGAGTAGAAATATAAGTAGGAATATGACCAGGAGTATGAGTGGAGAGATTTAATGCTAAAGTTCGGAACTACAAACTCTAATTTGACTTCATTACTTTATAAAGTCTTCATCTAAGGAAGCTGAATATAGGTTATTCAATTCCAATTATTTCCTGGTAGTCGGATTTGAGTTCGTTTTCTGTCATTTATTCATTGCTTAGTGGTGGTGAACAGGCTGATACTAAAGGTCGACTTGGGAAACGACCATTTTCCGCTTGAATTTGTAATATCTTTGATACGGTAGCTTGTCTCGCCTATTCAGAACTGTCTACAGACTCCAGAACCGGAATATGCGCAATTGCCCTAATTTCTCAACATTATTATAAGTTCACGGAAACAGGAAGCCACAAGCCCCCGACCACTCATAACCTTCAAATCTTCCACAGCTGATCGTTATCCTACACCTGGAAGGATTCTTGAAAAAGCCTCATGGTACTTTGATCAAGTGTTATTGTACTATTGATACATAATGAAACTCAATCGTTACCATTCAGGTTCAATACATATTGAATGCCAAGCAGGCATCAGCCTTGGTTTGCCAATTTCACATCAATTCAATGATGATCCGAGTCAAATACTATCCCGTCCTGAACAGTCTTTCCATAAAGGTATCCATTTCTCCTTGATATATGGTCCAAAACAAATAAATAAAACACATAAAAAACACATACAAAACACATCTTGAAAAGCCCTCGTCAGGCATTTCTTCATCTTCTACCAAAATGCTTTCTTCAAAATCCATCAATTTTCACTCCCTTTTACTATCTTTCTTTACATTCTCCATCTCCGATTCTACAACTTTACTTTCAACTAGAGATACTTTGAAATTATATCACCCTACTGATTGTTACAATACTCTTACTCAATCTTCCTATTCTGAAATCTCTTCCTATTCATCTTTATCAACTGTCCAATCTCATCTACCACCCGATTCATTTGCCTCTATCAATTTATACGAAACAGTCGAATGGCATGACAATTCATGGACAGTGACAGTACCCGTAGATCCATTCACTGTTACAATCGAAATTGATTATGATGCTCCACAGGCATCAATTGGAGATATTATTGGTAGTGCTGTATCGCCGGATTTTGTTGGGGTAAAAAATTGTTATAAGCAAGAAAGACTGGTACTCTTCAAACCCAACGAGTGGACTGATTGTTATGCTGAATATGCTTGTGGTGATGTGAGTTTTTTATCATTCATTTTCAGATTTATTATTAGTACTGATCTTTTGATATTCAGTTGTAGATACTTGGAAGCTCGAATTGAAAGAGTCTTGGTTACATTGGTAGTCAGTCATCTGTACCCCACCCCTCTACAAAGTTCGATGCTCCGGAAGACGAACGACGAATGAGTCGATAACTTGATTGAAAATAAGCATATTGCTCTTTGCATTTTATTTTACACACTCGTGACACTCATCTGCTCTAAGGGTTTCTTTCACCCAAGTGTAAAATCCATATTTATGATTCATACCCCTCGCGCTTAGTGATTGAAGTCACCAAAAAACGAGTTTACGGGAGATGTCGTTAACCTTACAAGAAGCCATGATTTCGGAGAATTTATATTCCGTCAGCTGTGAGACTTCAATCGACTTCAACCGACTTCAATCATTAATGCGGCTCCATCTAAACCTTAAAACCAATGTTTTACATGTGATACGAGTTTAGTGTACATGATCTATCTCTTCATACTGAGTTGATGAATATACGTACATTCCAAAACTACCAATCAGACTACATGGTAGAACTGGAAATGAGTGAAAACTTTTCAAGAGTTTAGCGGATGAACCAGCAGTGATTGGGGATATAATGATGGAGGATAAAGTAGGTGTTTTAGCGGTTGGAGGAGAAGGCATTGGGGTAGCAGGAAAGAGGTATAGGGGTGGTGGGGTTGAAGACTCGGTTATTAGTCCTGTTATGGCATAGGTTCTAGTTAGGAGAGAGATAAGTGATGATTATTGTTGTAATAATAAGAATCATCTCGTTCGAACTTTGAATTTATGAATGAGTTGTTATGGAATTATCTAGAGTTGATCAATGTACGCAAGATTTGAAATGGAATGTTCATTGACACGACGAATTATCTAGTACTCAAAGTAAGTCAAAAAGAGAAAGAAGTCCATTATCTTTCTCGATAACTCAAGTGACATGTGACATTTCCTCAATACTCTAATCATCAATCATTTCATCCATTGAAATTTGTAAAGATCAGGTCCCTTGATTTCTTATTCTTTCTCATTATTCATCTTGTCCAATTCTTCATCAATTGGAGTTTCATTAATCCTATAGATCAATTTCCCCGCACTTACTTTAGCTTCCGATACCTCCAACATTTTAAAATAATAATGATAAGACCTCCTGGATAATGTTGAAATTAAATCAAAAAGAGAGGGCTATTGAACTTTCATATTACGTGGAACTCTCGATGTCGGTAGTTTGGTGATTTCAAAAGTGGTGAACAATATCTCTTTAAAATCAAAACATCGAAGTAATACTTCAAAGAATTTGAAAGGGGTATCCGAGAGATTGGCTAGAATGGTGGCAGCATTTTGGTATCCTTTGATGGTGGTGTAATTTGATGTACCTAAAGTCGAGTGGAATGGGAGGATTTCCATTTTTCAATGAAAAAGAGGAAATCGACGACGAAAGACACAAAAGATGCCACAATATTATCAAGACTAATTGATACTTAACTCATATCTGAGTATCATCGTATATGGTATAGTTTTTCTAATTCTAATTCTCATCAAATCAATACTGGAATATTTCGTGGTCAGAATTAACAAGTATCTTTCGTCTGATTTAAATTCCACTCACCCTGAATATATTCAGATTTGTAAAGTTAAAAATGATTCCAGCTTCGAGTGACAAGTCTAGAAATACTCTGTGATTTTATTCTCGAGTAATTCATTAAGACAATGTATTCGTATAGCTTTAATTGAAGCGATGGATGATTTGGCGCGCCTAAATAGGGGTATAGGGGTAGTCGGATAATTCGGAACGACGACTCATCTAAAAGCAGAATTACTTTCCAGTAAATCAGCATCACGAGGTGAAATATGCTGAATATAATATAGACGGGGAATTATTTACTATTGCATATTGGAACCATCCTTAAAATCTATTTCTATTTATAATTTAGCAAATAAATTCTCGGCTTATATTCTCGGAAGTAAAAACTGTATCCAATTGCCGATGTCCTATCTATATTCAAGACATCAATCATGAGAAATCTTCTAATCAAACAAATCATTCACGGGTTCATTCACTGTTATACATACAGCCTTGAAAATCAACCCTCGTGCAACTTCTTCCAGCCGACAAGCTCACACCAGTGACATTCAAGATAATTCTCGATAATTAATCCGCATCACGAGCCTTTTCAATAATGTTACACTACTTCATCAATCATGCCACCATAAATATATGCAGGTACTTCCCAAGGACTTGGTTTTGTTGCACATCGTAATCTGCGGATCATTCCATGGTTTAGTCTTTGGTAATATGCATGATGCATCAGATTATTTGTTGCATATCTTATATTTCGGGCATCTCCTTAAATTTACTGGTAAGAATTAAAAGATTTAGCTATGAACCCAAGTTTGAGAGGGTCATTTCTCAAGAGATATGTGAGTATGAATAAATTAGGTACGAGGTGCATAATCAATGTATCCGAAGTGTGAGAGGAGTAACAGATAATTGACTTCAAAGTACTGTCTTCAATATACGAGTACTTACACTCACACATACAATCACCAATCATTTTAAACCTCATCTCAAACATTAACCCTCCTTTCTTTAACACCAGATCACCATACATTAAAATTCCCCTCTCTCACGCAAACACGCATACATTTCACAACTTCATCTTTATAACCACGTTTGTTGCACATCGAGTCTCACACTCTGAGGATCACTACATCATTTGTATTACATTTTGATCAATTTCAGTACGACTTTAACTGTAACGTAGCGTACTTTTCTATTGGACTTTTAACTTTCATGAATTGATATCATATTTTTGATTTTTTGTTGCATATCTCGATTTGCGGACTGCTCCGCGGTATATCCACCATCTATATGGCGTCAACTTAATAAATAAATTATCGTCCTTGTACTACTTGTGGTGTTACTTTCAGTGCGGGGATACTTTGTTATGAAGTTTTACAAACTCCACTACTCCACTACTCTAATGACTTTACTGATTCACTGACTCACTGATTTCACTACGTGATGATTTTCAATAATTTGTTGCATATCTTATTTTGCCGCAACTGCCTTCTTTTCGACGGTTATAATAATGACTTGGTTATAGATACTCCACGTGTTGTTAAATATCATTTGATTTACATTTACCTAGAATATGTAGTTCCGTTGAGGTTTATTGTGGGTAAAATATCCACTTTGATGTATGATAAACCAAAAGAAGGAGATTTTAATCGTTTGGGTTGTAATACAGAAGTCCCGCTTTAGGATTGAAGATGTATGGTTTGCCCCACTACTACCCCTCATACTTTATTTGGAATGGAGAAAATGGGGAAATATCGACACGTGAATGTAAATCACTGGTAGAAAGTACTACAAAGTAGTAATGGGCTAGATCTTTTCATTTAAGTACAAGTAAGGAGTTCTCTTGATTTGTGTACCTAGGTTAGTACGGGTAAACAATTATTCTCCGTCCCGAATCAAATGATTTAGAATGACATTCTTTTCGGGTTTGTTACTTGATTTTGTTTTATTTCCATACTGAAAAGATAACTATGATGTTTGCATGGAAAAGTATATTGAAAACCAATTAGAGATATGAATACAATTAGATCTATAGAGAGACCATAAAAGTGAATGCCCGAAATATCAAACATTTTAAATGGTAAGTGACAAGCCCGAAATATAACGTTTAATCTATTCTCAGTCACATGGAATCACAAATTGATTCGAATCACTTAATATTCAAAGTGGAAATGGAGACGATATGAAACCTATCTTCTCATGTACATTCTCATGTATATAGTTTCCACACCCACAATCGAAAATTGGGGAAAATGTGACCTTACCTTATACTATCTATCTCTACAGAAAATGAAAGCAGTAGTATACACGAAATGATTGCACAGGTGACCTCGCTAAGAAAGTTTTCACAGCTGAAATGTACCCAGATTCATTCATTATCAAGCTGACTGCATGTGACAACAAAGAATTTATGCTCGCCAACGGGGCTCACCCCTATAAATTCTCCACTAATAGGTTCAAGAACTCGCGCCCAATTCTAGATGTGCAACATAATTTGTGAGAGACCTCAATCATTTACTTGAGTAACCAATCATAGTTAGAATTTAAAAGAAATCACTTGACTTCAAATTGAGAAGTAAGTTCATAAACTCGTACCCAATATTATTAGATGTGCAACAAAACTTTGATGGAAGTTAGTTCTTTGTTTGATGAGCGACAATTCACCAATCAAGTGTCTTTTTAAAGGAGTAAGACGTGTTCATGACTTATAATAAAGGGGAAGTTTACTACTAAGATTTAGGCGAGTGATTATCATATAAAAGAATAGTCTGGACTGTACTATGAGATGTTTACGCTCAATTTCTGATATGCAATAAAAACTTTGGAAGAGTGAATCATGCCTTGAGCTTAATAATGAAATTGGATGATGAGCTTTTGAGTATGTCGTCAAAATGGAAACACTTTCCTCTCTCAATCCCAAATTCCACAAGAGAGGATCTAAAATCGAATGAGGAAGTTGACTTCCAAGTATCATTCTCAATAATTACTACAGCTCACCATACGAAGATAACCATCTCTTACCATTATGAATAATACTTTCCGTCACTCATCTTTAAGATATTCAATGGTAACAAGAATATCTTCTACTCTCACTCTACGTAATATTTCCTCTCTTTTTCTATCCTTACATAACCTTTACGGAAATACTAGAAATATATAACCTACTCACCCATTTATCTTGCCATGTTCCAACTTAAACGCTACAAAAATGAGAAGAGTATGTCTGTATATCATTACTTTGAGCCCTCATACTTCATTTCTCCTGGTTGAGTTTATATGTAGATCATGAAATATAATGCTATATTTTTGTTGATACATGTAGCAATATTACTCCTCCCCCCTTTGATTTCTCTGTTTGAATGGCCACTTGGAATTCATGTTATGAATCAAAAACGCAGGATGAATATTTAACCAAGTCAATTTGGCCTCGAAACTGTAAATTAATAGAACGATTTCATACACAAGTCTGGGGTTGACACCAGCATGATTGAGATATTTGAGTGAAATAGGATACATACTTTTGTTCTCATAACTTGAACTTTTTGAAGAAATAGGAGTGAGTTATATTGTTAGGTTATCCTCATGTGGGAGTGTTTTCATCATGAAATTAAGTATCATAAGATAGTATGGGGAATGATACAAATAACCACAAATCGTACATAAGTTGATATATTCAGAGATTCCCATTACCAACTCACATACCGCTGGGAGAATATTCGTTGACGATATAACAAAACCATGTGAATACCCTTTTATAGAAATGTAACCACGGTTACTATTCAATTAATCATTCATCACTGATGAGATTGAGATGAACTATGTCAAGGTCCGAGAATCAAATTCGAGAATCAAATTCGAAGATGAAATGAAAATTCGAAGATGAAAATCCAAAGATGAACTTGCTACCGACAACCTGGGAGTATTTTTCCGAAACATCTAGATTTATACCGTTCTAACCCTCTCAGCTGGGAAAATCTTGTGAAGAAATATTATACTATACTTCGTACATCGAGAAACCCCCACTATCTTTGTTTTTGAAGAAAATAAACATTTCAATAGACAAGACCTTGCTCACTTGATCAATTTCCTAGAATCCAAATACTCAGTTCAATACCTTGTATAAAGTAAAGACAAAACAAAACAAAACATAACATAACAAACCTACCTCATTCATTCATCTTATCTCATCTCGGAATAAATGCTCCGTGTGTATTGAATTCGATTACATATCCTTTACATCTCGTACGAGAATTCGTATATTTCCATATCTATAATAAACCATTCCAATTGATTCAATCAAATCCCGTCAGTAATGACTGATTAATCGCCGAATCAATTGTTTCATCTTTCCATCTCTTTGTCTTTAATTGTAAAGTGATCTTCCTTTAGATTATTCGATAGAGAACTACTAGGAATATCGCTGTATTTTGATTTCTATATATAAAATCTTCCCGCCTTGTACTAAATCGATAATCGAACATCAGTCAATTAGTCAATCACTCAATCACTCAATCACTCAATCACTCAATCACTCAATCACTCAATCACTCAATCACTCAATCACTCAATCACTCAATCACTCAATCACTCAATCACTCAATCACTCAATCACTCAATCACTCAATCACTCAATCACTCAATCACTCAATCACTCAATCACTCAATCAAAATACAAAAGCTGACCTACTACCTTTCACCAGTGTCGTATCAAAATTCCCAAGACCCCGTGTATTGGATCTGAATATTATGCATGTATGATTGCTTATCTTGTGTTGGGATGAAGAATGACCTCGGGAGCCCAGGCTTGGGAATTTGATTAGCGAAAAGTGGCGTGCGTTAGGCGGGGTTGTGGTGTGCTGAATGGGAATTCAGGGTATTCGGTTAGAGTTGCGTTTGTTTGTGATGCTAAAGTATATACTAGCTAGGTATGTGACATTAACGCTGTAACCATCAATTCTATATATCTAGAAGTTTCAAAAGTCGAGTGATGGAATGATGGAATGATCTCCTAATTCCATCTTCATATATAAATATTCAGTATATCATCATTGTAATCGTCATTCAATTAATTCCCTCTACAAAATACTTGACAACTACGGGGTCATACAATTTTTAAATACCTAGGTAGAGCCACCATACTAACCTCCCGTCACCAGCCCCAAAAAGCCCCAAAGTAAAGATCAATAATTGATCTCAGCGCTAACCAAAATGGCGGTATTAATGGCGGTTCTACCCGTCCCCATTCTTCCCTTTCCACTTTGAGAAATTGAGAGCTCGTTCACTCCATCATTTTAAAGCTATCCCTTTGACTGATTTTGTTCTCAGAGGTTTGAGAAATTAAAACTAATTTTTACCCGATCGATGGATGAATTAGCCAGTTCATTCTTAGACTTCCTGTTCTGAACCCTAAAGTATAGACTTATAGAGTATTTGATTTGACGTTTATTAATCAATTATAAGCTATAATGAGTTGATTTCTAGAAGTAAGTAAAGCATATTATATTCATTTATTATCTACTTGTTTATCTATCTACTATTTACTTATTTACTATCTATTATCTACTATTTATTATCTATTATCTATTATCTACTATCTATTATCTATTATCTACTATCTACTATCTACTATCTATTATCTATTATCTATTATCTATTATCTATTATCTATTATCTATTATTTATTATCTACTATCTATTATCTATTATTTATTATCTACTATCTATTAACATAACGAGATAAATCTCAAATAAAAAACTAACTTCGATCAAGTACAAAATCGAGATTTGCAAAGTACAAAGTACGATTGGTGGAAATCTCAACTCTAAATTTAAAGATTCTAGACCTACGTCCGCTCCCACCCAGAGGAGATATATCCGTATCCGATGTAATGTGATGTGATGAGATGAGACTCATAGTGTAAGAGACAGACAGGGGAAAAGGAAAAAAGGAAGAAGGAAGGTAGAAATCAAGAAAAGAGAGAAGGAAGGAAAGATGACTAGGATTTAAATCGGTTGTGCCGCTGAAATCATTCGATTTTGGAAATTGTAGATGTTAATGGGTAGGATTTTCGACAAAGAGAGGAATGAAATGAGTCGATATGGTGTAGATTGAATAGTTTATATTTATTCTATTCTATTCTATTATATTCTACAAAGGTTGATAGTATAATAAGTATTATCAAACATATCAAAAAGCAATCGAGCTTTTTCTTATTTTTCTTATTTTTCTTATTTTTCTTATTTTTCTTATTTTTCTTATTTTTCTTATTTTCCTTATTTTTCTTATTTTTCTTATAATACTAATTGAAAATTTATATAGTAAACTTTAGATAGTAAAAATATTATAAATTTATTTTAATTTTAACAAAATTATTTAAAATTATTAAATTTTATATTTTTCTTCTTAAAAATATTATTTTAAATTTATTTAGAATCTATTAAAAGTTTTCAAAACTTTAAAAACTTTTTTAAAAAAAAGAGAGAAAAAGGTTTCAAAATTCGAAAATTTAAAAGAATTAATTGAATATCTAATAAAATTAGTAAAAGCAATATTAGAATTTCATAAAATAACAACTTTTATTAAATAGAGCTTATACGACTTATCTCATCAATCTCCGTATCCTATTCTATCCTATCCTATCCTATCCTATATAATCCCAATACTAATACTCAAGAAATAATATCTTCAGCTTATCGAACAAAGCTACTCGTATGGCTAGAAAGTATGCAACTCCGACGCTAAATACACCTACAACAAAATAGTAAACTACAAAAAAACTAATCTGGGTTTCATAACGCCGGAGTTACATACTTTCTAGCCGCACGAGTATATCCTCTTTCTCTTTCTCTTTCTCCATTTTCATACATGAATTCCTTTCCTATCTCCGCCGCCCCATCTTCTTTCCCGGGGAGATATCAGAAACCGTATTTTTTCCGAATAGCTGGTCCGGTAACGGTGCATTGGGCATGTAAGGTGGTGGCTCAGGTGGATGGCATGGTACCGGTAAGTTATTAAATAATCCACTCACTCATCTTTGATTTGATTCAATTCAATCATTAACCCATAGATATTCATTCATCCATTTTCATTTTCATTTTCCTTCAAGAAGCCACGCAAGGATGTCTCACACCGAAGAATCTAGCCCGATGTCATGGAGAATGATACATCAATTATTCATTTTACAGATATGATATCTGAAATCTGTACAATGGACAATGACAATGACAATGGACAATAATAATGAATTTCGGATAATGCATAGTATACATATATTCATTCATGTATAAACTTTGAGAATTCCAGAAATCATTTCATTCTGAATATCATATCTATTTATTCAAAGATCCTTATGAATCTCCATTTCCCAAATCATCCAAGTCCAGCCCTGTCTGTGATGGTGTGACGATTTGATTAAGTTGAGCCCAACAACCGTTGAGAATTAAGTTTCTTTCTTTGGGATCAAAAAAGTTAAATGTTGGATCCCTCCCTTCCATAATGATTTACAAAGGGGTTTTAAGGATGAATAGATAGATATATCGTCATTATACATTTCTAAACCCTTGGAATTTCTAAAGCCGTTTCTTTGGGTGGGGATGAAGATACTTTAGATAGAAGATCTTCATTTATATTTTCTCTTTTTGATTTCACGTACATGTATATGCCGCGGTGATATGATATGGATGTACGAGTACTTCGTTCGTACTTCGTATGTATGTATGGATGGATGGATCATGGATGGATGAATGAATATACTATCTGTTTATGTCTCTCTATATGTATGTCCCAAACTATAACCATAATTACATTTCAATGACAGAAGCTTCTAAACTTGATAATGCAATAGAGTGGAATGATATGTATGCATGGAATGGAACTTGAGAAACGTCAATCCGTGATTTTACCAGACCGATTGTAACTCACCACGTGAATATCATGGTTTGAAGCTTGATTTTGGTGATGCAGTACGATGTTTGCGCGATGTTATTCCGTAGCTAACAAGCAAGTAACCACTCGAGTACGATACAATTAATATACTTACTGTACCCTCTGTACTATCTGTACAAAGTAGGAAGTACAATAGGAAGATTTCCCATTCATTCATCGGGGAAAAGATGGCCGGTTTCTCCTTTACCATAATGGAATATGCTGCGTATGTAAATGCATCGTATCGAACCGTATCGTATCGTATCGTATCCCCATCCTCGTGTTTTCACTCCTTTCGATTCGTGTTGTGTTTGTGTTTGTGTATTTTATCAGCCAGTACGACCAACTACCACACCTCACAAATCGTGATTCATGTAACGATTGAGCATTCCCTCCCAACGTACTTTAACCAATCTAAAGTTCAGATATCAATTATCATCTAGCCCCTCTTTCGATTTTGGTGTGAGTGTGTGTGTGTGTGTGTGTGTGTGTGTGATGGAATTAATCTATGTATGCTCCGTACACGGATAGAATAGATTTTCATGCACTCATGTTCCATTGTGATACCGTTTCCTGCAATGCTGCGACTTCATACCGCATGGCATTATTATGGCATGATTTTAGTTTGTAAGTATGTTTGTTGTATTGGAATTTGAATACATGATGGTTGTATGTACGTTCATGGAGTGTGTATGTTCACGGAGTTTGTATGGATATATGTGTGTGTATGTATGTATCTAGGCTGACTGACTGGCTGGCTGGCTGGAGTGTGGTACAATTACGTTGATAGCTAGTATTAGCTACATTGAGGGGGCTTGTGATGCCTTGTAATGCTTAGACTAAGGTATACTAATATGCTGAAGAAAGAGGAGAAATGGTTAGGTAGACTGGACATGTCACGATATTTTGTTAATTTTTTATATTTCGGCAATTATATATTTCATCTATCATTATTTTACTTGAGATTCTATCTACTCTGTAAATCCCAAAAGTCAAAGGAAGAACAAACTAACGAATAGAATCATGCGTATCGTAAAATACGAAAGCTCTCACCTCATTCGTTCATCTCATCCACACCAAAATCACTGATCAAACCATATCTAGGTTAAATGCAGGGTAAAAAAAGGCCAAGACCATTCCAAAATATTACCGGAGTACGGAGTCATCTGGATTTCTTGGGGAAAATACCAATGCCATGGCAAGGCAAGGCACCAAGAAATAATTCAACTCAAGTACTCCGGACCGGCTGATTATGACAAAGAAAATGATGACTGTTTTGATTTTTGGGTATCAAATCATATTGAATAATTTTGAGTTTTTGGGGGGGACAATGTCACACTGGTAATATAATGTTTACTTGGGTGTGTGACATGCCTTCACATTCCGATAATGGATCTGATGGAGTGGGCTTTTAGGGTCGATCAAATCAGCGCTCGTTCCATTTGATAATTATTCAGGGATTTCCAGGAAAAGGGAAGGGTATTGAGAGGATCTTGAGGGGCGAGAGAGGGGTTTGAGAGGCGAGAGGGGCGAGAGAGGGTTTTGAGAGGCGAGAGAGGTCTTGAGAGCATCTTGCTTTTTACCGTTTATTGGGTTGAAACTTATAGAATGGGATGGGGATGGGATGGGGATGGGATGGCGGCATGAACGGGATGTTCATGCCGTATGCAAAGTCGTGAACAGGTAAATTCTTAAATTCTTGATGGGAGGAGGGAAGATATTGATCCCTAGAAGTGATTTTCTTAATTGTGAGGGGATTCCCATTTTTTATACTTTGAATGATGTCAGTTTATTATATATACATATCTATGTTCTTCTGTCTTTTCCTCGGTATGGGAAATGGATTTCATGATATTGTGATTATCTGATCTCTTGAAGTAGATGATGTTGAATGTGATGTTGACTGTGATGTTGACTGTGATGTTGACTGTGATGTTGACTGTGATGTTGACTGTGATGTTGACTGTGATGTTGACTGTGATGTTGACTGTGATGTTGACTGTGATGTTGACTGTGATGTTGACTGTGATGTTGACTGTGATATTAAATGTGATATTAAATGTGATGTTGACTATGATGTTGAAGTATGCCATGTATGAAATATCGCTGTCAATAAGGAGGTAATGAAAAGAAATCATTTGAAACGAAATCCGTCCTGTCGTCGATGGTCGACGCGTAAATCATCACACATCTCCCTTTAACTCCACACCATTCATTGACTGGGATATCTTCAATTCGTGGGTCAGTCAGTGCAGACTTGTTTAACTAAATTCCGAATAGTATATTCTACCTATTTATCCTTGACTTACCTACTTGGTGGTTCCGCGCGGTCAATAGGTAGACATGACGGGTATCAAAAAAAGTTACCTTACCTTTCACATATGAATTGAGTAATGGTGCTCCGATGTTAAGATTTGCCGAGCGCGTTGACGATTTTTATAATTGGTGATTGGATTGTTGAAGATAACCTTACGAATTGAGATGAATAATTCGATGGAATTTACGTCGTAGGTTCGTCTTGTCTTGAGATTTTCGTGATCCATGAAGGGGGAATAACCGAATGAGTATAATCTCGATTATCATACCTACTTATTATTACAGCATATACTTGGTTAATTTGATCAGATATCAAAAAAATCGGAAGACACGGCTATTAACAAACAAAGAATATTCTACCCAATCATTATATGTACACAAAGATCTTCATGGTTCTCGAGTCTCGACCGAGTTTGACCCATAACAAAAATATCCTTCATTGATCAAAATACCCTGGGGAATATCATCTATCACCAAACTCGACTCTTTAGATACCGGTAGTACAGAAAAACTTGGCTATATTGGACTGGGATATATCGGAATCTTGGATATATTGAAAAAATTTCCTGATTTGATTATTTTTTATATAGTAATATCGGATTTTTAGGCAAAACTGGAATACCGGATTGATTTTTTAAGAATCCGGTATAAATTTTAGTAGTGAATTTAGTTTAATAAGTTTTTTTAGTATTAGTAAGTTTGATTATATGATAAACTTTCGAAAATATCGGGATTTGGATTGAAAATCGGATATAAATTTTGGTGGAAATGCTTGGATTATTATTTCTTATATTGGAATTTTGTTTATATCGGATTTGATTGGTCGAAAATCTTAGTTCGGTATAATCAAGTTTTTCTGTAAATATCATCTATCATTAACATATGAAATCTACTCTTACCGAGGTATCTAAGGATTGTAATGAATATAAATGTTTATTAATTCTCTTTATTTTTTTGATGGATATTTGACTCTATTCGGTATTTGTTTACCGTTGTAGATTTGATATACAATTTTAGATTCCGAATATTTCATTCATCTAGAGGCTAGAGGTTCCAATGGTGAGGGTACTCCTCTAGTCATTCCTGTAGCCAATCCTGTAGCCAATCCTGTAGCCAATCCTGTAGTCAATCCTGTATTCATTCCTGTAGTATTCCTCAAATCATCCTTCAAATCCATCCATCTTACATGGTGAGTGGGTGGGGGAAAGGAGGAGGTATTTCAAGTTGACCTTGGACAATAGGGATAGATTAAAGTTTTCCAACCCTACGAAAAATGAAAATATACTCTACCCTAGTATAGTAACAAGTTTTAAGGTTATCCCTCTACTCTAATAAGTTTAATCGTATAATTATATTTACGGACATGAACCTTTTTTGGCTTGGAACCCTTGAATGATGAAATATTATCATATTTCTAAATCATCCTTCATATCAATCCTACCCCCCTCTTCTAAAACAGAACCCTTTTATTTTGTTAGAAGAAATCCTCATTGAATAACTGGATCGAATGATATTTACTTTACACCTCATTGTTGCATATCAACAAAAACTTCAAACCAGACCTAAAGTAATCATAAGTACATTATCAACTCTTTTTCCCTCAAAACACAAAATACTCCTGCTCTTTTTGAATCTTCGATACGTGTCAAAATTACAATCTTATGAGAAGTGGAGTTTAAGAGTGGTCAATTGTATAACTTTAGTTATAAATCATTCAAATCCAAACTCGAGTTCGAGACCACCATCACCATCACCATCAGCATCATCATCACCCGAATCAAAATACGAGTACTCACACATCACTCGTGAACCCTCGAATATCTTTTTCTCTCTTTCGAGTTGTACAAGGAGGGTAGGTCAGCGAGGAAAGGCTTAAGAACTTAGACTACCTACCTACTTTTACAATCACACTCACAGTCACATTCACATTCTTGAAATCAACCTCGCCATAGTTTGGATTTCAACTTCTTTGAATTATTCGAATTTCAGCTCATTTCAGCTCATCTCATCTCATCTCATCGCATCGCATCTCATCTTATTTACCATCCCATCCATTTGGAACCACCACCTCGATCGGTACATCACGGTATCCAAACAAAATTCAAGCAATTCCACCATTCTCCACCAACGACAAGCCATCAGAAATACCAAGCATTTTGATTATTCGGGAACTATCAAGCCCCCACATTATTTTACTTTTTGGTTCTCTCTTGTCCCGTCTATCTGGCACGCTGCCTTGCTGGCTCGCTAATTTCCAATCATCCCATTCATCTCCCTTTTCTCTCCTCTTTTTCTTCAACCGATATCTACCTACATACAGCTGAACTTTTGATAAAAGAGGTCAGTCATCTTGATAATATATATATAGTCAAGATACACATACACAACATTACTACATTACTACATCACCTCATATACTCATTACGATTCTTACTATTTACAACTATCAAAAAATCTATCACCAACTACCACCAACCACCACCAACTATCGTCTCAAACATTTCATCCTAATATATCTTTTTGTCATACAATTATTCGAGACAATTGATTACCACACCAATCACTCGATACAACCTTTCAGTTCCTTTTACCTAATAGTTTTGGGAAGACACAACATATGATTATCGTCCAATTTTTTGGGTCTCCAATATTTTCCTTGTATACCGGTACATTGGTTCCGAAACGCACGAGGCAGACGATCGATTGAAGTTTAATTGTAGTAACATTTCACACCCCCAAGTCGAAAGGGGATTTATTTTTATTCTACAAGGAGATTTATACGCCACTTTTGTTGGGAAGGAAAGGAAACTCTTGGGGGGAAGAAAAGTATAAGTGATTGATGGAATCTCGAATTTAATTTTTGAAGCTTTCGATTTTACTTTGAGTGTTGGGTTTCTGGGGTCTGGGGATTTCTTCGATATACATTCCTCAGATTGGTTCGATCAGTTCCGTCAGTCGATCAGTTCATCAGTTCATCAGTTCTATCAGTTCTATCAGTTCTATTCTTATCGAATCAATTTCTACAGATCGACAATAACTACAAACTACATACGGACTACAGACGACGTACGGACTACGGACTACGGACTACGGACTACGGACTACAGACTACAAATTACGGATTACCGATTACATCTCAAAAATAAGACCCCGCAACAATGAGTTCTTCAGCGCAAGGAGCACCGAGAGCACAGGCAGTACCTACAATACCTACAACATCAAATGATGATAAAAAGAAAGGATTAAGTCGAGTTTTAGGCCGAATGAAGACAGTTTTAAAAAGAAGTGATGGATCAAAAAGATTATCATTTGCTGGAAAGTCTTCGACTTTAACTACAGCAGGAGAACCAAGGTAAGCAATGAATATTTTAATATATTATTTTCGTTATTTCCTTTTCGCCCATCTACATATGTTTGTAAGTGTAAAAATATGTAGGTTCAAGGTTTAAGGATTGAACATTAAGGATTAGTGAATCATTGGAGTTTATATTTATTAATAATTTATAAATCTCATAGTGTCCCCAAATCCACTGATCAAACATCCAAATCAAAACCAATACCAATACCAAAATCAACACCAACACCAACACCAACACCAACGCCAACGCCAACGCCAGAACCATCTAAGGAAATACCCATCTCCATTCCCGCTTTCGACGAAACGAAACAAACTACTGATACCACTACCAAAACGGCTACCAAAACCACTACTTCTAGCGCAACAAAACAACAACAATCTAAACCCAAACCCAAATCCAAATCTCAATCTCAATCTCAATCTCAACCAACCAAAGTTTCTCGAGCAGAAATTAATGCTGAAAGAGCTCGAAAATTGGCTGAACGTTTTCAATTACAAATCGAACCTCATGAATGGCAATCTCTTACTGGAGAAAAAGATGTTTGGAGAATCGAAAAACCTATTCGAATGAGAATTCATAGAACTTGTCATAAATGTGGTACAACATATGGTGCCAATAAAATTTGTACCAACTGCGAACATCCAAGATGTACAAAATGTCCCAGATATCCTTTAAAGAAAAAGGATAAAGGAAAAACAGCAGTTGCCAATATAGGACCAACAAAAGTGGAAGTTGATAGAGAATGGAAAAAATCCGAGAAATTAATCATGACTTTACCAAGTCAAAAAGTGGGTGGTCAACCTTTGGTTAGGAAAAAACCTACTCAAAGAGTTAGAAGAACTTGTCATGAATGTTCAACTCTTTTTACTTCTGGAAATAAAATTTGTACAACTTGTTCTCATACTCGTTGTGCTGATTGTCCTCGAAATCCGTATGTTTTCTTTTTTTGATTCCCATTTTCTTTTCTCCCTTTATTTTTGTTTCTATATTCCAAATACTTGAGGGAGAATAGTCTGCCTCCACGGCAGTGGCCCCCGGAGGGCCAGCGGAGCGTCATTTCAATTCAATGTACTCTTGATACCCCCATAGCTCGCTCCGCTCGAAAAGAAAATTAATTTCTTTCTTCTCTCCCATATTTCATTTCCCTTTCCCTCATTTAAAACTCGCAAACTAACAAATACATCTCAACAGATCCAAGAAAAAGAAATATCCAGATGGTTACCCTGGTGATCAACCATCCTCTACAAACAAAAAATTCGCATGTCATAAATGTGATAAAACTTTCCCTCAACATTCCTCCTCGGATTCAAAAACTAGCACGCAAGAATGTACAAGGTGTAAACATGTTAAATGTGATATGTGTATGATAGCTGTTCCGCGGAAAGTGGTACCAGAACCGGATCCGGAAGTATTGAGGAGAGTAGAGGAGAAATTGAGGGGGTTGAGTATTAGACGGCCGATGACTGTGAATGTGGTTGTTTGATAGATTGTTAGGGTACTGATGGATTCGGAGAGAGGGAAGGGGCAAGCAGGAAGCGGGAAGCGGGAAGCGAGGAGCATGATCGAAAATGGACAATGGTCAAAAAGAAAAGGAAAGGAGAGAGAAGAATGCATGGATGGATAAATGGGCAAAAAAACATACATCGGAACTTCTTACATTTTTTCACAGCATTTACATTTTTGCAATTCTCGGGGTTTACATTTCTTTGCATTGTATTGCACAGGAAAGATGAATGAAAGAACGGAATTGATGGGGGAAGATGTCGAAAATTCATCTTTTTCGAAAGAATTATAAAAAATTATGAGGTGATGAATTAGCGAGCATTGATTGTGTATGGATGGATAGGATATCTGCATGCGCATTAACATTTTTGGGTTTCAGTTTGAGTTTGTTTCTTTTTTACATTAGGTTGCTTTAGCTTGGGAGGATTGATTGATACCTTTTTGTGTTTTTTGAGATTTCTAGGAGGGTTGTATGGAGGGATTGTAGTTGGATCCGTGGGTGTGGTGTGTTGGGTCGGAAAAGGGGTTAAGTGCGAGATGGAGAAAGGAGATAAGAGATGATGACAAGGGGACAAGATGAGAGAATACAGAAATGGAGTAGATATTAGAATGCAGACATACTTACATAGGTTTGATACAATGTGATGTTATAAATTTGTCTACTGGATACCTATTAGTGGGACTTTTTGATTGTTTGAATGGTGGAAATGTGGAGGTGGAGGGTGGAAGGTGGAAGGTGGAAGGTGGGGTAGTGGGATGGATATATAGATGGGAATATATGGAGTTGGAAGTTGGAAGTCAGAAGTTGGAAGTTATTCTCTTGGTTGTTGTCTTTGATTGGTGTGAGTGAGTGAGTGAGTGAGTGAGTGAGTGAGTGAGTGAGTGAGTGAGTGAGTGAGTGAGTGAGTGAGTGAGTGAGTGAGTGAGTGAATGAGTAAATGAGTAAATGAGTGAGTGAAGGTCTACGGACTTTGGTATGCGTAGTTGTGAGTGGAGTTTGGAGATGAGATAGGATAGGATGGAATTGAACGAGGTGAGATAAGAAATGAGAGAAAATATAATAAGATGGGAGGAGGTAATGAAGTAGTAAAGTTGAATTGAAAAGTAGAAGATAAAAGATCTTTACCTACCGAGTCTTTGATTCAGATTGAAGGTGACACGAAGGGAAAAGGGGAGACAGGCCTGAAATTGAATTTTTGGTGTCAAGATTGAATTGTTAGATTGGGACGAATAATGATAAATAGGATATGTGAGAGAATTAGGTCCTATTTATAATATTCCGAGGTATCGATGGGGTGTTTATCGAAAGAAATCATAATGTGTAAGTACTGGACGTTGATGTTTTAGAGTGTGATACTAAAACTAATCATAGGGCTGAAAGTGGTGAAGCTCCGATTTAAATACATTTCCTATTACTTCATTCATACTACAAGTCAGCGTGACAACTATGAAGGTAGTGATTATGAGTATTGAGGACATTGCGTGAATAATTTAGCTTATTTCATACTTAATATGGGATGGTGAAGATAATCTCAGTTTATATTGTCATTGAAAATGGAATAAACAACAATTTCAAGAGTCTTCGGAATGATGCCGTCGATTCTCAAGAAAGGATGGTTACAGTACTGGCATCATTTCACCATACTTTCAACTCTCGACTCACATTTTGAGAATCAATTTCTATATCAAAATTAAACGAATTCTATAGCTGTTTTAGAGATTTCAAATTCAAAATTGTTTTTAATTAAAACAAAAATCAATAAAAATAATCCATTAATTTTTTATTCATTTTTTAATAAATATTTATAGAATTTCCAACTTTGATATAATCAAAACAAAGAATCGATTTTTAATCTTATTTTAAATAAAATAAGTTTTGATGGAAAAAGGCTTTTCATATAAACTTAATGTATAGTATCGTACGGCGGCGTTATTTCTCAGAATTTCTAAATCTGTCAGTCTATCGTCAGTCTATCGTTAGCATATCATAAAACCAAATATTCTCGGATTTAAATTCAACTTTATTGTTAGATATATAATCCGCTATTCCATTTACTCCCGTTACATATTCGGGGTATCTTGTCCTTTCCTATAATACATATCCACATACCCATATGTCTATGATAAAAACGCCTGTTAATAATTCATCCACACCATCTAGTAACAAATTCAACTCCAACTCTCCTATCTCCCATCTCTCTCACTCTATCTTCATCTCAAATAATTTCAACTCCATCTTTATCTCAAATAATTCAACCCCATCTCCCTTCTGAAACAATTCAACTCCATCTTCATCTCAATCTCAAACATTATATCCATTACCACTTCCAACACCATCTAAATCCATAAATTGATCGATATCTGATATAACAACACTTGGTTGTGGAATTGTTGATTCAGGAAAAATATTATCAGCTGGAGGACCATCTAAACCTCTACCAACTTGATAATTATCTGGTACTGATTTTCCTAATGTTGTCCTTCTATTCTTTTGTCTCTTTCCAGTCCCTACAATTGTATCACCTCTTCCATTCATCCATAAACTAGCATCACTAGTTTCACCTCTTCCAATACCAAGTTGATATGCTTCCATACCTCTCAAAACTGGTAATAAAAGTCGAGTTTCATACCAACGTCCTTTAATATCAGCTAATCCTCGACGAGCTGCTGGTTCAAGTAATTGCCATTCATACCAAGTACGTTTCTTTGCGTTATCTGCTACTTCATTACGAAATCTTAAATCAGATACCATTCGAGGAGGTAAATCTGGTGTTGGCCATTGTGATCGATTATTATATGGCATTGGCATTTCGACAAATTTGTAAATATCTCCAACAAATGTTACAACTGTCAAAAGGGGATTTGTTTGTACTGTACGTTCAATGAGTTTTTGAACCACAAGTACTACAATTGAATCCCCATCAACACGTAAACGAACTGGTTCACCAACCCAAATCTTTTCGGCTCCAAGAAACATTCCATTATAATGAATTTCTCCAGGAGATACGATGGCTTTTTCAAGTCTATCAAATAGAGAATAACTTCCATCGATAACTTTTGCAGCCAATATACTACCATCAACTTGGTAATCACCTCCACCATATTCACCTCGAACAATTCGATCCCAAGGTACTTCATCATATGGAATGCTGTTAATTGAACTGATTGTTGTTTGAGGTACACTCCAAGCAAGCCAAGGTCTAATTGATTCTTGATCCTTAATTTGAGCTGGTGAATGTGAAAGTGGATGAGAAAGTGGTTGAACTAAATATTCCGCTTGAAAATGTTCATATCTTCTCTTTGATACAACCGCGAGACCCCAAGCATGTCCTCTATTAAACCAAACTAATTCACCTGTACGATAAATGAGTCCAGTATCAGGTGTACTATCGAGTTTTTGTTCTTGTGATCGAATTGATGAAGTTGGTTGAGGTGATGATTTTGATGATCCAGAAGCTACTGATCCAGTTGTAGATCCAGTTGTAGAAATGACCTTTTGAGGTATGCTAACAATTGGCATGGTATTTTTGATTTCTTTCTTTGGAGGTGGTATGCTGACGACTGGAGTTGTTGCCTTGATTTCCTTTTTCATTGCGCCATTATCTTGTTTGATTACTTCTTCTTGTGGATCATCCTCTCCAAATGGTGAACAAACTTTACATGAACAATTCCTTGGGTCGCCATCTGGATCCGTACTTAACCAAAGTACATGAGGGAAAAAATCTGCCGGACTTCGATATCTCTTCTTTCGACCTTGTGGATGTCCATATAAATATGTATCTTGTCGTTCGTAAACTCCGGCTGTGTGTCGACCCTTTTCCTTTTTCATCTCTGCCTCCAATTTATTCTTATTATATTTGAGGTGTTCCCATAAAACATATCCTTCAGGTAGATCTTTCAGTACGTAATTCCTATCTGCGATGAAGTTAGTTGATGTTGATGGAAATTTGGGAATGCCGTATTACCAGAATGTTCTTTTCCTCCTAAATAATGCATCAACATGCCACCAATCTTTCTTCTCCAATCTATAGCTTTTGGTTCATCATAATCGAGTTTCTTGTAAAAATCAACAATTCCTTCGGCATCTTCTTTATCATTCAATTGAGCTGGTGTTGGTTGATTTGATTCTTTGATCCCTGTCTTTGTAATGATTTCTAATTGACCATCTGACCTACAGATAGTAATAGGATGAAATGGTGCCATGATGGCAATTGTTTATGGTTGAATTAATTAATTGTTGATGATATGATGGTAGTCCACGGGTAACCTTGAGATAAAAAGTTGTGGGGTTGAGCTAGGTTCTAGTTTGCATTTACCTAGGTAATTATTACTAAGAGGTTACTTAAAGTTATATGGTCGGTCGGATTAACTTGAATCCGATTACCGAGAAAACGAGGGACTCAGAAAGGAGAAAAAGCGTCCACCAAAATTATATACCTTGATCAAAATTTAATATTAAAATAGCGTATGAATTTTTTGATTGGAATCTTATAAATTGATAAATTTTCAAAGAAATTCATATCAATTTTCATTTTCAAGATGATATCATATGTATGGAAATTTATATTGATTTTTGAAAAGACTATCTCTGGGTTTTCTTTTCGCGGGTTCGGTGTTCGGCTTTTTCTTCAGGTTGTTAGGAGGGATTCAGAAATGAAACCTGTCTAGTAGATATTTAAAGGTAAGAGTTGAGGCCATCGCTCACTTTATATATAATGCTTTTCCAATTAAAATATAGGATTATTCAACTTTTTGTATCCTAGTTTATTTATTATAATAAAAGATAAAATTATAAATTCTTTTAAAAAATGTTATTCAATTAATCAAATTTTATAAAAATAAAAATTGAAAAAGTTAAAATTGAAAAATTTAAATTTTTCCCTTTTTATGAAAATTCGTTTATTTTATATAGAAAAAATATTATATATTTATTTTTTTGGAAAAATTCTAGTTCAATATTATATAACTATTCAATAAAAATAATAAAAAATATTTCGAATAATCTTTATATTTCAATTAGAATTATTTATTATTTTTAGTTTTTGTGAAAAGACAATATATAGATCCAAATAAAATATTTAATATAATAATTTATATAGAAAAACTTCATTTTTATAGGGATTTTATTATATTTGTTATAAGAATGTAATGAGCGATGGGCTCAACTCTTATCTTATTATAATAACAGTAAGTAAAATTTATACTCAATAAATTGACGAAATAAAAATCATATTTACAATTACAAGAATTACTAATTCAAGTCTTTGATTCTGAACTTGGAAACTTGATCTCTTATACTCGTATACGATTTTACTTGTATTCATCAATATACGATGAGAACATAAAGAATTGTGTATAATTACAGGTGGTAATTAAACAGAGTCATAAAAGACTTGAATGGAATTAACAAATGAAGGAGATATATGGATAATAGTTGGATACCGGGTATGGTAGAGTGAGGCGTAACGGGATAGGGATAGCGGTACGCATAGAGGTAGGTATGGTGGTGTAGATGTGATGTAGATATGGTGGCGTAGGTAAGTCGGGGTAGATATGGCGGGATAAATATGGCGAGGTCGGAATTATGAGGTTAAGATAAACAGGTAGATGTGACTTTTATTATCTCGATCGGGCTACTTAGTGCCGGAAAACTCAGGGAGATGAGAACGAATAAAGTGTTTGTATCAATTCCTTAATACATGAGTTTATTATCTTTCTATTCAACTATCTAATCATCTAAATCGCCAGATTCAACCAAATCTAAAAGTTCCAACATAGGATCCATCATATCCATCCATGGATATACTCATCCGTCGTTTCCTTGAAATTCTCTTTACTTTCCGCCAAACTTTCTTTCAATACTTCCAGTTGCTTCAAAGCTTCACTCATCTCTTCCAATTGTTCATCTTGTTCTTCTGCTGAAGTATAAATCCTTTGATGTATCCTTGTTCCCTCCCGTAATATCTTCATCTCCTTGCGAATACTTGGCTTGAACCAATTTGATTTTAATAAATCTTCTTTAGCCAAAGACCAATGTTGTTCCTCATGCTTGTAAGAATTCGCAACACTTACACCAGCAACGAAATGAGAAAATCCTCCACCATGTGATGAATAAGCTTGAGCATATCTCGAGCATAAAATTTCCCCAAATCTTCCATGACATGGTTCAATACAATCAAAAACAACATATTGATGATTTTTATAAACGCCACCTTCCGTTGCAAAGATAGCTTCAATCAAATTCATAATGTAATTGGAACTAACATGCTTCCTATGTTGATCCAAGCGTTGAAGACTTGATGCAAATCCGACTTCGGAAATAGGACGAGTTAATGGTTCATCCCATCGATTTTTGAATTTATCAAATTCAATTCTCCCACGAACAAGTGAAATCCACTCACTTATAACTTTATATTGAGTATCACCCTTGATGTATCTTCTCTTTCCATCTGATTCGGCCTTGTAATTACCAATAACTTCATCAATCTTTTTGGAAATTCGATATGATGCTTGATCATTGGGTTTACCAAATCCCCTAATGTAAATGTCAGCGATATTCAAAACATGTTCTAATTGTGAGTGTGAAGGGGATACTCCGATTGCGTTGACCAAATAATGAATGTAAATGAAAATCCTCTTTTCTCTCTTATTTCCTTCCATCATGGACATCATGTGTGCTCTCATAGATGTCATTAATGGATCCGAGTAAGCTCTTGCTAAATCTCCTTGTACAAGATTTTTTAACACATCAGGATGAATACATGCCGACATGAAAAGGAGTTCGAGTTTCATTACCTCAAGATTGCCATCTTCCCTTCTTTTGTTAACCCATTTATCACAAGGTAAACCTTTTAAATCCAAAGCAGCATCCACCAATTCTCTTAAACTTTTTGAATTTGCTTCAATAAGTCGTTTGAAATAAGCATCAAGTATCATTCCAGAATTTTCGGCATACTCTCCACCATCAATATCATCCATTGGTACATTCCCTCCTGGTCCTAATGCGGCTACAACTTCCTTTTTCATGGCTTCAAGCTCTTCTCCAGACTTTTCAAGTATAGAATTGATTATGTCTTCGAATGCTACCTTGTCGAATTTGTTGACCATCTCTTCAAATACATCGTCGAGTTCCGAGTAGTAAAGATGGTACCTAGATCCCCTCAATTGTTCTGCCGGTTGAGTTTCCGTATCGATATCCATGGGATCGGGTGGATTCGAAGATCCAGATTGGGAAGGAGAAATTCTTACCTCTGAATGCCGCAGGTTGATCAATTACCGGTGAAAGTCCTAATTGATTCGAGGATGAAACTGGAGTGTTCGCGGATCGTCCAAGGGAAGAGGGGCAGGAGGTTGGCATCCTTCTCGCAGATTGTCTAGATGTAGATGGAGATTCAAGATGATCAGCTTTCGAAGCTGAATCTCCAGCAGATTGTTGGACTGATATTGAAGATTCTGAGACTAATCGTCTTGTAAATCTAGAAGGGACAGGAAAACCACCAGGTAACCCTACATTACCTTGTTGGGTTGCAGCCGCTCTTCTTGAAGATTTGGAAGATTCTGGGAGTAATGGTGGAGGCATTAAAGTATATGCGTCACCCTGATTCAGACGAGAAACATTAGCCAGTGGAGGACTACTTACATATGATTCATTGTCACCTGCAATGGGAGAATTTCCACTTCTTGATGCTGGTGAAAATAGTGCAGGCGTCGACGTATACCTATTTCCTGACCTCGGACGAGTATCACCAGTATTTGCAGACTTACCTGTGTTATTTCCACCTGAAATGGAAGAATTCCCGCTTCTTGATTTCTTATCAATTGATCGTGACTTACAAGGTGTATCATCAAATCTTCTCTTTGGAGTTGATAGAGATCTCTCATCTTTTGAGTTCCAAACATGCCCCAACTCACCATACTTCTGTTTCCAATTCATACCATACCAGGCTTCCCATTTCTCAACCATTTCTCCATACTTATTATTCTTCATTTCTTCTTCTTCAATGTGATAGATCTAGTTCTTACCTTTAAAATCTTCCCAAAATTAGACTTCATATAGAAATGATCCATCTTCTCTATTCCATTTATCATGAATCTTCCAAATTTGGAAGACTGGGTTGCCAAGACCATCAATTGATGCTTGCTTGGAACCTGTTGGTTCAAAAATCATGAGGAATTTCTCCATCTTGATTATAGCAAAATTCGAGCTGTGCTAAGCACATAAACGGTGGAGGAAAACTCTGAAAGAGATTCCTAATCCGCCCAAAGCTCAAGGAACTAGTCTTTGATAGGGTTTTCTTTCAAAGGGGGAAGGAGATATATGAGGTAGGGGGATTGTCGATTGATAATTTGAATGATCAACTACTCATGTATCTATTCTCAATTGAATTTTTAAGATAGAGTTATTATAAAAGTTGATGTATTGTGAGGAAATGAACAAAGTGAGTTTCATCCAACCTGAGGACTTGGGACGACGTTCCCTAGTTGGCGGCCGCTAGCGTTTGCTTACGTAAGCCTTTTTCTTTTCTCCCCAGATTCCCTTCCTCCCCACAAATCAAACAATGTTATCGTCTGATGTTCCTTTTAAATCAACACACTTTCATCACACGACTCACATTATAATCTCATTTGATATCACCCAAAGTTTTCATAATCAATTGGACTTATTATTGCACACCCAGACCTGGACTAGTTCCTAACTTTGGGTGACCAATTTCAGTAATTTTGATTGTTCCCCCCTCTCCCTCCCACCCCCCTTTTGGATAAAATCTCTTAACTCAACCCTATCAGAGACTGGTTCTCTGAGCTTTGGGTCGTTTAGAGACTTATTCAAAAGTTCCCCCCCCTCTATCAGCTATTCACTTAGTTGACTACTGTGATACACAGACTCAAATTTTACCATGGCATCTAATGTCAATAATGGCTCTGTCCAAGTCGAAAGACGTGTGACTCGTAGTGGTCAAGTACCAACTGTTCGACGTCAAAGGAACCGCAATAGTCAAGTGGCTGCGGTCGCAAATGAGGGTGAAGATGAAGATGAAAACCCTGCACCAACCCCTGCACCACGAAGTCGTGCATCTAGAAACGTTCCTAGGTCACAACGTGATACTAGGGACGCTTTTACCAGAGTGATTGCGCCAGCCCTTCAAATTAATCGATGTAAAGTCGAATTGGAATATGCTGGTCAAGAATTAATGAATGAGATTAAAGATCTCAATTTCGACGAAGTCTTTGACGTTGGAGTCGAGGTTAAAAATCGTGAAAAACTTATTGGGAATGGAGATAAAATCTTGGAAGCATCTCGACAAGCAGTTGCTTGGATTGATTCCCAAATCAAGGCCCATCATACCATGACGGAAAAATGTGCCGAGAAGATGAAGAGGTATCAACGACTTCTTTCCACTCTATCTGTTGAAGTTCAAATTATGTTGGAAAGTTTATTGGTTGAGAGGCAAGGTCAAGTGATTGATTTGACACAAAAAAAATGAAGAATTGTTAAGACAAGTCAGCATGCTTACTGGTAAAATTACGAATCTTACCCAAGATTCATCCAGCACTAGCATTTAATGTGATGAATTAAAGGATTTTCTCCAAGAAAATCTCAGCGCTTTGAAAAATCAACACATAGAAAATAATGAAACGGAAGCATATTCCAACCTTAAAATGCGACTTGATCAATCATTTTGTCGGAATGAAGAGATTTCTTTACGAAAAGGTAGGATAGAAGCAGAATTGGTCTAATCTCGTCAGGAATCTAATAGATTCCGATTGGAAAAGGAGAATTTATTTCGTGCCAACGAAGAATTAAAGAATGATGTCTCACAGCACAAATTGGATTATCAAAATCTTGCCAAGGATAAAGAACAAGTTGATAGTTCACTTGTTGCCCAATCAGCCCGAATTAAGGAGTTGGAAGCGTTACTCGCAAATGAACAACGAAGTTTGCAGCGAGAGGTCTTGGCTTCCACAATTTCAAAGGCAAGAGTTGAACAATTGTAAAAGGAAGATGCAGAACGTCAAGAAGCATTGCGCAAAGCAGAGTTTGGTTCGGTCACTATGGATTATGAATTGAATGCATCCAAAGCTCGATTGAGAGAGATCAATGAGAATTTGATTAATGAGAAAATCATTGCAGAGCAAGTGCCTGGTTTGAAAGCTCAAATTCAGGATCTAACGAAAGCTCTCGAGGACTCAAGTGAGGATCAAGGAATGAAGAAAATCTTGTGGGATATAGATGTTGAAGAATTGAAGCAAGAATTGAAGAGTGTCAAAGTAGATAATAGAAGTTTCAATGCTGATGTTCTGGAGAGAGATTCGAAGATTGATTCATTAGAGTCCGAATTAAGTAATTTGGAAAGTATTCGAAAGAATAACGAAGCACTTTTGAAAGAACGTGCGGATTCAATCGTTACCAAAGATTTACATATTGAAAATATGATATCTAGAATTAAGAATTCGGATAACATTGATCGCTTGACATCGGAATATGATGAAAAGATTAAAAAGTTATCTGCTGATTTGGAAAAGAGTGAAAAGAATTACCCTAATTCTAGAAAGATTCGTGATGAGGATAGATGAGGTCATGCAATTACTCGAGAGAAGGCACAACTTGCTAAGCAAAAGATGATGGCAGAACATATCCAAGCTATGTCACAGAAAGATCTTCAATTAATTGAGTGTCGTACAGAGTTAGAGGACAAGATTCCGAGATTGGAAGGTGTGATTTCACGACAATCTCGTACTATTTCACAAGGACAAAGTTGTCAAACACGTTTGCAATTACAGATTCAATCATTGAATAGTCGGGTTGGTCACGCCCAACGTGAACTTCGTGTCGCTTTGACATCCAATGCGGAAATTGAGAGACGAGCTAATCAGGCTCAGGGTACGATTTCCGAGACTTCTGCGAGTAGTGCTTATCAGCAAGGTAAAATCACACAACTTGAGAAACAAGCGAAGGATCTCAAGTCGGAGTTGGCTACATGTAAAGACGAGTTGCAAAATATGTTCTTTCACAAACACACAAGCACAAATCTATCAGAGAGTGTGGAAAGACTCAGGAGGGATGCTGAAATAGCTACTAAGCATATTTACGAAATGTCTAATGCGAAAGATGTCGATTTTGAAAGGCTAGTGGAAAAAAAGAGAGGGCTAGAAAGATAGGTTAAATATCTTAAAGAAGAAAAAAGCACCAGGCTTCTATGAAGATTGAAAAATTGGAACGAGAGATGTCGAATGCTGAAGAGCGAGGAGAGACGTCATCGTCGAGATTGATCAAAGAGTGCGTTGATTGGGAAATGAAGGCTTTCAACCTCGAAGGTCAAATAAAATTGATGAAGACTTCCGGAGAGTATAATAAATTGGGGGAGAAAATTTTCCATCTCGAGTATCGAATGAAACAAATGAAGACTCCCGAGGAATATAAGGAATGTGAGAGTCAAATTCATCAGTTGGAGAAGGATCAATTAAAATTTAAATTCGAGGTGAAGGAACTTGAAGAGAGAATCAAAGGTATGAAGACGAGAGACGAATATGATACCTTGATGAAAGAAAAGGGTACCGAGAAGTTGGAAATGGAGAAGAAGATTGAAAAACTTCGAGAGGAAATTCAAGCTATGAACCCCAAGGATGAATATGATGTCTTGGTGAGAGAAAAGAATGCCGAGAAATTGGAATTGGAGAAGAAGATTGAAAAACTTCAAGAAGATCTAAGTAAGTCAACTAGTCCGGGTTCATTGACAATCAATACAGGTGTTTTTGGACATGGTAATGTTTATAACATACAACAATCGCCAGAACATTTCGGAATGGGGCCACAATTACCTTATGGTGATCTTATGGGAATTCAACAATCACCATCTCCTAGAACTCCTGGATTTCAACCACCTTTCCAGGGATATTCGACTCATGGATCTCTACAACATGGACCTAGTGGATCTTTCTCTCAATCTCCTCAACCAGGATTTTTTGGAACCTCGTCACAATTCTCTATGCATCCACCGGTATATGGTCAATCACTACCTCCTAGACCTGGATTTGATGCAGGTTCACCAATGCATCCATCGGTCGGAATGGGATTTGGTGTAGGCCCATCACCTCCACCTGGACTCAATTATCCACCTGGGTTTCAACAATCAAATTCTCCCCCAGTGCAAGGACAATTTGGGAAATTTCGATTACAGCCACCTCCGACCAAAGTGGCTCCACCATCTTATAAGTTTTTGGTCAGTGGAGGCGTAGAAGGAGGTGTAACAACAATGAATGTTCCACCTGCATTGAATCAAAAGTTGATGGATCAGATAACTGGCTGGTCAAAGTCTTCAAAGGGTTCGAATTGGTCACCCTGGTAAGTAGAACTCGTTGTGTGGATGTTAGAGTAAAGAATGTCGCATGCGCTCGATGTCCAGCAACTTCAGATGATGGAGATAAATTTGCCTGTCTACATGGTATGAATAGGGGTTTGCTGTGTGTTTTGGTTCGAAGAGATGGTCCAGTAATTGCACCCTTGAATCTTGGGGAAAGATTACCAGGTGCTACACCTCAATCTCCGGGGTATTAT
The DNA here is from genome assembly GCA_014898425.1 of Botryotinia globosa. Taxonomy (NCBI): domain Eukaryota; kingdom Fungi; phylum Ascomycota; class Leotiomycetes; order Helotiales; family Sclerotiniaceae; genus Botryotinia; species Botryotinia globosa. The sequence goes on along the minus strand of RCSZ01000015.1, from coordinate 126,577 downwards.
ATAAGATAAATATATACAATTCAATTGCAAATTAATTCTGAGCTTGTTGCGTAAATTGACAATGAGGACGATCCGTCCCTCCTCACTTAATCTGAATGGTAGTGAGAGATACCACAAGAGAGAGATAGGTATCAATGGAACTATAGACTGGAGAAGAGATTTTAGAGCTATTGTACACTGAGAGCGTAGACATAACGATAGAACCATTAATAAATACTCTCACCCCTTTATCTTTAGGTGACGAATGAACATCCACTCCTCCCGGCATTGCTTCTTAGCTCCCAGCTGACTCCCTACCGACATTACCTCTTAGATTCCATACCTACTCTTCTTTTATCCTCCTCTTCTTTTTCAGAAACTAGGAGTGATAGGTGACGGTGATAATCAATTCCTGTGTATTTTGGTGATGTGGAGGTCAAATCTCCGGCAATTCCTCGGGTATCGCGGGTATCGGTATTTCTTTCCGCCGACGCCTCTAGCTTATTTCAAATTTTAACTTCACATTACATGTCTTGTCATTTCGAGGGAGACTTCTCGTTTTCCCCCTTTCCTCAACTACCCCAACTCGCTTATGTATCAAGAAATCTAAAGTCATTACTCTATCTTCGAATCAAATCTCAAGACCAAGTATATACTAGCTTCTTCACCCTCTATCCATTAATTCATCTCTACATTTTTACATTTTTAATTTCTTCACTCCTCTAGGTTAGTCTTTCACTTCTTCACCCCTTCCCCAACCTCCTTCCTCAATCCCCAATCCACAAACCATCTCCCCAAATACACTTCATTATTCATTCCATTAAAATCTATTTATTAAATATCTCTCCATCTATTCATCAATCAATAGCGACGCTCCGCTAGCCCTCCGGGGGCCACTGCCGTGGTGGCCGAATATCAGATTTTGAGAAGAAGAAATCAAGTCAACATTTTATATTCCACCGATCAAAACAAAATCTCTCCAAATTTCTTCCTCCCGAAATCATAATTCATAATTCATATTCATTATCATTACTTATTTAATATCTCAAGTTACCATCCACTCTCAATTTTCATACAACCATCCATACACATTCTACTTTATCATCAAAGCGATTCTCCAACATGTAGTCCTCTAATAGTCGGCTCTTATAAGCGGCCTCCTAGTTCCTAGTCGGGGAAAGCGGTTGTCCCCGGAAAGCGGTTGTCCCCAAAAAACTTTGAAAATACTATAATAATTGAATTATATCAATTACAATCTTTATAAATTATATAATTATTAATAAAATATTGATTCTTATTATTTATTTATTCTATTTATTATAATAAATAAAGTTAAAGTTAAATGTAATAGATAATATTATTGAATTTAATAAGATTATAATAATTCAATAATATCAAATTTACTATTTTTTTTTTCAGAATTGAATAAAATATATACCAAGATTTTTTGGGGACAACCGCTTTCCGGGGACAACCGCTTTCCCCGACTAGGAACTAGGAGGCCGCTTATAAGAGCCGACTATTAGCGATCAAATGATCACCATAAACTTTTCCAGACATACATCAATCCCTCCCGTCCCATCCCATCAAATCCCCAAATTCCGAGACACCAATAACCCCTTTCGATTCTGTTACCTCTTTATCATCAACCTTTAATCAATTACTCCTTCCAAGATTCCCCCGAGTCCATCCATCAATTTACAATTCCGCCCCCTCCCCGCTAAACTACCCCATCCCCGAAAATTACCTCATCGAACATCTCGGATAATAATACTCATATTCATATGCTTTTAATAACCCCACCAAATGCATTATCGATGCTGCCACCACTAGAAGATGGAAAATTTGATGTGAATGACCTATTATATCGAATTTACCCGGAAAATAACATTCTGGTATACGTAGCTTTTTTGATATTAGTTTTCTATTCGTCCATTAATTATTCGAAAAAGTAAGACCTTTACAGATCATCTAGAATCGATATTCTCTACTCCGACGCATACGGAATCCAAGCACGAAAAAAAGAAAGAGAAAGAAAAAGAACTCACACTATAAATCACTGCTCCAAGAACAAGAAATCCACCTTCTCCAAGATACCAAGGCATACCGGTTCCAGTAACAACTTGATTCCAACCAAAATAAACAATGGCATGAATAATAGGAGCGAAAGCTGAACATCCAGTTCCTATAAAAATACATACTCGAAATGTACGCCAACGAAGACCTTGAAAATGTGGATGTAGTAGGAGGATGAGGGTTGTGGAAGTGAGAGTTATGATCTAGGTGGTGTAAGTATGTTGGTGGTGGTTGTTATGGTTGTTATGTGAAGGTTTGGGGTGGTAATGGAGAAGATGGAGAGGAAGAAGGAGAAGAAGAAGAGGATGGAGAAGAAGGAGAGGATGGAGAAGAAGGAGAGGACGGAGAAGAAGGAGAGGATGGAGAAGAAGGAGAGGATAAAGAAGAGAAGGAGAGGGGTGGAGGTGTAAGATAGAAGGACGAAAAAGGGGAGGAAAGGTGATGGTAAAAGAAGAATATAATGACGATTATGACAACAAAAAAACCCACCATAACCCAATATCCTACTTGAAACCTCCACTCACAATAAAATGCAACATAAATCCCCGTTATAAAATCCCCCAAAATCGACAGGACAATCCCCACGAAATCCAACTTTAACCAAATCTCCGCTACCCCTTTCGAATGATTCATCAACGTATGATATCCCATACTAAACCCCATACAAATCATGGTGGTCAGAAAAAAGATGGAAAAAATAAATCGATCAACCAATGGACTTTCTGGAAAATATTTGGAAAAGATGTAAAAGATAAGTCCAGTGAGGAGAAGACATATAAAAAAGGGTATAGAATGAGTATGAATATTAAAGGTTTCATTATGAAGTGTAAAGAATGTTTTGAGAGAATCCCGAAGAGAGTTAGTGATAGGTCGATAAGAAGTAAAGATTGAAGGATTATCTTGATGCCATGATGGGAGATCATCATATGTAATTAAACCTTTATGAGAAGTAGAGGATGAATCTTGTTGACAAGTAAGTGGACTTGGTGGTTTTTCACATTCTAATTGTCGAAAGTTTGGTAGAGTGGAATCGGGAAGTTTGGATTTTTCCATCATATTGTGATAATGGATTCGAGATGATGAGGTTGGAATTTGTAGGGGAAAGAGATATAAATGTTTCCAATAAAAGTAATATAAAATATAGATGTTGGAAGGAATTATGATGAGCGCTTGTGTTATAAAATGCCTTGAAAAGGAATGATGGTAAGAGCGCTTGTGTCGTAAAGGTGTATTTGAATATGATTGAAAGTAGGTGAAATATATATATTAATTTAACATTGACTGTATTGAGAATGAATTAAGATATAGAATATCTTTGATTAATTTGCATTCATTCAATAAATAATTCCAGATTTAGAAAAGTTCAAGAAGTACCTAGTATATACCTGGGTGTTGATACCTAGTAAGTATGATGAGTAAAACACTAGTCTATTCCCTCGAAGACTCAAGGATTCAAGGATTCAAGAACTCAGAACTCAAGATCATCCATCAAAAGAACAAACAATCATATTAAACTTTCCAACCCCCAAGAAATATTCTTAGAATTTTTGATTCCAGAAGAAGAGAAAGAAGAAAAAGAAGAAAAAGATGGGGGAAATGAAAATATTGATTGCTCATATATATATATCCATGGTGCTTACTAAAAAAAGAAAGAAATCCGATCGATAAGCAGGAAATCCGGGTAAAATAATATATCCGAATCTTACGTATAAGGCAATAAATCAGGGGGGAAAGATGGAGTTTTTGGGATTGGATGACTACATACTAGATAAGTCTGGTGGTCTAGAAATTTGATGAGTTATGAATAGTAAATGAATACAGGTGATAAATGAATGATGTATGAATATTATGAATTGTATGAATTATATATAATTGAATATGATTATATATAATCGGACATGATCTTATATGATTGTATGATCCTGATGGAAGTATATGCTGCGTATATAAATCAAATAAATAATACTCATTATTCATTTATTATTATATAGAATACTACCTAGGTAAGCGATAATAATTATCAAAAACCACAAGTTCAATCTTTCCTCCCATATCATTCAGTCTTTTCAATATATAAATCATTTCACGTATAAATTCAAATGAATATGTACTAAAATCAAATCATTAAATACTAGATACAAACTCTTAAATCATTGAATATACGAAAGATTATTAAACTTTCTCCTTCATCTTTTCCTCATTCGATATTATTTGAGTATTAGTATTTCCTACTTCATCTCTTACTTTATTCTCTCTTACTTTCTTCTTCTTCCCCTTATTTCCCTCTCTTATCTTCTTCTCTTTTACTTCCCTCATTCTCCTCTCTTACTTCCCTCATTCTCCTCTTTTACTTCCCTCATTCTCCTCTCTTACTTCCCTCATTCTCCTCTTTTACTTCCCTCATTCTCCTCTCTTACTTCCCTCATTCTCCTCTTTTACTTCCCTCATTCTCCTCTTTTACTTCCCTCATTCTCCTCTCTTACTTCCCTCATTCTCCTCTCTTACTTCCCTCATTCTCCTCTTTTACTTCCCTTATTCTCCTCTCTTACTTCCCTTATTCTCCTCTCTTACTTCCCTCATTCTCCTCTCTTAATTCCCTCATTCTCCTCTCTTACTTCCCTCATTCTCCTCTCTTACTTCCCTCATTCTCCTCTCTTACTTCTCATTCTCCCCTTCTACTCTCTCCCTAACTTTCCTTCCCTCTACTTCCTTTTCAATTCTTACCATTCTCTCTACTTCCTTTTCAATTCTTACCATTCTCTCTTCTCTCCAAATTGGTCCCAATTTTAATTCAATCCATAACATTGGACTCGTAATAATACATACAAGAGCAATAAATGTAAAGCACCATCCTCTTCCCATATGATCAATCATAATAGTAATAATACCTGTTCCACCTGCACCAAGTAAACATCTCACAAGATTATTTGCTGCAGTTGCAGTAGATGGACTTTGTGGATATAAATCAACAACAAGTGTACTAAGAATATTAAACGACCCATTAATAAAAAGTCCCAAGAAGAATTGGAGTATGAGTGGTGCAGCCAAATTGGCATTCTTTTCCAAAACCCAACCATAAGATAAATAACAAGCAAGTCCCATGGTTAAAAGAGGCCAAATTATTTCTAATCTAGCTCTTTCAATTGGAAAATGTCTCAAGTTATCACCTCTCTTACGATCGATACTAAATCCAATATCTCTAGCAATCTTTTGATAATTTCGATCTAGCATCTTACCATTGATGATACTAGCCAAAGCACAACCACTTCCAAATGGAATATAACATAACCCAATTTGTAAATCATTGAAATTATAAATTTCTTTGAAGAGCTGAGGTAGAGAAGCGGTAACATCATAAAATGCCGTGTAAATTAAAGCATTATAAAATAATACCACGGCAACATCTTTCTCCATGACAATATAAACAGTCTTTAAAGGATTTGGCCATCGTAATTGTCGTTTACTTGCAAGTTCAGCTTGAGCCAGTTTTCTACTTTCAGCTGTAGCGGTTCGAGAAAGTTGATTTTCCGATTTTTCTTCTTTTCGATATTTCCACCAATCAATAATTGTCATATTCCAACCTTGAGGTGGAATAGATCCATTACCAACAACATTACGACCAGTTTCTGGTACCGTAAGAGTAAATGGGATGAGGAACAAAGCAGCGAGAATAACGAGAAACCAAAAGATTGCTCGCCATCCCAGAAACTGAGCCAAGATACCACCAATAACAGGACCAATAGCAGGACCCATCATTGTACCAGCTCCAACGATTCCCATATATGAACCACGTTCAGCACTTGTTGATACATCTGCAACCACACCGAATCCTAAAGCAATCGCACCACTACTTCCACAACTTTGTAAACAACGTAAGATGAATAAAGCAGCATAACTGTTTTGTAAAGCCAACCCAATATTTGCACCCAAATAAATAATAAAGGCAATAATATATGTAGGTCTTCTTCCAGCCATATCTGCTAAATCACCAAAAACGGTTGGTGCAAGACCTTGAAAGATCATGAAAGATGTGAGAGTCAAATTGATAAGGGTATTGGATACACCGAGATCAGCAGCGAGTGGGTTGAGAGCTGGAAAGTAAATATTGGCCGATGTAGGTGAGATGAAAGCTGCCAATGTACACATTCCAACAATGTATCTTTTTTTCCATACACCAAAAGCCGAATATGGTGGACCAGACACCACAGGTGCTAATTCGAGATTGTGTGTTTCATCATGATCTTCTACAATTGAAGAAGCGGATGGGTGTGAGGATATGAATGTGGATTGATCATGATGATGAGGTTCTGTAGATTTTTTTGGGTTGTGTGCGATGGTATCTTTTGATATTGGATTCGCTTCGGGTATGATACTCGTAGTACTTGGTAGGTTTGATTCTTCGGGTATGATACTCGTAGTACTTGGTAGATTCGTTTCTTTAGGTATCTCTTCTGATTTTCCCACATTTTCCAATCGATTATCTTCAATCATAATGAAGAAATTAAAACATGTGAAATGAAATTGATATTCGAGTAAGGAAACAAGAATAGGAGGAGATATGATGAAAAGATGATGAAAATCACTTACCAAGACATGGGTTATATAACGATAGTTAAAGCCGATCAAACATTTCAGTTATTCCCATTTTATCACCATAATAAACGATGGAAATCAATCAATATCAAATCCTAATCATTTTAGTGGTAGGTACTTTACGGCAGTCTAGATCCGATCCATCAATAAATACATACATAGTGTAGACGTTCATTCGTCAAGCGACACTCGCAAGACCTCGGCTGATCTCGCAATTCAGTCATTCTGTTTTGTTAATCAGGCTGAATGTTAAATCGTCAATCATCCATTCTTATTGGCGGAGCACAAAGCTTAAATTTCTTACATAAACATTTCTACTTTTATTTCAGCCTTGTCATCCATCGCATCTGGCCAGACCAGTTTTTATCAACGTGAAGCTATTCAAACATCATTCAATATTGATGCCTTTACCTCTTCCATACATGGAATTTAACTTCTTCATACATTACCGAGACCTCAATCATGACAGACATCACTCCCGAGTTCAATAAACTGTTAATGGGACTTAATGCCCCTCCTACCGTTGATCCTTCTTTGACTCTTCAAAATATTGATGAATTCTTAAAGGAAGCTTATCGCATAGTATGTTATACCAAAATCTATTCCGCACATATAACTTACTTCTTCCCCCCCCCCATTAGAATTCCCACATAGCTTCATTGAATAGCTATCTCAAAGATATACGACAATCTTACCTTTCAACAACAGCACCTCCAGCAAGACGAACAAACATATCTTCCAAGACGAAACAACGAAGACATCTTACCGATCGACAAAGAGAAGAAATTGATGCCGAAACGAAAAAGTTATTACGAGAATTGAATTTCAATATAAAGAGTATGGATGAGGCTGAAGGAATACGATATACTACCGAAACACTCATAATTCAAAGTAAATATGCAAGAGCTCTTGGAAGACTTGGAAATTGGGCAGCAGGAGGAGGAGAACAATCAAAATCTTTGGAACAACAATTGGAAGAAGCAAAATTAAATGCCATCAAGATACATCGAGATAATATTATATGGTATTTACGACAAAAACTTTCGGAATGTGGAAAACTTCAAGCTTCAATGATGGAGATTAGAATTATGAGAGAGGTGGAAAAGAATAAGAGTAATCTTGCCAAATCTCGAGCTATGATGCCAGATCTTGGGAATTTGAGAGATTCATCATCAACAAAGTTTACATCAAGTGGAGATATTCATCTTGAGGTACCATCACCGTCACCATCACAACCATCGGATGATCAATTGAGTTTGGAACAATTACAAATGTTGGCGGAAGAAAATCATGATATGGTAAAACATTATCAAAGTACTTTGGATCAAGTCAAGTATGTTTTTTTTATTTTTGGGGTGGTTGATGGATGATTTTGGTGGTGATTCTTGGATGACTCTTGGGATATTCTTGATATCATTCTCGATATCATTCTTGACTTTTTACTAACTATTTCCTAGAACAGCAGAAAAGTCCTTGATTGAAATTTCGGAACTTCAAACTCAACTCTTAAACAGTGTAGCATCACAAGCGGAACAAATTGAAATTCTAGCCGAACAATCTTATCAAACTACCGAAAATGTTGGGGGAGGCAATAAAGAGTTGAAGAGAGCAACGGAAAGAAAGAGTACAGCCAAGTATGTATTCTATGCATCATGTGGTCTTGGTGCTTTTTTGATATTATGGGATTTAGTGATATGAGGATTAGTTACAGGAGGAATGTAAGAAGTTAATAGTAACGAAGTATGGAGTAATGAAGTAACGGAGCAGTGAAGCATAGAAACAATGAGTAATGAAGTAACGGTACCGACTCGACAGAGTAGTAATGAAGCAATGAAGTGGGATACCAAGTATTTAATATCTGAAACTTTTTATAATGTAGTAATCCGTAGAAGCGTACCAATCATATCTCATTCATTTACATGTAAAACTACCTGAACGCTACCTGAACACGACCTAAACACTCCAGCTACCTGAACGTTTATCGTGACATGCTTGGCCAGGTACCCGAATCCAAATGAAGGAAATATATCTATCACCGGGAGTTTATTTATGGGTCAATATATGCAATTGATATAGTTGAACGTCAATGCCGAAGTTTTGACAATTTTGACAATTTGGACAATTTGGTTAAGATTTGGAGGTATTTTGAAGTATGTTTTGATTTTCCCTCAAATTGAATATCCCTAGGTAAGATGTGGTGAGGATCTAGTATGTCCACAGTATCTAAGTCTTGAAACCTCGGATCAATACATGGAGTAATAGAGGGAGTAGGTAAAGGGAGTAGGTAGAGGGAGAGAGAGCAGAATAGAAGATCATGCCTCGGTTCATTCAAATATTAACATCTATTACTGGTATCTATATAAGAACAAGATCAAGTCTTGAATTTTAATATAATAAAACCATTTTATTAATCTTTACTTACGTACATACCATTAACTAAAATCTGATACGAAATAACTCAATTATATCAAGGTAGTATCAGGTATCAGCTATCACCGTATCATGATGTCCACCGGTATCATAAATCACCCCAGATTCCGCCAAGCGAGACACGGCTCAGCACGGGTCCCGCATGTTTGCGCGGTTTTAGAGGCAACAATCATTACGCCAAGATTACCGATATATCATGACATTTAAATCTTCTTCCCCTCCCTTTATTATCAATTCGCCTTCTTCTCTTTAATCTTCTCTTCAATCTTCTTCACCATCTTCTTCTTCCTCTTCTTCTTCTTCAACATCCTCTCATAAAGAAAGACTTCAAATTATATCAAATCATGTCTCAATTATCCAATACAAGCTTTCCAGAGGATACAGTTCCTCAAGCTCCCGAAGATCCCCTCTTTGGATTAATGGCTGCGTATCGTGCTGATACTTTTGATAAAAAGGTTGATTTGGGTATTGGAGCTTACAGAGATAACAATGCTAAACCTTGGGTTTTACCTGTTGTCAAGAAGGTATTCAATTTCATTGCTTGAATTATTTAAACATCTGCTAATATTGATTTCTAGGCTGATGAAATCCTTCGTAATGACCCCGCTCTAAATCACGAATACCTTCCCATCACTGGTCTCAACACTTTTACATCTGCAGCCGCGAAACTTATGCTTGGTGCAGATTCTCCAGCTTTGGCAGAGAAACGTTCTTGTTCAGTTCAAACTATATCAGGAACAGGCGCTGTTCATCTCGGGGCACTTTTCATCAAGAAATTTTACCCAGGTTCTCCTACGGTTTATTTCAGTAATCCAACATGGGCAAATCATAATCAAATCTTCTCCAATGTTCATCTGCCAGTCGCTACATATCCATACTTTTCAAAATCCACAAAAGGTCTCGATTTCGATGGAATGAAGAATACCATTCAAAATGCTCCGGATAAGAGTATCATTCTCTTACACGCTTGTGCACATAATCCTACTGGTGTGGATCCAACTCAAGATCAATGGAAAGAACTTGCCGCTCTTTTGAAACAAAAACAACATTTCCCTTTCTTCGATTGTGCATACCAAGGGTTTGCTTCGGGAGACTTGGCAAAAGATGCTTGGGCCGTTCGTTATTTCATTGAACAAGGTTTTGAACTTTGTATCGCTCAATCTTTTGCCAAAAATCTTGGTTTATACAGTGAACGTACTGGATGTTTTCATTTCATTACTGGAGGAGGAAAAGATGCCGAGCAAAACATTGCCAGAATCTCGAGTCAATTGGCTATTTTACAAAGATCCGAAATTTCAAATCCTCCAGCATATGGTGCTAGAATTGCTAGTACTATTTTGAATGATGAATCATTATTCAAAGAATGGGAAGCAAATTTGAGAGAAATGTCTGGAAGAATTATTACCATGCGTAAAGAACTTCGATCCAAACTTGAGGAAATGGGTACACCAGGAAAATGGAATCATATCACGGAACAAATTGGCATGTTTTCATATACAGGATTATCTGAGAAACAAGTCATGGAATTGAGAAGTGAAGCTCATGTTTACATGACAAAGAATGGTAGAATTAGTATGGCTGGTTTGAATACTAATAATATTGATTATTTTGCAAAGGCAGTTGATGAGGTTGTTAGGAAGACACAACAAGAGAGTGCTCATCTTTAGGTGATGGGTTATGGTGTGAGGGTGTGAGGGTGTGAGGGTGTGAGTGGTACTGATAAATTGTGAGTGGAATTTTGAGGAATTGCTAGGGGCTGTGAGTGGCAATGACAAATGAAAGATACAATCCGTGGTGGTTGTGAAACGAGGAAATGAATTACTGGATTGATTAGACGGTGTACTGGGATGGAAGAAAAGAATGATGAATGGGCTAAAGAAGATGAGTTTGTCGAACAAGGCATTTCATTTAGTAGGAATGGATTGATTGGGATTGGGGTAAGGGTAGGGAAGATACGATTCATTAGATTTTCAAATGATTCACATGAGGTTAGAAGCTTAAGCTATTTGATCTGGAGGTTATCATAGGTAGATGGTTATTTATATATGATGGAATGAAAGGAAGAATAGATCTCGACTCGATTTCTGATATTGAATTATTGTGTGGTCTTTTCTTTATTTCGTGTGCTGTAATGTATGTTTCATTCATTTCATTAAATGTATCCAGTTTTGATAGTTCTTGAATTTTGATAGTTCTTGAATTTTGATAGTTCTTGAATTTTGATAGTTCTTGAATTCTGATAGTTCTTGAATTCTGGTAGTTCCTTGAATTCATTATCTTTTGGTTATTACAATAAGAGAATATCGGGTAGATAGATAGATGGGTGGGTAAGCAGGAGATTTATAAGTATATTTCTTGGTGAATTGGGAATGGAGAGGGATAGGGGAGTTCCTGCCTCTGGTTTCTGATTTCTCTCTCTGGTTTCTGATTTATGGTTTCTCTCTCTGGTTTCTCTCTCTGGTTTCTCTCTCTGGTTTCTCTCTCTGGTTTCTCTCTCTGGTTTCTCTCTCTGGTTTCTCTCTCTGGTTTCTCTCTCTGGTTTCTCTCTCTGGTTTCTCTCTCTGGTTTCTCTCTCTGGTTTCTCTCTCTGGTTTCTCTCTCTGGTTTCTCTCTCTGGTTTCTCTCTCTGGTTTCTCTCTCTGGTTTCTCTCTCTGGTTTCTCTCTCTGGTTTCTCTCTCTGGTTTCTCTCAATTATTTACATGGATATCCCCTATATCAAGATACAAATCTCAGCCTCAACCTCAACCTCAACCTCAATCCTATCCTATCCAATCCTATCCATTCCATTCACAAACATCATCATCATCAAATCCCTCCCATCCATTCCTCCCATCACCCCCACCCTCACCCCCACTCCAAATCTAAATCCACTTCCCCCCACCGTTCTCCACCTCCCTCCCATGTCCCTCACAAAATTCCACCTCCTCCCCCTCCTTCCCCTCCAAACACCCCATCATCTGACAAGTATGCGCCGCGCAATACACAGTCCCACCACCCATCTCCTTCAATTTCAAACACTCGCTCATCATACACTCGTGACGATCGCAAAATCGATTGCTCAATTTGCGTGTACGTAGACAATTGTCGATGTGGCATTTGTGTCCGCTGCAGTAGCTTGATGGGAGGTATTGTGGAAATATACAGTTGGGGGTGTGGCATTTGTGCGTGGTGCAGGTGAGGGAGGAATGATAGCGGGGGAGGGGACAGAATCCGATGGTGCAGGTGGAGTCTGGGTTGGTGTTAGTTTTTGGTTGTCTTCATAGGGAATTGAGGAAGGGGAGTAGGGGATTTTACATACGTTTTTCACACCACCATGTATCATAATTGAGCATTCGTTCGGGACATTTTTCGTTGTGACATATATCTTTTGATATGGTTATTATGGATGAATATTTGAGGAAAAGACATATACTTACGTTCTTTGCAGAAAATGGTTCCGGGTTCTTTGACTCCATTACATCGTCTTTCTCCACGGGGTTGCCAATGACAAGGCATATTGGGTTGAGGTGGTTGATGGTTGATGGTAGATTGTAGGTTTTTTGGATTGAGGGATAGGTTGGTGGGTAGTCTTGGTTCTTGGTTCTTATATAAGATGGAATTGACGGTGAGGTGATGTGATGTGATGTGATGTGATGGAAGAAAACATTTGAATGATCAATTGTTGATTAAAATGAAGAAGGAAATTATCATGACCCTGGTGCGAGGTAGATTTTAATTTACTTGGAGGATTGGTGAGTGAATATGTAGAGAGAATAATGTATTCATGTCATTCAGTCAAGACTCATATACTATTCATTACGCCTGGTTATATCTGTGATGAAGAAGATCATGATGCTTGTTTACTATTAATGTTAACAATGTTTTCATTAATTTCCATCAATACTGGTGAATCCCATACCTAATTCACCCGAACATGATCTACACAAAGTTTTGTTCCCTCTACTATAGGTGATAAGCATCCCGACTTCGAGCAATTGCGAGGCAGACAAAACATTCTCCCGCCATTCATTTCCTTCAAGTTTTGACAGTATGAGTTCCAGCAATTATGAATGTCGCAGCACACGTTATATTCCGAACACCTTTTTCTTAAGCATCCACTGAAATGACACTTATGGCTTACACAAGATCTCGAGAGATCGAATTGGTAATTACCACATGTAGGATCTTGACATTTGTGAGCTATGCACATCGCCGCGCGGTCAACTCTCAAGGAATAACAGTTTTGTATGGTACATCTGGAATCTGGAGGAAATACATCAGTCCTATATTCTATTTTGACTTGATAAAATGTGAATGCTTACGCTCTGAACACCATGCCATTCCAACAGATATCAACTTATTGCAATTCCGATCAAGACATTTATCTTCTTTTGATCAGTATCGAAAGCGGAATATTGAGTAGGGAACCACAATGTTGAATAGGGAACCACGAAAAGCTGTAATTTCACACTCGCGGTGAGAGCAGTAGTTTATTCCATTCCCTAAAGCAGGTCGGTTGCATTGCGCCTCGTTGCATTGATTCTCGTTACATTTGGTTTTTCTGCCGGCGGACTGTTTATCTATTCCCATGATCAATAAGTCGACCTAGAAAGTTACATTCTCATTTAACATTCAAACAAAACCTTACGCTGAGAACAAAAGGGAGAGCGAGGCTCAACAGCATTGATGCATCTCGCACATTTGTCTATTGCAATAATCAGTGATTTTGAATCAAGAAAATAGAGTCCATATGAATCTTGACGGAGAGATTCCAGGCTTGGATAACGTACGCCGGGTGCAATACATACTTCCTGGAATATTTGTCCCTCTACATCGTGACGGACGGTCTGGATAATGATTCCAATTGCATAGTATATTCTATAAACTAAGTAATGGGTAATGAATTCTTAAATTTTGCTAAGGTAATTGAATAGCACTTTGGTGGACTTCATTGTTGATACCTAGTGACTGTGAAGACGAGACTGATATTAGGATTGATTGAGAAGAAGAAATGATAATACATTTGAAAGAAAGAAAACCAGTAGACCTCATGCATTTGAGTCAAATTCCACGTTCCACTATGAAGTGATTCGATATAATTGTATATTAAATAACGTGTCAATTACACCAAGCCTCGCTATGCATATGTAGATGGCCATGAAATATACATATATTCTACGTGAATGACACCACAATTCAGTTCACTGCATAAGAAATTTACGAATAAAGGTAATACAACAGGATTGAAATTGTGCAGGCGTGGTGTGCAGTATGGAGAATGAGGATGTTAAGTGGTTGTGAGATTGACTAGTTGTGAGGTTGACTAGTTGTGAAGTTGACTAGTTGTGAGATGAGATAAATACTAGGTAGTTCAAGGTGATAGTTAAGGCTATTATTGCAACTATCCCCAACTACTATTGATCAAGTCGGCTTAAATTAGTGCTCCTACTTCAGGGGAATACTATTTATCAGTAATCAAGGTGGTTATTTGAGTGGTCATGATGTGCTATAATTGTATGATGTTGTCTGATGATCACGTGGTCATACATATATACACTTCGAGACTTGAAAGATGTAATGAAACTCTGAGATTTGGCAATGGAATTTCCGACAATAGAGTTTTGTCAAAACTTTGAATTCAAGATATCATATACAATTTATTTGAAATCAGAAATTCAAATATACAGCTTTACAAGTCTCTCAAGACCTAAATTTGATATACTTTATCTCTCCTCGCTTGTCTCCTTAGTTGACGAAAGTATACGTAAAGTGCCGAGTGTGGTTTTAAGTACTACCCAATTAGATTATACCTCGATGAAGGGACATACCTACCCGAAAGTCTCTAGAGTTCAATCGTATCGAGAGACATCATAATTTTCAAATATAACAGCGATTAAAAAGTAAGGATCCAAAGCACAAATCCCAAAGCATAACACCTACATTGATCACTCTTGATCTTGATAAAAAACTGCCGTTCGGATAAAGTTGTGGCGGGTGCGGGAACAACCCCACACTTTGATATCCGACCTTCTATCTTGAGATAGTCAGTCTTGGCTTTTGCCAAACAAAGATACAATTCTTCATATGTTTGAGGATCCCATTTTTCATACTTACGGAAAAGATTTCTCGAAATGTTACATCGTCGTGAACAATATCCGCTTTCTCCATCTCATCGCAGATTCCCAATAAATCCAAAGCTTATCATTATACTTGTCGCTCTTATACTTTGCGGGTTATTCATCAAAATGGAATCACCTTTGACAAATCAACATGATGTTCCCATTCAAATATCAATCTCGGATATTACTAAAATCGACCGCGAGACACAAGATTCAGCAATCATCAAGTTGAAAGTTACCTTGAGTAATCCATCAGATAAAGCTATCTCCTTTCTCAGATGGTCTACTCCTTTTGACCTACGAGCTGTTCCTATGGGAATTTTTGAATTCAAATCTTTGACCACAGGAGATTTGGCTCCATGTTTGGGATTAAAACTTAATCGAAAGATGCCACGAGAAGGTGTATTTTCGGACGATGATATAATTACTATCGCTGCTGGGGCTAAAGAAACAAAGGAGATTGAGATAAAAGCTCCAGAAGTTGTATTGAAGAGTGGAGAGAAGTATGTGGTGAAATCGAAGGGTTATTGGATGCATGTTTTGATTGGGGATAGGGAAGAAGCAAAGAAGATAGAAGCCAATGTTTTGAGAGAGGATTATGAAAGTGGAGGGGTGGAATTTGAAATATAAATATGAGATAACAGGTCTGAAATGCTGAGATGATGCAATTATATCTGGATTTCTCGGATGTTTTATTATTCTTAAATTGCTTGATATAGTTGATTCAAGCTCTGAACTTGGAGGAAGAAGTAGTTGAAGGATATAGTTGAAGGATATAGTTGAAGGATATAGTTGAAGGATATAGTTGAAGGATATAGTTGAAGGATATAGTTGAAGGATATTGCCTGATTCATTTGATTCATTGCAAGTGATGATAACAAGGAGAAAATCTCTCTACTACCTAAAGTAACAAAAGAAGATATACCTCTCAAAGTTGTGAAATGGCAGAGTGCACGGGATGCCCCATTTTCTGAATCTACCGCATGCATATCAGCTCTACCGAAAGTCCTACGAAACGGGAACCGGAGATAATGAACATCACATGATTGAATTTATCCGGCCCGCCTCTAGACATGACGGGTCGGGTATCCCGAATATCGTTTTCCGTAGGTATTGATTGTACTATTCTCCGAAGATAATGCCACTTCACAAGTTTCTCCCAACTTCAAGCAAGATAATGATGTCGCACAAAGACATGAATCCATTCTGGTACCAGCACCAGTCTCTCCAGTGAGAAAATATCAAGTCCAATCTGTACTTGAGTCGTGGAAAGTTTTCCAGTATATATATATATATATAGTCAATATATCGGCATCAGAATTGATCGTGATTTTAATAGTAACCAAACCAGTATTCATGTATCAGTTAACAATGGTCCCTAATATAAGCCATGTCAACAAAGTCAGTCAAGCGGTAATTACACCTTTCAGATAAAAGGAAAATATAATCTTCATGACATAGTAGGTATGGATATACTCGAGCGCAGCGAGCTATGGGGGTTTGGGGGCTTGCCCCCATAATTAAACCAATTGATGAATGAATGAAAATGTGATGTTGAAGGCGAAATGGCAAAAAGTACTGAAAAAACATACAACAGTGGGGATTCGCTGGTGGTCACCCACCCAACTACTAATCCACCGATCTGAAGCTTGTGTATGGCAGAGCGGACGGGATGCCCAATTCTCTTCAGTCTATGGTCGTATGTAGCAGACAGAGTGTCGAATGTTCTTATATTGTAATGTTGTAAATTCTCAACATGTAATCGATGACGTGAACATCCAAAGAGAGTAATGCTTCATATTGCTCACAGAACTTTCCGTGGAAATGAACGATAATATTATATGTTGCCAGAATTTCAAAAAAGAAATTAAAAAGAAGAAGCATATAATCATCATATAATCATTCTAAACTTCTCTACGATAGTCAGCAATAGATTAATACTTCAATTGAGTTGTGTTGGAGTTGTGTTGTACAATTCTTATTCTGACATCTTCAATTTTCCTACTCATGGACTTAACCTTTGAATATCCCACTCTCCATCCTCTTTCTTTTCATATTGAAATCGATCATGTAACCTACTATCTCTCCCTTGCCAAAATTCTACCATTTCCGGTATAATTCTTAATCCTCCCCAAAATTCCGGTACTGGTATCTTTTCCTGTCCCTCAAATCTCTTCTCAACCTCCTTAACTCTTTCCTCCAATTCCTCTCTCCCCTTCAATACCTGACTCTGCGGACTAGCCCAAGCACCAATCCTACTACCCCTCGCCCTTAAATCATAATAAACCTGACTTTCTTCATCAGGTAACCTCTCTACCTTTCCCTCAACTCTAACCTGTCGTTCCAATTCTTGCCACCAAAATGTAAGACTTGCCCATTTATTTTCCGCAATATCTTTCGCCTTTTTACTTGTTCCCCAATTACTATATATGACAAATCCACCTTTGGCATCTAATTCTTTCAAGTATACCATGCGTGCTGATACGCGACCGGAAGGTAAAGTGGCAGTTGATAGACAAACGGTTTCTGGATGGTAAACACCATTTTTTTGTGCGTGGGAAAACCATGAATGAAATTGTGTAAGTGGATTGGAATCGAGATCTTTACGATCGAGTGCGCCTTTTACGAATTGATCTGCTTGGGCATTGGTTTTGTCGTTGGCGGGTGCGACTGTAGTATGACTCTTGATTAGATATGTGGGTGAGTAGTCATGACGGGGTTCTGGTAAAACTTACAAATGAGTTTGGAATTATTTGGTGGAGGATGAAGTGCCATTTTGAGGAGTGAAGGACGAAAAAGAAGACTTGGAGTGAATCTCATGTAGTATGAGAAAATTGGCAATATTTTTGGAGTTGGAAAAGGAAATGGAAATGGAAATGGTGAGATGTTCATAGAAATTAATATTATTATCGTCGTCTCATAGTTGACTCTAATGATGGAGACGGGTCATCTTCGGCATGAAGCTGCCTCTCCGTCCTCGCGGTCTTCCATCACCTGGATTACCGACCTAATCACGTGCTAGTAGATTCATCTCACAAACAATTTTCTTTCAAACGAGAGTATTACCGGTACATTGAGCGTGGCTCGCGTGTTGACAATAATACTTCTTCCTCATGGCATGGCATATTCAAGTCTTTCGCACAGTCTTTTGTACAATCTTTTGCAGATCTCCAAGAAAGCAGCATTATCGGCTATGATTTCCTTTCAATAGGAAGTCAACTTCAAAGCGTCATCGACCACAAGTTCGGCTGATGTTATGGCATTGATTAAATAAATGGGATTTGATAAAACCAGATTTTAATTCCCTGTGCTGATCATCTACAAGGGGTAATTTCATCTCATCATGAGTTCATAACATCGGACAAAATTCGAAGTTCGGAATTCGCCACATCAATCTACTTTCAATGGAATTTATACCAGCTTTGTAGACTGGCGAGGCTGGCGAGACTGACTGACTGGCTGGAGACTCGCTTATACTGAGAACTCATGAGAATTCATACCCAGAAATCTTGATCCAAGTACTAGTAGAGAGAGATATGCACAAATAATTGCAAATTCCTTACCAAAAAACAAATATCAGGTCCGAAAACGAGAATCGAGATGTCACCATCTGGCGCGATATGATACGGAATATCTAGTATGTCGTAGTATCTCGATGAGGGATCTAGCTTTGTGATTTATTTTGATAGATGAAGGTGCTTTGATAGATAAAGGAAACTAATTCGACACTATCCATCATACCGCCATTAGATCTAAAATAGAATGAGAACTCTGGGGTTAATTATTAGGAGACTGTGAGATAACCAATATCCCTATATCTTGTACAACCCTATATCTTACACAATCTTAATTTCACTATTACTATAATTTCAATATTTAATAATAATTAGAATTTATAAGATATTAGATTGAAATTTTTAAATGTTTATAATATAATATAATATTTTTGTATAGAATTATAAAATAATTAAGATTTAAATCTTATAGATATTATAATCACTCTTTTTCTTTTAGTTTTGGTTTTTATTCTCTCCTTTTTATTTATTGAAATATTAATTTCCTTATTATTTGAAAGCTTTATAGCTTTTTGAAATATTAGATTTAATATAGGAAAAGATTTTGAAGTGTTTTTATTCTTTTTAATAGATGAATTTTGTACTTTAGAAGTTTTTTTATTATACTTTTTGAAACCCTATAGAATTTGATAATTAATTTTTTTTTGTTTAGTTTTCTTTTATAATTTTAAATACTTCTTTTATTTTTCGACTTTTTTTTCAATTTTCTTTAGCTTTTTGATTTCCTTTTCCTATTAAATAACAAGTTTTTTAGTAGATTGATATATCCTAGCTTTTGAAATAGCATTAGGGGAGTACAAATATGCCTTATTTGTTTTCTTTTTTATTAGGTTTAATCTTTTAAATTAAGTTTTTTTTTTTTTTTTTTTTTTTTTTTTTTTTAGTTTCTTTGCTCTATATAATTGAATACTAGTTTTAATTATATTAATAAAAACAGTCTTAAAAAGCTTCAAAGTGATTTTAGAATTATTTTGATATTGAAATTCTAATTTGAGTTTACAAAAAGCTTTCATATTATATGAGATTTTAAATTTACTCCTATATAATTACATTGATATAAATAATATAAGGGTAGATTTAGATATGATATTAATAATAATAGTTTCTTTATATATAAAATAAATGCCCATTTTTTTAAAAAAAGAGAATATATTATATATTATACAAATTTGAATTTAAGTTTTTTTGAATATAATCTAGAAGTTTTGTTTTATAATTCTAAATAATCCTTCACTTTTGTATAATAAATCATTCAATATTATATTATAATTTATCAAAAGTAAAAGGAAAAAGTTGCAATCAAAAGGTTGAAATCAATATATAGAATATAATAATAAAATCAACAATATAATTTTTAATTCATTGTATTTCGATATAAACTCTATATTCATATAACTAGAATAATTATTTATAATAAATAAATAATATTCTTTACCTGCTTTTAAATATATATAATATTAAAATACTTTTTGAAGTTATATAAAATCAAAAGCATTAGATGACTATTCATTACTTAAAGCTTCAAAATAAGCTTTATCCTCTTCCTTTACTTTATTAACCCATATATCTTAAAGATTCCCCGATTCCTTTTTATATAATAAAGTAAATAATATAATTATATTATTGGTATAGATATATACTAAAAGGTTAATAAACTCTTAAAATTCGTTTTATATAGTTTTCATTATTTTTTCTTTTTTATAAATATTAATATTTAATATCCTTTTTATAAAATATATTAATCTAATTATAAAACTCTTTTCATTTTAATTATATATATTCTTCAATAATATATTATATTTTGTAATCGCTTTTGTTAATTAAATAAATAAAAAAAAGGGATTAACAAAAACTTTTATATAAGAAAAATCAATTATATATTAAAAATAATACTAACTAGCTTATAAAAATATTTAAAATAATAAATATTATTAATTTTAATATATAGATTATTAATACATTGAAAATATTAATTTTTAAAACGATTTCTATACTTTTTGATAAAATAAACTATTTAATTCTTCTCTATAAATCAGCCTATAATCTCTTTTACTAAGTTTTTAATTATATAACTTATAAAAAATATAAATCTTTATATCAGCTTATTGATCTAATTAATTAAATCCTTTTCTTACTTTTTATTGAAATATTAATAGATATCTTTATAAACAAAAATACAAAAAGCTATTTGTCCTTTATATTATTAATATAATATAAAACAATCGATATTATAAATTTTCATAATGATAATTATATTGAATTTCTTTTCAGTTTTAATTTGAATTATTATTTATTATATATAATTTTTTATAATTAATATAATATTCAATATAAATTTCATAGTTGATATTTTTTGAGGTTCTAAAAGTTGTACAAGATATGGGGTTGTGCAAGATGTAGGGATATCGGTTATTGCGACCCACGGACACAACGAAAGCACTTGATTCTTGAATGGACTGAGGTACTCTCATAGAGTTACTAGAAGTTTATAGGAAATTAAACGAGTAGCTATGACGTTAATGTCGAATCGTGAATTCTAACTTTCTTAGCTCTTAGCTTTCTTCATAGAGAATAGGGTATGGTAGGTTTCTTCATACAAAATGGACAATAGTAGCTTTCCCTTTCCCAATACTCATACAACTTGAGGCGAATTTCCATGTCCCTCCATTTTTGATATTGAAATTTGATCGACTGAATATTTGCTAATATTTTATATAGCCGGAACATTTACTCCTCGAAAGGCTTTAATCCCGATGCATTTCCATATTTAAGGTCTTTCCCATAACCAAGATTTAGATGCCGATACCGATACTAGACCTTCCCACCGGTTGCGTACTACCGCATGTACCAAACCGCTTTCTCCAGCTTTTCTCCATTGAATGTGTTGACGTAAAGGATGATAATGAAAATTACTTTTCTTGAACCAATCAACAGTTATAATTTCGACAAGCTAAGGATATATTTGTTATTTTTCATTACTTCATAGTTCCCCAAGAGCTTTCTATGACAAGCGTCATGAACCTCCTTAGCTTCCCGTGGCAATTGAATATCTATATCAATCACTTGTTTTCATTCAATTTTTATTTCATTCAAGCATCGATTTCTCGCCTTTTACTTGTTCATTCACATTGAACTTTTAAAAATGTTTTATCAGGCAGGCATCACTGCTAGCTTCATGGCAGCGGTCGCAGCTGTTCCAGCTTCCATCAGTCAAATCAGCGATGGACAAATCCAGGCTGCTACAGGCTCCCCAGCAGCTTCCGGTTCTGTCTCACCATTCGGAGTCTATTCCTACAATCAACAGCCATCTGTAAATAGCGCAGCAGTTTCATCAGTCGCTTCAGTCGCTGGAATTCCAGCATCAGAAATTCCAGGTGCCACTGCTCCACTCCCACCAATCATCAGTCCTGAAGTGACTGGTGTCACAAGTCATGGCCCATACAGTGGTACACCTACAACCACTGGAGCTTTGAGTACTATCGCATTAGCCAGTGATGTACCAATTCTGCCAGCTAGAAAAGCAGAAACAACATATGTACCTGATGGTACACTTCACGAGCCACAACCAATTCCATACCAACCAGCTGGTGGACTTGGAACCAATGGCACTGAACCAGTCTATCGTGTCCAATCTGATTTCGATTATCAATCAATTCTTTTGGGTCTTTATCAAGAGTGGATTGAACTCGATCTCTTCCATAATATTCTTGCTACATTCTCCGAAGAAGAATTTACGGCTGCTGGTCTCACACCTAGTGATAGATTCCTCATCGAATTTATGGCCGATCAAGAAGCTGGCCATGCTACTTTGCTTTCCAATTTACTTGGAGGACCAGGTGGAGCAACACCACAATGCACATACAATTATCCTTTCACTACCGTTACTGAAGCATTTGACTTTACTCAAAAGCTTACTAGATATGGAGAATCTGGAGTATGGGGTTTCCAAGCTCATCTTGATTCACGTGAAGTTGCACAACTTCTTGATCAATCAATTGCAACTGAAGCTCGTCAACAAATGATCTTCCGTCAATTCGCTGGTCTCTTTCCCATGCCAGTTTGGTTTGAAACTGGTATCCCACAATCATGGGCGTGGACTCTTCTCGCACCATATATTTCTTCATGTCCAGCCAATTCCAAGCGTCTTGTTTGGCAAAACTTCCCACAACTTACCATTCTCAATCAACCAAACATTGCTCGTCGTAATGCTACACAAACTGGTTTCAACGAGACTGCAGGATTCGGTCCTGCTGCACCAAGTGATTCAAAGTTGGCACCAATCGATTCATGTGTTGGTAACAATGTCACTGGATTTGATTGTTCAGCATCCATTTCCCAAAACCGATCGATTCCTCTCTCATACCCAGGACGTGAGGTTTACCTTCAATGGGATAACCCCGGTCAAGCCATTGGACCAAATAATTCTTACGTCACTTCAACCAGTGCTGGTACACCATCATGGGCAATGTGGGTTTCCCAATTGAATGTTACATATTCACCTCTCATGAATGTTTCATCAGCAAATGGTGTTAATTATGCTATGACTATTCAGCCGGATGTTTCAACTTATGAGGGTGATCCAGCTATCAACGGCACTATGTTTTTGGCTTTGACGGATACAAATCAAACTTATACTGCTTTTAATTTGTCAAATGTCAACCCACATGTGGCTGCTTTGGCAATGTACCAAGCTGGTTAAAAAGTCTTTGTGGTTGAAAAAGATTTGATGATTTTTGTATAATAACTGTTGTGATTGGTGGGATGAGCTTATTAATGAATGATGTGGTATGATTGTTGGCGATTATATATAATTCTTTGTACATTAATATACCGATAATGAAATAAATACTGTTTTCTTTGAAAATTGTTCTGTTTTGGTTTCCTTGTACGCCTTTTGTGTTCTTCGTTTCTTTAGTTTGGTGAATAAATATCGTTCCATGCTACAGTAGTATCTGCCTCAAAATTCTACTTTTTCCTTTCCATGCGATTCCTCGAAGTGAATGATTGCATAGAGTTCTTATGATGGTTGCTAATTAATGGTAATTTTCTGGTAGCGGAAATAGGGCTACTGATTGATGGTATTTTCTGGAACGGTATTGCATGTGGTGAATGTGAGGGGAAGTTCACCTGGTAATGATCCAACCGATTAAGGTCCAACCGATTAAGGTCCAACCGATTAAGGTCCAACCGATAGTGAAGTAGCTGTCTGTGAAAGCTCCAATTGATATAGAGGGTGTTGATGATGAACGGGTAATGGAACATCAGTCAATTGAAGAATACAGTACTAGGGCACAGCTGTTCGTCGAATATCAAAATCGCATCAAAACTCATGTAAATTATCAACATATTTTTCTATAAGATTATAATTTATATATAATGAATCTTATATTAATCTTTTTAATTTTAATTATATTTTAATAAAAATAAGATTATTTATTTTTAGAATTTTTATTGATTATAAATTTATGTAAAAAGTTAATATAAATTTAAAATATTGAAATTTACTAGTAAAATAAGCGAAAATCAAGAACTTTTTTTTGATATTAATTCAATTTTATAAATAAGAATATTCCTATATTTTTGAATTATAATAAATATTGAAATTAAATTCTTTAATATATAATAAAAATATTTAAGAAACTTTGATTTAATATAATGATTTTCAATATTTTATTATTATTATTATAAATAGAGCAAAATAATTATTTTTGATGTGATTTTGGTGTTCAACGAACAGCTACGCATGATTACTATAACAAATCGACGTTTAGAAATTAGAGAACGAATAAAACGCGAAGGAATTAATAAAAATCTTAATAAGTCCGATATCTTTGATCTATAATAGTTTTTATCTTACGAATATTGACATTTAGAATGAAGTGTTTGATTACAGTATGATACGAATTGAAAGAATGATTTTGGCGTAGACTTTACTGAAAAATTAAATTATAGTAAATAACTCAATCTTTCTAATATATATTCTATACTAGTTAAGGGCTCATTTGAATCGATTTTTTTAGGTGATATTAATAACAAATGTAATCTAAATAGATATTTATTGAATACAAATATTAATTAATAATTTATATTAATAATAAAATTATAAAAAATCATTTTGTTGAATGTTGATATTGATTTATAGAAAGCTATAAAATATTAATTAATAAATTCAAAAATTTGTATAATAATTTTACTAAATTTGTAATAGAATTTTGATTAATATTTATTTATATATTATTACTTTATATTTCATAAACTTATAAATTTAATTCAATATTAATAAAATATAGACTAAATTACTAATTGATAAATCTACCAAACTCGTTTTAATAATAAATTAAAAAAACAATTCGAACGGGCCCTAAGATTCTTTATTATTTTCCTTTACTATTCGTGATATGTCTTTAATTTGAAAGACTCAAACAACTACGATATTACTTACTAAAGAATACAAAAACTCTAAGAAGTCATGTAAATCTAAAACTCACCAACTTCCAAGGGTCTAAGAAACCAAACTCTTGGTGTTTTCTAGAACGATTTATAATCATCTTAGCATGGAATTTGAACGGTAACCAAGGATTGATAGTCAGGGCAATAATGTGTGGCTTTACCGAGGCCTATAACACACATTTGGCCAAAACCCCAAAAATAGATTTCTGCCTAAAGCAAAAAAAATTTCTATAATTTGTATGGTGTGTTTATAGAAATCTTGAAAAGAAAAATTGTATTATACAGAACAATATAAATTATAATTTTATTATAAAAAATATTATATTATTAGAAAGCTTTTATTATTATTAATATTATTATATTTTTAAAATCTATTTTAGGATTTTTGAAAAGAAGTATACTAATATTCAAATTTTAATATAAAATCTTTTTTAAATAATTTTCTTTTTATGTATAAACAATTATATTATAAATGAAAGAATTCCGATAAGGATTCCTTATCTTATTATATAATTAATCAATCCTTAATTTATATAAGAAATTATTCAATTCAATATATAACTTTAAAGAAATTAATAAAATAAAATAAAAAAAGATTTTATTATTAATTAGAATTTAAAGAATCAATTTATATAATTCTTTTTGAATTATTTTGAAAATAAAATTTTATATTTAATTCTACTTTAATAAATTCCAATTTTCGAAATATTTTTTTATAAATATCTTAAAGATTAGATTTGATTATTAATCAATTCTTAACTTATTCTATTAATACCTTAAAGATTAGGTTTAATTATTAATCAATTCTAAATTTATATAAAAAAACTATTTAATTCAGTATATATTTTTAAAAGAATTAATAAAATAAAAAGAAAAAAGATAATCTTATTTATTAAAATTCAAGGAATCGATTCATATAATCTTTTTTCAATTATTTCGAAAATCAAATTTTATATTCAATTCTACTTTAATAAATTCTAATTTTCGAATTTTTTATATTAATACCTTAAAGATTAGGTTTGATTATTAATCAATCTCCAACTTATATAAGAAACTATTCAATTCAATACAAAATCTTAAAAGAATTAATAAAAGAAAAAGAAAAAAGATAATCTTATTAATTAGAATTCAAGGAATCGATTCATATAATCTTTTTTAAATTATCTCAAAAATTAGAATTTATATTCATTATTGAAATATTTCAATAAATTAGAATAATAAATCGCTTTCAATATTTAATCTTTTATTATTCTAATATTTCAATAATAAATATAAATTTTAATTTTTAAGATAATTCAAAAAGAATTATATCAATCGATTCCTTGAATTCTAATTAATAAAAATATCACTTTTTATTTTATTTTATTAATTTCTTTAAGGTTATATATTGAATTGAAAGTTTTATTCTAATATATATACACCTCTAAATTCTAAATACATTTTTAGCTTAGGCAGAAATCTATTTTTGGGGTTTTGGCTAAATGCGCGTTATCGGCCTCGGTAGGCTTTATTGGCTTGGCTCTTCATAAGAGAAAAACACGCCAGTCAGGTTTGATCACTTTGATATCACTGATCAGTAATTAAATTCAACAAAAATTCAACCACAAATAAAGTAGATATATTTCATCATGAAAACATCCTATCATGTCCTTATTTCTCTTGCCTTTCGAATATTCTTATATGAATTGGAAGGAAATTATTCAGTCGTTAATAATTCTCACCAATTATCAACCAAGGTCTGTTGCTCTTGTACGTAGATGTCCTCCACGTCGTAGAGCTTGGTGAGCGTGGTGAGCTTGGGACCATATTTCAAACAAAGTGTACGGGACCGAGACGGGATAACCGAATGATAGTCCTTCGATCTTAAGACTCTTTGACTACCTAAGCACTTATGTATAAAGTTCCGCCTGAATGAATTTTCGAGATGCATTTGCGAATAAACACGCGAAGGAAGCAAAAAAGCAAAAAGTGTTCACAAATAACATGACTCGAGTTTTGAAGATCTCACGTGATATAAATTATTCATCGGTGGGGTGATTCCGAGAAATTCCTCATTCATCAACTTTGAAGCAAATCCCCGAAAAACATCGTCATTGTCGTCCACTACCACTCACCGGCATAACGGCACCATCTACATCAAAAGTATCAAAAAGGGGGGCCCCCGAGAATCCAGATTGTACGGAGTACAGTGTACACCCCAAATTGCATACCGGTACTCCATTTCTCGTGTCCCATGGGTAAAAGTAACCAAAGTTGGGAGAAAATGAGGAGGTCCCATGGGCGACGATGTGGTACATTTGTCGTCGTTTGTCGCCGTGGTACCACAAAAAGAAGAAAAGAATTCCATCGAACAACACATTTCGGCCAAATTTCATACATTCCTTGATGAATATTACGTATGTATCCGTGTAGTATCTGGAGATTTCATACTGGTAAGATGTTTATGCGTTACAACTTACACGGTTGATCTTTCGACATGAGAGTATGGCCGAGAGAACTTCCACGAGGTGGAGTTTTGAATGGGTTGTCGTTGAAATAAAACCGAAATATGACCTTTTTGATGTGGGTTTCATCAAACAATTCAAAAAATGTAAGGTAAGTTCGCCTTATTTTTCTGATTGATATGTTGTACTATTCTGGGAAATAGATGAGCGACTCAATCGGTTAGTCCTCGGGGGGTACTGATAAGAGAAAAGAATTATATGGCTAATTGGGAAAAACACAATAACCGGATTCTTCTTTGAAACTACGAGGTAGGTACTCTATCCTTTTCATCCGCTCGGCTCTAGAAATCAAAACAATATCAAGAAACACGCGATATACGCATGACACGCAGCCTCCTCAAAGGGTGCAGTCTTGAATGCACTCTTGGATGCACTCTTGGATGCACTCTTGGATGCAGTCTTGGATGCACTCTTGGATGCACTCTTGTATGACGGGCGCCAATTCAAGATCCTTATGCCATGCAAACCTAATCTTTTTTTCACTCGCTTGTCGGATCATAGATACTTGGCTTTACCTTTCTTGACTGCCGCTTCGTTCCCGCCGCAAACTCGTGGAACCTTGTTTTTTTCCTTCAATTTTCATAGGCTTTACTCGTTTTTATGGGTCCAGGAATTAAGCCGTTCCAAGTGAAGTGAGGATCATGGTATCCGAAAGGACAAGCCGTGAGCCTCAATATCCACTTAATCGACACATCTAGTCCAAAAAAGGTCAAGTGGAAACGGCAAATCATCATGAGGTTGATATCTCAGACGGCATTTCAAAAGTCATGATATGTGAGGAAATTCTTCATTATGCTTCAACAACCATACGAAACAAATGATCTAGGATCAAAGTACCACGTATAGATGAACATGAATCAAACATACGTCAATCAGATTTCATAATTTCACAAAACATCCCACAACAAGGGATTAAACGCTCCTTTCTTTAGTCTTCGGTGCTATCGCGGTCGTCACTTTGAGATGGACCCGATTTTCTTCATATTGGTCGGATTCCATATTCAAACTATTTGGCTCTCGGCCATTTTGTCCATCATACCAATCACGGTCTGCAATCGTCTATTTTCCTAAATTCCAAAAAAACCCAATGCTGTACAAGCAATACCCTACTCTGTCGTGACCACTGACAATATACTAACTAACGGGACGGGGAGCTATGGCTAATCCTGAACACTTTGACTAGGACTCTATTTTCTTCACTCCACCCACCACCAAATATTCTTTTGGTAACATTCTCCATCTTAAAGAAAAATCTTGTAATGTCTTGAGACCTCTTTGACTAGCTTCCCCAATTTGGGGGCTAAAGTCATTCTTCCAATCTCTATCTGGTCCACCGTCCGCATGACAAAATGATGGGAATGTGGGCTAAATCATGGAGGCATCACCTCGGGGCCACCTAATAAGATATTTTGACGGAGTCGTGCTCCACTCACATCTGTTGCCATTTCCGATTGTTTGTATTTATATATAATCATCATCATCCCCATATCCCCCTCTCTCCATGCTCCCCGTCTTTAACTCTTCAACTTTTCATTCCATCTGGGGCTATACAATTGTGCCTTTGAGATAAGTTGTTGATCAATAATTTAACTTCCCTCTACAAAAGAAGAGTGTAAAAATCATGGGGTTGTTCAATAAGAAGGAGACTACAGAGTCAGCTGTTATCTCTGACAAACACCTCAGCAGTGCAGAGGGAACACCAGCAGCACACACACCAGCCGACACTCCTCGTGTCGCTAGATCCTTGAATGGTTCTGCACCAGAACATCATGATATTTCTCCTGAAGAAGCACTCGATGACCTTCCAGCTACTAAATTGGCCATTACTCTTGGTGCTATCGCATCTATTGGTGGTTTCATGTTCGGTTATGAGTCTGGTCAAATTTCAGGTTTGTTCTTCCTCCAATATGGTGCAGAAGTAATAAAATTCTAATAAAGTCTCAAGGTTTCGTACAAATGTCCGATTTCTTAGCTCGATTCGGTGAAAATGGCGAACTCTCTGCTGTTCGTCAAGGAACCATTGTCGCTATTCTCTGTGCCGGTACTCTCGTTGGATGTCTTGGATCTTCTTACCTCTGCGATACAATCGGTCGTCGTTACACCATCTCCAGTTCCGCATTCTTTTACATTATTGGCGTTATTATCGAAATTACTTCTACAACTCACTGGGTTCAATTCGCCATGGGAAGATTCACTGCTGGTTTGGGTATTGGTGCTTTGAGTACTAGTGTTCCCATGTACCAATCTGAGTCTGTGCCGAAGAATATTCGTGGTGCCGTCGTTTCCAGTTATCAATTGTTGATTACTCTTGGTATCTGGACTGCTTACATGGTAAGTCAAATCTCTTCAGAAGGAAATGACAATTTACTAACATCAAATAGATCAACTACGGAACTCACTCTACCTACACCAACAGTGCTCAATGGCGTATTCCTAATGGTCTTTCCGCACTCTGGGCCATTGCCCTCGGTACCGCTGTTCTCTTCATGCCTGAATCCCCTCGTTTCGCATACCGTATCGGACGTGAAGATGAAGCTCGTAAAAATATGGCTCTCCTTAACGGTGTCGACCCTTACTCCCCACTCATCGATGCCGAAATTCTCGAAATCGAAACTAAACTCGCAGCCGAGAGAGAAGGTGGTGATCACCCATGGTACGAAATTTTCACTGGACCAAGAATGTTGTACCGTACACTTCTCGGAATGGTCCTTCAAGCTGGTCAACAATTGACTGGTGCCAACTTCTTCTTCTACTACGGTACTACCATTTTCAAGTCTGGTGGTATCTCCGATTCTTATGTTACATCTATCATTCTTGGATCTGTCAACGTTGTCGCTACCATTGGTGGTCTCTGGATTGTTAAGAACTGTGGTCGTAGAAAGGCTCTTATGGTTGGTGCAGCTGAGATGTTCATCTGTATGTTGATCTACTCGTTCGTCGGTCACTTCAGGATTGAAGGACAAGCCGATGCTAAAGCACCTGGTGCCGTTCTCATCTGTTTCACTTGTATCTACATTGTTGGATTCGCTACTACTTGGGGACCATTGGTTTGGGCTATTGTCGGAGAATTATACCCAGCCCGTTACAGAGCTTCCTGTATGGCTCTCGCTACCGCATCCAACTGGCTCTTCAACTTCCTCATCTCTTTCTTCACCACTTTCATCACCAACGATATCGATTATTATTATGGTCTTGTTTTTGCTGGTTCTCTCTTTGCTCTCTTCTGGATTGTATTCTTCTTCGTCATCGAGACCAAGGATCGTTCTTTGGAGGAAATTGATACCATGTACGTTCTTCACGTTAACCCATTGACATCCGCTAGCTGGGATCCCAAGTCTCTTGGTGCTGAAGGTGTCAATGGTGTTGATACTGATCGTATGTTCTTGACCAAGGGTGGAAAGGATATCAAGAAGAGTGAAATGGCTGGACGACCAATGTTGGAACATGATGAGAGAATGTTCCCTGAGACTGCTCCTGGAGGATTTGCTGCTCATGAAAACAAACCTGAGATTATGAACGCTTAAGTATTCCCTTGGCTTTATAATCGTGATGATTGAATGGTAGGATAATAAGGGTGAATGAGGATATGTCAATATGATATGAACAAAAGGGGAAAAGAGCAGTGGATGATAAATGAGTGGATTTAAGTAATGCATGCATATATTGGCGTTTGGGAAGCAGCATCGTCTGCACGGGTATTATGTATGATAATGTCGTTGAGCGAGATGTATATAGTTATTAGTCATTGGAGGAAATTATGTTTATAAGCATATACAGGAAATCAAACTTCATGAACCTCACTTGATATTATTACTTTGCAATGTGACACCAGTGCTACTGGATTAGTTCTTGGATTTTCTTTTGTACCTTATTTATGATTATGTGGATATATACTTTGAATACAAAATTCCATATCTTCAAAAAGTAGTACTTCAATCTCAACAGTTTGAAACCGTACAGAATATCATCCAAGGCCGTGGTGATATTATGAAGCTGGGGTGATATTACGATGTTGTGACTGATTCAAACGAAATTTAAATCTCCAAATTTAAATCTCGCGAATGGTAGCTTCATGTCTAATCACGTGATATATTCTTCACATTTGTGGAGGAGTTTCATACATACGAAAAGGCATATAGGATTATGGCCGAGTCGAAAGTTCCAAGTAATCAAGCATTCAACCTCCCATCACATATCCTTTATCAGAATTTCAGTAAAACTGTCACCTTAATTGATATCCCAAGATCAATCGAAGATGCTCAATCACTTTCCTCCGAGCAACACGCCTCGCGTCCGAAGACTGATAAAAGGTTGCTATCTTGTAAACCAATAGATACACCCTATCCATCACTCGAACCTAAATCTGCAAAAGCTCTTAGGAATGCTCCAGAGAAAAGAATTGAGGAATTGATGTTGGAGCGTTATGTTCAACTTGCGCTTGATGAGATGATGGGGGATGAGAGATGGGAGGGGAAAGTTTGTTTAGAGAGGATTTGGGGAGAACATGGTGAGTTTATTTGAATGTTGTCTTTCTAATTTCCTACCTTTTTTTTCCTTCTCTTTCTTTTAAGTTTAGGATGAGTATGAAATTGTCTAAATTCTAGATTTCAAAATTTACTAACATCCTTATAACTTAGAGGAACCCAGAAGGAAAAGGAAATTTGTCCCAGAAGAAACGGAGAAATCTCAGCAAAGCGTCATCAAAGTTGAAAATGCTTCGGAACTTTCAAAACGCGTTGAGATCAATGGGGATTCAGGAATAATGCCAGCTAAATCTACAATGATATATGGCAATATACCTGAAAGTAACAATTTCTCCAATATAGAAATACATCAAGACTTTCCAAAATTCCATGTGATAATTGCCGATCCGCCTTGGCCTAATCGATCTGCTTTACGGAAAGATTCTTATGCTACTGCTTCGGGATTTGGAGGAATAGAGAGTTTGTTGAGATTGTAAGTTTTCGGTTCCTTGTTCTTCTCTCAAGCTCTCCCTCGGCTTTGACTGTACTCTGATTTTACATTGTACCATGTCCAATTGCGTATTTGATGTACACCTGTTTCTTGATATATAGTTCCATTTCCATATCCAGCTCTATCAAGCACATCCTCTCTTAAGATCTCAAGCTAAATATCTGATCAAATACAGCCTACCATGCCATAAGATAGAACACAATGGCTACGTTGGAATATGGATAACTAATAAACCCGCTTTTCGTTCCATGATCTTGGACGAAGGAGGGGTGTTTGATCACTGGGGTCTTGAATTAATAGAAGAATGGATTTGGCTTAAAGTTACATCAAATGGTGAACCGATGTGTGAGATTTCAGGAACTTGGAGGAAACCATGGGAGATTTTACTTGTGGGACGGAAGAAGGACGAGAGGGGGAGTGTTGGAGTAGGAGACTCCGAATTCAAGACGTCTGTTGGGAATGAGGGATTGAATATTGAGAAAGAATATGACCTCGAGGGATCAAATCAATCTTCACCCTCATCCTTACCATCACCCTCACCCTTACTCTCACCCTCACCCTCACAAACTCCATCTCAATCTCAGTCTCAATCTGAAAACTCAAACCTCTCCATAAAACGAAGGGTTATAATTGGAGTCCCTGATTTACACTCACGAAAACCTAACGTGAGGTTTCTTTTTGGACAACTACTTGGATTGCAAGATTATAGGGGTTTAGAAATCTTCGCGAGGAATCTCACAGCTGGGTGGTGGGGGTGGGGAAATGAGGTTTTAAAATTCCAGAATGATGACGCTTGGGTTGTTGAGGAAGGCTGTGATGATGTTGATGGAACAGTTGATGAGGTATTGAAAGTGAAGGATGGACAAGATAGGGAGAATGAGAACAGTCACGGGGAGTGAAGAGAGAAGGATATCAATTGTCAATTTGGAAATACGTTCGGGTTGATATTGGCGGGAAACTAACTATGTGAATGATGTTAATTCGTTAAAGTTCTTACAAATTGGATGATTTGAGAGGCAGCCGAGCAACCTTGGAGGTTTTAATCAGCTACACCACCATCAATGAGCTCTTTCAAAAGTCTTTAGTATGTCTCAACATAGTTGTGAGGGAGAAATAACTGATATTAGAATGGTTGGAAGAGCCCCTAAACGAAAAGTGTCAAATCCGAATTGGTGTAGAGATGTTTTTATTCTTCATAAACATATACCCCATTCAATGAATTATTCATACAATGTATCTCGCCATACACATGCTCTTCCAAAGTTTAATGGCCACACTTCCTCGAATCTTCAACTATTCCCGTCTTCCAATACGAGGAACCTTCACATCCGTCTCAACCTCAACTTCCTCTCCTACATTCATCCAAGTATCTCTCGTAGGTGCCCATTTCTGTTTTCCTTGCAAAATCTGCCTTGCTTGCTCCGCGATCGATAGACGTTCTTTGCTGGGCTTTTGTTTGGCATCTGGATATTGACCTGTTTGTAATTCTTGTTCGTATTCTTGACGTTTCTTGACTCCTTCTTGATCCCAACTATAAATATCATATGATTAGCCTTTGTGCTTTTGATTGTGCATTCCAATTCTCCATTCTAAGATTTTCTTTCGAACATTCATTCCCTCGGCTTTCCCCCACTACACCAATCACTTCCCCGGCAAAGATGTAGAAATCCTTCGAAATCGAAAATAAAACATACTCGGAAAAGTCCTTGGGTTCTTCAGGCCATACAAATGGTCTATCCATCTCCACCATCATCCTCTTGATACTCCTCGGCCTGAACCATTTCCTAGGCGTTGGTACTTTTGCACCTGGTTTTCCTTCCCTCAATTTTTGCGCTTGGATATAACTTCGTACTCCTCGAACCTCGATTCCGTATGCATTCCATAAATAGTCTCTTAAGTCTAACTTGTTCAAATTGAGGGGTACGATAAAGGAAGCGAATGAGGGTGGTAGATTTGGTGTGCGGAGAAGAGTTATGGTGAAATTGGGACTATAGTGAGAAGAGGAGTTAGTCTCCAGATGGTGAGAAGCGGGATGGTGAGGGAAAATCGTACAGAAATACTTCTTTGCGACCCATTTTGGGCGCTCGAGCGACGGCCGTAAGTGGTGCTGCCATTGTTGATGTGGAATTGAGATTTGAAGCTATTTCATGGAAATCACCAGTATCAGATAAAAATAAGCGCAGGAAATATTATCGGGATTCATTTGACGCGATAAGCACAATTATCCGCGAGTATCTTTGTCTTGGGGTTTTGGTGCATCCATCGCTTAGTCATGATTTCGTAAAGGCGAGAACCTGATGAACGCCCACCACTCATATCTCGTAAAGCTTGCCCGGCTTCTAGTGTTTCCACCATCCGAACGATTATTTTCCATCATTACCTATCTACCGGTACTACCTAGGCATCTCATGGCGAATCACCAATCATATGGCTTCTGTGGCTTCTATGGCTTCATTGATGATCACAACTCCTTCCCGCATTAACCACAGTTTTCCGCAATGACTTTCCTATAAAAGCATCCACTGCGAAAAGCGAGCTTCGCAATCCTTTTCTCCGACGAGTTTCTTCGGAATTATACCATTGCGATGGAGTTAATACCACGGATATAACCTCTTCCTTCCCAGTCGTGAAGTGTGAATTTGATAAGCATCCACATCAATGGCCCCGTCAGATCCACTACCTCCCTGGTAAATAGCCTAGTGGAGGGGTAGATTTGGTCATTCTAGATCTATAAGTATCGATTGTTGCTGTCGTGTTTTTGATCAACAATCTTGTTGATTTCTTTTACCTTTTACATCAAAACCTGGACATCAATTTACCTTTTTAAACCTCAATACATATTAAAAATGGCTTCAAACGCACCTCAAAGATGCTGTACACTAGGTGTTAAGCACGAGTAAGTTTTTATCCTCTCGATGAGATGAACCCTTGGTGGAGTTTGGGTTTGGGTTTGGGTCTGTGAATGTGAAGCTTACAGAAATATTCTCTTAGGGGTACACCAACAGGATCAACTATCAAGATTGCTGATACCATTGAGACCTATGTTGCCGAGCCTAAAGAAAAGGTTCACAAGGATACTGCCATTCTTTACCTTCCAGATGTTATCGGTATCTGTATGTTTTTCTCTACTATATCCACAATGATTTCAACTTCAAGCAACTAATCGGAATTTCTTTGACCAGGGCAAAACTCCCAACTGATGGCTGATCAATATGCCGCCAACGGTTACTACACCATCGTCCCCGATCTCTTTAATAAAGACCCAATGTCTCTTAATCTCCCTGAAGGTTTCGACTTCATGCAATGGTTAACCAAGGGTTCTGATGGAAACAACCCACACACATTCCCACATGTTGATCCTATTGTTCAAAAGTCTATTGAATTCTTGAAGTCGAAGGGATACACCAAGATTGGAGCTGTCGGATACTGTTTTGGTGCTAAATATGTTGCTCGATTCATGGCTGAAGGAAAGGGTATTGATGTGGGATATGTTGCTCATCCTTCGTACGTTTTTCATCTCATTTCTTTCTTTCCCTCTCCTCCAATTCCCGAAAATATTGTGGTTTCAACCCCAACCCTTGAGTAACAAACTAATACTCTCCCAAGTTTTGTCGATGAAGATGAACTCCGCGCAATCAAGGGACCCTTCTCTATCGCAGCCGCTGAAACCGACGAGATTTTCCCATCCGAAAAACGTCACAAATCAGAAGAAATCCTCAAAGAAATCGGGGCTACTTATCAAATCAATTTGTACAGTCAAACTGTTCATGGTTTCTCGGTCAGATGTGATTTGAGCAAGAAGGTGGAGAAATATGCCAAGGAACAGGCTTTTATTCAGGCTGTGACTTGGTTTGATGAGCATTTGATTTAAAGAAAGTGAGATGAGATTGAGCATGAAGTTCTGAGAGAAAGGGGGGTACAAAAGTGGAAGAAGTAACGAGTGAAAGAAGTAACGGAGAGGAGAAGTCTTCACAGGAAGTTGTACGCGTATCTGAAGAAGAGGGGCGTATAGAAATGCGAATAAATGAATATTAATGAATTTCAAACCATAGTCCGAAAGATCGATATGGAAGTGTATTACTTTTATGCCATCAGACCCGAATATTGATACTATATGCAATCATGAGAGATGAGAATAAGAATAGAGCAAAATCTAGTTCGAGGTTGATCATGGGAGGATACGAGAATCTGCAAGTACTTCTTACAAAACCCCAAACAAAGAGGTCGAGGATATTCTAGATTATGTCCAATTATTGTATTCAACAGTGTTGAGTATATATCTAGTAGACCATCACCAATATAGATATCGACTGGTGTTTGTGTCAAGACGGAACGGGAAATTCCCATAATAGGTACCTGGTGCATATAATTTGTCCTGTTCCCGTTCCGTTTCCATTATCCACTCCACTCACTTTTTTCCAGGCCAGAACACCTGCTAAGTACCGATATCATCGACAATCCCGTTTCTGGTTTTAACTAATTTACTTCTCGTTATGCATTTTTGATACATGAGGGGAGTTGATGATGTGTTATGCACGAGAATACCGTTGCAAGGAACAATGAAGCTCGGTAATTGAGGGGTAAGGAGGCGAGTATACTTTAAGGTACTGTATCGATGGTTCTTGGTATCTTTGGAGTTGGCATGATAGTTGGAAATTGGAGGATTTTTTGTGTTATATGATGTAATGAAAGGCGGTAGTGGATATAAAAAGTGTATATCGTATTTAACTTTTTATATACCTATCTACCTCTTAGTGACCTTTCTTTCTATGACGTTTAGCCAACTTCCCATCAGCTGATTCGGCGATAAGAATAATATGACCGTCTTTCGCTTCTCCATCTTATCAGAACAAATGAATCAATTTCTCCAGATAAAGTTCCAAGAAAAAAGAAAATAATAAATGGACAAGGATGAAAGCTCCTGTAGGGTGTAAGGCGGAGGTGAACCCTTGTGAATCATGTACTTGAGGGACATTTTCTTTCCAACGTCAGCAACAAAGATTGACCAAATTCCGCACTACCTTTTCCCAACATGAATACTTGCAGATGATCTACGATACCTTGTTGCATCCCGAAGATTATTTCTAGATTTCTGTCAATGAGATTATTCCCCATGTGCCAAGCGAGGAGATGGTAGACGGTGCCTTTTTTTCTTTCGATAATGATATGATAAGGAATTGAAACAAACAGATTGATTGAATGATCGATCGATTGATGATTGATTGATCGGACGGATTCGAAGAAAAGTAGAGAGATAGGATCAGGACCCCGCATCTTAGAAGAGCTTAGAGGCATGACCGAAAAGCTTGGTAAAGCATTCAAGAGGAGCATTATTTGCTAGAGCTATCAATGAAGAAGACAAGATGTCTTCCGGGTATGGTATTTCCATGTTCGTTGGTATATGTCTTCAACTAACAATATCTAATACAGTTCACTCAAGGACCTGACGAAAGCAATCAAAACATCAGTAACAACTTCTACCCGATTACCACTTCCCGACGACCTTGTGCGAATTATCCATACCTACCTTGAGAAGAATCCTACCCACGATGAATCCGACGCCACGAAAATCCAGGAGGAATTACTCTCCATTTATGAAAAGGATATCTGTGACCATCCTACCCGCTATGCCCCCTTTCTATCCATATTGCGAAGATTACGAACCTCGATAAAGGGTGGTGGTAGAATGCTACAATGGTGGGATAAATTATGTATACCAGTATTGAGTCATCTTGGAGAAGAGAAGGGATTGGCTTTGGAAGCTAGGAATACTTTACTGGAAATCCTTATTTACGACGAAGATGAGGAACATGTAGAAGATGCCATTAATACTTCGGATACAGTGGCAGAGAATTTAATTGCGATCTGGTTGGCGAAGTGTAACAGTGTCGCTACAAGCCTTGATGAGAATTCCAGGTTCATTGAGAGTCAATTAAGGAGTATACTTATATCATTTGGAAGGAAGAGACCAAAGGTATGTACACTATAATCCGGGAATGGAGGTGGAATTCTAACGGTTTACAGAACTTCTTGACTGCCATCAACCAATTCTTCGTTAAAAAAGACAGTCGAATTCTTGCCCTCTCATTACTTTGCGAATTCATTCGACATCAACCTCCTCACTTACATCAACTCCTTCAAACTCCTCTCCTCGATAATCTCCTACGATGTTTACAAATAGATACTTCGACTCGAGTGGTATCATTGGCTATGACGGCTTTGGTTATGTTCCTACCTCATATTCCAAGCTCTCTCTCCAAGCACCTCCCTGCGCTTTTCAATATCTACAGTCGAATGCTGTTTTGGGATCGGGAACGAAAGTATGAGGATAATTCGGCATCTGACGATCAAGATGATAGAAGTACTCACAGTACAAGTTCATGGACTAAATTATCTTACTTGCTGGATTCGGAAGATGTATCTGTCCCGGAATTGTTACACTATTACACATTTCTTTACGGCCTCTATCCAATGAATTTTATGAGTTACATTCGAAAACCTCAAAAATTCCTAAGGCATCAAGGATTTCCAGGAGCCAATGAATTCGCAGTTGAACCTATGGAAATAAGACAACGATCTGAACCTTTCAGACAACTTCATCTTTTACATCCAAATTTCTTCACAATGACTATTGATCAGGAATTGTCAGATACTAATCGATGGATGAAAAGTGAAGCATCGGATGTTGTGACTGAATGTATGGCACTATACATACCAGGATATGCTCAACAAGCTCCATTATCAAGATCACAATTGCCAAATCTACACATTGATACTAATGCCGACATTCCAGATCAACCACTGACAGAACATAATGCATTCACACCTGCTCAGTCTCGACATGCAAGTTGGAGATATGCTGGGCCGCCTACCATTGCGTCACCAGAAGCACTACGAAATTCTGTATTGAGAAGGGCATCTTTCACAAGTCAATCGATGCCTTCGATTGCGGACTCCCCTATTTTGAGACCGGAAAGGCGATTAGATAGTCCTACATTACCTCCAGTCATGCCTACATCGCCTTCACATACTCACTTACAAGATATGCTGGATTTTCAACGAGCTGGTTCAATTAGAGGTGGTATCTATCAAACTTTCACGAACGATAGCGTACAATCACTTGCGTTGAGTCATCATGCCCAAGATAATACTTCTCATGTTGATTCATACTTACAATCACTCACCCGTGCACACGCCCTTCGTTCACCATCTTTGAGACCCGGGACAAATGATTCTACGAAAGTTGCATACTTACAGAGAGATATTATGTTATTGAAAAATGACTTGAATTTTGAACGCTATCTTAAACAGCAACATCTTACTCACATTGGACAACTTCGTCGAAAGGCTATTCGTGAAGCAAGAGTCGAAGCCGAAACTCAGAACTTGATCAACTCCAACAAAATATTGAGAGCCAAATTGGAAGATGCCAAGAAAGCCATGGTACAGATGAAGAAAGAATTTGACAAGAGTCGAAATCATTCTAGGAAATGGGAATCTGACTTGACGGCTAAACTGCGATTATTGAAGGAGGAACAAAAGAAGTGGATAGTGGAGGGTGATCAATTGAAGCGTGAATTGTCTGCATCAAAAATTGATATACACAATCTAAGGCAACTGGTTGTTCAAGCCGAATATAAGGTTTCTCATGCTACTCAAGAAATTCAAGTGGTGGAATCAAATAAGGAAGAATTGGAGCGATTGCGCATCGAGGCCGAAAAGCTTACTACGAAATTACGAAGATATGAAGCTCTAGAGGTTGAAATGGATCAAGCGAAACAAGATGAGGAACAAGCTTACAATACTATCGAAATCCTCAATATGAAATTAAAAGCCAAGGATGCGGAAATACAACAATTGATTGTCAAATGTCAAAAAGAAGTTCAAGAAGCACAAAACGTCAATCAAACCGGTTTTAAACAATTCGATCCTGCAAAACAAAAGGTCATTGATGAGGCATTAGCTGGATCGCGACGACGCATGGATGATATGAAGAAAGCCCATTCTAATCTTTTGAAACGGTTTACCAAGTTACAGCAAGACTATCTGGAAGCATTGACGGCGCAAGATAGAGTGTCTGATTTACCTATGAGTATTGATGGATCGCCTGGGCCACATATTCCTCCAAGAGATCATCGTCGATTAACTCATAGCTATTCAGATTCGACAAGGCCGGGAAGTCTTGTACCTAAAGCAACGTTTCCACTTACTGGTACATCAAGTTTTATTGCTCGGCCCAGGATAGATTCTCACAGTCCAACATCAGGCCACGCATTTAGGTCTACACCTACAAGTTCACCGACAAGTCCAGATTTTTATGGAGGTAGATTTTCTCATTCAAGTAACTTTGGCCCAGCGCCTGGTTCCTCACATTCGGACGGGACAATGAGTAGAGATGGCAATAATAGTGATAGGGATTCTTTGGAAGCCCAGGCCAAGCCAAAGGTTAAGCCGCAAAGTGAAATGAGGGGTTATGGTCGTGGTAAGTAAATCATTTCTTCAGTCTAGTAAATCGTACATTGAATTCAAAGTTGAAGAAAGTAGAAAGTTGAAGAAAGTAGAAGGTCAAAGGAAGATGATACTTTGTCTCTTGTGTTTTCTGACTCTTTATGATTATTGTCTAACATTCAAACAGGAGGACTTGGAAATATCGGAGCAGTGAAGAAGGATAAGGATAGTGGAAAAGATAAAGGGAGGAGGGAGGGAAGTGGGAGCGGTGCGGATGAGCGTCCAAAGAGTAGTCCAAAAGAAAAGAAAAAAGGGAGTGGGTTGAGAGGGTTGAGAGCATTTGTATAAAGTAAAAATTATTGAGTTGATTGGATGGATGGATTGATGGATGAATCAAGTGCATATGGGAAGGGTAGGAAGCGAGTCTTAAAAAATGGTGATTGGGCGGGATGGTATGGAAATAGGAATGGGGATGGGGAGTTGGAAAAAGGTATATAATCTGTGGGATTGCTGGTTGATCGATGATGATTGATTATTTACTTCATCTATCGTCTTCACTGGAGGTGTTCGGTATGAAAATGGTATGGAATGGGAATAGGGATGGGTGGTTTACATTGATGAAAAAGTCTGAAGGTGTAGTTAAATGAATATTTGAATTTGCAAATACCACTCTTCTTCTGAATTTCCAACTCATTCTTGGAGTTTGTTCTCCTGATATATATAGTCATATGAATGTGCTGTTAATTGATAATCGACCGAGTACAGCCAATTTCACAGAGACTTCTAGCTAGACATTTTATTAGATATCATGCTCTTCTCTGATATCGGGGGAAATATTACTTGTAGGGAAATATTAACGAATCAACTCTCTGCTGATCACGCTGATAAAGTTAAGCCGATGAATACCGTAGACCCGAGGTTTGATACTGAGAATTTTGGTCTCTATATTAGGTAATTAGGTGTGAAGAAGATTTACGGGATAATTCGATTTTAAAAATGAGGATCGTTGTTTACAAGTTTACAAGAGAAAAAATATATATAAATTGAAAGTTTCTATTTGGTCTGAATTTTGTGAATATTGAAGTAACAATTCAAACCTTTGAAAATTGTATTTGGTCATGGCAAAATAAACATCCATATCCAATGTGTATCCGTTTCTGCGAGGGGAAGATTACCGAGTACCGACCGATTGTACGGCGCTAGTATGACGTTTGCGGGTGAAGGGTCCCAGAAGATTGTAAACAGAAAATAGAGACGATACAGATACACACATGCGATTTGATTGAAGGTATCTCTTCAAAATATTACGAACATCACGAACAATTCAATCCCTTAAGATCCTGCGAAGAACTGGCAAATTTACAAATGGAGTCTTGAAAGAGACTTTGCTCCATGGAATGAGAGCAATTATTATGGTACATTCATCGATGAGAGAGGAATAAGATTCAGACAAATGGGGAATGATATGACCAAGGATGCCTCATCGAGCTCAACAAATATATTTACAAAACAGAACGGATCACAAGAGACAAACGACAACAATACAGTCGAAACTATGGCAAGCGCAGTCGCCGATAGGAGAAGAAAATCCGCCCCAGCTATCTGTCCAACGGATGATGATACGGTAGTATTGGGGAATAAGCAGTCGAGAATGGGGCAGAAGGAGAGGATCGGAGAGGAGGTGAGGTTAAAGCCCGTGGGAAAGGAGATTAAAAATAAACAAAGTTGGGATTATATTTGGAGAACGGGGTTAGCGGGGGGATTGGCTGGTAGTGCAGTATGTATTCTCTCTTCAATCTTCTACGACTTCTATCTGCGAAATCTACAGGAAGAAATATCTTGGGCACCAAGAGCGATGTATCTAACAACATTTACCCCAGGCGAAAACCGTAGTCGCCCCCCTCGACCGAGTAAAAATCCTCTTCCAAGCTAGTAATCCTCAATTCGCCAAATACACCGGCTCCTGGTTTGGTTACATCACAGCCATGCGAGACATTCACAGCGATGAGGGACTGCGTGGACTCTTTCGCGGACATTCTGCGACTATTCTCCGTATATTTCCATATGCTGCGATTAAATTTCTAGCATATGAACAAATCCGCGCAGCGATAATACCAAAACATGAATACGAGACGCCATTCAGAAGGTTGATTAGCGGTAGTTTGGCGGGAGTAACAAGTGTATTTTTCACTTATCCCCTAGAGGTTATGAGGGTTAGATTAGCGTTCGAGACAAAAGGACGAAGCGCGGGGTTGGGAGAAATTTGTAGGAGAATATATCATGAAGTTCCGCCGCAGCCTAAATTATCTACAACAACTGGGGTAGGAGGTCTAGTTGCCGGAGCAGAAAATGCAGTGCAGAGTATTGTTCCCAAAAGTGGAT
The DNA here is from genome assembly GCA_014898425.1 of Botryotinia globosa. Classification (NCBI taxonomy): domain Eukaryota; kingdom Fungi; phylum Ascomycota; class Leotiomycetes; order Helotiales; family Sclerotiniaceae; genus Botryotinia; species Botryotinia globosa. The sequence continues at coordinate 83,067 of RCSZ01000015.1, read as the reverse complement.
TGGCGAACTTTTACAGAGGATTTTCAGCGACAATATTGGGGATGTTGCCATATGCTGGAATGTCATTTTTAACGCATGATACTGCGGGAGATTTATTAAGACATAAGAGTTTAAAACAGTACACGACACTTCCGAAACCAGCACATTATGCGGAGAATAAACCAGCACCGCTTAGATCGTGGGCGGAATTATTTGCGGGTGGTGTAGCGGGATTGGTGTCTCAAACGAGTGCGTATCCTTTGGAAGTGATAAGGAGACGAATGCAGGTTGGCGGAACTGTAGGAGATGGGAGAAGGTTACATATTGGGGAGACGGCGAGGATGATTGTTAGGGAGAGGGGATGGAGAGGTTTCTTTGTGGGGTTGACGATTGGTTATGTTAAGGTTGTGCCGATGGTTGCGGTAAGCTTTTATGTTTATGAGAGAGGGAAGGGATGGTTGGGTATTTAGAGTGAAGAGTTTAGATGAGAAGAGAAGAGAAGAGAAGGGACGAGCACTTGATAGATTCTTCTGTGGTATTGTGTTTCGTGGTATTGACATTGTATGTATGTTTGTATGTATGCATTTTCATTGGGAAGACGGGAAGATGGATATTCTTGGGGTATTGATCCGGTGGGAAGGACATATTGATATTAAAATTCGAAGCTTTAGAATTAGAAATGGGAGTTATTGATCATCTGGGTTGATTCTAATATCAGCTGTTGTCATTTCATTGAATTATATAGATGTGAAGATTCTAGGACGGTTAGAGTAGACCAAGCGGATCTTCTTTTTTCATTCTTTATCTTCATCCTATCTTTCCATCTTATCTCATGTTATCTCATCTCATCTCACAATGAAGAATACGATTGAGAATTTCGATACTAGTACGACGATGGGAGGGTACAAAGACAAAGTCGTGCATCGTCTTGGAATTTTCAGCCGAGGGATTACTTGCATATTTTGTGTGTAGTTTGTGCATGGATTTTTAGGAGCAGTGTGATGTTTTTTTCTTCTTAATTTGAAGTAGAGCGGGTGAATGCATGGGTTTGTGAATCTGTGAGATAGGGAGATAGGGAATTAGAATTTGAGGGACGGAAGCGGAGGCGGAGGCGGAGGCACGGGATCGGGATTGGGATTGGGATTGGGAGAGGCTGAGATTGAGATTGAGGTTGAGGTTGAGGTTGAGGTTGGAAGGAAGGGGGAGGGGAAGAGAGAGGGGAAGAGATAGGGGAAGAGAGAAGGGGTTGGTGGGTATGAAAGTGGAAAGACCTCGGGAAGGTCATGAAGCGGGCTTGTGACCGTGACCGTACAGTATCAATTTTCTACAAACAAATGTCTTGTTCGGTAGAATGAACGGTTTGGTATCGGTGAGCCGGTATTTAATTTGTCAACTGTACTCTCCAGACTTTATTTATGCATGGGAACATGTCATTTGGAATCTGTTGTACTTGTACTTTGTACCTGCTTGTACCTGCTTGTACTCACTGTGTAACTAACTATATTGCTCTCATCCCATCTTATCTATTCAGATACGCTTCATTCTCGTCATGTTCTATCTTATAGCAAGCATATGCTTCCACTTAACATTTTCTCTTATCAAATTCAATTTTACCTCCCCATCCCTTTCAAGTCACCTAAGCGAGAGATGGGACTTGATATAATTCATTGCCTTTTAACGTATTAATAATAGTTATTCTACCTTATAGACCTTTCATTTTGAACGAACCAGCGAAGACAATGCTCGGCCGAATCTTCTATCCCGCTCTTCTCGCTCCTCCCAATCTCCCTCGCTCTCCACTCCTTTCACTCCCATCCAAAATGAAAAATTTAACTTCAAGTCAAATAGCAACACTTCTCCTCCTCTTCTCAACTATCTCTTCTCTCTTACTCAGCTCTACATTTCTCCCTCTCATCGAACGATATATTTGTAACACTTATACTCCTTCTTCTTCTCCCTTTTCTTCCGCTTCTTCCGAGGTATATTTATCGTCAGATGATATATGTAAATCTCCACCAGTACAATCAAGGATAGCCGAGATAAATGGGATATTTCAGTTTTTGAGCTATATTCCGGGGATATTTCTGACGGGACCTTGGGGGTGGATTGCAGGAAAATGGGGAATGAGGAGGGGGATTGTGGGGTTGGTTGCTGGGAGTGGAGTTTTGGGGGGAGTGTGGTGGGTGGTTGTGTGTGAGTTTTCTTTTCATCTCTTCCAGGTAATTAGATTTGGGGGAGAATTAGATTTGGATTGAAAATTATAGGTTGTGTGTTTTAGAGGTTGGAACTTTTTGGGGATGCTAATATTTGGAGATGCTAATATTTCATGGGGAGATAGGTTGGAATTCTGATACGTGGGATATTAGATGGATTTATTTGATACCGGTTTTTGATCTGATAGGGGGTGGAAAAGTGGTTATGGTTAGTTTGTTATATACTTATATTGGTGAGGAGGCAGATTCTGAGGGTGGGAATGGACGTTTGTATGTTTTTCTGTTTATCCCTAGTGCCTTTATACCTGGATTTACCATATTATATTTTTCTTGCATTCCCCAGGCGTCTCATATATTCTGGAACCTTTTCTTATATCAAAATGCTGATCATAACTAATCTAGATCCTCTACCTTATATCGTCTCGTAGCTCTACAACTTTTCAGTAGTTTCAAAGCTCTTTCGTTCGCAGGCTTTCTGTTGAAGTATGAATATGGTGTTTGGGTTATTTGTGCGCTTGCGGTTGGATTCCGGATTCTTTCTATTGGAATTGCGATGCTTTTACCTTCAGGAAAATTCATCGAGTCAAATACCAACATACAGAGTTTAGAAAGGAATACAGGTATGGAAAGGGGAAGGTATAGAGATTCCATTGACGAAGAAAACGAGCAAGACGACGATTCAGAAACCATACCAGCTTCAACAAATCACGACATCTCATCCGTATCATCACCTACGAATACAAACTTTTTTCCATCACACACGAAACCAAATTCTCGCATCAATCCGCAAACTTTATTCCTATCTCTAGGTTTTCTCGTCACTTTTTCGCTGAAAATCCATATCCTTTACCCTCAATTCACTAGTCTTTCGCAAAATCTTCCATATAATGTTACTACTACCATTTACAGTTTTTGTTTATTGGGCTCAAGTATCCTACTAGTCTTTCTCCCACGAATCATGAAATTCATGAATCGAAGAAGAAAATTACGAATCTTGTTTATTCGTAGCGAAGAAGAAAACGAATCGGGAATTGAAGAAAGAGAGGGAATAGAATGTATTGAGGGAAATGATTTCTTGGTTCTAAAATGGAGTTTGCTCGCTAATATTATGAGTTTAATACTCTTGGCACTTCCAACAACAAGAGGAGCAATATTCTGGTTGGCTATTGGAGGAAGTGTGATGGGGAGTCCGGTACAAGTTGCTTTACTTGCTTGGGGGAGTGGTTTAGTTTTTCATTCGGGCTTAGGAGATTCTGATGATTTTGAGGAAGAGAATAATGTGAGAGAAGGGGGATATATAACTTCGGCCCGAGGATTGTTGCAAGATTTGGAAATAGAAGTGGATGAAACCAATTGCAAAGGAAAAGGAAGTGGAAGATCAGAGATTGAAAAATTCTATGTCAGAATGGGAATCTTGGAACAAGTAGGTGCTTGTTTGGGGACAGGAGTATGGAGTTTAGGATTTGCAAAAGGGATGGATGAGAATGGTGGATTTGTTTTGGCAGCGGGGTTGTTGGGTTTGGGGTTGATGGTCGCTATGAGATTGGAAAGGAGAATTGGGGGTGAGAGTCGAGAGTCGAGATGGAAGCATCGTGCTTTGGTAGAAGTGGAAGGTACAAGGCAGTCAGTGATTTATGTGTAACGAAGTTTGATGACTGACCATGGATCGATAGTAGTTTTGTGCCCGGGAGACGATTCCTATGATTACGATTGAATGATATATGCGATGATTTGATGAATGTCAGAGTGCATGTTGTGAATAAATATTGAATTGATTCATGTTGTTCGAACCCTCCTTTCTAGAAAGTACTTTGATGAACTAAAACTCTTGTGACAATCTACCAAAGAGGAAGGCGTTGACATGTCATGACTTATTATCTCAGCTACTTTCAACATACCATTAATGCTTCAACTTCATGACTACTCACATCACACTTATTACAATTGAAACCAACGTTATTGATCAATCAATTTGGACAACACAATTCATCAAGTAGTTATACATATTACCACATTATCCATCCTTTCATCATGACTTTCAATCCGAACTCAGACGCCCTTGATATTTATGATACGTCGGATATGTTCTTTCCAGCAACTGAAAAGATTGATCTTGATGATCCAAAACATAAAGTCTTTGAAATGGAACCGGAATTTGAATATTCAACAACAGAATCACTGGTATCGTCAGATTCAGAACTTGAGGAATTTCCGACAAGACCGCTGGTATCTCAGATTCCGGAATCTGAGAGTTCTTCGAAAGCAATAAAAGCAGCACCTATATTGACAAACACGAGGGACATTGATCCTGGGACTTCTCTGAATCTGACTCCCCAAATGAACTTGAGACCATCAGGTGCAAGAATGGTCGACAACAGACTGACCTTTACGAAACTTGGTATGGAGAACTTCTATTCTCATTCTTTTCGCTCAAGAAAAAACACTGACAGCAAATCAGAAAATAAATCAGAAGTGATGAATGCACTTGCCATTAAACTTGGACTTTCTCCCGCTCTTAAGTTTTATGATGTCTGTTCATTGACTGGAACGGATTCATTGAAAAACATACCTCGTCCTGTCTATGCTCTCCTCTTTTCTATACCTTTCACATCTACCTGGGATTCAATTACACGTGCAAAGGAAATGGCAAAACCACCTTATAAAGGGAGCGGACCTGATCAACCTGTGATTTGGTTCAAACGAGTAATTGCTGATGCTTGCGGATCTATGGGTCTCTTACATTGCCTTTTAAATGGACAGGCTCATAGATATATTCTCCCTGAAACCATATTATCTAGACTCTATCAACGATCTATTCCCTTGGCACCTGATGACCGAGCAATAATGTTATATAATGACCAAAATTATGAAGACGCTCACCAGGCTATTGCTGGTTTAGGGGATAAAGCATCACCAACAGGAAAAGCCGAGAAGCCGAGACGAAATTTTGTGGCTTTTGTCAGGGGTGAAGATGGGTGGTTATGGGAAATGGATGGAACTAGAGGAGGACCTATTCGTAGGGAGCCAAGATTGGAAGAACATGAGGATCTTTTGACTGATGATATATTGAGATTTTGTATGGGGGGATTTGTTGATACTGATAGTGATGAGGATACTATGTGTAGTTGCATTGCCCTTGCTAAAGATCCAACTGAGGCTGTAACTTTGCCTTTGAATTCTCTTCGTCGCGGTCATTTATATAATGAAAGAAGCGAAGGTGTACAACTACGTACTTTTTGGGATCCAGCTTGGTATGGTACTGATCATTGGTCCTGATGATGAATTGGTTATGGAGTGAAGGTATGATAACGACCACTAGCGTTAAAAAGTGGTTTCCAAACTAGCGTCTAGTGTTATTAGTTCAGTCTAGAATTTTTATAGCAAGGGAGCAAGTTTAAAAAGATTTCCTCTTGTTTTCGACAGTTGAAGAAAAGTATACAAATAAGTATTGAAATTTTATACTTCTTTTGAACTACAACTAACCTTTTTTGGATTTGCAAAATCTGATTAGATCTATTTACTGCGTCGGGTGGGAAAATCACTACTGGGATCTGATAGGGTTAAGACTCAGGTCCGCTTAAACAATCAATACAACCTATGTCACTAGAAGGTTGACGGGATTGTAAATTAGACTGAATCTCATACCTCGGAAGGATTGATAAACTAGGTCAGTATGGAACTGCTTGTATGGTTAGAACATGCTTATTAGATTATAAGCAGCAAAGTATCCTTTCATGCCGTCAACACCACGATACCATACCATGTCATGCACAACCACTACCGAGGTCTTACATCCCCGCGTTTTTGAGGATTTTTCCCCATGGTCAAAAAATACCAAGAAAGAACGAGACAAGTGTTAATGAAATCATTCGGACTTATACTCGGTGGTAATACACGATCAAATGATTGTGAAGTACTAGATGAAGATATCAGCCGATATAGAAAAGGGTCCGGTAATTTGGTTCACGAGGGTAAACAACGCATAATTCAAAGATCGATACTACGCTGCTGACACTCTTTGAAACGAAATCTTCAACACTCATTTGGCAATTCAATAGGTAATCTGTAATTTCTGCAGGGCTCACTTAGTGTTCAGGTTACTTCTGTCAGATTGTCGAGTGGCTGAGGCTCAGATCTTTGTGTCTCAAGTGGTCATGAATATTCCGTAGCAATACCCCTTAATTAAAAAGAGTATACATGGATGCATGGGAAACGATCAACATTGAACTACAAACACTGTGGCTTTGATGTTGGCGTAAATGATAAGATATAATATGTCTTCTCATAACTTTCATTCGTGGGGATGTTGTTCGCATGTTCTGGTCACTCATATGTATTACTGCCTGCCTTCTGCCTTCTGCCCTCCGTCTCTTGTCCGGCACAAGCTTTATGGATTCGGATATTGCAAGTTAAATTGGAAAGTACAATTCGGCGAATAAATATCAAATTCTTCAGGTCCAGGCATGCCAAGAATTGAGATGATCAAATACTCCGGATTAGAGCATCAAATAGTCCGGACAGGTGGATTGAACTCAAGTTCTCGATATCTGAAAAGAAATACAATGTTCAGCATTATTCCGTCAACTCAGAACTAGAACTGTTTGTGCAAGAAGAAAGTAATGTCTCAGTCGAGGAAGAATTTGATACCCCGAATTATCTGAATCGTTTCACTGAAATGAGAAATTGGAAGTTTCGCAATTGTCAGACTGAAATCCGGACTATTGGGACACTACCCCGGATTTTCGCACATGGTTTGGATATCAGAAGATACTTGATTACGTTACAACCTTTCGCTGTGTTTCTTTTGTAACTCTGATGGACAAGGAAGCATGTTACACTCACAAGACGGGAATGATTTTTAAACTCGGCGGTGTGGTTCATGGCAAGTGATCTAATTAAACACTCATTGTCGTCTTGGGAAAGTGATAGCTTTTTCTATAGTGAGCATATAAGTGCTCATCTTGTCCACTTTGGATCTTCCAATGGCAGATCTTACACTCCTTCTGATTTGACTTCTTGAATTTCCCTTCCTTAAAGCGTAATATCCACTGGCTTTTACAGCCTCTGTAAATTCTTGTGTAATCATCTTCATTCCACACATCTATCCTTGATCAATCAAGATGTCTCCTAGATCTACCTTCCTTTACACGAATCTCTTACTATCCTTACCTCTCACAATTACTGCTCTGGCTCCATATATTCAAGGAACCTATCAACAGTATGCCACTGCTACTTATAACCTCAAGGACACTTACAACTCTGCCAACTTCCTCTCTTCATTTAGCTTCTTCACGGGTGAAGATCCTACTCATGGATATGTATCATATCAATCTCAATCAGCTGCCTCAGCACAGGGTCTCATCAACACCAATCATGCCCAGGTCTACTTAGGTGTTGATCATAAAACGGTTAACCCTTCAGCTGGTCGTGCATCAGTCAGACTTACGAGTAATAAGGCATATAATCATGGTCTTTTCATTGCTGATATTGCCCATATGCCTGGATCCATCTGCGGAATCTGGCCCGCTTGTGAGTAATTCTTTCGAAAAGTTTAGGTTCCATGTTTGACTAATAATTCTTCTAGTTTGGCTCGTTGGTCCTAATTGGCCATTTGGAGGGTAAGTTCTTTCGCATCTTTCTTTTCTCTCGCTTATACCCGGACTTCTCCACCACACCTGAAATTCTGACTATATCCTAGAGAAATCGACGTCATCGAAGGTGTTAATCTCGCCGGCACAAATAGCATGACCTTACATACCGGACCTGGCTGTGTAATCAATACAGCTGGTTCTCAACCCGGTATTACCTTGAGCGATCCGAATTGCAATTCTAACAGCGGCTACAATGGTTGTGGTGTACTTACCAATAAAGCCAATTCCTACGGAAATGGTTTCAATTCTGTTGGTGGAGGTGTCTATGCCATGCAGTGGGAATCCTCCGGTATCTATGTCTGGTTCTGGCCTCGAGGTAGTGTACCCGCTGATGTCACTGCCGGAAAACCCGTAACGGGTAATTGGGGATTACCCCTCGTGGCATTCAATGGAGGAAGTGGGTGTAATATTGATAGTTTCTTTGCGAATCAACAAATTGTTTTCGATACGACGTTTTGTGGGGATTGGGCGGGATCGGTTTGGTCGAGTGGGAATTGCGCTAGCGTTGCGAGTACATGTAACGCCTATGTAGGAGCGAATCCTGCGGCGTTTGCGCCAGCTTATTGGTTGATTAATTCGGTTAAGGTTTATCAACAATAGGGGCTGTATAGGGTGATTAGAAGAGTTGGAGATGAGTTGGAGTTAAGTGAGGGATGTGGAATTAAAGGCTAGGGGAATAGTCAGGGTGTAGTTTTTGCTGAATGATGATTCATTTCGAGTATTATGATGTGATGAGATTAGATAGGACAGCTAGTGCGCTCGTTTTGTGGCTGTCCAGTAGACTTTTATATGGGACAAAGACCAAGACAGGATTGGAGGTACAATCGCTACCATGTTTGGTGGCGCATTCGAAGAGTTATGCATAAAGTATATAGATTTTGGGTTTCTGTGTATATATTAAGGTATCAGATTCGTTTCCAACTTATTTCAATACGTGCAAGTTATCGCGCTGATGAAGCTTGTTTGCCAGGACTCAATAATGTCCCGATCTATGTGCTCCTCCCCGACCCCTATTCGAATGGGCATACATTTCTGGGTTATTACCTCCCCGTTGGAATGGAAAGATGATTATGATTATGTAGAATTCGTCTTCTGAAAATCAGGCAAGAATTCTCTCGTCTAGAATCATCGTTATGCATGATCTCCGTCATCTAATTTTGAAGTATCTGCACTTGCAACTTCAAAGCATAATAGTATTTCAAGTGGGGCCTTGGTACCCTTTAATGAACCGTATTCTTACCATTATATACAAGTTTGTTTGAAGAATAGCTATGCATTGATTTTTTCATTCGATCGATACCAAGGTAGTGATAGGTATCGATAGACTCTCCGTTGTCGCTTACTAGACAGATGAGCCCAGTTGGCAGTAATCATACACCGCCAAATGTTAGGAATTCCTAGGACTTGGATCCGGATGTTCAATAAGTCGCCCAAGATCGATTGTAGCCGGTTTCCTTGTAGAGATGATTCTATTCAAAACCGCCCCTGCTTCTAATCATATCATAATCACTTGAATTCCGCAAGACTCTTTCCATTTCCCCTTCCATTCCCACTTCTTAGAGCACCCCCTTCCAAAACTGTCTTAACAACTCTCCCTAATCTCACAGTACCCTCTTCTAAATCATCCGGCTCCTCCCACGAAAAACAAAGTCTCAATCCCCTAGACAACTTCACACTCTCATCTCCTTGCACCTCGAAAATGCTTCCTTTAGCTACCACAAGATTTTCATCTTCCAATGCCATCTGCGCTACTAAATCACCATCAATTCCATCTGGCAAATTCAACCAAATGAAGTAGCCTCCAAAGATTTTTGTTTCACCCGATTCCATTCCCGTATTTTCAACCGTCACACCTAATGGACCCAATTCCCTCTCAATTGCTCTCATCATTCTCTCACATCTCTCCTTATAAGCAGGTTGAAGTACTCCCTCAATATGTTTCATCAAATCTCCCGATCTTAAAACCTGATCAATAATAGTAGCAGTCAACTGACTTGCACATCCACCACTCCTCGAACTACCCACTAGACTCAATCCTAACGCGAATTTTGGAGTTGCTTCAGCCCATCCGGTACGAACACCTGGTCCTGCTATTTTACTGAATGAGCCGTTACTTACTGCATTTCCGAAACTGGCTGCATCAGGGATAGGTTCGAGTGTACGATCGATATCGACGAGACGGGGAAGTAAAGCCTTTTTGAGAGGAGCATCAGATGAAGATGATGAAGTAGACCATTGAAGAAAATCATAGACATCATCTGTGACGATTAATGCATCGTATTTGCGAGCCAATTTAACCAGAGAAGTGCGACATGATAGTGTCATGATTTTTCCAGACGGATTTGAAAAGGTTGGGACGCAGTAGATAATGTTTTTGTAGATCTTACCCCATGGCCTCGATTTTGAGTCTTTGATAGGCTATCCACGTTTGTCAGCGTCATTCCTTGCTATTATGTCACATACCAAATTTCATAAATCTAGAATACTGGTAGACATCATCGTGTTTCAAATCACGTGAAATAGCTAACATACCTCGACACCATTATCCTCCTTGTCTGCCTCTTTCATCATTCTTTCCAATCCCTCCAAATCCACCCCCTCATCACCTTCCCCAACAGCTCTCACTCTCAATCCACTATCATCAAAGATTCTCCCCGCCAAAAAATATCCTGGCGTAACCATCCATACTCTCGTAACTAGTGGATCTGTATATGTCTGTAACATACATGCTAGATTTTGCGATGCTCCTCCCGTAATACATATCCTATCTGCTTCTGGACTTGTCTGTGTACCTTGATTATCTTTATTCAATGGTTCCCGATCATTCTTTCCTGCGTTTGAGTTGGAGCCAGAAGAAGGATGATACTCATAGTAGAACTCTCCAAGCCATATCGCTACACTCTCCCTCAAATTTGATGGGCCTGGATCCGGTCCATACAATAATCCCGGATTAGCTAGATCTGGGTTTGTAAGGACTTTATTTGCTGCATTCTGAATGTACAAAGTGGGAAGAAGAGATGTATGAGGCCAGCCTCTCAGTAGATTGATCTGCTTCTTTGGTGGATTAATCATAGATTTAGATACAGAGGGATAATTCTTGGTCATGATGGATGTTGTATAATGTGGTTGTTGAGGTAGATATTTGATGTTTGATATCTGATGGTGCCTAGGTACTACCTAGGTATGATATAATAATGTGCGCACGGACTCATAATGCGCCCTTAACTTTACAAATCAAGTTAATAAATCATGGAATAAATCTGATCCTTTTTAAAATGGAGCTCATTCTCATTTGACTTGTAATAAACCATCAATGTAGATTCCAACATGTTCAGAGGGGTATTGGAGGGGTTGTGTGGCTACAAAGTTCAATCATTTTCATTGAGATTGACATAAATAGTGGACAGCCTTTATCGAGCAGATTCCATTCGGGTGATTGAGTGTATCGCTTTCATCATTCACATAGAAATCACATCATGTTCATCATTCTTCATCAAAGGTTTGTATATGTTTTCATGATTTTGAATATTTTATTCATCTGAAAATTGTGGTAAGCAGCCATTTTCATTTGGCATTGCTGTCATCCCGAATGTACAGCCATAGAGCAAAACAAATTGCAATGAAGTACTTGTGATTGAGAGTTTCTTAGGAATCCTCATGACTATTTCAATGTCCAGATGATTCCTTTTTGTTACCCCTCATATCGTCGTAAATAATGACCTTCATGTCATCTAAACCTATGCCTATGCCTCTCGAAAAACAGTAAGAAGCAAGTCATGACTGCGTGCAAATGTACATTGCGATCCATAATGCAACCCAAATTGCTTGATGATCGCTGACGAGACAATAACCCACTTATGAGGGATTCGAAGTTACAAGTGTAGATATTTTGAAGGAAAAAGTGGTGTTGTGTAGAAAGAAAAAGGGTGCTCTTATAAATACACGTTAAAGGTTCAATATTCGTGAAAGAATATGATGACCATTATTGTGTCTTCTTGAACTATTCTGACGTTTAAGTGTGAACTGGTGTGGCAGCATGGCGGTTCCAGCTAGTATTATTCCCGAATCCTCTTCCACCACGGCCACGCCCAGAAGTGTTGTTTGTATTTGAAGGTTGGGTTTCACGAGGGGTGGAGGAAGAGCCATTGTTGCTATCTCTTCCACCACGACTACCCCTTGGATGTGTTGACGAAGTTTGTCTTGATCCGCCGCGTCCACGTCGCGGGTTGCTTCTAGTTCGAGGTAGTTGTAGTTGAACCAATTTAAAATTTTCCTGACCGGGTAGCAAAATTACAAGAGAACCGACGTTGTTGCTGATCTCCAGTGGAAATTGCATTGATTCTGCGGATGTTGTATCAGACATGAGGAACTTTCGAGGAATATTTCTTGGAGGAGAAGCAAGTTGAAAGGCATTTGGTGGTGTAGTTTGTGGCATTTTAATGACAGGTAACGAGCCCATCTCTTGTTCCTCAAAGCATTCCTCCGCAGCTGGCTTCGTGTCGAGTGATTCTTGTTCGCCAATCAAATTATCGTTGACGGAGCCAGGGAGGGAAACCACAGTGGCGGTAGAAGTTTGTGACTCTGATGAATGATCGAATGCGCGTCTGCTAGAAGAATCGACAGCAAGAGCGTGAGTTCTTGGTGGAGACTTCTTGCCGAACAATTGATCAATTTTTTCCTTCCACTCTCCTGTTTGGGTGGATGAAGGTGCACCTCTGCGAATGTCGTAAGAAGTTGACCCAGCCCGCGCGAGTCCCTGACGGGCTACCATACCAGGAATTTGACTGATGGCAGGAACTGCAGGGGCTGCGGCTGCGGCTGCAAAAGAGGTCGGGCGAGGAGGAGCAATTGGTGCAACGATGGTCGGAGGTGGCAATCTAACCACAGGTAATGGAGGTGGTAGAGCAACATGTGGACGTGCAAAGTCACTATCATAAGCCGGGTGACCATCCATGGTAGGTGGAGGTGGAGATGGTGATGATGATCGTTCGAAACCATGACCATTCATCTCTTCGAGGCGAACATCGCGATTGTGGCTCGGGAAGAACTTCGACTCTCGATGTGTACCTGATGCGTTAGTCTCTTGACCCGGCCATGCATTGTTGTTGTACTGCGTTCGAGACAGTTCGGGTCGAGCATTGCCGTGAGAAGCATTTTCCGTCAAAACTGAAGGATTCGACGATCTCCCATCAACTAAAGCAGTCGAAACCTTCTTCGCCTTACTTCTTGTGCCATCTTCATTTAATGTAACTTGCTTCCAGGTGTCTTCGTAGACAGGCTGAGGAAGCTCCTCTACAATACCGGCGGCTTCTAATTCACGTTTGCGCTCCATTTCCTCCTGATGTTGTTGATGAAGAATTGTATCCTCTTGTGATATTCTATCAGGTACACCACCCCAAACTTGTCTAGCCATAGCTTTTCGCTGTTCATCCTCGTATGATCTTGGTGGTTGAGGTACTCTGTTCGCCGATGGAGGTCCGATTGGAGGTGGTCGGGAGTTGTATTGGTTTTGACCACGATTTGCCTGATAAGAACCATTGCCACGGTTTGCGCCAGGTGGTCCAATTGGTCCTGGATGAGCAGATGAATGAGGCATATCTGAGAGTGATGAGCGAGACATCTCAGGAAGCCTATTCAATTCTGGATTAAAAGTACCGTTTCCAATTGTTTTTTCATTTGTGGGAGGTCCCCAAATCCGCGAAGACGAATTTTGTGGTGGTGGGGGCGCAGCCGACCATGAGGTGAATCTATCAGCCGGGTAATTTGAAGCTGAATTTCTCTGCCATGATTGTGAATTCCGGTTATCGGGTATAGTTTGTTGCGTAGGCGCCGAAGCACTTGGCTGGAAGACACCATTTGATCGTGGTTCGGAGCCTGTAGAATTTCCTTCAATGTGACGTGCATTATCATTTTCATTCGTGATTTCAGATTTATGCACGTGAGCATCATTAGAGGGTTCCGTTTCCGTCGATTTTGTCAGAACAGGTGTTTTTCCTTCGCGGGCTTGAATTGAGGTAGGAACGCTTTCCTCTTTGACCGGCTCGTCCTTAACCTTTTTCTTCTCTGGAGGTGGGCCCATCGCTTCAAGCTTGATTCGAATACGCTCCTTTCTCTCAGCCTCCTCTTTGGCTTCAGCCTCTTGTCTTCTCTTGATCGCAAGTTCACGAGTTCGTCTCATGATAATCTTTTGTTCTTCCAAAGCATCATCGTCACGTGCGGCGCCCACTGGTGGGCCCTGTGGTGGACCTTGACCATGCATGTGCATATCACCCGAACCTGAAGCAAGTTGTCCGTAAGTAGAATGAGGAGATGCATGACTAACAGCTGGCGATGCGCGAGATTGCCATGGTTGATTTTGGTTTTGATAACCTCGTTGCTGATGTTGCTGATTTGGATAATTCTGACCAGACGGGGAGAAGTTTCTTGGCGAAGACGGCGCATCACTTACAGCTGCCAATGAGCCTCTGCGTGCGTTTAACATTTCGTGGGGTGGTGGCATATCATGACCGCGGCTCATACGCCTAGCAAAATTTCCACTTCCCCCACTAACATTAGAAGAAGTGCGACGGCGTCCATAATTACCTTGTTGCGCACTCGTGTGATGAGTTTGAAAAGCGGCAGATGGCTCTGCGGGTCCATCTTGATGCGATGGTCTTTGAAGCACTGCAGGACCACGAGATTGTCCATCGGATCTAGAAACTCCACGTCGACCCTCGTTAACAGGCTCATACCGACCAGATTGCGAATTATAGAGCTCCCGATTAGCATGTGCGTTGCTTTCTCTCCATGTTCGGCTGAAATCATCGGCCGCAATTTCTTTCGCAGGTGGTTGTGGCATACCAGAAAATCCATGAGGATCGCGTTGGTTGAATCTATTTTGCTGAGATTGTTGGGGAACGTCAATTGCGACAGGGGCCACTTTTTCGACTGGAGGAAGTTGAGCCCATGGAGATTTGACAGGTGTTGGAGGTCCAGGTGGTTTTGCAACGAGAGTAGGTTTTTCGGGAGCACCTTTGAGTACCAATCCAGCTTTTCCGGACCCAAGTCGAGGAGCAGGAGCAGCTATCGCCTGAGGTGCTGGTGATTTTGATGGCTTTGGTGGGGGTTCGGTTTTTTTAATTTCCTTTACAACTGGCGCAGGCTCTGGTACGGGTTCGGGAGGTGGAGGGGGTGCATCATCTGCGTGCGGTAGAGTAATTTTCGTGCCATCCGTCCATTCAATTGATTCAGGTGCCCAGTCATCATCGTCGTCGTCGATATCTGCCCAGTTTGCCTGCTTACCAGGGTCGTCGGATTGTAATCTGGTCGCTAAATGAATACCATAACGTTGCTTGAGTTCTTCATCCGTAAATCGCTTGGGCTCTGGTGGGGCAGCAGCTATCATATGTTAGTATATTCCCCCTTTCAACATATTGTGTAACATACGTCTATTCTTGTTCCACACGGCACTCGCATCCGGAGCACCACTAGCTTTCCCACCATTTGCGGTAGTTGAAGCTCGTGGAGCTGAATCACGGAGGCCACTGCCTGATTTCGCGACCAATCTAGGTTTTGGTGTAGTTGAGGTTGAAGCCGTGAGAGTTGTTGGCGCGGGACTAGAAACTGCAGGACCTTTATCTCCAGCCTTCGATGGGACTGCAGCCGTGGAAGCTTTCGATGCCAAAAAAGTCTTGTTTACTGAAACTGCCTTGAAAGATGGAACTGGTTTCTTAAGGGTCGAGGTTGTTCGAATATGACTACCTTTGTCATCACCACTTTTCGAGGTTTCCGCTTTTGTGGCTTCAGTATCCGATCCTCCATTAACACTGACCTCCGCCGAGTTATTGTTGATGACTTCGAGAGAATCTGAATCCTGTTTACTTCCATCTCTATCCGCAGTCGCTCCATCTACAGAGAGAAATTTGTCGGAGGGGACATCTTGACTCTTAGTTTCAGTAGTGTTCTAGGCGCATGTCAGCATTTTTCGATTAACTTCAAGGGATCGTTTAATATTTAGACTAACTAGCTCATGATCAGGAGATTTAGATGACGTCGCGAAGTTCTGAGGAGTGGCTTCAGTTGCCATCATACGTCTTCAAAATGTTTATTTGGTATCGAAGTGACTGCGCATACGTTGACCCGATCGTATTCCGTGAATGTACAAGCTTTCTAAACCTTGAAGATGTGAATATGGTGGGGGGAATTCGTTTTCGTAAATGTGAGGTTGGCTTGCGACAAATTAGGTAGGATATCCTCAATAAAGGCGGTCGCAATATCTTATATCTTGGGTAACTGAAATCCGGAGAAGTAGAAGAAGGGAGGAGTCAATGGGAGGAAATAGGGAAGTTGATTTGTCTTCTGGCGGGAGACTTTCATACGATACGGACACTATTATGTATCATGTCGAAGTTTAAGGTACGGGCCATTCAAAATATAATTCTAACCTATTTAGGTAGTAGCGTGATAATGCTAAGCGTTAGCGTTTGAATCTCCTCGAGGCTGAAGTGAATTTTAATATGAACAAAAAAAGGACAGTGTGTGTGCACCCTTGGTAATGACATGTTGTGAATCAATCATATATCACTTCTTTATCTTTGTTGATATGATAAATTTCTATAAAATTCAAATTCGGATCAATGCAAGATAAAATAACACACAGAGGTACTTCCAATGAAATTCACTCACCTCATCGTTTTGATATCGAACGAAAGTCAGGTGGTAAGGTTCTCTGTTTATTCTCCCAACTCCAATAAGGTTATCTTACGGTTTTGGAGTCACAGCTACATCGGCTGCTTTATCCTTGAGATAACCCAAAACATATAGGTAGGACAAACTCGGGGTGACACATGCGACTGTTACATTGCGAAAAGCGATGGGCCAGTCAATTTTCGTGATGTAGTAATGAGATTTCAAATGGTTTTGAGCTCATTTCCTCCCACGGCACAGTTCCCTCAAATTTTAGTACGTCGAAGACTGTTCATAGGGTATAGCTGTGATAGCAAAGGCAATGGTATGGAATGAAGGTGCAGTCTAACATCTTCTGGTGGGATTATTGCCTGTTATCCCTCAAAACTTTGATGGAGGGGATGCAAATATGTAATGAATCTCAAGAGGTTCTCAATTGGGTATGTGTGGTGGCCATCGCCTTGCCTATGTAGTTGTGCTATGTAAGTGTAGGCTTGTCGAGTTGGAATGGACTTCCACCACATGGGCTCGAGACAGGGTAATCATTGCTAGGGGTGTTTGAGGGCACAAATTGCGTCACACCCATTATAATGACCACAACGCATGAGATCCAACTAACGGCTTCTCTGGTATTCATCTATTCCTTTCCTTATTTACACCCAAGTAACACAGTGCCCGCATATGTTCTCCATCGACCTTCTCTCCTTCATCATCCATCTAGTGAGCATTGTTCTTGTGGTGACCTGCCCCGTATTGTTAGTTGTCTAGTGATTCACAGAAATCCAAAGATGTAAAGGCTTACGCAAGTGGAAGTAGTAGTTTTGAGCATAACCAATACCAACCAAAAAGATCAAGGCGTGAATGATAGGTGTGGCAGAAGGGTTCTTTCCAAAGTGCTTGGCTTGGTATCTACCCAACAATCCCTTGGCCTTGACCTCTGGTGCTGGTCCACGGGGAAGTTTCTCGTAGAAGCTAACTACACGCTGCATACGGGCAGCATCTTTGGCAGCTCCGAGTCCCTAGTCCGTCGTTAGACATGATATTTATGCGGCTAATATTTCGGGGGTTGTGGAGGTCGATGGAAAGCCCGAGAGAGAGGGAACAAACACGGTAGCGGCGGAATATAACTTACAGATGGAGAGGCAACCTAGTCTTGAGTTAGTTCGCCTCATGAGTGAGAGGTGTGGAGGGGTATAGAGGACATACCTTGGGGGGGATGAGGGTGGAAAGAGCTCTGCGTGTAACGAAACTCATCTTGGAGACTACCACAAAAAAATCAGCCCAATTGATCTTTGAGCAATAAGCAATGTCAGTGATTGTATGCTCTGCAATAACACATACCTTTTCTGACGTCGTGATGAAATCTAGGAACGGTGAATTGATGTTGTCTTCAACCTTCCCTCAAATCTCGTTCCGAAAGCCTCCACTAGTGCGCTTATGTAAGCACATCCCGGAGCCTCAAGGAACCTCGAAATCAAACATCCAATAATCTTCCCCTCAATTGCGACTTACTATACACATTATGTCACTCCTCCGTCCTTCAATCGCAGGGCGATTACTGCGCGCAACAGCTCCCACTGGGCTGCGCTCCATACCAAATGGAGTGAGATGCGAATCTGGTGTTCCTCTGACGCCTACGAACATGACAAACCCTAAACGTAATGAAGGAGAATCATCGCTGATCAACCACCCACAATCAAAGGATACACTGGTTAAGCATAACCAACCAGATTACGGAGTGGAGGTTGACCAAGCTGCTTCGTGAGTTTTCCATGGAGAATGCAACGGCGAATTGTGTACTGGAAGGAAGGACAGTTACTGATGGTAAACCGGCAGATTGTTCACACCAATCCCAAAGCGTGTTATGAATGGTAGCGAAGAGGGAGAAGTTCTGCCGGCTGCAGTCTTATCTGGTGCTCCTATTGAGTTGCAAGCTCGAACGGTTCGGTATGTTCGCCATCAACATCAAGCCTTACATGACGATCACACCAATGTCCAAACTCCCGAGTAAATAACTGATACAAATCTATCTAGCATCTATCGACCTGCTAAAACCGCCACACAATCCGGTGATTGGCATGGTCACCTCTGGCGTATGGACTGGGACATTTTGTCCAAGGGTCACCGTTGGGAAAATCCTCTTATGGGTTGGCAATCATCGGCCGATTTCATGCAAGGCACACATGTCAATTTCAAAACCAAAGAGGATGCTATTAGGTTTGCAGAGAAGCAGGGTTATGAGTATTTCGTTCAAGAGCCAAATGTTAGAAAGGTTGCGCCAAAGGCATATGCAAACAACTTCTTATGGAGTGATAAGAAGTTGAAGCATATCAGGACAAAGTAGATGATCCATGGCGAGAATGCACGAGAAAATTTGGGCCTTGAGGAAGAGGACTGTACATATCCGGATGAGCGAGGCAGACATGTTTAGCTGCTTAAATCGAAGATGCATTTATGATGATTGAATTCTTATCCGTTTAGCGAAAAGTGGCGAAAAGCATTGGGATTTTCCTACGCTCTGTCCAAATAGCGACGACGAGGACCATTAGATTGGCCAAGGCGCACACTTAGTTGCAAGTATATGAGTGGCGTAAAGTTGGTAGCCAGGGCTTTTGTTCAGTCCTACTATTTCTGGAGCTTGATGTCCTTGATGTCGCGTGTTATCCCGCAGTTTTTTGCCACAGACATCTCTCGGTACATTGATTCTTTCATGACTTCTTCTGCATTCTTACATAACATTCCGCTTTTCCTCTATTACCAAGAAGTGATCAAGACTCAAGGGTGAAGGCAGTCAAGAAACCCTTTTCACCTGATCAACATGGTTCTTACTTTGCACTTCCTAGAAGATATTCATTTGCCGCCACCAAAGCCAGCCTGGAAAGAAGTTTAACGAGGCTTTAACTCCTTCATGGCAATAAGTTTTGTTGCATACCTATCGCATCTCCCAAGGTAGGCCCCGTTTCGACCACCAACTTCAGAATCGCAAAATTATTTGCAAGGCTCCAAACGATATACTCGTCAATGAAAAACGCAAAATATATTTATAACATAAAACTTACAAGTATAGAACACCCGTTTAATTTGTAATAGATTTTGAAAGACAGAATATGATTTGCCCTTCTTCAAATGGAAATAGAGTTTCCTCAAGCGATGAAATGTCACATTAAAATGAGATCTGATTTTCGAATCCATATAGAATATTCTACAGACGTTCAGTCCTCTTGACAACTACATATAAAGTATGGGCAAAAGCCAAATCACATGATTCTGTATCAATCAAACCGCCGTATTGAGTATGGTCTTCACAATTTATGCTCAAAGTAAAGCACTGCAGTTTGGCAGATGTGGAATAAGGTTTTCTTGGAAAAGGTAAAAAGAACGCCAGCTACATTGGAACTGTTTTGTTGCACGTCGCACCTTGAAAAGTGACAGCTTCTTCAAATTCCAATATTATCACTCCAAAGCAATCTGACAATCACAAAATCCTGTAGGTTGATTAACCATAAGCAAAATTAGGATTCTAATCTAAAATCATCCCCAACAGATCAGCAAGAAAGTACTAGGTAGATAGATACTCGTTCTTAAAGACAAATGATAGAAATTTCAGGTCATGAAATGAAGCCCAAAAGCGAAGAACCTTAATGAGCGCTAGTGATATCAGAAAGTGGTATGTTGCGCATCGCAAATTTTCATAAATACTATTTTCAATAATGCAAATCACATTTCCTACGGTTCAAGTCAATGCTGAATTTGTTGTATTTTCAGTATCATGATTTAGTCAAGTTTTGAGATTACAACAATGAGTAATGAATTTATGGTAGGATCTTTTGTGGCCGAATATGAGGGTCGAGCAGAAGAAATGAAATTGCAGGCTCGATGAATGAGAATCGGTCCCGATGATTCGAAAAGGGTGAACATTGACTGGTAGATTGTGCAAACATATTCAAGATTTATGCGTTCGGGGTTTTCAGCTTGGTGTACCGGAATTATTATTGTGGCTATAATGTGACTTGAGGAAGGTATGGCCGTCGTTTCTATAGTTTCTGCAATGAGGTAGGTAAATCATCTAAACATTAGCCGCTTTTTTTGCACCTTCCAAATTTCAAAAATTATCCTGAGTATTGACATGTAGCATCAAGCACCTATGATCATCCTCAAACTGTACCGGATAGTCGAAGACAAGTCGGTTCCCATCTGCTATTTACAATTGACACGCTAATGACATGGAAAGATCTTACTAATTTTCAATAATTATAAACACTATCGTTCACGGAGAGAGTGTTTTTGAAAGATAACATATTCGTCAACCACGCATTCAATCCCTCGCTCACAAATCCTAAGATTTCTTCCATCGCGTCACTTTCCGGAATATTCGTCTCACCTTGACCATCGGATGTTGTTTTCATTGCTTAACCCGGTTCCCAAAAAGGTACAGCCGTTCAAACTCAAAAAATAGCCACTATTGAAATCCATGCTGGAAGGGAATCATGGGTAGTGAGAAATGTTATGAGCTGGCTGTAGAAGTGTGGCCACAATTCATCGTCAAATTTTATTGGCGAACAGAAGGAAAAGAGAACTCGGGATATAAACAGCTCGGTGGCAAATCTATAAATAACCAGCGAAGGCAGTTAAGATGAGAGTGTTATTCTTGCAAGTTAATAGAGGAGCATACTTGGGGCATAATCATTCGTGTACAATAATAATCCTGAGTTCACACAGTTCCGGGCTCGGATGAAAGAAAGTCGTCGAATTCATCGAAAGTCGTCGAAAAAATGTCGTGGGTAAAACAGCCAGACAGGGCAGCTGATGGGTGAATGTAGGACACGAAATGATTTGACCTTTCTGGCGAGATCCCATCAATACTAGTAGGAATTGGTATGTATTGTACAGAATTTTGAGAATTGCTCACCCATTTCCCATGGCCACTCAATCGTGTCCTTTAAAACTTATAACAATTGTATGCGCAGTGATTCTGTGGTGGAATGTAAATTTGGTACCAAGCTTAGATAGAGACAAAGAGATCAGCGTTGCATCCTCAATGTCTTCAGTTCGATCAAGCGTCAACTCAAGCCTGTGACATAAAAGTCTTCAAACGAGACTTCCACATCCATTCTTGTTGGCGTGAAGGATCATTTCTTTCCTGCCTGAGGACCAAGCAAGAAGTAAGATCATGCTAGCTGTGATACAAAATTATTCCCTTTAAAGGTCGTACTGTCAACTTGAATTTCGGACGTGCTTGTGATTTATTCATGAAAATGTAGATGTTCTTGAACTTCACCCTTTAGTTTCAAGTGTCAATGAATAGGCACTACCTAGTCGTCTTAGACACTTTTTTCTCTAGACGGATGCTACTCCATGCCTCCAATTCTAATCTGCCTCTTGGAACTTCCAAGAAGCGAGGTAAAAATATGACTTTATAAAAAGCTATTCTTCTCGGTCCACGTACTTTGTGTTACCTTTATATCTCAATTACGGCTCATAGATGACTTAGAAACTTTTCTGTAACACAAATACTTTACACTTTTTATACTCATGAATATCCAGAAAGAAGACCCCTCAAGGTACGCTCGATTTGTTACATCATACATGTTAAATGACAGGGGTGAAATCTGAGGTTTGGCGCTTGTTTCACTAGCGAGATAAGTTTAAGCGCGCTTCGGCGTCTTATTGATTGTTGAATCTCGAAAGTTTATCGACAAGCAGCAATACCTACCTTGCTATCTTCGAAATGGACGACCTCGAATCTCTCGAAATCCTTTCTTTGGTCCAGAGAGTGGCCTCTGAACTGCATAATCATCTTGGAATAAGTGACAAAACCCTCGCCGAATTCGTTATTGCGCAACGTACAGAATGCAGTTCTCTCGAAGAATTCCAGAAGAAGCTCGAAGCAATTGGCGGAGACTTTCCTCAAAGTCTAGTCGAGAGTGTGGATCGCCTGGTTTCGACGATGCATCCGAAGTTCAAAGGTAGCAAAGGTAGAAATGGCGCATCGGCTGAAAATGGGAACCTCAAAGTTGAAGAGAAAACGAAGGTCTTTAAAGGTCTGGCATTACCCGACAAGAAACCGGCATGGCAAGACGAAGACGAATACTCGAAAGACCACGCGATGAATGGAACTGATGCAATTGACGATACCCTTGCATTATTAGAAGGTCTGGCACCCAAGGCGCAACCTGTCGATGATACACTTGCCTTACTAGAAGGTTTAGCACCCAAGGCGCAACCGGTGAAGCTTGGAAGAGAAAACAGAAAACGAAGTAGGAGTCCAGATCAAGATTATGACAGAGGACGAAGTCGCAGAGATAGGCATAGATCTAGATCACGGTCCGGAGATGAACCAAGGAGGCGTCGAAAGCACGAATACGAAGAAGACGAATTTGGGAGGACGCGAAAGAGTCATAAAAGTAACCGGAGGAAAAGAGATGATGATGATTACAAACGGCCACGTACTCCCGAAATTGATGATGAAGTTATTTTACAGAAGATTTATGACGGCCATGTCACTAGTGTCAAGGATTTCGGTGCTTTTGTTAATATACACGGTGTGAAGGGAAAGGTTGATGGGCTTGTGCATGTTTCGGCATTAGTGGAAGGGCAACGAGTGAATCACCCATCGGATCTTGTTTCGCGAAACCAACCCGTCAAGGTCAAAGTCATTAAAGTAGAGGGCAACAGAATCGGACTTTCAATGAAGGAGGTTGATCAAGAAACTGGGATGGATTTGGCTCCCCAAGAGAAATTTCATTCTGGGGCCAATAGTGCTCCTCTTGGTAGCAAGAATGAGTATGGTTTAATTGATGAGCCTGTGCCGGTATTCGAGGGACAAATGTCGCGAAATTCGAGGAAGAACAAGAAGAGAATGACATCTCCTGAAAGATGGGAGATTCGACAACTGATCGCATCCGGCGTGGTAAAAGCATCGGATTACCCAGATCTAGACGAAGACTATAATGCGACACTGAACGGCGAGGGAGAAATGGAGCTCGAAGAAGATGTTGATATTGAGATTCGAGAAGAAGAGCCTCCTTTCTTGACCGGGCAAACGAAACAGTCTTTGGAGTTGTCTCCAATCAGAGTCGTAAAGGCTCCTGATGGCTCACTTAATCGCGCTGCTATGGCAGGTACGACTTTAGCTAAAGATCGTAGGGAATTGAAACAACAAGAAGCTCAAGATAAAGCTACGGAAGATGGAGCGAAGGTTGATCTTTCTGCCCAATGGAATGATCCGATGGCGAATCCAGACCAGAGGCAATTTGCTAGTGACCTTAGAACTGCAAAACAACAAGCACCCAGTAGTGAAGTTGTGCCTGCTTGGAAGAAGGCTACTCAGAATAAGAATGAACCTCTAGGTCGCCGTACGGATATGTCCATCAAAGATCAAAGAGAGTCGCTCCCAGTATTCAGATTCCGATCTGAATTAATCAAAGCTGTTCATGAGAATCAACTTTTGATCGTGGTCGGTGATACTGGTTCAGGAAAGACGACACAATTAACCCAATATTTAGCAGAGGCTGGCTTTGCTAACAATGGCATAATTGGTTGTACCCAGCCACGTCGTGTTGCTGCAATGTCTGTTGCAAAGCGTGTCTCGGAAGAAGTTGGTTGTGAGCTCGGTCAAGAGGTTGGATACACTATTCGATTCGAAGATTGTACTAGTCCAGCCACGAAGATCAAATACATGACAGACGGAATGTTACAGAGAGAAGTGTTGATGGATCCTGATTTAAAAAGATACTCGGTTATCATGCTGGACGAAGCTCACGAACGTACCATCTCTACAGATGTTCTCTTTGCATTGCTGAAGAAAACTATTAAACGTCGACCGGATCTAAAAATCATCATCACATCTGCAACTCTTGATGCTGACAAATTTTCGTCATACTTTAATGAGTGTCCCATTTTCTCTATTCCTGGTCGAACTTTCCCTGTAGAGGTCATGTACTCAAGGGAGCCCGAATCTGATTATCTTGATGCTGCTCTGGTTACGGTTATGCAAATTCATTTGACAGAACCTCCTGGAGATATTTTACTCTTCTTAACTGGTAGTGAGGAAATTGACACGTCTTGTGAAATTCTTTACGAGCGTATGAAAGCACTTGGACCTAGTGTTCCGGAGTTAATTATTCTTCCTGTCTATGCCTCACTTCCTACAGAGTTACAGAGTAAGATCTTTGACCCCGCACCCCCTGGAGCTCGAAAGGTGGTGATTGCTACCAATATCGCCGAAACTTCTATTACTATCGATCACATTTATTATGTCATTGATCCCGGATTTGTCAAACAGAATGCTTACGATCCAAAACTCGGTATGGACTCGTTGATAGTTACCCCAATTTCTCAAGCACAGGCCAAACAGCGTGCAGGACGTGCTGGAAGAACAGGCCCAGGAAAATGTTTCCGTCTTTACACAGAAGCAGCTTTCCAATCTGAGATGTTACCTACCAGTATACCGGAAATTCAGAGACAAAACTTATCCACGACTATTTTGATGCTGAAGGCCATGGGCATTAATGATTTGCTCCATTTCGACTTCATGGATCCACCTCCAACGAATACTATGTTGACAGCTTTGGAAGAATTGTATGCCCTTTCGGCATTGGATGACGAAGGACTTCTGACTCGTTTGGGTCGTAAGATGGCAGATTTCCCTATGGAACCATCTCTTTCAAAGGTCCTCATTGCAGCTGTTGACCTCGGTTGCTCGGATGAATTGCTTAGTATTGTTGCTATGATTTCTATTCCAACTATCTTCTATCGACCCAAGGAAAAACAAGCTCAGGCCGATCAGAAGAAAGCTAAATTTCACGATCCTCATGGTGACCATCTCACACTTTTGAATGTTTACAACAGTTGGAAGCAGAATAAATTTGCAAGTCCATGGTGTTTCGAAAATTTCATTCAAGCACGAAGTATGAAACGCGCAAAAGATGTCCGCGATCAATTACTAAAAATCATGGAACGTTACAAGCATCCCATTGTATCTTGTGGTCGTAACACAGATAAAGTTCGACAAGCACTGTGCTCTGGATTCTTCCGAAATTCTGCTCGAAAGGATCCTCAGGAAGGATACAAAACATTAATCGAAAGTACGCCTGTATACTTACATCCCTCATCAGCTCTTTTCGGTAAACAAGCCGAATGGGTTATTTATCATACCCTTGTAATGACGACAAAAGAATACATGCATTGCACAACAACTATTGATCCTAAGTGGTTGGTGAGCGCGGCACCAAGTTTCTTCAAGGTGGCGGATGCAGGGAAATTGTCAAAGAGAAAGAAGGCAGAGAGGATTCAACCTCTTCACAATAAGTTTGCGGCAGAGGATGATTGGAGATTGAGTGCGCAAAAGAGGCAGGGTAGGAGCGGTGGAGGTGGAACTTGGGGTTAAGCCGTGGGCTTATCTATTGATTGTACAACATGGAGACTTGTGGGGGGTTATCAGCTCAGATAGAAATGCAGTGATATAATGAAATAATTTTGATACCTCCAGGGATATGTTACGATGTTGTGTGTGTGCTTTGAAAGACGATTGACATGTTTACTATGTATTATCGGTAGGAGAAATAAGTGCTTGGTGAGAGACTCCTTGGTTTTGCATGTCTGCTTTTGTTCTTCATTCATTGCGACGTCTGCAAGAGGGTTTATAGAAGGCGAACTTAGATTTGTATTGGCAGCAAGTGTAATTAAGATACATCTAGTGTGTTATGTCTTCGCCCCCAAAGTTCTATATATCAATAACAATTCAGTCTCCTCCACCCACATTCTTCTCAACCTCAGTGTCATCAGGGACTTTCTTGACAACAGATTGAGTGATCAATTCAGGAGACTTGGCAGCGGAATCGACAACTTTGGATGAAGGTTTAACAGCTTCGGAATAAGGATTGGCAGCTTGTGTTGTTTGTTTGACAGCATTTTCGGCGGCAGCGGCAGCAAGCTTGGCCGTGGCAGCGGCCTTGCGTCTTTGACAGCGATTCTGAATGACATGTTAGTATAAAAGCAATGAAGAATGATTGAGACATCTACCAAATTTTATACAAAAAATACATGGCCATTCAGAGTAACGTAAGATTACCGATATTTCGAGCAAATGAACCGTTTCCACCTATTGTCATTTTAATCATAGCCATATATGGTATATCTTGAACTCGAATTATCAGAACGACCATACACTATTACACTTTCTCTCCATCACTTTCCGACTTGAATTGCACCGCTCCTTCTACTGCTGGTAGCCATGGATGTCTATCCTTCACGAAGCTTTCCCATTCTGGCGTCATGACTTTCTCAAAGATTGCGATCTTCAAAATGGTCTTACCAGGATATGCCTCAGCGATTGATCGAATTGGACTGTGGATCTTCTTAATGATTTAGCTTAACTTCAAAGAATAAATATCAGGAGGCATGAACTATAAAATGAAATGGTAAACCCACTTTCCACATGTTTTACAGAAGTGCCTTCTAACATATTTTCCACTCGATGTATCATAGTCTTCCTATACATTCATATTTTCCGCCCCTTTAATCGTTACTTTTTCACTGTCGATTGCCAAATTGCTCCCGAATGCTAGTCTCATTGTCAATCGCTTTCTCATGGGTTGAGATAGTTCCACATACCCGATGAGGCTGTCTTTCTAGAATTCAGACAATGACATAAATGACCTCTTGGGCGTGAGAAGAGTTCCGAGTCGTTGATTGTTACGGTTATGGCGCCGCAGAGACATTTACTTTCCATCTTGTGAAGGATAGCTTCTGGGGTGTTATATATGAGATTCAGATAATGTAGGGGCTTGAGATGTGGTTGATAATAGAGGAATAGGGGAGGGTATGTAATTCTGTCAACAAGCTTGGGATAATAATTAAACTGGTTTATAGATACTTGGCGAAATAATTGAAGATGTATAGTAAGAGTTCTGGAACCTACTCACCGCACATGTAACGCTTTTCCAGCTAAACTATAAGATTATTCAAATTTTTATACCCTAGCTTATTTATTATAATAGAATACAAAAACGAAAATAATATTATTAAATAATATAAAATTATTAAAATTATTGAAAGAAATATTTGATTTATTTTTAAATATTTTTATAATAATAGTTTTAAAGAGTTTAAATTAAAAATTTGAAAAATTCCAAAAAATTCGCCTATTTTATATAAGAAAAGTATTACAAATTAAAAATTCTGAGCTTTTTCAATTAAAAGTTTATATAACTTTTCAATAAAAATATTTAAAAATAAATTATAAATTTTTTCATATAAAATATAGCTCAAATTATTTTATAAAAAGTTTTTATAATTTAATATATATAGTTGTAATAATTATATATTATTTGTGTATTTTATATAGAAAAATATAAATTTTACAGGGATTATATCACAAAATATCACGATGTGAGGTGAGTATGTTTGATAACTCTTACAAATTAGAATTAATTATAAATTTTACAAATTGAAATTAAATAAATTGAAATTGATTTACATTATATATTATTATGATATTTATAATATATCAAATTTTCAGAGAAATCGAGATTAAATTGAATAAATTAAAAGCTAATTAACTATTGAATTGAATTAAAAAATATTAATTTTTTATTACTTTTTTGATTATTAGTAATTTAATGAATTTTCATTTTTTGATGTTGAAAATTTAATATATAATTTAATAATAGAATTTCTTTTAAATAATATTATTTTTATAAATTTTAATATAGAATTAAAAAAGTTATTAAAATTTAAAATGTGGAAAAATTGATAAAAATTATTATTTTTCAAAAAGTAAATTCATTTATTTCAAATATTTCAAATATATAAATTCGAAAATTTAAATCACTTTTTCTATTTCAATTTTTCATAATTTTCTTATGTCAAAAGATTAAAAGAAAGACTCTTTAATATATAAAATTTATATAATTCTTAATAAAATATCAAAATCTAAAAAATATAATTAAAAGTTGAGAGAGATATAAAGAAAAATTAAGAAATTTTAGTTAATTTTTATTACTTTATTAATTTTAATATAATATTTCTCTTCAATTTTTTATTCAAATTATTTAAAACCTTTGGAATATATATAAATGATATTAATAAACTATATTTTAAAATCATATGAAATTAATGAAGGTTTATAGAAATTATAAGCAATTTTAATATGTATTATGTGTTTTCAATTATTTTGTCGAGTATCTAAGTCTGTACTGTGTACATGTTTTTAAAGTAAATATATGCGGAATGCGAGCGGAATAGTGTGCGGGGCAAGCGGGGTATTGTTAACGTATAATCGTTTCGATTGTAGGGTGATGGGGATCTTTAAGATACAGATGAACCTGACTATAAGTCCACCACCCTACTTTCGGGCCACCCCTGTTTTGGGCCATCCTTTTACATCAAAAATCACTTTTTAGTCTATCGATATCTCTATTAATATTGAATATAATTTAATAAAAATCTATATATATATAATTCGAATTATTTTAGGCTCATATTAGAATTTTTAGAATTTTAGGATTTTTCTAAATCGATTTTAGAACTTTAAATAATCGATTTTCAATTTACATATAAATCACATATAAATTTAAAATTTTATAAAATCTTTAATAACTTTTTAATAATAATTATTATAAGAAAATTATATTTTTTTAAAAAAAATTTAAATCTTAATCTATATAGAAATAATTAAAAAAATTAAAAAAAAATGAATAAATATAGAGATATAATATATAGTAAATTAAGAGTAATATAAATAATCTCTATAATTTTAAAAACATTCTTTTAAATATAGATTTATAAGGAATTCTTTATTTTTTCAAGATTTTTCAAATTGAATATATTATAAATTTATAATAAAATTTTATAATTTATTTTTAGCTATTTTTCCTTAAAAGTTATTATAGATTTTATGAAATTTTAAATTTGTATATAATTTGTATATAATTAAAAATCGATATTTCGAAGCTTTAGAAATCGATCTAGAAAAATCCTAAAAATCTAAAAAATTTAAAATAGATTTAAAACAATTTGAATTATATAGATTTAAATTTTTATTAAATTATATTCAATATTGATAGAGATATTGATAGACCAAAAAAGTGATTTTTGGTGTAAAAGGGTAGCCCAAAAGAGAAGTGGCCCGAAAGTAGGGTGGTCGACTTATTGATCTACTCAGTTCCACAGTGGAATTGAGTAAAGCTCATTCAAATAATGACCTACCTTTGTAAAGAAAGAGATGGAACCTTAAAGGTCGATGGCAATGTTCGAGACTTGGAGTCAAATATTTCATGGTATCTAAACTTATCTAGAATTTTGCGATCGTGAGGCCAGAAATTATGTAAAAGTCGCAACTCCGAAGCTATCTCGAGGCTATGTGTATCAAGCACTGTGCCGAGATAGTAAATTACAGAGTATAAGAGGACGAACCTGGTTTCCTTAGCAGTGGAGTTGCACACTTTCTACGAGTAGTGGCATGAGTGACTGTCCAGTCAATTTTTTGATTTTGTCAGGTTTATATGGGTTGGACCAATGAATACCATCGTAACCAGGGGAATGTATGTAAGCGAAAAAAAAAACAGGCAAAATTTCAGTACCTTTTCAAAGGATTTGTTTAATTGAATCATAAATCCATTACAAATTAAATACTAAAATATAAAGAGTCCAAACGAAAGTTTGAGCCTTATTAATATCAGGAGTGAGAATTATATATACATAATACAATGTTGAAGAGAAACCTGAATTATTAAAGTTCTCCCTAGGGGTACTCAGTTTCCGCCTGTTTTTTTCGATTGCGTGAAGACAGGGCTATCCATCTTCATTCCGACATTTTTAGCAGATGACTGTTGGAACGTGCCAGATCCGCATTTTTCTGATCAATCTGAAGACAATATGGTTACATTTTATAATGATCTGGAAGGCTCGATAAGATAGGAAAGCCACATTGCCTCGTCAAATTTGTCTTTGGGTGTGTTGAATTGAGTTTTTTTTCCACAGATACTTACTGTGCTCGTGTCCGCTGCAGTGCACTCAGTGAGAGCACGATATGCTCGAATCATCATTGGCGCTTAAAGAATAACTGTCGGGACATCGATCATGTGATCAAAGAGGGCACTGTATTAACTAGCGTCGCGCTAGCGCTTCCCTATATATTTAGTAATTAGCTTCCCATAGATAATAATGATCAAGAACGAATATAACCACATAGGACTAAGTACTTACACTTATATCAACCAAGTTGATACCAACAATAACTTTGTACGTACATTTGAAGTACCTACAACGCACCATCTCCAGCCACTCCATTAGCTCCCATTAAATTGTCTCCTTTAGCATCTTTTTAAGCATCTCCAAGTACAAAATCCAGAAGTTCCAGATTGATTGCATTCTCTCAGGAGAAAACGTGATCATGGGCTTCATATGGACTACGGTTTTGCTATCTTTTCTTACTCTCCTACTATGGCTTTCACCTAAGCTATATACCGCGCGGAATTTTTTCACAAAGTTATCAGCTCGTGGCTTGGTAAGTTACTTCCCTTGTCAAACGTGATCTGTTACACTAACATTCTCCTCTCAGCCAATGCCACCTCACAATTTTCTCGCTGGCCATCTTATCGAGCTAGGCAATGTCATTAAAAGTTTCCCAGCAGATGCACTGAAAGTATATCTTTTCGCTGCTCTCGCCCGCAAACACTCCCGCAATGGCGCGTTCTACCTTGATCTATATCCCTTTGCTGCCCCGTTCCTAATCATCACTTCTCCGTTTCTCGCAAATCAAGCTGTACAATCTACTCCGATATCATATCGCAAGCCTGATGCTCTGAGAACTTGGTTTTGGAGCATCGCAGGTGGTATCTGTATGTTTGATGCGGAATATGACGAGTGGACGAATCTACGAGGTCTTTTCGCCAGGGGGTTCAGCAACAAGTATCTAATGAATTTGGTTCCCAGTATTACAGATGAGGTTGAAATCTACACGGAAGGATTAAGAGAAAAGGCAAGAAATGGGGAGATGATTGAGCTAGATGGGATCAATTTGAGATTTATGATCGATTTGATTGGGAACACGGCTTTGTGAGTCAATTCGTTTCGCTATATTCACTTCACATAAAAGTGGAATGCGTGGAATAGGACAGTCAAAATAGTCGAAGTGAGAAATACTAACACAATCTAGGAACGCAAAGCTTAACGCTCAGAGAGGGTACAATCCTCTTGCAGATACCATGTTGAATCAAATCAAAAGTAAACTAGCAAATCAAGAAGTAAACCCTCTCCAATGGCTCAATTTCGTACGTCCAATTAAAGAGTGGCGCAATGGTCGGAAAATGGATGCATATATCAACGTAGAAGTTGACAAGCGCTTTGAGGCTTACAAAGTATCTGAGAATTCTGAAACAAACGGCCATCTGGATGACAAAGCAGAGCCCTTCAAATCAATCATTGATTTAGTTATCGAGGACTACATGGCTGATCCTGCTCGACTTGATGCAACCAGTCTTGACCAAGAATTCCGCACCATCGCTACTCGCAACATACGACTCCTTCTCTTCGCAGGCCATGATTCAACAGGTAGTGCCATATCCTGGTGTTATTACCTTCTTTCCAAAAATCCCCCCGCCCTCGAAAAACTCATGCAAGAACACGATTCAGTATTCGGAACTGACATTACCGCTGTTCCGAAACTTATCAAAGAGGACTCGACTATCATCAATCAATTGCCATATACAACCGCCGTTATCAAAGAAACTCTTCGTCTCTTTCCACCCGCATCGAGTATTAGACAAGGACTCAAAGGTGTGGACTTGGTTGATGAAGAGGGAAACATCTATCCAACTGAGAATTGTATGTTGTACACGCTCCACTTGCCAATTCAACATGATTCAAAATATTGGGCGCGTCCTAAAGAATTTCTACCTGAGAGATGGCTTGCACAACCAGGCGATGAATTGTATTGTGATATAAAGGGAGCTTGGAGGCCATTTGAGTTGGGACCAAGGAATTGTATCGGGCAGGCTTTGGTGATGATGGAATTGAAAATTATATTGTCCATTGTCGTCAGGGAGTTGGATGTACAGGATGCTTATGAAGAACGGGATAAAAAATTTGGGGTTAAAAAGGGAACGAAAGAAATAGATGGAGAAAGATCATATCAGGTTGATGGAGGAGCTGCCCATCCTGCAGATGGATTTCCTTGCAGGGTGTCATTCAGGAAGGGTGAGAAATCGACATGATAATTTTCTTGCAAGATGCTGTTCTTAGCATCTAAATTCATTTTATCATTCTCTATATCTAGAGTCTCAAATGAACCGGGTCTCTGTTTGACAATCGGAAGCCTTAGATTGCCGTATACAATTAGACTGTTCCCAAGTGAATGAAATACTGAATTTTACTTTGTGAAATAGCTTACTTTTCTGAGATCTTAAGAATTTATATATAATATTTCAGTCTTAAATTTTGAATGCGTTGTCCGTGTTGTCCAAGAAGTTAGTTACGTATATAATTGTCTCGCATTCTTCAATCTGACGGAAGAATCATCTTTGATTCTGAGGCGGAAACAATGTGCCCTCTATTCAGACTTGATGATCACTGCACGATGTTGGAAGTCAAGGAATTACATTAAACTTATGATTATTCGTACTATCATAGAATGACCGCTTTTATCACTATGCCCATCCATCCTGAAAATTCAAAAACATCTGGTTTACACGCCATGCTCCGCGTCGAAATGTCCCAAATAAACCCATACATTATAAGGTAGAGATATCTGACACCAAACGCCTAATGCATTTCTTCATCTGAAGACGTAGCGCCGTCAACTTGTGCTTGATACATCATCTCCTTATTCTCCTCCGATGAAAGCAAGCTAATCTCTCCATCATCCTCAATCTGGAAAGCAGACCAGTGGCTCTGATGCGAGAAGTCATAGCAAGTTCTACCTCGACTCAAGCTACGCTTATGTGCAGCATGTGGCTCAACATTTCTCATCAGATACCTCCAATCATCAGGCCCACTTCCTAGATTGGCCCAAGTAGTCACTGTTGCAAAAACTCCTCGGCTGTCATTAAAGTCAAGCTCGAGGCAGTATTCTGTGGGACAATCATCGCATTTCAAAGGTTCCCTTGTG
Source organism: Botryotinia globosa (assembly GCA_014898425.1). Taxonomy (NCBI): domain Eukaryota; kingdom Fungi; phylum Ascomycota; class Leotiomycetes; order Helotiales; family Sclerotiniaceae; genus Botryotinia; species Botryotinia globosa. Next base: position 49,450 of record RCSZ01000015.1, on the reverse strand, counting down.
CTGTGGGCGGGCCAATTGAAATCAGAGTTATTATTGACCTGACCAGCCCCCGCGTGAAATTTGACGCATGTTGGTCTTGCTGGTTGTGGTGCTCGAATCCGAACTGGGAGCTGCGAACGTGGCAGTGGTAATACTTCGGAGAAGGAATTCAACAATCTCTTATTGCCCAAGTCCATAAGCCGTGCACGCTCTGGGTTCAAAGTTATAGTGAGATGCGCGCAAACCTCAATATCTACGTGCCAAGACCTTTTGTCGACCATGAAATTTGAGAAAAGGACTGATTCCTGTCTACGATAGATCATCAAGCCTTGTGTAATCTTACAATCTGTCCGAATTTGCCAAGAGACACCATCACTGTTATCGATCTCTGGAGTTGGTGAGTTCCCTGGCAATATTTTCAACAGCTCATCGCATCCCGGCTTGAACTGATGTCGTTTCATGGCCATTTTGAAGATAACACCAGAAACTTTGGCAGGCCTATGATTTAGAGATTTGAAGGAAGATAGAACGCATGGTGTCAAATGCTGGAATTGGCGTTCCTTCTCCACCGATCCCAAGCTATATCTTGCTGCGTTTGACATACTATGTAGACGAAGACAGTATGGGCAGCCGATTTCATCCTCAGTAGCCAATACATCCAGTAGTGCTAACTTATCTTCTTCATTCAAATCTCTAATAATACGGCCATTCAACTTAAAATACAGTGTCTTGCAAGATATTGAGAAAGCAATTGCTGATACAGGAGATAAGTAATCGCATATTGACAACAGGATCTCCTCCGGAAGACTAAAACTCATTTTGAAATTTCCTGATGATAATTCAATATAACGAGATACTACTTTTAAGTGCCCGCTTATTTTAGTAGTATTTGAATGTTTGTGATAGATAAGAGAAATATAATGATGAGAATAGTGAGAGTAGTGAGAGTAGTGAGAGTAGTGAGAGTAGTGAGAGTAGTGAGAGTAGTGAGAGTAGTGAGAGTAGTGAGAGTAGTGAGAGTAGTGAGAGTAGTGAGAGTAGTGAGAGTAGTGAGAGTAGTGAGAGTAGTGAGAGTAGTGAGAGTAGTGAGAGTAGTGAGAGTAGTGAGAATAATTATAATTAAATTAACAGAAATATTGAAGAGAAATAGATCCAACTAATCACCCAGTGATGTATTTGGAGAGAAATGAATAGTGTAGAAATTTTGTGCGATGAGATTGATCATGTGTAGGTCAAAGAATGATATTAGTGTATCAAAAGTTAGAGAAAGATGTATATAAAAGGAAGATTAAGAACGAGTGAAGAATGAAGAAAGAATGTTGAAGGGAGAAGGGAAATGTATGTGTGTGATGATATTACCACAATATGAAATGTAAGTAGAAGTAGATTTGACCCAGAAGATTTGGAGAATTTGATTTGTGCGCCAGGCTAATGACATTAGCTCAGTAGACTTGAAAGTGTCCGTACCTAGTAATATCTAGTAGTATCTGGTAATTACTAATAAGTCAGAACCTAAGCAATCATGTTTTAACAAGAATGATTATTACGTTCACCCACACAGGCCTTAGGCGTCGAGGAATATTTCACATCTTCGAATGATACTTACATATACACACTGAGAAAGAGGAAGAGGAAGAGAGAGTGGAAAGGAAGACGAAGAAAAAGATAGAGGGAAAAGAAAGAGAAAGAGGAAGAGAGGAGGGAGACAGAGAGACAATAATGAATTATCTTTGACAGACTTGTGTGATGGAATTGAAAGATATCAGCTCCTTGCCACAGGATTGAAGTTAACTTTACACTGTGCATGAGCGTATCTCCCATCAATCCCAAGTAGAATCTACTCGGCCAGAATCTGATTCTCCTATTTCTATAAATTGAAATGCTCTCATGTTCACTTGAATAACATGAATTTCCATTTCAAACAAAAATCCCAAAAGAAACCTACTGGTGAAGTCTTGGAAAGGAATGGTATCTGAGAGGGTTCAGAATCTTCATCAGTATGAGCATGTTAGCCAAATGTCATGATTGGGTGTAACACAAAGATCTTATCATCCATCTCAAGGCATTTCTGTATGGTTCTCTCTTCGTCGCCAGAATGAATCCCAAACGCCCTAGACTATGCTTCCTCTGTTGCATCGTGAACCTAATGTAGCCCCATCTGTGTATGCGTGTTTATCATCTATCATATCTGCCATGTAATACCCGATTCCGTGTGTGCCAATTTTCTCCCAATTTATAATTCTAACCAGTTATCGGTCGAGTCTATTTAGAATGTTCAAATTCCACCACCTTCACCGTCAGTTAGCAAACAATCACCAATTCAGGGTTATTGCAAAGTCTCACCGCTTCTGCCGGCAGCAACAGCAAAATTTTGTTTTGATCCAGCAATCTTCGCGGCCTCACTTCTTTGCATGACGGCTTTCCATTTCATACTGACAAAAAGAGCTCCGCCACCAAGAAAGGTACCAAGAATCAATCTTTGACGTCTGCGAATGTGAAGTTAGGACAAGTATGTATTCGCAGCACTCGCCAATCAAGACCATCGAGTTAAAAAGACAACAATTATCGAGTACGTAACAAGGCAGAGAAGAATTGAAGGGAGACTTGGGGAGATAAACATACGAGAGGAGGGCTCGAGCTGGTGGCGCCATATTGCTGCTTTCTGGTTGTGTTATGTTATGTTGTACTATTCTTTACAATTCTATTCTTGTGGTTTTGATCTTGAGTTGAATATAACAATGAGTAAGAAGACGGTTCGACAAATGAGTTGCAGGTGAGCGGATTGATGGTTGAGACTTGGAATCACGGATGAAGGAGACCTCGGAAGATGTGAAAGTTAAATGCCTCGATGTTGACCTCATAAATTTAGAAGCTCGTACCATGATTGAAAAAGCCCGCACGCGAGCTATCACCAATTCGAGCTAGTATCTTTACTGGGCCCGTGCTTACCCCAGAATCGAGAAAATTGACAAATAAGAGGACGTGAAGCGTGAGGGATAAGGGATAAGGGATTAAGGGATAGATAAAAGATACTTGTCAGATCACGTGCGGATCTATTTCCGCTTTACCAAATTTGAATCTATTTTGGGACCGATTCACATGACATCATTTATATATTCATCATAATTTACAGAGTGTGTATTTATGTAAGTAAGTAGGTAGGTAGGTAGGTAGGTAGGTAGGTAGGTAGGTAGGTAGGTAGGTAGGTAGGTAGGTAGGTAGGTAGGCAACGTTCAGTTCTTTCACATCTCTTTCTAAATAGTCTGCCTCCACGGCAGTGGCCCTCGGAGAGCCAGCGGAGCGTCATCTCATTTTGCTGCATTGATAGATTCTACACATTATGTAGCGTATAATGAATGGTTAACCACAATTCATATGTTGTGAGATATATTAATGTTTTAATACTTTACAAGACATTAGATAGGATTCAACTATGAAATATCGACATAGACCTGTTGAATAGATCTTATTTGTGCATATGCGTCGCATGGTTCCAAACGCTTCAAGTTCGCTGACCTGGTACAAATTGAGGATAGACATTGGTTGTGATAGACTTCAAGCAGTTGAAAAATCGATAACTAGGATCTTAATCCATTCAGGGGTGGGTCGAAGATCTCAAGGCTGACTTATAGCAATCTCGGATGAATGGATTTATTGTCACAATCAAGTGTATTCGTGGTTGTGGTGGGGCTAGCGAAGAGTACATACTACAGTATGTACACACAAAGGGAAGCGATTGAAATGATAATATACTAAGAAAACTAAACTCAATCAAATACTATTTAACCCCCCCTTTACCAAAAAAAACTAACTTCTTACTTTTTTTTGTTTTTAACAATATAAAATCTTTTTATAAGTCTTCGATTATAAAATTATAAAGACTTTTAATACTCTTATAATCTATATCAATTAAACCTATAATAATATTATATCTATCTTCTAATATAATAAATACTTTAAACTTAAATAATTGATTAATTCAATTAACAAAAAAGCTATTATAATATTTACTTGTATTAAATATAAACCAAAACATTCAATTAAATCTTTTTATCGATATTTATGTTTTCTGTAATTCCTTATTAAGCTTAGACTCCAATTAGAATATTGCCATTTCAATCGCTCCCCATACAAAGTAAGATCTTACAATAAAGCTTCCCTCGGCTTCCTCATGTTAGATTAAGGATCAAAAAGCGAGATTAGGTACTGTGCCACAGAATTCACATTTAGTTCAGCCTTCAGGTTATCTTTCATTTAGAATGGAATGACCTGACCGAGTTTGGGTGTCATCAAGACTACCTACTTGTTGGTATTTTCTTCTTGTACCGAAAGTTCAGGATGAAGCAGCGCCTAGTTCAATTCCAATATGGATAATAACCCTGAGTCAGTCCAGATTCGTTACAAAAGCAACAAGACAGGATGCACAGCTTGTCACTTATCCACTTAAATCTCCCAATTCGCTTTTACTTTGAAGCAAATCAAGAAAACATTATACAGAGGTTGACGGCATAAGCAGTATAAAACATGCCAAAAGCAACCAAGCCTTTCCCCCTATCACTTGGCAAGATCCAATTTCCAAAAACACTCGACTAGAACTTGAAAGGTACAGTCCACAAAAACTATATGCAGGTACCAGCGATGAGATGAATTAAGGAGACCCAACGTTGAAATATGCTCTGTATGGTTAAATATTACTGGGTCGGTTGAAATAAATTCATCACATCCGAATGAACCGAACGAACGATCATATAATTCCTTGTCTGTTATCAAGGATTGAGATCAGGGATATATTCATTTTGGCCGTCATTCAATCGGGGTTTCATTTGAAGTTCAAGTCGCTTACCATTCCTTTCATACGCCACTGTTTCCAATATACAATCGGAGAGGTGAATAGATTAATTGGAAACCCTTCTAGACAATTGAATGGAGTATGCCTATATGTTTATAAGGAATAATCCCTCTCCATCATGGGCGCTTTTTCTCTTCTTCCTCCAAGCACCTTTGCTCCTCACGTTCACTATTGAATATCACGCTCTTTTCGAAAGCCTTTCGCATCTTTCATACACAACTCCAAGTCGAGTTTATTCACTCTTTTCAAGCACATATCTAAGTTTCCGGTCCGAGACCAAATCCAACTAAGAATTCTTCCATCTGCTCTTTCAATCACACAACCAAATTCAAAATGCAGCTCCCAATCAAGACTCTCGTCGCTCTCCTCCCTTTCTTCCTTCAAGTTAGTGCTCAAGCTTCTGGTTCCGGTACCACCACTCGTTACTGGGATTGCTGCAAGCCATCTTGCGCTTGGTCTGACAAAGCTGCTCTCGCATCTGGCTCTGGACCAGTCGGAACCTGCGATGTGAAGGACTCACCTCTTTCAGACCCTACCGCAGTCGCCGTTTCCGGATGCAACGGTGGAACCTCTTACATGTGCTCAGACCAATCTCCTTGGGCAGTTACCGATGATTTGGCATATGGATATGCCGCCGTTAACATCGCTGGTGGAAGCGAGGCTTCATGGTGTTGTGCTTGTTATGAATTGACTTTCACCAGCACTGCTCTTGCTGGCAAGAAGATGATTGTTCAAGCTACGTACGTTAAATAATTTTTCCACTCACATCACTTCCTATTCCCCTGAATGCGTCTTCTAACATTACTTTCAATGCAGTAACACCGGTGGTGATCTTGGCTCAAACCAATTTGATTTGGCTATGCCAGGTGGAGGTGTTGGAATCTTCAATGGTTGTGCAACCGAATTCGGTGCTCCTTCCTCAGGATGGGGTGCACAATATGGTGGTATCGCTGCCGTTTCTTCCTGCTCAACTTTCCCAGCTGCCCTTCAACCAGGTTGCAACTTCAGATTCAATTGGTTCGAAAGTGCCGATAACCCAACTGTCGATTTCAAACAAGTCGAATGTCCAGCAGCATTGACCAAGAGCACCGGATGCAAGAGAGCTGATGACTCAAGCATGCCAGCTCCAGATGCTTCGGGAAGTGGATCCGCCTCCACAGAAAAGGTTGTAGCAACATCTGCCAAGGCCCCTTCTGTTGCCCCAACTTCAGTTAGCTCTTCATCTGTTGTCGTAGCACCAAGCTCCGCAGAATCCAGCCCAGCCGCTGTTGTCCCAACTTCCGCAGCTTATTACAAGGCATCTTCTGCAGCAGTTGTCTCTCACATAGCTGTTCCTTCTTCCAAGGCTTCCTCTGCACCAGCAGTTACTCCCCACTCTTCCGCCACTCAATCCGCAAAGACCAGTGTCGCCGCTCCTCATTCCACCGCTGCCTCGACTGACGATGATGAGACTTGCGATGCCGAGTAAATTACGAAGACCGAGAGCTTAGACATGGAATCGAGCTTGATGGACCGTAGAGGTAGAGGTGAAGATAGATGATACGAATAAGATGGCTTGGTGATGGCTGGGTAAAGAGCCTGGCTAGAGATGATGAAGGATACCTTCTTGTAATTATTTTCCCAATCGCGAAATTCAAATATGAATTGAACCACCTTTTTTTTACAACATCTTTCTACCTCTATTGCTTGTGATGTATCGTATGTTGTGAATTACGTCAGACGGGAAGACAAGTCCAGATACTCAGACTGCCAACTCACACTCTCATGATTGCAACTTTCCTCCATTATACCTAACCCACCCGTACATCAATGTGAAGTTTTAGCATCATCCCATCTTATTAAATCTCATTTCTTATCTTCGTACCAATCATTCATTCATATTCACCACATGGTCAAAATAACGTTGTAAATAAAGTGCGTTCATCAAACATACCCAGGTCAATTGATCCATAACACTTTATTTTATGGAGATTTCATTTCATGGATTAGGACCCGCATTTAGATTTTTTTGGGAATTGTCAGTGAGAAGCTTGTCGTCGTCCATCGATACGATATCTGAGATGGTTTTTTACCTTGTTGGCTTTGGAGCCGTTATACACATGGGATTCCTTTAAATAATCAGTGTCATGGAATGGGGTAAGTTTCGTGCACTTCGAAGTGATTTGTCTCACGCATGGTTGCAGATATGTCGCAAGATCCTAAACTAATGATTAATGTATTAATTAATTCTCCAATAACCGCACGCTAAATACCATACATGACAGATTTTTAACGCCAATTTTCCACAGAGAGCCAGGAGCTTTTCCATCGAGCGTCCATCAGCCCCTTTAACCCACTTTACCAACCCCACGTTCTATCCACCAACTTGAACGGTTTCCAAACAATCCTTGAAGGATCGATCACTCTCTTCGGCTTCAACTTCTGCTTTTCCCTCATCGCCTCATGTCTCTTGATCAATGCAGTCGGCAAAACCATCTTGTGTTCTCCCTTATGATAAACCTGCATCTTTAGCGCCTGCAACGTATGTTCTACATCAGCACTCGTCATATTGAGCTTTTGCGATAAACCTTCTATACTAATTCTCTCGTCCTTTTCATTGTGAATCAAAAGCTCTTCAACAATTCGTTCGGTCCAATATTGCCGATATGAGAGGAGACCAAGATCAGATAGGGGTTTTTCAGGCGAGCCGAGCTTTCCTTCGATTTTCGAGAGCTCATAGGAGAAATTGATTAAAAGTCGTCCATAACCTTTACGTTGATATTGTGGAAGTGTCAGAATACAAGCTACGTTATAACCATCCGCACTTTCTTTCTCTTTGGAGAAATATCCCACTAGATGAAATCCCTTTTCATCTCGTGAACACATGACATAAAACAAGAAAGGATCCACGTCGTAGTAAAGAGTTTTGTGATCCAGAAACATCTTGGATATGAGGCATAAGTTTCGGCACCAAGTTCGTTGACGTCGGCCATCGATTTCGAAGAAAGACACGTAATCATCCCGATAAATTTCATTTCCAGGAGGATGCTGTAATGTACACTTGCCTCGATGACGAGTGAACGCTTTGAGATCCCCGTAATAAGATAAACAAAATTCACAAATGTACATGAGATCCTCTTGAGTGAATGCTTCCGGGTAAGGAGAGAAATACCAGGGGTAAAGTTCGAATTTACCGAATTGAACTTTGGAAATATTTCGAATACGTGATATTTCGGCTTGGTTTTGAGTCATTGAGCCACTAGTTCGTAATTTTTCGATTTCTTCTTTTGGACTGAAATGTTGCGCAGGTTCATTCTTTGCATTTGCTGCTTCAGTTGCAGCTTCATCAACATCCATGGGATCATTGGCTTCAGGAGTAGCATCAAGATCTAATGCCATAGTAAGTTTTGCATCTCCATCAGCATCTGGAGTCTGTCTCTGAGACTCCGCAAATTCAGACCATGGAGGAGCGTTTGAACCTGATTCCGAAACTACAGAATCTTCTCTCTTGCTTGCTTGAGTTTGTCGTTTTTGATTCTTCTTATTGGCAACGATTGTCTTTTTCCCAGCGGGAGGAGCTTTTGACTTTTCCTTTGGCTTCTCTGGAGCTGGCCATTCAACATCTTGAGTAAAATCGATTCTTTTAGCTGGAACCCATTCATCTAGACGTTTGTTGAAATTATCGAAATTGCAATAAAATTGACGACCACTTTTCGTCTCTTTTATACTTAGAATTTCTGCTCTTCTAAGTGCACCATCCTGGTATGGAATTAGTACAACGATTTTTGGGTAGAGCAAATAAATAACCTCATTGTCTCCAAGAAGATGGAGAAATGGGAGGGAAGGCGAAAAACAGCATGATTGATGCTCGAGTGGTGAAGCAAATACATGTGGTAACTAACCTTCTGTACCATTGCTATACATCCTACCCTACAGGCATTAGTTAGCACCATCAATCTCGCGACCGTGAAATTGTATTGGAACTTACCCCAATGTATCAATTGTCGCCTTACTCTTCTGCTTAGGTACTGGAGTTCCTACAGAACTATCTTTATCCTGCGACGGACCTGTCATGATGGGATTTTATAATGATTTTGATGGTTGTGAATTAATTTTTGATTGATTTTGATTGATTTATCACCAAGTAGTTGCTTGTTGATTCTTCTTTTTGGAGGGGCAAAATTGATAAAACAAGGCTGTAAAAATAATCTTCTCGCATTTTCTCTAGCCTTCGATAACCTTACTCGCCTTACTACTAGGTACGTACCCAGTAGGAGCAGTGGAGGTAGGTAGTAATAAGTATCATCAGCCAGAGCCTTGCCTTATCGATATACATTTTATTTTATTTACTTTGTGAAAACCCAACCCTCAAATTTTATTTCTTTGGCAACTATATTGACAATATCAACAACGGAATATGCAAAGAAAGGTCATGGCACCTGTTTTATCAAGTAATTGGAAAAATCTTCAAGCAGCATTAGAGAAAGCGCCCAAACCAGAATCAGATGCGAAGAAACGAAAAGCTGCAGAACCTTCGGAAAGAACGAAAGATAGTATCGCAAAGCGCAGAAGATTAGAAGGCATCGCAGTAAAGTCTCGACCAATTGCAGACGCCAAAGGAACTTCGAGGAAAGGAAAGATGGGAGCGATGGGAAGTTCGCCAGCTTTGAATTCAACAGAAGATGATACACCACTTCCAAAGAATGCACCGTCTGCTTCTTTGGCACTTTGGGCGGAAGATAATGATATATCGGCGAAAGATCTCGCGGAAGCTTATGGAGGGGGTCTAAAAGATACTACCATTCAAGGTGCTCGAGCCGATAAAATTAATGGCGGACTTTCAGAAGACGTCGATATAGGGAAATACATTGGAATTGATTGTGAGATGGTAGGTGTAGGAGGTTCCGAAGATAGATCGGTATTGGCTCGAGTCAGTATTGTCAATTTCCATGGCACACAGATATACGATTCTTTTGTGCGCCCCAAAGAGTTTGTTACGGATTGGAGAACTCATGTTTCTGGTGTATCGACGAAAAATATGGCGACGGCGAGGGAATTCGATGAGGTGCAGAGAGATGTGGCCGAGATTTTGAAGGGAAGGATATTGGTGGGACATGCGATAAAGAATGATTTGGAAGCCATGATACTGAGCCACCCGAAGAGAGACATACGAGATACATCGAAATTTTCAGGCTTCAGAAAATACAGTAATGGGAGGACACCCAGTCTGAAGAAGTTGGCAAAGGAGATTCTGGGTGTGGATATACAAGGTGGTGAACATTCTAGTATTGAGGATGCAAGGGCAACTATACTTTTGTTTAGGAAACACAAATCGGCTCTTGATATTGAACATGCAAAGCATCATCCTCCGCACTCAGGTGTATCTTCGAAGTCCAAGCCAAATAAGAAGAAGAAAGGGAAGCGTTGAAGATCTTTAGGGCTGCCACGATTTGATCGGTGATGGTGTAGGGACTCTACTATATTGTAGAAAAAGTTGACAAGAATACTGTTCAAGCAAATGTTGACATTCAATGAAGTTGGGAGTTTGGCTGGCGTTAGGAAAGAGACGCATTAACTCGAGCGATAGTTTCAAAATCCAAAGATACTTTTACGAGCATCAACAAAACAATTCCATTCCAGCTAGGCACCATTCATTAGCAAGCACAAGAAAAGCCAGCACTAATAATATACTACGCGTTGTCCATGAAAAAAAAAGTCAAGTCTATATGTATATGGTCTAACACACTGCCACTCTAATGCAGTGGCAATTCTTCTATGACTTTTGAAAATTAGAGAGAAGAGAAATTCATTACCGCTCCCATGCACCGACTCCAAGCGCTCCAAGAAATTACCGCAACATAAACCCAGATCTCGAAACTATAGGGGAATACCATCCATCAATTCCAATGCTCCTTCTCTGCCCACTGTGATTATTGCATCTCCAAGGGTCTTTGTTGCAAAACCTGCCTCGCAATATGTGAAATAGTACTGTGTGAGCATGTTAGCGCATGCGATATTGGGATAAATTTGTATGGTGGATGTAGAAATACGTACCTCCCACTTCTTTCTGAATACTTCTACCTCTCTCTCACCCATCTCCTTGTGCTCCGCCATTAAGGCAGGTCTAATCCTTGACTCGAAATTTGCCAAGAACTTTTCTTTCCATAATCGCAACGTCTTCGCATAATGACCTCCGATATTCTCCACCTTTTCAACAACCAATGTTCCTTCTGAGGCTTTGGTGATATTATCAATCAATTGTGTAATAGAAGGAAGATGACCACCCGGGAAAATATATTTTCGAATAAAATCCTCCCCCTTTGCATAAGCCTCATATCGACCCTCCGGCATGGTAATGCATTGGAACACAGCAATTCCATCTGGTTTTAGTAATCGATGGATGCAGGAGAAATACGTTTCCAGATATTCTGCCCCAACAGCTTCGAGCATCTCAATGGAAATTATCTTATCGTAAGGCTGATTTGGGATGGGTAGTGCTCGATAGTCCATGAGTTTTACTTCAATTCTGTCCGCAAAGCCGGCTGCGAAAATGCGCTTTTCGGCTAAGGCTTTTTGTTCAACGGACAAGGTCAAACTTGTCACACGACATCCTGTTCGTTTAACGGCTTGAATGGCAAATGAACCCCATCCAGTACCAATCTCTAATACATGATCCGAGGGTTTAATTTTTGCCCCGTCTATGAATCGATCGAGTTTCGTTCTCTGCGCTTCTTCAAGTGTTTCCTCTTCAAATCCAGATGAAGCGCTAGAAATCGATTTCCATATTGGGCATGAATATGTCATATCTTCGGAAAGGAACGCAGCGAACATTTCGTTGGAGATGTCGTAATGCGCGGAGACGTTGAGGAGAGAATTGGACAGGGTGTTAGTACTCCTGGCGAGTCCTGTAATAGTGGCGGCGATAGAGGAGGTTAGAGTCGTGGCATTTGCCAGTTGATTACGATTTTGGATAAAAAGCTAGAAATGGCTCTTAGTATGAATTTTGAGATCGCGTGGCGTGGGGGAAGCTTGAAATACCTCGAAGAATCCAGTCAAGTCGTCACATTCGACTTCTCCCAGCATATATGCCTCCGCGAAACCCATATCAGCAAACAGAAAGAGGCGCACCCAAAATGCTTGATTGGTGATTCTCAATTCTATCTTTCTTGCTGCACCAGCTTTGCGCGAGTTCTGATGTCCGTTCACGCCATTCACTCCATTGGCCTTATTTTCCTTTGCAATCTTCGCCCCATAACATATTGTTTTGCCAGTTTCGGCATCGGTAACGAGTAGTGTACCACGCTCAATTCGTCCGAACAATGAAGTGACAGCAGCTTTTGAGACAGACAGAGCTGGGCCCCAAGTCAAACCACCGATTGTACTCTTGAGATAGTCGGTACTCCTCGTTATGGGCGTGGTGATGGCGTCGGGGAGGTAGGAAGCCATTATGGTGATAGGAAAGCTTGTTTGGGAAGACTCAAATGAAAAACTTTGGAAATTATTGTATTAACGACCTGCGCGTGTAGAGGGGAAGGTATGAAAATATCAATTGAAAGGACAGTAAGGTGAAGAGAGAGAAACCTATTTACTCGCTCGAGGTACTAGATGAGTAGTGCCGTGGGTGGGAACCTTTTCTGCTGTGGAGACGAAGCTATCACGACGCTAGATGTTGAGCTTGAGCTGTGCACAACCACTGGTTTGTTTGATTGGGGTTGCTTTGAAGAAGGATTGAAAAGGAAACCGAGGAATTGATATGTATCTTTCTGTCACTGTTACGCCATCAGCGTAAAACAACACAATACAAAGTCGAGGAGAGAGTTGAGTTACAAAGCAAGAGGCAATACTTACTTAGACTGTGAATCTAGATCAAAACGAAAAAAAAGAGAGCGAAGCATGAAAGACCCGGATGACGATGTTTCCCGAAGACGGCCAAACATTCAATGCTTGAGACTTGAGTACATGGGAAGGAAACAAGGGCTAGTAAGAATATGGTTTAGGGAGGGGTGAAAATAGTTCATGCAGATGGGGAGCCCCGCTATTAGAGTATCTTGTCGGGAGATCTGTGTGGAATGTATCGATATTTGGATGTGCTTGGACTTTGAACCCAGACATTAATTGATCAAGCTTTTGGCTGTGAGGGAAGTAAGTTGGAAGGACAACAGGTGAAATAGTAAGATTTAGGTATCTAATAAGTAGGAATTTGAAGACTGTATGTTATTTTGCACATACCATACTTGTACTTCTTACCTAGTAAGTAGCGAACCCCAAGTATGTATGAGGATGAGTATGAGTACCTGGCATGGCTATGGCTACCTAGGTATAGCTATGAACTTGTACCCCTTGTGTCATAATTAACGTGTTCGTATAAGGCTCAGCCCAAGGAGACAAAGCGAAAAGTAACTAGGAGGAAAAAGAAGAGATGCAGACTGCAGTAAATGGATACGAGTGGTGCACCTACTCTCCATCTGATTAAGATATCAAAGTCTTGACATCATCAATTGACCCTTTCCCGCATCTTAAATCCATGGTTCTATGATGTTATATCATATATGTAACAAGGTATGAACTTCCCCCAAAGAATCTCTCCCAATGAAACTTATCGCACGGTATCTTCGGAGTCCGTACATTCCCGGCGTGAACGATTTGAATACATCTTTTCCACTCTTCCCCCCAAAGAGTCCGAATCGAGTGTAATAAGAGTGAGTGTCAACTTGTCAAGAGTGGAAGGCATGGGAAATGGGACATGGCATTTGAAAGAAAATGTGGGTGATTATGTAATATGCCAGGGGTAAATTCCGATGCACAACGTCCCGAGCCACTCTTTACGGATCGGATTACAGTCAATTGGCCAGGAAAGGAAAGTCTTTGTCTTTTGGTAACCTAGGGAAGAAGACATGAGGCATTCGATTGTGGTACGGAGGATATCCCTTGGACAAATTAGTAGAAGGCGTAGAAGGCGTAGAAGAATCTAAATTGCCAAGATAATGTTGCATGTTGCAACTTGCATGTGCAAAGGGTGGAGTGTGTCTTACCCATCCCTACCCCGTTATCAGAGGATGGTTGAAACCATAGAGATGAGGAGAACTTATGAGGAAGAAGGAAAGATACTATGATATATGCTTATATACCCGTGTATATATCAATCGTGTGTTCCCGTTGGTATTGAGAACTGAAAACAAAACATCAGATGATTCGAAACGGATCTAATAACCCGAAAGGAGAGTGTAGATGAGATGGTGGCATCCATATGAGTGATCAATTGGATTACTAGGTAATTTCCTTCGGTTCGAAAGGAATGCTAAGAATCAGAGGATGGAGGATGGAGAAGATAACAGCAATTAGAGTATATATTTTCAAAAACTTCGGTAATCTTCATCAATTCAATGACAGAAAAGTAGTTTGGCAGTATTGGTGAGCTGGTTGCCTTCGTCTGTGTTTGGGCGTTTGTTACCCAGTGGTGCCCTGTCAGACGAGTTTGATAGAGAGCTGTAACATTAGGGTTTCGACCTGAAGTTTTGTATTTTTGGCCCTTGAGTCCTGACTCTGTATAGGTACTGAAAAAGCATTATAGACTACGAAGGAAGAGTAATAAGTCTCATAAGCCCCGCTTTTACTAGAATCTTGCTATTTTTTTTAGAGAGATTTTGTCACTACCTACCTACGTTGAACGATTCGAATGGATACTGGATTATTCCTTTTCAGAATTCAACATTGGAAACTTTTGTTTTCGCTTTTCATTAACTTCAAATTCAAAGACATAAAGAGAGAACGCATTTAGATATATTTTACAATACTTACGCTTCCAATCTCCGTACAAATATCAAATAGCAGGTCAAGCTTCGTTCAATACAGATCAAATCTGGATATAATTCAGACGAATACTACTGACCTCCAGCTACTTGGTAGCTCGATCTGTGACATGATACATGATGTTAGTTTAAGTGGGGTGAGGCAGTCTGAGGTCCAAGCGCAAGTACTTTATCACAAACGCGTCAAAGTCGCGTCTCTCAAGGTCATACTCATATATATGCAGCTAATATACACCAATTCATTTCATTCAGCCTGACTTTGCACAATTCAATCACAAGAATCTATCCTCGCATACATATCGCAAAAGATAAAGGAACCTAAACATCATGCTCGCAATCCGTCCACCATCTAATCAACCTTCCTCAAAATCCTCGAAAAAGTACACACCCAATCTTATCCCATGTCGCATAAATCACACGGCCTCAATTAAGATCGAAAAGAGATATTGGGACCCAAAAATTACAAAGAATCAAAGGGGAAAGGAGGAATTAGTGTCATATTTCAGAGGTAGAAGATTGATTGGCAGGAAGGTGAAGGTTCCGGAAGGATGGAGGGGGGTTGTTTTGAGAGTGGGCGAAGAAATTATGCCACGAGAATCGACTGCTGATGATGAGAGACGAGAAGACGAGGAGGACGAGGATGAAATGGTAGAAAAGGAAGTCGAAACGAAGATAATTGATGAAGAAGGCACTTTTGATGACTTGACGGTATGGGGGCATGATTGTTTGGTTGATGCGAGTGGTGATATGGTCGTCAGAGGAATAGAGGAGTGGATGGCATGGGCGAGCGCGGTATGTTTCTCCCTTTCGATTTTTTTGGTAGCGGACTTGCAGCAGAAGAGGAGTGATCAAATTGGGCTCGGGAGTTAAGTTGAATGAATTGTGCTAACTTGTGTTTTGCCCTTAGATCCACAGCTGCGAGGATGAGATCAGCAAGGAGGACAAAAAGTCGAGTTAATAAACGAATCTCTCATTCTGCATATTGGGATACAGGGGAGTTCTATGGCGTTAGCTAGTGATGCATCGGTAGTTTCTCTGTGTGTGATCCAGTATCATACTAGACACAAATTTGTATTGAATGAGGATTGCCAAAAAAAAGCATCATGTCATTTGGATCTTCATTGCTGGAGTACAATGGAAAGGGTTGAAAGGCATCTCGTCACTTGAAGGATCGAATGGGAATATGTTGTGAGATTTCAAATCAAATCGAAGGGTGTACATAGAGCGCCAGATCAAAGATCGATTCGTTTTCGCTTCGTTCTTGGGTTGCTCGACGTTTCCTCTACACTATTCTCCTTCTTAATTTTTTGTTCCTCTTTTATTTCACTCCATGGCCTCTTTTGTTGTCTACACCCCTTCAGATTCCTTACCTCTTCGCCCTCTTGTTTTATATATTTTGCTTCTTCACTTTGTTCCTGCTCTTTTACTTCCAAACCCTCTTCATCATGCCGTGTTTTCTCTCCGTGGACACTTATCCAATCCTTCAACTCCTTTTGAAACTTTTCCTTCAAAACTTTGTATCCTTCATGCCCCCGGCACCTTTCCCACATTTCTTTAAATATGCCACTAGCGATCAGTTTGTCTTCCTGTCCTTTATGCCCTTGACTCTTTTCTATTTCCACTCTTTCCCCATCCTTTCCAATATCGTATTTTCGTCCCCATTTATGATTCGCATAACGTTTCGATCGCGTCATGCCCATTTGTATAAACTTTCTACTCATATCCATACCTACAAAATCATCTTCCTTATAAAAACGTAAAAATTCTCCATATAAGGCGTTTGATGACATTTCTGCAATCGAGGGACTTCGGAATCGCCAAAGAGGTAGGAGATAGGATTTGTAAGGCTCATATGTCAGAACTCCCTGTTCTCCTCGTTGAATGCGATAGGTGTAATATTGAGATGGTGGAGGACGGGTAAATTGGCCGGGAGAAGGTAGGACATCGTCGGTAGATTTGGAAGAACGTGGTGGCATTGTTGTGATGGTCACTTTGCCGGATGCTGAAAATTGTGCCTGTGAACTGTGTAATGTCCTGTGAATGTTTAATTTCTTCCTGGATGCTATGTGACGTATAGTAAATGAGTTAAGTATCATATCTTGCAGGTTCCGGTGGTTTTAGATTTTAATAATAGCCGGGAGGCGGAGTACATGATTGCGATACAAAATTGCCATTGCCTTGGAAAGAGGTGGCGATGAAGCTACCTAGCTAGGTATGTATATATGACGTATCGTAAGTCTCAGTTAGCTTCATGTTATTGAAGTTGAACTGATCGACCCAAGAATCTATGCATAGAATTCAATACTGGAGATTGTTGGATTTTCGACAGTGTCAAGTCATATTGAACAGTAGAATATTTGCTGATGTGACTGCTTAGTTTTCACACAGCATTTTGATAAGTTAACCACCCTACTTTCGGGCCACCTTTTTACACCAAAAAATCACTTTTTTGATTTATTAATATCTTTATTAATATTGAATATAATTTAATAAAATTTGATCCTATATAATTCGAATCATTCTTAATCTATTCTGAAAATTTAGATTTTTAGGATTTTGGTAGATCGATTTTTAAAACTTTAAAATATCGATTTTTATTTATATAAAAATCATATATAAATTTAAATTTTTATAAAATCTATAATAACTTTTTTTAAAAAAATTGCTAAAAATAAATATAAGTTTTTATTATACATTTATAAAATATTCAATTTAGAAGATTTAAAAAAAATAAAAAATTCCCTATAAATAAATATTTAAAAAAAATTACTCTTAAAATTACAAGGATTATTTATACTATTCTTAACTAATTATATATTATATCTCTATATGTATTCTTTTTTTTAAAAATTTCTATATAAATTTAGATTTGAAATCTTTAAAAAGATATATAACTCTCTTTTAATAATTATTATTAAAAAATTATTAAAGATTTTATAAGATTTTAAATTTATATATAATTTCTATATAAATTGAAAATCGATATTTTGAAGCCTCAAAAATCAAGCTATAAAATTCCTAAAAATCTAAAATTTCAAAATAGACTTAATATAGTTTAAATTATATTCAATATTGATAGAAATATTAATAAATTAAAAAAGTAATTTTTGATGTAAAAGGGTGGCTCAAAAGAGGGGTGGCCCGAAAGTGGGGTATTCGACTTATAGTATGCAAGGCCAAGCTGTAGTTTTTGCATCTCCCCGCATTCCCCCGCATCACACTTCATTTTTTTTACAGATGCTTCTTTGAAGTATGAAATCCCTCGAAAGTCTAGGATTAATACATTCAAATGACATGTCTGTTTCTAGATCCGGAATCATCTTTATCATTTGGGAAGAACAAGCATTTTTACACGTCATGGTCCGTAATTGTTACCCCCCAGATGATGTATGGTGAAGTATCACTGTTCTAAGTTGACCACATCCATTTACATAAACTAAGCTACCCTTCTCTGTTGAAAACCTTTCATCGTACTTCCCCCAATCATTTCGTCTCACATCCATCTTGTTATAGTCAAAGCAATCCTTTCTCATCTTCATCATGGCAATTCTCGTCACGGGTGGTACAGGCAAAACATCTCTTCAGTTGGCCCACCATCTTAAATCCGCCTCCATCCCTTTCCTTCTCGCTTCTCGAAAAGCAAAATTGACTGCTCCTGATGGAATGCAAGCCATAAACTTTGATTACACGGATCCATCAACTTATCAGGCTATCTTTACTCATTCCTTTCCGCATGATGAAGTCATCAAAGCCGTGTATCTAGTGGCTCCAGAAGTTCCGGACCCAGTGCCTGTCATGAATGCCTTTATTGACGTCGCAATTAAGAATGGTATTAACAGATTTGTCTTATTAAGTGGTAGCGATACAGAGAAAGGTGGAGATGATGCTGGAGGTGTTTGGCAGCACTTGGATGATACTGGCGTGGAATACTCGGTTTTAAAGGCCAGTTGGTTCATGGGTACGTGATCCATCATGTAGAACGATGATCTAGTGTTGTTAATTAGCCACAAAGACAATTTCATCATCTGGCCATATGTTCAGAGCATTAAAGAAGAAAATAAATTCATCTCCGCAATGAGCGATGGCCAAGCTCCATTTGTATCAGCGAGTGACATTGCCAGAGTAGCAATGGTTGCACTTACCAGCAAGAACCCTCCAGATCACGACTACAGAGTTCTTGGTCCTGAATTGCTCAATTATGATGAGGTATCTATGTACTCTCCAGCCCAATAATACGTTGGCTTATCAATTATAGATTGCTGCAAAGTTGAGCAAAGTTCTTGGACGAACAATTACTCACGTCAAAGTAACGGGCGAGGAGAGAATACAGACGCATGTTAGTATGGGGTTGCCCGAAGGTCTTGCATGTTATTTGACTTCGTTGGAAGTTATGACTGCAAATGGCGGGGAAGTGAGACGAAATGATGTGGTAGAGAAGATTGGAGGCCACAAACCTAAAACCTTTGACGAGTTTGCAGAGGAGAATAAGAATCTCTGGATTTAGGCCAATCTCTCACTGTCTGGTTGAAAAACGAGGATATTTATTCAAATGAACCATTATATAACAACGCTCGACTTTTTTTTAAAGCCCAGATTCAGCTTGAACCGCTGTGTTTTTATGTATTGAAGGCAATCAAACGTTATTCTTTGGGATTTCCTATCCCCCACTATAAAGTAATCGAGAGCCAACTATGATATGTATATTTAGGAAGAATTGAATGATAGGAACTTTCAATGGAGTGTCCACATATTCTAATTTCCATTTCTGAAAGCTATTAGATTCACAAGAAGTCCAACTATAAGCTTTGTAAACAAGACTCAAACGAGGTGTCCTCTTCAGTCAAACGTTGAGTTTCCTTAGGTTAGAAACATTTTCCAATAAGTTTCAAAAGCTTCTGTTCTCTCATATTACGATGTACCAACATCACTTCCTATAAAATACTGCATTTAGCATGTCTCACAATGGCACCGAGCTATGGGACGTCACTTTGCACCTGTTTACTTCGACTTTTTACACAAACTCAGCCTTTAGCTACTTCCAGATTTTCATCTCACCCTTCATCTTAGAATTTTATCACGGTGAATAGTGATGGGTGTGGCACAAATTTGATATGCTTGATGGTCGAACACCGATTCGCTTGCTCACATGCATCAAACCCTGAGCCGAATACGGCTGCTCGATCTGGTTTCTAGTAAAAGTTTGTGCCGACCAACTCGCGATGTGGGCCTTTTCAAGCGGTCGGGATGTTTATTCTTCGTGCCTTTATACACATGAGACAACATTGAACCGCGCTTGGATTAGGCTTGTGGGATTCTTCCATAACATCTAGGTCTACGACGAATAGTTGAATGACTTTGAGATATGGCAGAAGCTGTGAGAGGGAGTGTTGCCTCCGACTGTCAAAAGTGACAAATGTGAATTCGACTTCATCTTTACACATAATCTGTAGTGAATATGACCAACGAGACCCACTCCTACTGATCGATCACAAATCTTGAGGTACAACCGAGATCCTCAAGCTCTCCTAGTTCTTTTACAAATTTTATCTTTCAAAATTGACCCGAAGACTTAAACATTAATTCAAACAATAAACCAAAACAGCCTCTCTTTTCTTTGATAGATCCACGAGAAATCACGACTCCAGGCACAGCAGACGGTGCCCACCGGATGGATGATCCTCAAGGCGAGATTGACCAAAGTGCTATTGTAAGAATATTCCTTCTACTTGCGTGTACAAACTTTATTTAACTATGGTATGCTTTTCGTTGTCTGAAATAGCAACTTTGAAACTCGATGATGCAACGAATCAATCTACTAAGAAGCGCAAAGCAGAACGTAATCGACGAGAGAAATTGAATGCTAGGAAGGACAAGGCGGAGAAAGCCCGACAAGAATTCGAAGAACGAGAAATTTTAGGATGTGCGACTCAAGATGCTAAAATTCTATTATCAGTTGGAAGTGGAAAGACCTCCGAATTACTTGCAAGTGATTGTTTCGACGGCAACAGTAGCATTGATTGTCTTGTTGAAAGCTCCGCTTTGGCACAGGAAAAAACCGGAGGTAATATATGCCTTTTCTTTCTACTCACGCAGCAAATACTGACATTGATTCAGTATACTTTTCAAACGCAATGTTCGAAATCAAGACAAGTCCCGGAAAAGGTCTTAGGGTTTTCGCCGCACGAGATATCAAAAAAAGAAACAGAGATTTCGAGGGAAGTGCCTCTGATGAAATGTGGTGTAAACTGGCTCCTAAAAGAGGCCTTTTATGTCACTCAATGAGAAGAAGAAGAATTTTCTGAGATCTCTTCATAGTCATTGTAGCTGCGACGAGAACCCATGCCGAAAAACAAGACTCATGAAGATTTACAATGTCAATAGCTTCGATATCGTCAGCAACAAACCGGAACGTACAAACTACATTTACCACTTTGCATCACGCATTAACCACGAGTGTCTCCCTAATATGGCTCGAGGAAACACTAAGAATGGAAATTTGGTCTTTACTACTGTACGGGACATCAAGCGGGGCGAGGAATTGACTACATTCTATCAAGTACCTTTTGGCACCACCCTAGTTCGCCGAAAGATCTTATTATCTAAATATGGATTTGCATGTATGTGTAAAGCTTTCACAAGCAATAAAGTAGTCAACCATTGTGGCGAGACTTTGAAATATTCTCCTTGGATTATCGCCAACGAAAGTGGTTCTGAGATTCTCAATAAACCAACTTTGGAGGAGATGCAAACCGCGAAGCAAGTCAAAAGCTGGTTCAAGAGTGTCTCCCAAGCAGCAGGAAAGGCCGAAGAAGATATGCCGATCGCCATCAGCAGTGATCTCCTGCGAAGCCAAAGAACCCAGGAACGACGACAGCTTATTGTTGAAAATACAGTGCAGATATTTGACGATTATTTGAGAAAGAATAACCCTTATGAATTGAGAGATGAGGTTATTCTTGCCTACCGATACCGAGCAACTATTTTAACTTTCAGAGCTGCAAAGCAAGTTTTCAACAGCTTAAGGAGGGAGATGGGAATTTCTCCGGAAGAATTCTGAGTGCAGAAGAGAAACTTTCGGGGATTAGTATTAGTCATTCAGTGCTATGATGACAATGGGGTTTTCGAAAGAGAAATCTCTTCGGTGTGAGAGATGCGTGGGTTTTCTGGCTAGGAAAGGGCTTCAGCAAAAGCTACGAAAGTTATCACAATCTCCTAGAAACACAGTCCAAATTTGAAGCATAACCACACACCTTATTTGACTCAAAGTACCCCACAAGTTGTGTGACCATAGAAAATGAAGATGCCGCCATAGATTTCATCGAGGCAGTAACGTGATGATAGAGTTGGTTGTCAGGATTTCGAGAATTTTAACTTTCAATCCAGAGCTGTTGGCTGATAGGTTAATAATTGCTGATTAAGGTTAATTACGGAGTACACAGGAACAGTAACACGAACAGGAATTTGACGACAACGTTCTTGGATCATAATTTTGAGAAGTATTGCTACCATCAAAAGATCAATAGTCATGATGATTAATTGTTTAATTCCTTTCCTTCTGAGAAGTTTACATCTCATCCCATTTGTGAAGAGCTCTTCATTTAGTCCTTCCCAAATACTCATGAGCGCGAACGCAGAACATTCCCGCCTCACGGAAATTGACTCAAACCTCATCGGGCTTCACAAAGATCTCGTTTCTATCGAATCCATTACTGGCAATGAGTATGAAATTGGTCAATATCTATATTCTTATCTTTCATCCCGCAATTTTACGGTTGAAACTCAACATGTCTCTCCCAACCAGTCAGTATCCAATGTCCAGAACATGTATGACAAACCACGACTCAATATCTTCGCATACAAAGGGACAACGCGGAAAACTAGACTTATAATCACAAGTCATATGGATACAGTCGGACCATACATTCCATATTCACGTTCTTCAAATGGAGAAGATAATATGATTTGTGGTCGAGGAAGTACTGACGCCAAAGGATGTATGGCTTCTCAAATCATGGCTGTTGAAGAATTGATAGCTGAGGATTCAATTCATGAGGGTGATATCGGGTTACTCTTTGTAGTTGGTGAGGAAATAGACGGCGCTGGTATGAAAAGAGCCAGCGAAATATTCCAGCAAGATGGCATTACATGGGAGAGTGTCATTTTCGGGGAACCATCGGAGCACAAACTCGTTCTTGGACACAAAGGTGCACTAGCGTTTGAGATCATTGCTCATGGGAAGGACGCTCATAGCTCCTATCCAGAATTGGGAATAAACGCAATTAGTATTCTGATAAAGGCACTAACGGAGATTGATGGAATGAGGCTACCTGGAAGTGACAAGTTGGGTGAAACAACCACAAGTATTGGGATGATACAAGGCGGTGTGGCATTGAACGTCATTCCGGCAATAGCATCAGCTTCCGTCTTGACAAGGTTGGCAGCCGGAACACCGGAACAAGCTATGAAAAGGATCGAATCTATCATCGCGAGTCTCGATATCGATGAGGGGGGTGTGGAGGTGAAACTTGGTCGGCATTTCGGTCCTGTGGACTGTGACGTTGATATAGATGGTTCGTTGCAAAAACTTCCCAAGACGTGGACGGTACTGAAATACTGAATTTTAGGTTTCGAGACGGATGTAAAGCGAGGAGGAACTGATGTTCCAAATCTGAAAGGAAATCATAAGCGTTACTTAATCGGACCCGGATCTGTAATTTCGGCACATTCGGATCATGAATGTATAACTGCTGATGGGCTTACTAAGGGTGTAGAAGATTATAAGAGAATCATCAGAAGCCTCGTAGCAAGATAACTCAGGATATCCAATAGTTCAGATTACAATTCATCATCTGAGAGCCTCTAGGATCCCCAAATTCTATTAGACATTGATATGATTCATGAGATTGATAATCCTATTGTCGAAACCTCAAAGGCAATGAGTTGAAGTCGAGTTTAGTCCGGACCACTGAAGACAAAAAGATGAATCTGCTTAAGGGAATCATACAAGCAGTGTTATCCCATGATTTTCTTTGGCTGTAACCTTGAACTAGATTCTCGATTCTTTTTTTACTTAGCGATTATCGCCCAGACCAAGACTTTCCCGTCAAATTCTCTATACTGAGATATAAAGATTCATTCTATTGATCCTGCTTGATATTGATTATCAGATTAGTATTCTAGCTTCGGTATGTAGCGGAATTCAATGAAAGAGTGTTTCGGTGGAATTGTCACTCTGCTTATTCTCAAATTTTGGGCAAAACAAAGAGGAACGGACTACCGAATATCTTTTTCCTCAACTTGAAATCCTTTATTTCGATCAGCGATTGACTGATCTTACTGCTAATATTGCAAGACAAAGGAATATAGCCTCTCACAGTAACATTCTCAGTGACTGTTCGATAACTCCGTTTTTATATGATATCATATTACCTGTTGAGAGTTGAAAACCGACTTCCACTTCAAGCATTTACGGGATTTTATCCTTTATTGCAATATGTGCTTACGAACGGTGTGCCATTACACTTTCTGTGATCAAACGCCATACTCCTGGATTATACAATCATGCCAGCCTCTTGGAATTTGCGAAAGGATACTCACTCAGGGGTTTTCTCTCGCCGACTTCTGCCCTGAATGTTACATGGTGGAAGATCCCACGGCATTCCTTCCCAATAAAGTTACAATTAAAAAATTCGGCACAGAGTATGAGTTTGATAGATTTCATTTCGAAGACTCCAACTTACCGGAGAAAGCTAATGCTGCGTTGAATCGAGCGCATACCTTTGTACACACAAACTTCAAGCCAGATATCAGAGACAAACTTGATATCTTTTGTTCCAACAAGCGACTCAACCTCGACGTTTATAATCATCTTTACCTCCTCGTTTTCCAACAACTTTTACCTCATATTTGGCTCGCTGTTAGAGCTGGTCGTGCACAGGAAATACCCCGAGAGCATAGAATTATAATATTGCAGTTAAGGCAGGCTGTACTTCGAGATCTTGCATTTAAATCTGCAGAGAATATCTACAAGGAGAAGAAAGAGGAAGGAAAATGGAGACAAGCAATGGGTGCGGACGCCCCACTCATTGCAGAAATTTGCGTTAATCCTTCAAATGATAGATGCATGATATGCCTGGAATCGCTGAACAGCGGGCCGTGTCTAAATTTGAAGTGTAACCACACGTACCACGAAGCTTGTCTTGCGATGATGGTCGAGTTCAAGGGATGCGCCATCTGCAGAGATGAATGCCGTGGTCCAGTGCCTGATATATCAGTAGAGAATGATGGCCCGTGGCCTGAATGGTTACAAGCGATCGCTCCTTTTCAACGCCCACGAGTGCAGGAAGAGTTTCTTGCGCAACCTCCTCCTGCAGACAATGAAATAAGTGGATTAGAGGCGATTTTCAATCAAACTCAAGCAAGAACTGCAGAGTTCTACGAGAGGGTGTTGCGTAATCAACAAGATCTTTCGAATGCCAGATTCGAAGCGGAAAGAATTGAGTACGAAATGAAAGAAGGGGCGTCGAATATAAGTGAGCCTGAGTGGGACGCACACAATAGTCGCATGGCTGCTGGAGTAGGTAAGGGAAGCGAATCAATAAGGGAATCATACAAGCGCTATGAACAGATGCTCTACGTGAAAAGGTTGGAGGTCATGGATTACGAGTTCGATCATATAAAAAGTCTTGAGGAATACAATAAGTTACCTTCTGATCCCATCCAAGAGCTCAATCATAGGTTATATCGAAAGAAAGAGTGGGTAGGTGCGCGAAGTCTATATTATACTCAGCAAAGGAAACAGTCAATAGGACAGGCATTGGAAAGTGTTTACTTCAATATTCTTCCCTTTGACGACACGTCGAGTCATCGCTTTCGGAGGGAGGAGGAAGGCGAAGCAGAGGAAAAGTTGAGTCAATCTGAACACCTCTGGAGACAAAGCATAGTTGCGCGGGATGACGCTAAAGATAGATGGGACTCTGCTCTATATCATAAGTCTTTGTTTGAATCCAATAACTAATGCGATCAATCTATATCGAACAATACGAGAGATTTAATATGTTGTATTTAATCAAAGATAGGGAATAGCAGTGTGGATTTGGAAGGGTTAATTTCTCGTACGATTTAACGTAAACAATACTTTGGTTCCTTTCTGGTTGGAATGCTGTTGGTGCGATCTTCTATTTGAATTGAATACATTCGGGTTTTGAAGAAGATGTTCACAGTTCCTATCATGAACGAGGAAGGAGAGTAGGTAACTTCAAAGAAGAAGGTAGCGCGGATATCAGAACGACACATTGCATCGAAATGAGAACCCATTGGGCCTTTATTTGCAAAAGCAGATATACTCCGACATGGATTGATGGAGATATGTGAAGATCTAGAATAAATGATTTGGCTGCTGTAATTTTCCAGAATTTGATTGACAATAAGATTCATGGGTGCTGGTGGTGTGTCAAGCTTGGGGTGCGAAGCTGAGTAAAATGAATGACACCGCCCTCCCAAAAGATAATTAAGATTACATGTAAGAGTTCTCGCCTCTGCTTATAGTATATATAATACTTTTTCAATTAAAATATAGGATTATTCAATTTTTTATATTCTAGTTTATTTTTTATAATAAAAAATAAAATTAGAAATTCTTTTGAAAAATATTATTTAATTAATTAAATTTTATATGAAAAAAATAAATAGAATATTTTTTTCTAATTTTTGAAATAGGATTTGGAAGGATTAAAATTGAAAATTCTAAATTTTAATGAAAATTCGTTTATTTGATATAGGAAAAATATTATATATTAGAATTTTTGGAAAAATTCGATTTCAATATTATATAACTATTCAACAAAAAAAGTAAAAAATATTTCGAATAATTTTTTATATTTCAATTTCAATTTTAATTATTTATTATTTTTAATTTTTTGAAAAAGAAAATATAAAGATTTGAATAAAACATTTAGTGAATATAATAATTTGTATGGGAAAACCTTATTTTTGCAGGGATTTTGTTACATTTGTCACAGAGGTGCGGTGAGCAGGGGCTAGAACTCTTACAAGGTGGTAAGTAGTTCATCACTCTTATTACCTACTCTTAATTAACCTTATAATAACCTCACTCTCTCATATGTATACCAAATATCCTCTCAACATCAACAATCAAACGAGCTCGAATTCCTAAACTCATTTTTATCAATATTTCATCATTCAATTCCTAATCTCATCTCACCTCCAAGTCTTTGCCATTACCTACGATTGATTTTCATTCATCTCAGACACATGACAACCCAGCTCCCTAGCTATGTTCATAGCACAACACATCCCACCACCTTCCTACTTGGCACCGGTACTTCAATATGGTCATCTCTCCTCCCACAACTCCTTTCCACAAACCACGAACTCATTCTCGTGACCTGCTTTTGGGCTTCTTCCTCTAGCCAGCGCAATATTTGTCAACTCCTCCTGAGACTATCGGAACGGGCGGTTTCAGATCAAAAAACTATCCATATCCGCATTTGTTTTTCATCTCTTTCAATATCGCAAAAGATATTTCACACCCCTTCCCCCGACGGATATTTGTACCCATCATCTCAGTATCCTTCACTTGGACTTCCATCTGAGTCGGATATACCGGGGTTAAATCTACGTGTCAAGTCGATATTTTCCCGTCCCTGTCATGTTTTGCATGGGAAATATATCATACAAGATACTCGACGCATTTGGTTTCCAAGTTGTAATGTGAGTTGGGAGCCATGGGGAGAAGGATGTATTGGATTTGAACGTGGGGAATTGGTAGAAGATTTGCGGAGTTATTGGAGCAGGATCTGGAACGGCGATGGTCAGATGACAATTCCCGAAATGTCGTGGACGTCGACTCAGCTAGCAGAGAGTAGTCCATCGATACATGCCGACCTATGGAATACAGATTCTTCATTGTTAAGTGTCGTCGACTTCTCAAACCTTCCACAAAATACCGAAACACTTCTTCTTCCACATACTCACTCTGCGTATAATCCATTCTCTGTTATTTTTAGACCAAATGCAAAAACGCCTTCAACACCACTCAATAAATTCTTGCTATCACAAATTTCAACAGCCAAAACATCAATAACAATCTACACTCCAAATATTACATACACTCCAGTCATAAATTCAATATTTGAAGCATTAGATAAAGGTGTTGATGTCCGAATTGTGGTCTCTCGAAAGCTGATGATCCTAGAGCAATTAGTAACAGCCGGCACGATCACTGAATGGGAGGTATGGAAGATGAAACGTCGATATCGTAAGCTTGTATATCGTTCATCACGGAGGGTTGATGACATTGAAGCCGGCAATTCTAGAATAGGAGCTTTAGAAATTGTGTATTTCAATCCTGCTCTCGTTCGTATGAGTGATTCCCATAAACGGAATACGATGACTGATGGAACACTGGCGAGAGGATCCGAAAGCATGGGGAAGGAGAGCAAACCAGTCAAACTTCATCTCAAAATGACGATAATTGACAATGAAATAACGATTCTTGGGAGTGGCAATATGGATCGGGCGAGTTGGGTGACTAGCCAGGAGTTGGGAGTCGCAATTTTTTCTGGGGAAGTATCTAATAAATTGGTTGAAGTTGCAAGGGAGGTTTATGGGTGAGTGGATAGTTGCATGATAGGTCTTGTAGTGTATATTGAATCACCACAGGATAGCGTATTGATGGATTAGAAAAGGGCAAAAATTGCACATGCCATGGCACTAGGAGACGAATAGAAAATAGTATGGATAATCATTGTTGCAAAAACGGGTACATTATTACCGCGTCTAATCTTTTCCGAATGTTACAATTCAATTGTTGATAAACTATCGTCACCTTGAGGTATTCTTCCTAACGCCTTCATATATGCATCATCACGTAGTATGACATGCTCCTTGAACCCAGAGTCGAAAGTTAAAATTCTTCCACTGCACAATTAGGATGTAATACATAAACAACTGATTCCTCTTGCCTCGAACTGCCTTCCCCATTTGTGGCATCCTGATCAACCAATCCTTGCCCACGAATTGCCATCAAAATGTTTTCCTGTAGAATCAAATGTCAGTCCGAAATCCATAGAGCCTTACATGTACAACGGGCTGAAGCGACGAAGAGGAGTAGAAGAGGAAGAAAATAGTAACGAACCTTAAGCATCCTCTTGATAATCTTTTTGCACAATTTCATCTCTTCATGATATGCCTCTTCATCAGCTAGATCACCTTCGATCTGCTCCAAATACCACTCTACCAACTTCTCTCCCTCCACTCCTTCACCATTACCCAACTCATCTTCATTGATCCTCCTAACCAATAGGTTGACCACTCCAATGTATTTGTCATAAGTAATCTTTGTCTTTTGTCTTCCATCTCCTTCAGCTGGCGGTACACTTCCATTGACGTCTTGGGTATCTTCATCCATGGCGTCATCGGCATCATCATTCGCAGCTGGAGCTGGTACTTCCTCATCATCGTCATCAACCTCAACATCATCCTTTTCAACACTGATAATACTCTGTCTCAAAAGATTAAAGGCTTCAACAACCATCGGTTCGGTGATCTCCTCAACACAATTCGCCTTTGCAATAGCCTCACTTAATCGAATCATACTCTCCAACTGTCTGACTGTAATTCGATAACTGTTTCTACCAACGCCTCCTTGAGCATCATCATTCCTCAGTTCTTTGTATTTTTGTACCAGTAATTCTTTAGCTTCATCTGTGAACTCTGGCTTAAAGGTTTTGGCAAAACGGATGTAGCGCTGGAGTTGCTCGGTCGTGAATTCGGGTTGCACTGCTTCGTCACGAAGTTGATGGATCCCTACAATATGTTCTGCTAAATGGCGATCCACAGTTTCGTTGCACTCATCCAGAATAACAAAGAACAAATCGAAACGCGACATAATAGGAGCGCTCATGTTAATATTAGCTCTCAATGTCGTCTTTCGGTTGTACCTTCCTCCTACTGGATTTGCAGCTGCGAGGATCGAGGTTCGAGCATTCAACGTGGCTTGGATACCTGCTTTGGCAATGGAAATGGTCTGTTGTTCCATAGCTTCGTGAATGGCGACTTGATCACTGATATCCATTTTATCGAACTCATCAATAGCACAAATACCATTATCTGCTAACATCAGTGCTCCAGCTTCAATAGTGAATTCTCCTGTCTCCTCATCTTTGACTACAGCAGCTGTGAGACCTGCAGCCGAGGAGGCTTTTCCAGATGTGTAGACAGCTCGAGGAAGAAAAGAGCAAATATATTTGAGGAATTGAGATTTCGATGTGGAGGGATCACCAACTATACAAATATTGATATCACCCCTAAGTTGCATTCCTTCCGGGGTAACTTTGGAGACACCGGACATAAGTTGAAGGAGAAGACCTTTCTTAACAATTTCATGTCCGTAGACCATGGGAGCGAGTGAATTGACAAGACGTGAGTAGATGTGATCTGAATGAACCATTTCTTTGAGATCCTCAATTTCGGCATGTGTCATGGATGCAAGAACAGCTTCTTGGGCATGATCTCCAGGCTCGTTAGGGTCAATAGGAGCCGTTTGATTGAGGGATGCGAGAATATTATTGGATTGTCCGTTGAGTTGTTGATTTGCTGCTGCTCCCTGGGTGGAAGTATCGGGTGTAACCATACATGACAAGAAAGCAAGTCTGTATGTAAGATCTCTTACACCGAGCGCTTTCAATCCAGTCACACCGCTTGCATCTCCACTTCGATTTTGTGTATCTCTAATCGCCATTGGTCGAACACCAGGTAAACCAAGTTGACTAACATCAGGAACCACGATCAGCGCTCCCGTGAAAATACATTTCTCTCCAGCCTTCGCACGATCGACAATTTCTCCACGAAGGATAACATCCATAGTTCTTGGCATACTTCCAGTAGGGATTTCCGAACTATTCTCCTGCACACGAACTTTCTGCCAATCCACAAATGTACTTTGTCTGATATCCAGTCTCCATGCTTGACGATTGTTACACTCCAAATTCGGACATTGTGTAGGTTCGGTATACCTGAAGGTTTGTTCGACATTTGGTACAACATTCTTGCAGTTTTCGCATATGAAAGTGGCTAGAGAGAGTTCAGGTCGGACTTCCGAAGTTCTCGTAACGGTACCAGAGATAGATAGAAGTTGTCCAATATTTGCCGTTCTCAAATGACGTACTCGAGTAACCAAAGGTAAGTTGTAAAAAGCCAATGCAAACAATTTATCAGTTTGTTGATTTGTGGTCTTGTCTCCTTGGAAATCGGATTGACTTGCAGATGCGGCATTGCTCGCCCCAGATGAAGTTTGATTACTCGATGCAGTGGGCTGACGATGATCTCTGAAGTATCTAGGTTCGTATTTGGCGATCATGTTGTGTAAAGCCTTCGTAAGGAATGGTAAGAATCTGTAGTATTCTTCAACGATACCCTCTGCCAATGCGCCACCTTTGTATGAAGAGAGATGTGTATAATCGACATATAAAGTAGACAATTGATATGTTCTCAGCCCATGAATTTGCGCAATATAGTATTTATCGGTAGTCATCGCAGATGAAGGAGTTGCGCCGGACAGTATTGGATCTTCAACATATCTGCAAAGGCATTAATTAGATGTGCGATGGTTAAAATAAGGGCAAAACTCACGACTCGAGAAATTCCTCAAATGTGAGTTGTACATATTGCCCAATCGCATCCTCGACTCTTGGTATTGGCCTATCACTCTTCCTCGGACGGTTGGTATTTTGTGGAATAGCATCATCTGCGAAACCTTCATCATCACTCATAGCACCAGCGCTCTCGGATGGGGGACCTCTTGGTCTACCAGACGCTGAAGACCCCCTATGTCTACGAGCCTTGGGAGTTCCAGCTCTTGAAGAATTTCCAAAGTCTGGTGTTGGCGCATCGGACATCATTACAGATGCCATATTGTGCTAAAATTGAAGGAATGGCGAGTGAGTTGGTTGCTTAATGAATTGTTTGTTGTTGTTTACTCTGGAGGGGCATAAATTCAGGAGTCGTCAAAAATTCCACGTCGCGTTGCCACAAACACGGAGATTTCTATTTTAGCGCGACTAAGTTACCGTAATAGATTGATTTCTGCATCTACCAAATAGAGTACGGTACGTGATGTAGACTTTACACGCAATGTAATAAGTCTTACTAGTATTACTTTCCACTTGTGCATCACACTGTCTTATCAATTGCAATTGCCAGGTCCTCTCTTCATTACAAGCCATTGTACATGTGCAGTATTACGAATCGTGCTGTTCCTTTAAAGCATTGAAAAGCCTTAACCTTGCCGAGCCCACCATTTAGTATCTCGAAAACTATCAATTGTGAGTTCGTGGACAGATGAGCTGGTCTTGACTCTCACGACCAGAATTCCGGAATCGTTCTTTAAAGGAAGGTCCTCGCAAGAAAGATGACAACGCCAGAATAGGCACGAGGATGCTTGTTTCAATCTCTGTGATCGCGGAAACGAAATGGCCAAGAATATAAAGCCTTCCTTCGGCATTGATTGCTTGCTTATTGCTCATGTTGCTCTATCGTGAATTTTTGAGGGGATGCGAAAGATTTGGACCGTCTTCACTTGGCCCATCAATCCTACCAAGAATTGGCCGCAACAATCTCGACATTAACAAGCGTGTACTATCACTGAGCTCCTAGTGGCATCAAATGCGATATTGATAGGACGATGAATTGTGATTCGTCTGCTCGTCCTTGGCAGGACTTGGGAGCCTTGGAGCGCAGCCATCAATGTGCTGTACCAATCACAAGTGTGAAATATTGTACCACAAATAGTTCTGATTTGATCACTTTGAATTGCAACAAGAAATCGGCGCAAAGATCCAAGACTACAAAAACTTCGAGAACCGCCTCTCATCTCTTAACCACCTTCCTCATCAAGAAGGGCGGATACTCCCAGTGATCATGAGGCACGGCATGCATCTCGAGAGTATGTTAATTTTCCAAATTCAGGTACAGGCCCGAGAAAACTCTTGGGGCTCTGAACTGAGGTTGTCGTATATCGCATTATGAAGGGTAGGATGTCGAGACTCTATCAAAAATCATGATGGGTAGGCTATCATCGGGACCCAAGAAGCAGGAAATGTAACCTTTTTGGATGCTGCATGTGAATACGACTTCAAATACCAAGGAATGGGAATAAATGTTTTATCATGCCAAGTGTTGCACTGGGTTACATGAAAATGGGTAGTGAATTTTGACACCATGTCGTGCCACCCCTCATATATTCTCCTGTTTCCCCTCAACATCATCCCATTGTTATTCATTGTTATCATACTTGTGATTCATTCAAGCTTTTTCACTGCGAACTCTACCCTCGGTTGTATGAACTCAAGAGTCACTTGTTGATGGTACTTTACTTTGATCCTACTGCATGTTGGCTTTCATGAACCTCATTTTGACACCCAGCCCGAATTGTACTGCGAAACACTTTACCTAAGGCATAAAACATGAGTACTTATTCCTCATTACGTCAAATCCATTGATGAGGCGCCATATACTAACACAAAATCTGTTAGCTTCCATGGCTACTACTACTGATGCACTCACCAGTGCCCCAGTATATCAGACCGGTCTGTTGGCAAATGCGCCAGATAACCTTGACTCCAAAATCTCAAGTGAAATTCATGCGTTCGACCATGAACCTTCCCTCGATGAGGATGGACTATCACGTCCCACTGAAGAAGAGAGAACTACACTCCGCAGAATTTCTGGTTCAATTCCATGGACTGCTTATATGATCTGTCTCATCGAATTTGCAGAGCGCGCAAGCTATTATGGTTGCCAATTTGTCTTCTCGAATTTTGTTCAATTCCCACTCCCGTATGTCTCCATATCTCCACGAGGATTTTTTTAATCTTTCGTCCACTGCTGATGGAAATAATAGCAAAGGAGGAAATGGGGCTGGCGCAACCCCCAAAGGTACTCAGCTTACACCAGGCGCTTTGGGTAAAGGCCTTACTGTTTCATCTGCCCTTGGTCTCTTATTCAAATTTTTAGCATATACAGTACCTGTCTTTGGGTTCGTTCAGCATTTCTTCGTCTTTGGTTATCTCTTGCTTACTTAGACCTACAGAGGATGGCTGGCAGACACAAAATTAGGACGTTTCAAAACTATCTGTATCGGAGTTTTCGTCTTCGGAGTTGCGCATCTTGTTTTGGTTCTTGGAGCCTTACCTAGTGTATTACAAGCTGGTCATGGCATGGCACCATTTGTTATTGGAATTTTGATCTTGGCTTTGGGAGCTGGTATGTCTTATGAGATACATCTAAAAGTATAATGCTGAGTGAAACTTCAGGTCTATTCAAGAGTAACGTTTCTCCCATGCTTCTCGACCAGGACACACAAAAGGGACTCATAGTCAAGACTCTCCCCGGTGGAGAACGTGTTATTCTTGACCCTGAAGTTACTGCTCAGAGACTCGCTCTAGCCTTCTATGGTATGGTCAATGTTGGCGCATTTTTTGGTCTTGCTACGACATATTCTGAAAAGAGAGTTGGGTTCTGGCTGGCTTATGGATTACCAATGGTTCTTTACCTCTTACTTCCGATACTGCTATGGGCAATCAATAAACGACTAGTCAAATATCCACCGCAAGGAAGCGATCTCGGAAAGTTTTTCAGAGTTATCGGTACCTCCCTGAGAAGAAATGGTCTGAAGAAATTTGGTCGCAAGGGTTATCTCGATGCTGCAAAACCTTCCGTTCTCGCTGCAGAAGGTATCACTGGTGAACATAATGGTAAGCCAGTAGACTGGGATGACAATTTTGTCGAGGATGTTAAACGATCTTTGGAAGCCTGCACTATTTTCTTGTTCTTCCCAATCTACATCTTGAATGATGGAGGTATAGGAAACATTACGACATCCCAAGGCTCAGCAATGGTGACTAACGATGCACCCAATGATATTCTCAACAATTTCAATGCTCTTACTGTTATCGTTACCATTCCTATTCTTTCTTACGGAGTTTATCCACTTCTCCGTCGCCATAAGATTCATTTCGGTCCCATCAAGAGAATAACATTTGGCTTTCTTATTGCCGCGGTTTCATCTGCCATTGGCGCGATCACTCAATGGAGAATCTACGAAACGTCTCCATGTGGATATTATGCCACTGGTTGCGAAATAGGAACCGGTGTTGCTCCACTTAGTATCTGGTGGCAACTTCCTCAATGGATGATTGGAGGTATATCGGAATGTTTTTGCAATGTCACTGCCCTTGAACTCGCGTATTCAAGAGCTCCTGCAAATATGAAAGGTCTTGTCACTTCGATGTACTTGTTTGCTACAGCTCTCTCTGCTGCAATTGCACAAGCTTGTACTCCGAGTTTAGTGGATCCGTATTTGATTTGGCCTTATGTTGCACCAGCGGTATTGGGAACTTTGATGGCGATCTGGTTCTACTTTTTGTATAGGCACCTTGATGATGATGAGTATGTTAGAGGTGGCGTCGGTGATACTTTGGGCGAGGAACCGACGGTGGAGCGTAGGGAGTCAATTAGGACTGGTGATGCCATTCAAGAAGTTAGACCAAACGAAAAGGTTTGATTGCGGCTCATTGTCAGTCGAACCAGTTTTCTTGATGCGGGACTTCAGATAGTGCCTTTATCTGAGATTTCCGCACATTCCTTTGGTAACGGTGGCCGGTTAGGGTTTTCACTATTTAACTAGTTTTTGAGGAATGAAACAACGTCACTGAGATAGTATGATTAATGACTGAAAATGAAGGTGAGTTGTCAAATGCTCAAGGTGGGCGTGTATTCTGTCATTTTTGATCATCATGTACCACATAGCAGTTATTTTCCGATCATCATTGAAGGGAAACTATCCTATTTCAACACTTTCCAAGAGAGAAAACTATCCTATCTTGTATGTGCAATAGAATTCATTTACAACTCACTCCACTACACCTACCCGTATGCTGGTATGTTCTAGAATTTGGAGAAACATCAAGTCGCATCGAAGAGTAGCAATGCAGTAGTTTCGTCGCGATAGCAAGCGACTGAATGGACCTGCATTCGCGGTATAAGGATTGGATTCGAATGGCATGGTTCCCTGTGGATCAAACCAACAGATTCTGCCTTCTGGATCTATTAATCATGGGGCTTACCGGAATTAAGCTGTATTAATTCGTGTCAATATTCGTATGAGACATACAGTTCCATGATCGATTGACCAATGGGACATGTACAATCAACCCCCCATTTTTTTGTTCTAAGACGAGATTTACCAGGCAATGGGACTATTGGATTCTATCATATATCGCAATAAGCGACATTACATTTATGCACTTTGCAAGAAATAAACGGAGGATGCAATGATAAAATGTTGAATTAAACAGTGACAAAGTACATGATTAAATAGTTCCATAATACAAGACAAGTCCCTTAGATTATAGAAGATTACAACTGGAAAAGTCCAGTATTGCTTCCCCAACCACCGCCTACCACTTGCATACTAAACACATGCAAATCAAACATCTTTTGCCAGCAAATAAAACTCCGAACACCCAAATAAGTATCAAAGCAACCGTTGTGGCTCTAAAGTAGCCATTTAGGCTTTAAAGGCTTCGCATTGAGCAGGATGGCAAACGTTTATCGGGGCAGTATCCCCTACGCAACGTGTGCAGATACGGCCATCGCAGCACTTGACGGTATCTGAGCAATATCCTGTTCAAACCCCCCATGATTAGTCTCGTTCATCATAATATGCAAATAAAAGCTGTGAAAGAAGCCGTGTGATTCTGAGGCTTACCAAGATATCCTGAACAGAATTCACTCGCTGCCTCTCTACTCTCTTTCACGAGGTCTCTCTTGCTCACGTCATTTTGAGGCCCGCTTTGAGCTTCTTGAACATCTGCAACAGTATCAGCTGGAATATCGGAAAAGGGGTGAGATTACATCAAACATACATCCTATCTCAGTAGTAGCATCAGGCGCGGCTGCAAGTTGACTGGGCATGGCCATGACCGAAGCCAAGAATAGTGTAGTTGCAAAGATGAGCTTCATGGTGGTGATGTTTTGCTGGCTGGTAGGCTTGTACTGTTATATTGTTTGTAAAAAAAGCTTGATGGTATGTATAAACGACTTGAATGATTGAAAAAATAAGGAATGTGAGCACCTTCTTGTACACATCAACTTGAAGGTAATCATGACTGAGCGTCACTTTGTTCGATTTCGTTTCGGCACTGGTGTTTTCTTAATTGAGGTGAGGATAATCAGGTGTAGATCATACACAGATAATTTCAGTATAAGCTTTCTGACATTTTGAGACACGGGTGGCGATCGTCCAACGACTATACACAAGGCGGAAATAGACGAAATAAAAATCAGCTTTAGTGTACCGTGTTTCAAATTTTATTGAAGAATACCTCCATCAAGAGAATACCATAATGCTGGAATCTATGATTATCATGAATTATGCATCATTTACGGAGGTATATACTACCAATCTTGTCTCACTGCGTTCGAATTGAATGTTGATTTGTATGCGCAGAATGATTTGATTGATGGTGAATTGAAGGCGGTGAGACTGAAATTAGAGAGTTCACCTCCTTCTTAGAACTACCTACCTATGCTTTAGTACTTCCCGAGTACTTCTTTATGGATCAATGATCAATATATATATAGTAACCTTAAGATTAGTATCAGCCAGATATAGTACATTTTATAATGATACAGTCTTGATGGGGGTTTGTAGGAATTATTTGGTAGATAAGTTTCTTCATTGAGAATCTCAATCAGTACAATGACAAGAGGATGTAATAGAGTTGTGATCTAGACTCGAAATTCCCTGATCATAGACAATCAGTGCAAATATGATGGGTATCAATTCTCCGACTGCAAGGAAAACAAAATTTGAAATGTTGTTTCCCCAGACTACTTGTCTCAGATTGAATCTTAATCGACTAACCTCACATTCACGTTAGAACGATAGTTAAGTTCAAATGTCTCCAATTTAGATAATCGATGTAGATCATAATTAAACTACTTATGAAGCTTCTCTATACTACTAATAAGTAATGAAAATGAAGACAATTCCTAGTACGATTTAGGTATTTCTAGTATTATTCAATTGAAACACTAGATCAAAGTTTAACCTCTATGTTTGCGATTTCAATACTCACTATCGTTTTGTCTTAATTATAGTAGAAACTGATTAGGTAATATTTTTTTAAGATTCATATTTCAATAGAAGGTTTTGTCGAGGTTAAAGGGTAGATAGTTTTAGTAATTAAGGATGTGTTCGAATCGATTTTTTATTTATTTAATGAAATCTCTAATAATATTAAAATGATCAGGACATTCAGACTAATATATATGAATTAATATTAGGTAATATTGAAAAATAACAGGGGTAGATAATAATAAATATTTATTAAAAAATTATTCGTAAAGCTTCAAAAAGCCACTGCTTTACAACTAATATATAATAATCTTAAAAGTATTTATTAAGCATTTGTCATTTTAATTTATTTGGATTATTAAGAATTCTAATAATTATTTTACAATCTTAAACGTTTTGTAAATCTATCATTTGAACTTATTAAGTATTATTTATTAAATAAATAAGATCTAATAATTAAAATAAGTCGAAATAAATCGATGCGAGTTTTCATTTCTAATGTGTTTTTGATTTATTTGAAAGTCATTCTTTTTTTATCCCAATCTTTTTATAGTCTTTATAATTTATCGAATCTTTTTAATAGAGAGTATAAAGAATTAATATATCTTTTCCTTTATATAAAATCTTATAAGATTTAGATTTAATAATGCTTTGTATTGTGTTTCGGAGTATATTCAAAAAAATTAAATTCAATTCTAGAATTTTCTATTATTATATATCTGAAATACTTTAACTTGATGAGAAGTATTTCAATTTTGATGAAAGTTATAAGAATCATTTCTATTATTGAATTGAATTGACATTTTGAAATTGAAATAAAAAACTAATGATTTTTGGGTTTTAATTGAATATTTATAATAAGATATCGAAAAAAAGATGGCTAGGAAAAGCTCGCTTAAATATATAGTGAGATGCTTTCAGAACTCTTATAATTGACGAGTTGAATTCGTTTAGAAATTAATAATCTTATTAATACTCTATAATAAACTAATGTTTATCTTGAGTAAGATTTTAAAAATGGAATGAGTTATCTCTGTAAGTAATTATTTATATTAATTCATTAAAGCTTTATTTTAAAAAGAAAAAGAAGAAGTCATTTAAATTATATGAGTAATAGAGGCTCTAGTACTGACTATACAACTGGGTTTAATAATTATAGTAGCTATGTATAGGTCTTCTGATCTTTCTATTAAAAAGTAAAAAATGAGTTACGACGTGATTACAATGATAAAATGTTAGGACTAGTTTGGATGTAAGAATTCTGACACCTGCTTACCGCACCTCTATAACAAATATAATTAAATCCCTGCAAAAATGAGGTTTTCCTATACAAATTATTATATTGAATATTTCAATCAAATCTTTATATTTTCTTTTTTAAAAAATTGAAAATAATAAATAATTGAAATCAAAATATAAAAAATTATTCGAAATATTTTTTATTATTTTTGTTGAATAGTTATATAGTATTGAAATCGAATTTATTTTAAAAATTCTAATATATAACATTTTCCTCATACAAAATAAGCGAATTTTCATTAAAATTTAGAATTTTCAACTTTAACCCTTGCAAATCCTATTTCAAAAAATAAAATAAAATATTCTATTTATTTTTTTATAAAATTTGATTAATTAAATAACATTTTTTTAAAAAAAATCTAATTTTATCTTTTATAATAAGAAATAAACTAGGGTATGAAAAATTGAATAATCCCATATTTTAGCTGGAAAAGCGTTACATATGCGGTGAGGAGAAGCCAGAACTCTTACAAATCCGCGCTGAATCCATTGAATATTCCGCTCTTTTTGAAAGCGGATTTTAAATTTATGTTTAGATATTAAATCGTGGATTCTATCGAATAATTTGTATTTCAATGAATTTAATATATTTTGAAATAAAAAGAGGATAGATTATTCTAAAATAATACTAAATAATCCGTGTTTTTTAATAAATTTGTATGAGAAAATGAAAGTGTGTATTGAAAACAAGAACTAAAAAAAGTAGGCTTTATTAAATCCACTGAGATAATCCACTCTTTTTATAGGTCTTTATAAACTTTAAAGTCTAAAACTTTAGTGGATAAAATCTAAAGTTATAATAAATAAAGTTTAACGCTATAGATTTATTTTGAATTAGAATTTATAATTATATTTAATTTTAAATAAAACTATTTCTATATTTGTTTTAAATTTAAATGAAGTTATCTCTATATTCGCTTATTTAATTATTCAAATGATAATAGCAAATTGAAAATTCGAATTATTCTATCTAATTTGTATATGTGCTATACATATATTCCACTTTCTTTTATTTTGATAGATTTTATAATGGATTTGATATATAAACTATAAAACCATAAATTAATAATCCATTCTTTTTGAAACGAATTATTGCTACCATGGAATCCGTGGTAACACAAAGAGCAAATTATTTCAGCAGATTCAGCGCGGATTTTGCAATCAAACGAGCCCTTAGGCCAAGCTTACAACCCGACCCCCATGCTTTATTACTAGAGAGAAAAATTCTCTACCTGCAGAGGAAAGCTCGACCAGTCATCTTGCCAATCTCTGCTACCTTCTTTGGCCGGCCAAATAGAACGGAGTACCTCCCAAATCTCAGGATCATGGCGGTAGGCCAAATAGCTTTGATTCTGTTGATCGTGGGCCTTCCTCCCATTTTTCCCCAGTTCTCGAATAGTGAAGCTTTCTTCTTCATCGTTTCGTGGAACGCGCTCAAATAGCCATGGTCGAGCCAGACTCTGAGCCATCGCGCTAAAGGTGCATCCTAGTCTTCTGTTGACGCCGTATTCGCCCGCTCCTGTAGGCCACAATTTAAGCCGCTCCAGCCGTCTACCGGATTTGTTCTGGTTAATCGTCTCCCAGATTGAACGAGCTAACACCTCATCTACTGCGCAATTAATAAAGGTCTCTTTCAGTTCACCCCTCTTCAAAAAGGAGTGTGACCCATTGTCTAGAGGCTTTTGGTCCTCTTCATCGAATTTGGGGTTATATGTACTGTCCCGAGTAACCCGCCAATTCGAACAATCCAGGATAAGAAAGAGAGATCGTAAACTTTTCATCCTACCGAAGCAACTGTACATTCTGGCTTCGGATGCACTGGACTTGTTGCGTTTGACTGGAACAGCGAGCTCTTCTAGTATCGGACACTGAGCTTCAATTTGCAAAACACGATCATGGGTGAACTCTAAGGGCATATCCAGTCGATTATGACCATCAGAGGTTTCAAAATTGTTCTCAAAGGGATGAAAGCTGAGTTTTTTAATTGTCTGTCCATGATGGGAGAGAACAGTGTCCAGGATTGGTGAGTCCATCGACCCATTGATGGTTAGTTCCTCAAGAGGTTCGAAGGCATGGAAAAAAGAAACTGCGTGCTCATAGTAATTCGGTTTCTCTTGAAAATCATCGTCGCGGGTAAGATAAACATTGAGTGTTTTGACTCGGGGAAAGAAATGGTTCTGGGAAACCCATTCCATTGTCTCGCCACTGAGCCCAGACATCTTCGCGCCGTAGTAACCTGTGTTGTAGCCACCTCCGAGGGTAAGGTGCTCCAGAAAAGCAAAGTCTGTATATCTGGCCCAATTCTGTAGCATTTTTGGGGAATTCAAACGTGAATATCCCTTGAGTGACAGTGATGTCAGGGTTCCTACCTTTTCGCCAGTAAAGCCTGGAAGGCCTTGCCACAACCCTCGGGGACGGACTGATTTTAAAGAGCGTCCTGGAAGGAGATTTAAGACAATGACCTCCTTCAAATTGGGAGCAAGCCCAGAAGTAAGCTCCATCATAGCCTCCAAGTTGAAATCATCGTCGCCATCACTATCGCGTAAAGCGCAAGTAACCTTTACTCTATGCAAAGATGGTGATGTAGCAAGCTCCATCTCGTAAGAATAGGGAATACCCCACAATAGAGTCTGGAATCGGAACGTGAGGTGATGAAGCCTGCACCGAGGATGCTGCTCGTGAAGTATTCTGAGAAGACTTGGCGGAAATTGACTCTGGCAGTCATAGACCAAATCTTCCAGGTGGATTTTAGCTTGGAGCAAGTTCACAACGGGAGCCCACGCCATATCCTCCTCAGAAGACTTTTCAATAACGCCCCCATCATATACCGTATATAGGTCGTCATAAAAGACTGCTTCCTCATCCACTAGTACCTCGGCAAGGCCAATATCATGCCACCAAGGCATTTGTCGACCAAAACCTTCTGTCCTCTTGGCGCTGGGACTTAGAGCTCCTTTGATAGTCATGCGTCGGATGTGACGAAAGGAATCTGTTCGAGAGAGTGTCTCAATCAGTCTATCAACATCGCGACGAAGTTCTTTGCGATCGTCGACTGTGATAACAATTTGCCGAAAGACGAGAAAAATTGCAGCCGCATGACAAGCCTTGTTTGTCAAGGTAAAAGCGTAGAGACTAGGCCAATGCGCTGTTGCGAGAAACGCTGCGATTTTTTGTAGTACTTCGAGTGGGAAGGAAACAAAAGCCATCCTGGTCGTGTTTGTAATTATGGGTCCTGTGTCTTATGAATAACAATGATAATTGAGGAAATTAAGACTAGGTTCTCTAAATGCAACCTCTGTTGAAACAATGAAATAGTAGGTTAAAAAGACAGATTTTCTCTAAATTCATTGAGTAACTCCTTGAGTGTATGTTTTGACAGTCGATGGAAGGAAAGCTCATATGATATAATGGTACTCGGCTGGGGCTTTTACCCAGGCAGTGCTTAGTCAAATGCAGAGTAGCGCTTAGCCAAACGCAAAGTAATACGGCGCTAATGGCATGCTATCACTGTATCGATACTCCGGAATTCGTACTCCGGTACATGATTGGTACAGCGCCTCCCTATGTAGGATTGAAAGCCTAACTATTATTCCAAGGATTTTTTTGGTGGTCAGCACTGGTGGTGACCCCAACCCTAAGGGGGGTGGTAACCCAGGCAAAAAGTCATTATTTGGTTATTATCTCTTTACGCTTCAATTCTAAGCTTTTTCAAAATCTGAAAAAAGAAAGGAATAGAGATTTAATTGAATTTTCTTTATATGAATTCAGATTTTCGATATTTTTAATATTGATTGATTTGTAGAGGTAATTTTAAAGTTTGGGGTTAAAAAGGTTCAAAAAAAGTTATAATAATTTTCGAAATCAAAAAGTGGTAATCTGCGAAATAAGTGAAATTGGTTATTATCTCTCTACATTTTAAATCTAGACTTTTCGAAAATCTGAAAAAAGAAAAGAATAAAGAATCAATTGAATTTTTTATATATAAAATTAGATTTTCGATATATTCAATAATAATAGATCTATAAAACTAACCCTAAAGTTTAGTTTTGATAAGGTTGAAAAAAAGTTATGGTAATTTCGAAAGTAGAAGGTGGTGATCTGCAAAATAAGTAAAATTGGTTATTATCTTGAATTCAATAAAAAATAATAAATTGAATAAAGTTTCTTAGTATTCTAGGGATTATTTTAATCAATATTTCAAATGCTGAAAACAAATTTAAATTATTTTTCAAATTGATTATTTTATATTAGTAATTCTAAAACTTGAATTTGGAAAGGTATAAATAATAGTAACCCAACAAAAAGAGGTGTAGGGTAGTTAAATCATATAATTGAAAATTTAATACTAATAGAAATATTATTAATTAAAATATTAAAAAAAAAGAATATTAATAAGAATATTAAAAAATATATATTAAAAGATTTTTAATGAAATATTAGGGTTTTGAAAAAATAATATTGAAAGATTTATAAGAGAATGTTAATATTTTTAGAGAATAATATTAAATTATATTGAAAGATTTTTAATGAAATATTAATATTTTTGAAAAATAATATTGAATTATATCAAAAGATTTTTAGTGAAATATTAATATTTCGAAAGAATGATATTGAAATATATCGAAAGAATTTTAATGAAATATTAATATTTTTAAAAAATAATATTAAAAGATTTATAAAAAAATATTAATATTTCGAGAGAATAATATTGAAACATTATATATTAAAAGATTATATATTAAAAGATTATATATTAAAAAATTATATATTAAAAGAATATATATTGGAAGATTATATATTAAAAGACTTTTAATAAAATATTAATCTTTTGAAAGAATAGTATTGAATTTTATTATAAGATTTTTAATGAAATATTAATATTTCGAGAGAATAGTATTGAAATATATTAAAGGATTATATATTGAAAGATTTATTAAAAGATTTATTAAAAGATTTATTGAAAGATTTATTGAAAGATTTATTGAAAGATTTATTAAAAGATTTATTAAAAGATTTATTAAAAGATTATATATTAAAAGATACCGATAAGCTTTATCCCGGTGATATTCTAATATAAATCCATTTATAGACTTAAAGTCTCAGATGGGCTTTATTATAGACTTCATTATAAACCTTAAAGCCTATAAACAACTACCAATAAATAAATACCAATGAATTAAGCCAATAAGCTAAGACCAATGAACTAAACCCGATGAATTTTAATTCAATAATTATAGGCTATATAAGCCTAATATATAGATTTTATATACCTATAAATAAATTACTGGGAACTAATAATATTAATATTAATTTATATATTAAATAATTTATCGGAAAATATTTTTTTAGTTGAAATTCATTATATATAGAATTTCGATTAATAAGAAGTCTATAGATATATGATAAAAATAGCTTGAAAAGTATTTAATATAAGGTGATTTTAATATTAATACTTTTTAGACTTGCTTTTATTAATATAAACTTTAAATATTATATATTCTAGGTCTTTATAGTCTATAGATTCTATTATTAAAAGCTAGAATTCTTTTATATATAGATAAACATATATAAAATTAATATAATTGATATTTAGGTTTTAATAGTCTATAAATTCTATTATTAAAAGCTAGAATTCTTTTATATATAGATAAGTATATATAAAATTAATATAATTGATATGTAGAGCTAATAGGGGATTTTGAATATTATTATATAAGAATTCACCTAATAACTTTTTGATTAAAATTCTAATATTATAATATAATATAAAAATTCTATAAACTAAAAGAACTCTATTCAATCCTAATAATATAATACTATAATCTAATATTTAAAGGTTTTATATATTAATATTTGAAGTCTTTTATTTTTAATATTGAAAGCTTTA
Organism: Botryotinia globosa; assembly: GCA_014898425.1. Taxonomy (NCBI): domain Eukaryota; kingdom Fungi; phylum Ascomycota; class Leotiomycetes; order Helotiales; family Sclerotiniaceae; genus Botryotinia; species Botryotinia globosa. The sequence goes on along the minus strand of RCSZ01000015.1, from coordinate 4,487 downwards.
ATTTTATTATTTTAGAGGTTTAGTTTTTTGATATTAAAGGTTTTAATTTTATTATTTCAAAGACTTAGCTTTTTGGTATTGGGGGCTCTAATTTTATTATTTTAGAAACTTAGCTTTTTGATATTGAAGGCTCTAATTTTATTATTTCAGGGACTTAGCTTTTTGATATTGGGAACTCTAACTATTATTCCAAGGATTTTATTGGTGATCAGTACTAATAATAACTACAACCCTAAAAGGGGTAGTAACCCAACCAAAAACGCTTCAATTGGTTACTACCTCTCCTAGCTTTAATTTAGGGCTTTTCGAAAATCTGAAAAAAGAAATTAATAAAGATTCAATTGAATTTTCTATATATAAAATTAGACTTCAAAAAGCTTTTATATTAGGCTTTCTGTATTGAATTGAAATAACCCTAATTTTGAAGAGGTTGAAAAAAAGCTATGGTAATTTTTAAAGACAGGGGGGTGGTGACCAGCGAAAAAGCATTAAAAGTCACGAATTGGTCACCACCTCTCCTGGCTTCAATTTAGGGCTTTTTGAAAATCTGAAAAAAGAAATTAATAGAAATTCAATTGAATAATGATTATTCGAAATTAGATTTAGAAAAGCTCTTTTATTAGGGTTTCTGTATTGAATTGAAATAACCCTAATTTTGAAGAGATTGAAAAAGCTATGGTAATTTATAAAAAACAGGGGGGTGGTGACCAGCGAAAAAGCATTAAAAGTCACCAATTGGTCACCACCTCTCCTGGCCTTAATTTAAGGCTTTTCGAAAATCTGAAAAAGGGAACTGATATAAATTCAATTGAATTTTCTATATATGAAATTAGAATTCGAAAAGCTTCTAAATTAAGGCTTTAAGATTGAATTGAAATAACCCTAATTTGAAGAGGTTGAAGAAAAAGCTATGGTAATTTTTGGAGGCAAGGGGGTGGTGACCAGCAAAATGAATAAATTTGGTCACCACCTTTAATTCAATATAGAATAGAAAATTTAATAAAGTTTTATAAAGGACTAGAGCTTATTTTTCTTTTTATATTGAATTCTAAAAACAGATTTAAATTATCTTTTAAATTGATCGATTTGTACTAGTTCTGAAAAAGCTTCAATTTGTATGGTGGTGACTAACCGAAAAGAGATGTGGGGTAGTTCAATCACATAATCGAAATTTCAATATTAACCCAATATTAATAAGAATAATAAGAATAATAAGGAAAAGAAAAATAATATTAATAAGAATACTAATAAGAAAAATACTAATAAGAAGAATATTAATAAGAAGATTATTAATAAGAAAATTAATAAAGAAAAGAAAAATAATAATAAGAAAAAGAAGAATAAGAAGCATATGAATAAAAAGAATAGAAATAAAAAGAATAGAAATAAAAAGAATAGAAATAAAAAGAATAGAAATAAAAAGAATAGAAATAAGAATATTAATTTTAAAAAGAATATAAATAAGAAGAAAAAGAATAGAAAGCATAAAAAGAATAAGAAGAATAAGAATGATATAAATGAGGTGAATATAAATGAAAAGAATAATAATAATAAAAAGATTAAGAATAATAAGAAGAATAATATAAATGAAATGAATATAAATGAGGTGAATATAAAGAATATGAATAAGAAGATAAGAAGAATAAAAAGAAAAATAATAATAAGAATTAGAATAATAATCATATTAATATTGATAAGAATATAAATAAGAATATTTAAAGAATATATAGAAGAATATAAATAAGAAATATATAAATAAGAAATATATAAATAAGAAATATATAAATAAGAAATATATAAATAAGAAATATATAAATAAGAAATATATAAATAAGAAGAATGTTAAAGAAAATTAAGAATAAAAATAATATATTATTATTATTATAAGAAAAAAAATTTAAATTAATAATAATAAGAATATAATAAATAATAATAAAAATAATAAAAGAATATAATTAATATAAAGAATATTAATTAGAGAGATGGATTTCTTTAAAGAAAGTAGGAAGGCAGATTGCAACCGGGGGGGCAATCTGTGCGGGAACTAACACCCTATTAACTGGTATTACTAGTTTTATTGGTATTACAAAATATTTAGGGTTTTTAGAGTTAAATATATATATATATATATATTTTTGAAATCTAAAAGAAATTTGGTATTTAATAGTGTTTTTACTTTTTTGCTAGCGTTATTCCTTATTGAGTTCTATTTTTAGAATTTTAACTGGTATTATAGAATATCTCGTTTAATATTAGAGCTAGCTTATTAAAATTAACTTTTTTAAACTTTTCAAAAAAAACTGAATTGATTGATATAATTTTTATTCAAATTAGATTTAATTCGTTTTTGATTTAGAAAAATACAATTTCCTTTATTTTTATGAAATTTTTAATCTAATATAAAAGCTTAAATATTAGAAATTTCGAAAAACATATAATATATTATTATAAATAGAATTCAAAATTGAATATTTTAGTGTAGTTTTTATTATATATATATAAAATTTCATTTTTTATTTTCTAATTTTACTAATATTACTAAAATCCAACTGGTATTATAAAATATCTTATATAATAATGGAGCTAGCAATATAAGAATAGTATTTTTGAAATCTTTGAAGAATTTCGAACTATATAGTGTTTTTAAATTTTTCAAAAGCTTGAATTTGATAATTGAATATGAAATCACGTGATATTTATATAATATCAATCCGAATCCGAATCTCGTAAAAATAATATTAGTAATATTAGTAATATTAGTATTATTAGTATTATTAGTATTATTAGTATTATTAGTATTATTAGTATTATTAGTATTATTAGTATTATTAGTATTATTAGTATTATTAGTATTATTAGTATTATTAGTATTATTAGTATTATTAGTATTATTAGTATTATTAGTATTATTAGTATTATTAGTATTATTATTATAATCACTCTTATTATTTATTATTATTATTAAAAAGAAAAAGAAAAAGAAAATAATAAATATTAATGAATAAAAATAAGAATTAAAATAAGAATTAAAATAAGAATATTAATAAGAATATTAATAAGAAAAATACTAAGAAAAAGAATATTAATAAGAAAATTATTAATAAAAATAAGAATACTAATAAGAAAATCAATAAGAAGAAGAAAAATAATAATAATAAAAATAATAATAATAAGAAAAAGAAAAATAAGAAGAATAAATATAAAAATCATATAAAGAAAAAGAATATAAAAAAACAAATTATTAATAAAAATATTGATAAGAATATCGAAAAGAATAATAATAAGAAAAATAAAAATGAATAAATAAGAAGAATATAAATAAGAAGAATATAAATAAGAAGAATATAAATAAGAAGAATATAAAATAATAAGTTATTATTAAAAATATTCATAATAATAATAAGAAGAATTTCAATAGGAATATTAATTATAGAAAGAATAAGAATATAAAGAATATAAAGAAAAAGAATAAGAATATAAAGAATACTAATAAATAGAATATAAATTATAAGAATATTAATAAAAATATTAATAAGAATACTAATTATAATTAGAATATAGATAATGAGAATAAGAAAAATGAGAATATAGAGAATATAAAGAATATAAATAAGAAAAACAAGAATAAGGAGAATAAGAATAATAAAGAAAAGAAAAATAATGATAAGAATTAGAATAATATTAATAATAATATTAATAAGAATACGAAGAAAAATATAAATAAGAAAAATGTTAAAAAAAATTAAAAATAATATTAATAATAATAAGAAAATAATTAATAAAAATATTATTAATAATAACTTATTCATTAGAAATTTAGAAAATATAATTATTATTAAAAGGAAAAAAAAGAATTAAATAGAAATATTAGAATAAACTTAAAGAAATAAAAGAAAATAAAATCAAAAGAAGAAATAAATTAAGTTTATTTAGGAAGATAGATTCATTTTCAAAAAAAGGAAGGTAGATTGAAACTCAAAAGGAGGAAGAAAGATAAACTAAGTTTATTTAGGAAGATAGATTTATTTCTAAAAAAAGAAAGGCAGATGAATTAAGTCTATTTAAGAAGACACATTTATTTTCAAAAAAAGAAAGGCAGAATGGAATCCGAAAGCAGGAAGGCAAAAGAAAACCCGGAGGGCGACCACTAACTTTATATAATATAATATGCAAGCCTAACTATTATTCCAAGGATTTTATTGGTAGTCAGTATTAGTAATAACCCCAACTCTAAGGGGGGTGGTGATCCAGCCAAAAATGCTCCAATTAGTCACCACCTCTCCTGGCTTCAATTTAAGGCTTTTCGAAAATCTGAAAAAAGAAATGAATAGAGATTCAATCGAATTTTTTATATATAGGGTTAGGGTTAGGGTTAGGGTTAGGGTTAGGGTTAGGGTTAGGGTTAGGGTTAGGGTTAGGGTTAGGGTTAGGGTTAGGGTTAGGGTTAGGGTTAGGGTTAGGGTTACGGGTTCGGGTTAGGGTTAGGG